>JAJOZX010001222.1:385000-991339 GCA_023014485.1 Bathynomus jamesi | reverse complement strand
ATATATATATATATATATATATATATATATATATAATTTATATATATATATATATAATCAGAATAATAAATACCAAAATAAAATAGTTACCCTAAGAAAATGGAGAGTATATCGTATAAATGTAACAGAAATTATATATATAAATTACTCTTTAATGTAATTTTATATATTTTGATGTGTTAATTTATTACATTATCGTAATTATCGTTTTTCGTGAAATAATTCGCAATTTTTAAACGTTTGAGACCAACTAATTGAGGTGACACCGATACTCGTTACGGGACATATGAATAAATTCTTTGAGGGTGAATGAATCTCTTCTCAAATCAATCGTTTCCACAATTTGTTGCATTGTTGCAGCACACTGGATAGAGTATTTTTAAAAATGTTTAGGCATTTCAATCAGTCTTCGTTTCATTGCCTGAAAACTGGGTTATATTGGTTTTAACCCCTTTTGACACCGGGTATGGATATGATCGATAACCCCACTGTGCGCAAAAATAAGAAAAACCGGAAAAAAAGAATTCAAGAATAATTTTGTAGTGATTTTATGAGTCATTTTAAACCTCAAACAAAGACGGGAAAGGTAAAGCATCCATAGATGTTGACCGTCGTTTGCGGAAAAACCTAAAACATCAATTGATGTTGACCGACGTTCTCTAAGAGAACATCAATAGATATCGACCGGCGTTTAAGGGTTAAAGAAGCAAATTTGGCATTAGGAAAATAAAAAATGTGGAATCATTCAATATTTAAGACAAAATGCTTGTACAAGGATAGAATATGTTGTTGCAACTTATTTTTATCTGGTCAAAAAAATAAAAAATTCTTGTTCAGATTCTGAGGGTTTTTTTAGCCCCCAATTCCAAGTAAGTTTAACTATCAGAAATTTCTACCTCTGTATAATTGTTACAGAAAATCGTGTCCAGGCTTAAATATATATGCGCCTCGGTGGTGGTGGTTAGCGTTGTTGACTACGAATCCATGGGCCCCGGATCGAGACCCGGTGACGGCAGCCGCCGCGCAGCAAAACCCAGCTGTTCTTCCTCCCACACAATAAAGAAAGTGGTTGGTAAATAAATGGTGGCCTAGTGGTTAAGACTCTGGGCTGCTGGTGAGGCGTGGTTCGGATTCCACGTTAAACTGTAGGTCTAAGGTGGAGTGAAAAGCTTAACCTTCGTCAGAATGAACAATTCGTCAGAATGTAGGTCTAAGGTGGTCTGTAGGTCTAAGGTGGAGTGAAAAGCTTAACCTTCGTCAGAATGACAATTCGTCAGAATGACAATTCAGAATGAACAATTCGTAACAGTTTCGTGCGTTGGTTTCTCTTCACACGAAGGTCAAGCTGTGGCCCCACCTCTAGGCCTGGCTTGGTGGAGAAGTGAGTTGCTCTCTTGCTATCTCCATCCTGAGCTAGGCATTTAGTCTTCTTTTGAAGAAGAGGTTCCTTTGAAAGCGAGTGAAAAAGTTTGACTTCCCTGAGAACCAAGCTATTTTCCTTCAGTGTTGAGGATATCTCTTGTCGGGTCTTTAGTTTGGGAACACTGCACATTCTACTTTTCTTATTTTCCACTGTTGTTTGGATGGTAATTGGGTTTAGTTTGAAGTTAGGTACCAGTTTTTTCAGTCATTTTCCATATGTAAATTATGACCTATTTTCTCTCTTCTTCTTTCCAGCGAATACAGATTTAATTTACGTAGTCTTTCCCATTAGTTGAGTTCTCTCCAGCCATCAGTATTGGCTGTGAAATGTGTCTGAGTTTCTTCTAGTTTATTAGTTCCTTTCTTTTTATATGGGGACGTCAAGACTGATCATACCAAAACTTGAATACTGCTCAGTGTTTTCAACAGGGGAGTCATTACTTTCTTGTCCCTTCTCTTAAAGGTTCTCAGTACCTGTCCCACGACCCTCTTTGCTTTGTTAACGTTATCTGATTTTGTGTTTCAAATTCGCATCGTCGGTCATTATAACCCTTAAATCTATTGCTTTTTGCTTCTCTGAATTTCCTATCTATCTGGGGCATAATATGTTGTCTGTTTTAGTTCTTAATTTCTTCCATATCTCAAGAGCTGAAGTTTCCCGTGTTAAATTTCATGTTGTTGTCTTCTGACCATTTGTGTATTTAATCATCGATGCAATCATAGTTTAAGTGGAAGTATGAAGAGTTAAACATCTTTTTACATAGAGCACCTTTCCGCCCATACCCCCATTTCAGGATACAAGCGGCTCACAGCAGCAGTGCCAAGCAAATAGGGGGTCTATGTTAGTCTAGTCAAAAGAACATCCATAGCCGTATTGAATTTATTGTGATTTTCGTTAGTTTGTATTGCAGGCACCCCAGTTATTATCAGTTCTGGTTCATGATTCTTCAGGAGCAAGATGCATCGTAAGTTTGTGTTTCCTCCCCAAGACAGCCCAAATTTACCTGCATTAGTCACAGTCACACACGTACTACCTTAAGCTTGCTCTACACAAATTGGACAAGTGTGTGTGTGTGTATATATATATATATATATATATATATATTTTGTGACGTGTCAAGCAGAATCGATGATTTCGGGTCAGATGGGGAGTTGGAAAACCTGAAAACCCCCAACCTCCATCCCTGTAGAAGTTACTATCGCCAATTCATTCGATCTTTAATAGGGTGCATTCACATGTAAAACAAACCATAAGGGATGTCGTAAAATGATATACATGCAGGTAAAGAATTAAGTTATTAAGGAAGTAGGAATAAGGTAAATTTTGTATTGAACATTGATAATAATAATAATATTATTAATAATAATAATAATATAATACAGGGTGTTCGGAAAGTCACTGTGCACTTATATGATCGGAAAGTGCACAGTGACTTTCCGAACACCCTGTATTAGTTTGGTTTGCATCATTGATATTAATTTGACTTTGAACTTTTTAGATTGAATTTTGTTGGTGAAATTCACTTATTTCCTTTTTCTTTTGCGAGTTGGGACAGTGGGACACCCTTTCAAGCGTTCGAGAGCTCCTTGTAATCCAATAAGATGGATTACAGGGTTACGGCCCCAAAACTTCTCTTAGTTTTAGGATCATGAGAATCAAGAGTGATCGGAAACTTTTGAAAGCAAAATTTTTTAATAAGCGAAACTTTACCAACAAAGTTTAATCTAAGAAATGTTTACTGTAAATTAATATCACTGATATTAAATAAAAAATATTATTATTATTATTATTATTATTATTATTATTATTATTATCAAGGAAAAAAAATTATCTACAGGGTGTTCAAAAAGAAACGCAACCCGAAACAAGAATGAAAAGGCTAAGGTTACGATGATATATGCATTCTCCAATGGGTTGCGTTTCTTTTTAAACACCCTGTATAGTGAATACTGCATTTTCGATGACGAATCCAATGAGAGAAAAGGAATTATTTTACAAATGGCATTCATTTCCTGTGGAATTTGTAAAAGAATTTTGCCAATAAAGTTAAGAAGTATCGCTAGGTTAGGTTAGGTTAATCCTCGTTAGTTACATTAGGTAAAACTTGATGCAGATTTAAACATTTTTGTAAAATAAATTTTGCATTTGAGAAATACAAGGTTTATTATTACATACAGGCATGGGTGTAGTGGTAAATTTTGAGGTGGGGGAGCTCTAAGGAAATACCGATATTTTGGTACATAATTTTAAAGTTTGCTATTATTTCCTCGTACTGATACGAGGAAATAATAGCAGAATCTCAGTCTGTTTGTTCCCATCTTCAAAGTATAAACTAAAAAAATAAATAAAAATTTGATGAATGGAAGTGTGGGAGCGGCGCTCCCTCGCGTTCCCGCAGCACTACACCCTGCACACGGGTCATTTATTATTTAGTATGCGAGTCTAAGGAGATTATCATTATGCCTTAATTTATGGCCGCTTTTGTTATTCCTTAGCTTACGTCAGAGAAAAGGTTCTCAAATGAAGGCATAAGGCATAATAATTATATATTTTCCTCTTGACGACCATAAAAGTGCCATCAAATTAAGTCATAGCAATTACTATAAATTAATATAAGAACGCTTTTTTTACTCCTTACGTTAAGGCATAAAAAAACGCGGTGTGGGGTTCATTTTTACGTATAAAGCAAATAATAATATGATTACGATTTATTCCAGCACAAAACTTCTTACTCTTGAAAAATGTTGAATAAAATTTTATCTTTAAGGCATCTGAATTAACCTAATCAAGTGTCATTTGGAATTAAACTTTATGGCTTAAAATTCAAACAAATGCGAAACGAATTTTAACTTTCTCGCCTAAGATGCTCGCAACTTCAAATAAGTAAATTGTAGTAGCTGTTCCACGCGCTGTAAAAAGGCCCAAGATAAACTCGTAAAATTTTAAATGGGTCTCCTAATGAGGATGAAGATGGGTAGACATGGGTAGACATCGTGTTTACTTTCAAGGTCTGACCTTTCGGAACACCTCGCAAATCCCTTTATCAGGAATATAATCTATAGTTACTGAATCTATAATAGGAATAATGTCGATCGTATATCGTCTTTTATATTTCCACTAACGCTAATTACTATAGATTATACCTTTGATAAATAATAGAACGATATAGCATGCAGTTTGAAATTCTCTGCATTGGCTACAGAGTAAATATTTTTAATGACCGCCTTTTTACCTTCCCGCTGTTTAATTGCGCTGGAACGTACTTTACATACATACATACAACCAACATACACAGAAAAAAATGCTGGTTTGAAACAACCAAAAATGTTAATTAGTTCAAGTAATTAATTCAAACATGTTTGTTTACAGAAAACTAAACATCGTTAGAGCTGTATGGTTTCAGTAATCATTCGGATTGTTGTTTGTTTGATAGTTAATTATGTATGTTAATTGTTGTAATTAAGGGGGGGGGGGGTTCTTTGTACTGTTTTGGAAAAAGTTCGCCTAGGAAAAATCTAAAATTACTAATGAGAAATGATTGGGATTTCATTTTTAAAATTTTATTAGTCCCCAAAAATATTACCAATTATTATTAAATTTTGTTTCTAGGCGAATGTTTTTCAAAAACTGTAGATCCAACATCCATTATACAGGGTGTCCCATAAATTCGTTATCAAAAAAATTTATTCTAAGTTAAATTGACAAAAGTAATACAGTGGAACTAAAAGCAAATGCTCATATTGATGTCTCATTTTGGGACCTTTTTTGTGCGTTACACTCCTGGGAAAAGGCGGAGGCCTTTTCCTCAGGAGTGTAACTCGCTCCCATATTAGTCATCGCGCTTTATTCTACCCGCAACAAAAAAAAGGGCCCCAAAACAAGATATCAATTTGAAGATTTGTTTTAGTTCTAATGTATTAATTTTGTAAATTTAATTTAAAATAAATTTTCCTACGAGACCGGACTTATGGGACACCCTGTATGCTATTCGTAAATGAAAAGAAAATTAAGTTTAGAATTATCGTTGTCTGAAATTCCTGAATTTGTTTAACTTCATTATAATTAATTAGGTTCTAATAATGGAATTAATCTCTATGTAGACTTAATGAATTAACTCTGTCGCGCCTTTTGGTTCCTTTTGGAATTATCATCTTTGCGAAACACTTTTTTTTCCTTTTTTTACGTCCGCCTATGTAATTATATAATTCAACTATCTAATTATATAATTCAACTATGTAATTATAAAATTCAAGCGTGAGAACAGGGTGTTAATATTTGGATTGAAACGTTCGTTAGGAATATTCCGTAGAAGCGAGAGAAAGATTCAGTTTACTCGGATTTAATTTTCTTACGAATTGGATTGAGGAGGTGAAAATACAAAGGTCAGGGGTTCGAATCCCGATTATGATTTTAATACTCCGGCAGTTAGAGAATGCGCCCCCCCCCCCCCCCCCCGCATTAGTTGGTCTGAGCGCTGTACTAGTTTGTAGCCCTCATCACTTAGAGAATCTACATATTTAATCGCCTTTTTAGTTAAATTTAACGGAGTGAAGAGTGTTAATTACCTTAGTTTTATTTTTGAAAAATGCACTTAGTTTTGTATCGAAAAAATGGCCGAAGAAGATAAGTAACCTTACATACTTCAGTCATCAGGATCTTTTCCATTTGGCGGCAGGCGGTTTTTTTTAACCAAATTTTCACCAGTAATACTTTTTTTGTGTGCTAAATACGAATCTAACATTCTTTTTTGAGAGAAATGAAGGAAAATATCGAAAAAAATTTTTTTTAAAACGAACTATTTATACGGCGTACGAAAGGGAAATATTTATTTGAAATCGCTATATCCTTTAATATTTTTCTAAATATATCTTCGTTTCCATTACGCTTCCGCCAAATAAATTCGCATCATTTGTATAATTTAGGTCTCGGGGGTACGGGGGCAGAGCCCCCGTAAAGATCACGCATCACAAATTGATCGGTATCGGTTATATTTTTTATTTTGAATTTCCGACGCTAAAATGTCGTTCAATCGATCAATTTCGTGATGCGTGATCTTTACGGGGCTCCGCCCCGTACCCCCAGACCAAATTATACAAATGATAATGTAATAACATATTCATGTTAGGTAAGGTTAGGTTAGGTTAATTAAACCAAAATACATTTTCCTAGTAATATTTGAGGTGTTTTGCTTAGATTTTGACCTCCATTTCCCTTGAAAATGGGCCAAACTTCTCAAAGTACTATAGCTTTGTTGGATCTCATTTCCGACGGAAATGGAGGTCATATTTGAACAAATACATTCAAATACTACTAGAAAAATGTATTTTGGTGTGTAAAATGACTGAGTTACTTAAAACACATAATTACCGAAAAAAATTTCACTGCATCTTCTTCTGATATAATATTCACAAAATCCACTGTAAATTATAATTCACGTCCATGATTTACTCGTATTTCCAGAAACAATAATGAATCGCGCGGAATGCTTAATCATATCGAGTTGCCATAATTATTCTACAGATTTTGGAATAATTAAATTTATATAAACAATAATTAATATTCATAAAATAATTAATATAATATAAATTAATAAATTATTATATAATACAATACTATAATTATATTATTGCAAACAATATAGAATTTCGCAGTGTAAATAGTTCGTGCGCGGTATAAAGTAGTTCGTATTTAAAATCTTTTTTTCGATATTTTTCCTTTCATTTCTCTCAAAAAAGAGTGTTAGATTCGTATTTAGCACACAAAAAAGTATTACTGGTGAAAATTTGGTTAAAAAAACCGCCTGCCGCCAATGGAAAAGACCCAGTCATCAAGATTAAAAATCCTCTTTTTAATCTAAATGATTTATTTTCAAGAAATCTGTAAAAAAAAAATTATGCATTTACAGTTTTACATTTGTAAATGTATGTCGGTCTTTTACTGATGATAATGATAATGATAAGCTTTATTGACAAATTAAATTTGTGGGGTAACTTAAAAAAACTTTAACATTTTAAAAAATCCATTGATCAGAAATTCTCTTAAATTACAGACGTATTTACAGTACTTTTGCAAAGTCTGTAAAAGGAAACGACAGTATGGTTTCATTAGTATGAAAATGTAGTTGGAAGTTCGTGTGTGAACGGGAGACTTAAATAGATTTCCAGACTTTTAATAGAGTTACTGAAGCGAAATGACGTATTTCATTTTATGGAAACTTAATATCACTTTTGGTAATCCATTCAATTATGGTTATTATAGTGCTTAATGTTGTTTTGCCAAATACATTACTCCCTAAATGTAATATTGTAGGGCTAACGTACGTACGTTCCAGCAATATCGCATTACTGCTTCACTTAAATCAGCGACGTTGGGCTGGCTAACGTGATCATCTCCGTGGCCAGATATAATGTATCGACCCACGGTTGGATTCCGTGTTAAAATGTAAGGCCTCTCTGACATATGACGCCCTGTTTGCAGTACGGAGCTACTACTGCATGCAGTTAAGAATAACCGCATCCACTCTGGATGGAATGAATCATAATGGTTACTGTTGCTTGATTTTTTTAATGCGGGAAGGAGGGGCCAAGGGCGAATGCCGTAAATACTGTTACTCGAGTCTTCACGATTTTGGATTAGGATCTGGAATTTGAAAACATCGCAATATCAAAACTTCCAAATGTGGCTAGAATCTCGTACTTGAGGATTTTCGTAGATAAACATTCCTCTTTCTTGGATTTTGCTGATAAAGAGTCGTAGAATCTGTCTGGACCCCGCGACGCATTTGGAATTTCCGTTTGAGTTCTTGGAACCAAAAGAAAAATAAAATCGCCCAAAAAAGTGCCCCTCTAACGAATATTAATTTTAAGAAAAGGGACATAAAATTGCTCTTGAATTGTCAAACGACCAAACTTCCTTTCGTGATCCAATGGAGCCTGGCAAAGTGTCAAGCTATCTGAAGTCCTTCCTTGGCAATATGGAACTATAAAAAGACCTTGGCTGATAATGGAATCAAAAGAAAGATCTGCCACGGAAGCAAATTGCTCCCTACTACTTCTATTCAAATTTTGCTAAAATTTACCTTTTATGACCCGAGAAATTTTCTCCTAATTTTTTCTGAAATGTTTTTATAATTTTTTATAACGTCTTTGTCTCGATATTGTTGTTTTAGCCTTCCTTCGTTTCACGTGATTCTCGTTTATGGCTCCAAATTACAAAAACGTTACTTTTTCCGCATTTCGTTCCTCATTTGCCTTCCTGGTTCGTTTGGGCTACTTTTTAATCCGTTTTAGTTAATGCTTTGCTTTTTAATCTTTGCAGTACTCATACGATAGAAACTTACTTTACGCATACGAGTATATTAAAGCATTCAATTGTTTCAAATCTTTATAATTATCGTACAGTCGACGTTTAAAGCATAATTCCTGTCGGGCGTATGATTACAACCGACCCATTTTTTTCCTCTCTTCAAATTAATTTTTTTTTTTCTTTCTTCTTCTTAACGATTCGTTCGCCAAGAACTCGAGTCCGGTCTTTTGTGTTAAAAGACGATGCTTTGAAACAATGCAACCGTCTAATGATATGAAAGTTCGAATGGATATAAAGAAATTCAAGAGAAAAGCATTTCTTTTCCTTTATATTCCTTTCATGACTTCCTAAAAAAAAAAAAACATATTTAGCATTATTTTTTTACTTTTATATTGTTGACAATACGGCATGAGTATATATATATATATATATATATATTATATATATATATATATTATATATATAGATATATATTGGTGCTTATATGTATTCTTACAGAGAAATGTTTAGGTTATATTCGCCCTCATCTTTTGTACCGTGCTTAGGATAGTTATGAAAAGTTTAACTCCAACATATAACGTAAAACATTAAAGAATTTGAGGAAAATAAATGTTAAAATGCAAACGTTTTCGTACATTTATTTACAAAATTAATTAATACTCCGTGTGTCTACCGTTTGTTTGAATGACTTCAATGATTCTTTTTGGATATTTTTCTACAAAGTTTCGACATATCTCGGTAGAAAGTTTAGTCCATTCTTCGAAAGAAAATTGTTGCAATTCATTCATATTCGAAGGGTTTCTGTTGAGGAGATTTTTTTTACAAATCAAACCATAAATTCTCGATTAAATTGAGATCTGGGCTTTCACTGGGCCACTCGAGAAGCTTACAATTCTTTTGTTGAAGCCATTTCATGGTGTTCTTACTTTTATGTTTTGGATCAGTGCTGTCCAACTTCTATAAAGCGCGGCCAAGATGTTGCCTATAACACTAGGCAACAAATTTCAACTTTTTTTTTGTTACAGACACGTGAACTACTGATTCCTACTAAAGCGCTGATGCTGATTTCAGATCTGATATCAAAATTTCTCTATCACGTCCAGATTTTGTGTAACCGAAAACCCCTATTTTTCATTTTTTTTCTCACCCGCTTCTATTACGAAAGCCGTCTAAGCTACTTTTCCGTGCCACGTTTTATGTTAAGCATACTTAAATAATTAGTGAACAGGGATGTCTTTCCGCCTTTATTCTGGCTTAAGACAGACAGCGGAATTCCGCTGGCGGAGTTACCACCCCTGCGCCCAACCATCCACCCAAAGCGCGTTAGTATTTTGTTGTTACTACTGAAAGGCAAATTCCTGTTCTTAAGTGAAACTTTGGTGTGTCCTCTTCCTTTGTCGCTTGTAGGATGACGAGCTCTCCTTCTGCAGGAACCAACAATAATCTCCCATCATATTTGAGTTGAAATTACCTTGGTATCTGTTTTCCATAACTGAGATCTGTTGGTGGAAGCGCTCACCATGCTCGTCACTTACAGCCCCAAGGTTGGCCGGGAAGAAGTCAAGATGAGAATGTAAAAAATGAATTTTCAAAGACATTCTGCATCCCATTATTTCATAAGATTTAAGCATGTTTTCTACGAGTTTACGGTGGTTTTCAGCTTTGTGGTTTCCAAGAAAATTTTTGACAACTTCAACGAAAGATGTCCATGCTCCTAGTTCATTCTCATTTAGGTTAGATGGAAACGATGAGTCGTGGATGACACTGCGGATCTGTGGTCCAGTGAAAACTCCAGCTTCTAGCTTAGCATCTGTCAATATTCCTTTGAATTTATCCTTTAAATATTGGAAACCACTACCTTGATGATCCATACCCTTCACGAAATTTTTCATAAGGCCAAGTTTAATGTGAAGTGGTGGAAGATGTACTTTCTGAGGGTCAATAAGTGCTGGGTGTTTCACATTGTATTTACCAACAACATGTTCAGTTCTAGATGGCCAATCATGTTTTTGTAGTGGTTCTTGTCATCTCTGCTGTTCCATAGACACAAAAAGCACATATGCTTTGTGTAGCCCAACTGTAACCCAAGAAGTAATGATACAACTTTAAGGTCGCCACAAATATTCCATGTGTGGTCCTTATATTTGATGAGTCTTAGCAGCAGTTTCATCGATTCATAAGTCTCATTAAGGCCAGTGGCATGTGCTACAGGTATTGAAGGTTTTTCATTGCCGTTGTGCAGTAATACAGCTTTAAGGCTAGCTTTACTAGAGTCAATGAACAGTCTCCATTCTTTTGGATCATAGCGACAGCCAATCCCTTGCATCAGACCACTGATATCGTGGCAGAAACAAACGTTTTCTTCCTGTAAGTAAAATGATGAAAACTGCAAATGGCGATGGCGGAAATGGGAAACTTTGGTGTTTGGTTGGAGAAGATTAAATTCTTGAAGTCTTGAACCAAGCAACTCTGCCTTTTCTTTTGGTAATTCCAAATCGCGCACTAAGTCATTTAACTCCGCTTGACTTAACAAATGTGGGGAAATATTTGCATCTGGAACATATATGCCATCTTTCCCTGTTTCTATATCACTAGCAGAATCTTCAGATGAACTGCTGTCTGTTATCGTTGCTGGTGGAACTGGTGGTGGATTTGTTTCATCATGTGGTACTGGTTTCATTGCTGATTCGCAGTTTGGGTACGTGATCTTTGATTTGTTTTTCTTTGTGAAACCAGCAATCTTTGTCAAACAAAAATAACAATCATTGAAGTGATTTTTCGGCTCACGCCAAACCATGGGGACTGAGAACGGCATAGCTTTTCTTTTACCATTCATCCAAGCTATTAACATTGCATTGCACTGTGCACAGCAAATATGTGGTGCCCAGTCCCTCTGTTGGTCTCCTAACTTACAGTCAAAATAACACTTGTAGGCAAGTTTAATCTTTGTTGTTATGTTTCTACGTTGTGGCTTAGGTGTATATTGTCCACAGACAAAGCAGAAGTTGTCTGGGTGATTTACACAAGCACGTCTATTGATGCCATTTTGAATTACCATACAATATCTGAAAAAACGTAGAAAGTAATTATTACGATGTGCAAAATAAAAGAAATACACACCGTAGTACTAAACAAATGCTATAAAAACACACAAGTCACCACAACCTGTCACTTGCTCATCAGCAGGGAGCTTCAACAACCGTTCTGCTTGACTGTCACGTAGCGACTGACCGTTGGGCCGTTGCCCGTTACTATGCTCTTGACTCAAGTGTTGCCAACTCGGGATAAATTTTATTTATCAAAATTGTTCGAATTTGTATATAGTTGGCAAAAAAAATTGCTTTAACCTTGAAAAGCAAGTTTCATATTACTGGCATTAAGCCGATTAAAACCAAAATCTGGACGTGGTAGAAAATTTTACTAAAAGTGATTTGCATTTTACACAAAATCTAGACGTGATAGAAAAAATCTAATTATAGATTTGAAATCAGCATACCGAAATTAGCTAGGAGCACCTATTTGGTCTTCTGTAACAAAATCTTTGTTGCCTAGTGTAATCATACACTGTTCGTTAATACGACTTAAGAACCCGCTGAATGTTGTTCTCCCTACTAGAAATGACAAAATAGGGAAGAAAATTCAGAAATTGAAATTTGGCAAAAGTCCATTCCGCGGACCGCAAGTTGGACAGCGCTGTTTTGGATCATTAACTTGTTGCAGTACCCAACTGCGACTCATTCACAACTCCCGACTAGAAATCAATACATTTTCTTCTAAAATTTTCCGTTATTTCTTCGAGTTCAAAATTCCATTGATGACAACGAACTTTCATTGACCAGAAGCACTAAAACATCCCCAAAGAAGTAAACTACCACCACCATCTTTAACCGTAGAAGGATGGTTTTTCCCTCGAACGCAGTATTTGATTATCGCCAAACATATAGTCGCTCTTTGTTCCCGAATGACTCAATTTTGACGTAGTCTATCCAGAGAACTTTCTTCCAGAATGCAGATCCATCATTTTGATGATCCTTGACGTACTTTAAACGAGTTTCTTCGTGCGCTTTACGTAACGGGTTTTCTTCGTGCAACTCTTCCATGCAGACCATTTTTTTCTCAATGAACGACGTACAGTAGAGGGATGGACATCGATCATAGACAGTCTTAATGTTTGCGGATATCACCCGCAGTCACTTGTGGATTCGCAGCGACCATTCTTTCAATCCTTTTAGCTGTACATTCTGAAAACTTGCAAAGTCGTCCACATCTTGGTAGAGTTTTGATTGTTCCAAAGCCTTTCCATTTCTTTATAACTGCAGCAACCGTCGGAAATGGAATTCGAAATTCTTTTCCTATCTTCCTATACCTCTTTCCAGACTCGTGTGCAACAATAATAACAGATCTCTTTTCAGAGACATTATTAATATTATTTTTGTATCAGAAATAATTTGATCACAATAAATTTTTGAAATTGTATACTTCATTTGTAATCACCCTGTGTGTTTATATAACTCGGAAATTCGACCAAATTTGTGTGTAAAATTGGTGAAATTACAGTTTCGATTGATGTTAATCCTACTCCTATTTCGCTTTGTTTTTATGAATAGTTTATAATTATACACTCACACATTTTTTCTCATAAAATATATACGTTTACATACTTTTTAAATTTTTCATAATTAGGATGTGAAAATGTTTCATCAAAATGTTTCATTAAAATGTTTCATTAAAATGTTTCATCAAAATGTTTCATTAAAATGTTCAAGCAAAATCGCGCAAAATGTCCTCTGTCGTAAAACGGACATTTTTACTGCTCGTACATCCATTACCTTCGTCTGCACCGCTGCTCTCTCTCTTCTCCTATTCTGTATTCTGCCTTCACTTATTAACGTCGGTAATATTTACAGTCCAATTAAGCGCCGCAAAAATTATAAATTGCCCAATAAAGTTTCAACTATTCATTATTTGACCTGCTTTGAGGGTTCAGTTGGGCCGCGTCTTCATCTGTATGCGAAGAAGGAAAGCAAGTAGGGAAAGTTAAGGAAAGTTAATTAATGTGTGTGTGTGTGTGTGTGTGTGTGGTGTGTGTGGTGTGTGTGTGTAAAAGAGAGAGAGAGAGAGAGGTGGGGGTGGGGAGGGAGACTATAAAAAGAAACATCCACGATAAAGAACTTTATCAAAAGCAAAATAGAATTGGAAAATGGAATACTACGTTTATTTGAGAGAGAAATCCATTATTTTTGTTTATTTGGACAGTAATAATAATTTAACGGAGATGGTCCTTTAATGTTAAAAAATAAATTCCATAGATGGCGCTGTTGCTTCCCTCAAAAATGTTAGTTCTGACGTCTGCAGTTCTTATATTGCTTCATAAATGAAGCACCAAATTATCGAAACTTAATTTAACCTAAGTTTGGTGTAGGTTTGAGTTAAGCTAAGGTAGTTAGATTAGGTTAGTTAAGAGAGATTATACATTATTTGGGGCATTTTAATTTCCAAGAAATGACCCTCGTTCTCAGTTTAAGTGAATTACTTTGGCATTGGAGGAAGTTCCTCTCTATTCATTACCGCAGATAGAGGTAAAATTCAAGCATTTTTCAGATAACGAAGATAAAGTTACAAAAAATTAGTTTTCTGTTGGAACGAAGTCAATAAATAACCACGTGTAGTGGAAGAATTTCAAATAAAAATATATTCACAGTTTCGGAAAAAAGTTCGCCTAGAAAGTTTCTAACAAGCTTTAAAAATTACTAATTATTACTGTGCCTCGTTCTTAAAATTTTATGACTTACCAAAAAAGATAAAAAATCAAAGAAAAACGGAATTACCAATTAGTAATTTTTTCATGTTTCTTAACTTTTTTTTTTTGTAGGCGAAATTTTTTCCAAAAATGTATCTGAAATAAACTAAAAAATGCACGCACACTACTGTTACTACTACTGCGATACAAACCAGCACGGATTATACCAATATTATTGCATAGAGCAATTCCGCCCGTTTGATAGCATTGTTACACGTACAGGAATACACAGGAATTTGCATATCACATTCGAAAAGACGGAGAAATGCTTTTAATTAAATGAATGCTTCAATTCGCTCTTACCAAGTTGAAATGATTATTAAGAAACGTAATTTCAATTGGAACAAATCTAATTTATTAATTCGCTTCATTATTTGAATACCAAAATTTCGGAGTTAATTTTAAAGGTATCAAATATCGAGTGTTTCCGAATTTGCTATTAAGCATTTCTTCATTTCAGTTTTATGTTACATGATTTCGAATTAACGAGAGAGAGAGAACAATATCCAAAAGTATATTTATTATGGGATATATTTGTATTCTTTATCCCACAGGGTGTCCCATAAGTCCGGCATCATAGGAGAAATTCATATTTTTCTATTTCTACAAACCATAATTCATATTTTCTCTTTCTACAGGCCATAATGTCTGTGAGGAAGGAAGAACGAATCCAGATAATTCTACTTATAGGAAATCGGAGTCAAACAGAGGCCGCTGCTGAATTTAACAGACTGCATCCAGACCGCGAGCCAATAACACGGAGTTGTGTTAGCAGACTTGTTGCAAAGTTTAAGGAAACAGGATCCATAGAAGATAAACCACGCAGTGGACCTTCAAGGAGGTCCACTGACGATGATACGCGACTGCTATCCTGGCTCATTTAAACAGAAGTCCCAATAAGTCTCTTCGGCGATTGTCCGCCGAGACAGGAGTGTCGAAAAGTAGCATCCATCGCATTCTTCAGGCTCACAAATGGCATCCATATAAACTTCAGATCCTGCTCAGTGACGAGTCTGTTTTTTATGGAAATGGTGAGTTAAATCGACAGAACACCCGCTACTGGTCTCAAAACAACCCTCACTGGTATACCTCTTCAAAGGAACAAGGTGCATCTCGGGTGATGGTATGGTGTGGCATTTGGAAGGCTCGCATCATAGGCCCCTCTTTTTCGATGAACATGTCACTGGAGGCACCTACCTACGTATGCTCAAGGAAGAAGCATTTCCCAGTGTCTTGAACGAAGAAGGAAATTTCCAACATGGTTCCAGCGAGACGGCGCTCCTGCACATTACAGCACCCAAGTAAAGGAATACCTGTACCAACAATTCCCTGGTCATTGGATAGGACGTCGAAGGCCTGTGGAATGGCCAGCTAGAAGCCCGGATCTCACGCCACTAGATTTTTATCTCTGGGGCACTTGAAAGCGTTGGTATACGCAGAGAAATTAGGGGTGTTGAACATTTGCGGCAGCGCATTATTGGGGCATGTAACACCATTACTCCTGACATCATTCACCGTGTGCTTGCTGACTGGGTATCACGTCTGAATTTGTGTATTGAAAACAATGGTGGACATATTGAGCACGTTCTGTAAATAAAAGCTTTTGTTTTGCCTTTTTTTTTATTTTTCCTATGATGCCGGACTTATGGGACACCCTGTATAACGAAATACATTTTTCTCAAAGTATCTACGAGTAGTTATCGCTGGAAATACCGGTACTGAAAAAGTGGTTATTTCTGATGCTAAAATATCTACGTATAATATCAACCTTTCCCAGTACACTCGGATAAATTTAGAAATATAGTATATATATATATATATATATACACGGTGAACCAAATGTAGGTGGACAGTAGGTTGAATACGGTTTGTGTTATATTATATTATAACTATGGTGTTCATTATAACTATGGTGTTTGTGTTATATTATATTAAATATTATAATTAAATTTATTTAAATTTTATTTTGTATTATAGTATACAAAAAAATTAAATATGTATTCTCAAAATAAACGTTATCATTTACTGTCCACCTACATTTGGTTCACTCTATATATATATATATATATATATATATATATGTGTGTGTGTGTGTGTGTGTGTGTATTTCACAACCGGTTGATACAACATAGATGTTTTTCCAATCGTTGCGGAGCTACGGACGTTTTAAGATGTGCAAACAACAAATCCCTACTTGTGTGTAATTCGATAGATGGCAGCACTAGTGGTAGTTTCGGTTAACGAAGTTACCACTACTAATCCTCAAATTTTTTTTTACAGTTGGTTCTCATCTGTGGTACGAGACACTGTAGTTGCGCTAAGATGAACAATCAAAATGAATCACCAGTTCACACCCGCTGAATACGCTGATATCCATTTCATTTATGGATTCTGTGATGGTAACAGCAGAGCGGCAGTTGAGGAATATCGAAGACGTTTTCCGAACCGCCGAATACCGAACAGGCAAATGTTTAGTAACACACACTAGAGATTAAGGGAAACACGGACAATTGTTCCATGTAACCAAGAACGTGTAGCACGACGGCCCGTTGCTATGGAGGAACTCATACTGACCTAGTACAACGTAGCCCAACTACCAGTGTTCGAAGGATTTTTAGACGAATTGGTGAATCCGCATTGCGTGTATGGCGAACCATACATGATGAGAGTTTGTATCCCTATCATTTGCAACGTGTGCAAGCTCTACAACCGGATGATTACGATAAACGTGTTCAATTTTGCCAGTGGATGGTTATGCATCGCCAAATTCTTAATCGCATACTGTTTAGTGATGAAACACAATTCACTCTGGATGGAATTAACAACAGACGAAATTCCCACTTGTGGTCCGCCGATAATCCCCACGGTATCGTTGAAGGAAACTTTCAACATCGATTCTCGGTAAATGTTTGGTGCGGTGTAATTGGAAATCAGCTGATTGAACCGTTCGTTTTAGAACAACGATTAACTGCTGATATTTATCTGAACTTCCTGACGAACGAATTGCCACTACGAGGCCGCTACGGGGCGGCTACGAGGCACCACCACATTTTGGTCGTCATATTACGGATTACTTGAATCAGCGATACGGGAATCGTTGGATTGGTCGTGCTGGTCCAATATCGTGACCCCCGAGATCTCCGGACCTAACCCCGTTGGATTTCTTTTTATGGGGCCTTATGAAAGAGATGGTCTACAAGACCAAAGTACAAACGAGAGAGGAACTCTCGCGTCGGATTATGGATGCCGCTGCTTACATACGAGAACACCCCGAAATGATTCAATGGGCAGTGGACTCTTGTTTGGAACGAGCAAGGCTCTGCATTGAAAACAGAGGCGGACATTTTGAACATTTATAAGGTGTATCTCATAAAATGTAGCAATAAATACATCAGATTAATACTCTCGTTTATTTTTTCCCGTGTACAATATAACGTCCGTAGCTCCACAACGGTTGGAAATAACACCGATGTTGTATTAACTTTTTACTCGATATCCCCCTCCCCCAAAAGTATGGCAGACCGGTTGTGAAACACCCTGTATATAAAATAATGAATATAGAGTTCTCCAAAATTTATTTTTTATTCAAGTGATTCTGGCACATTTTCCTTTTCTCTTGACAAAATATTTTTCCGTAATGTGACAACTGAAAACAGTTTGTTTTTCAAGAAATATCAAAATATAAAATGAAATTTTTGAAAATAATATAAAATTATATTTGATTAGACGGATATATACTCGTATATATATTTGTTTGTCCTAAAATAAGAAAAGGGAATGTGTGTGTGTGTGTGTGTGTGTGTGTGTGTGTGTGTGTGTGTGTGTGTGTGTGTGTGTGTGTGTGTGTAGAGAGAGAGAGAGATTATACGTCTATGGAGGCTGTTCTCATCGAAGTAGCATTATTTAAATTTACAGAAGTACGTTGTTACATTTGTCGCGACACCACATCCAGTCGATCAACGAAATGAGCGACATTGGGTCTGGGTTCTAGTAATTGGATGAGGGACCGTCCTCTGCATCCAGATGATGTAACAATCCGTAGTTCGGGCTCCACGTAAAGCTGTAGGTCTCCTCTGTTATATGACCTTTGATGTTACGAATGAGGTTGAACAACCTCAAAACACACACACGCACACACACACACACACACACACACACACTCAAAACAATTATCATCATATTTAGAACTGTAAAATTACAGAATTTCAACTGCAATTTTATAATTGTTTAATGGAATAGCAGTATACATACCCAGGGGCGGACTGACAGCAACCTGGGCCCTCGGGCATAATGAGGTCCTGTGCCCCTTGAAATCCGATTTTTTTCATATTACAGTTCGATTAGACACTTGACCCAATTGAGAACACTCACTGTTTTATGATGACTGGGACTGGGGCCGCCGGCCCCCCCCCCTAATGGCCCGGGCTCTCGGTTCATGCCCGATTGCCCGAAAGCTCAGTCCGCCCCTGTGTATACCTGATACGCAACATCCATTATAGAATCTTGAAAATAGTTTTTTTACTCTTAAGTGTCCTTCAAGAATAACAATTTTGTCGAGAACTACTGGAAGGGCTGTAAACTACCTCGAATTGGAATTCTCTGAAAACTTAACTGTAACTCGCAAAACTCGCATCAGGAAGTGAAAACTAAATCCTTTGAGTGCTATTTCATTAAACCATTGTGAAACTACAGTTGAAATTATGTCATTTTACAGGTTTAAAGATGATGATAATTGTTTTGAAAGTGTGTATGCTATAAATACTGTATAAGGACCAGGGGTGCAGTGCTGCCGGAGCGTGCCGGAGCGCCGCTCCGGCACCTCTGCAAGAGGAAGTTTGGAGGAATTACCATAACAAGCAACAAAAAAATTGTCTCCATTAATTATCAACAGTTTCTTACTAGTCTTGTGAACAATTTGCAGCACCGTATGTTCACGACAACATCCATGAAAGGTTCTCAAACTTCTGAACCTCACAGTATGTATAAATCACTGCTAAATGAAATGTATGTCCTTGAAAAAGACTACTGGCCTGATGAAATACCACCTAATTACGGAGAAGCTGAAATCTCATCTCTCTGTAAGAGGTTTAAGCTTTCTTCTTACTCTGTACTAAATGCCTTTAGAGACTATGTGGAAGATCATGGGCGCCGCATCCCCCAAGATTTACACCCATTACTGAGCTGTTCACAAGTTATTCCTATTAGTACTGCTGAGTGTGAGAGGGGATTCAGTCACATGAACTTGATAATAACGACAACACGCTCAAGAATTCTCATAAATCATGTATCAGCGCTTATGTTTGTTAAACTACATGGACCTCCTCTAGTTCAGTGGAATCCTGAGCCATATGCCATATCATGGCTGCGGTGCCACAGATCGGCAGATGACACCAGGACAAGAGTTGCTTCAGACCCCCGAAAACATATCACGCCTGACCCTTTGTGGAAATTATTGAAACTTCCCACTGGTGGTATTTGGTAAGCACGAAGTAGTTTTAACTTCTTAAATTGAAAAATACATGATTGCTCTTTTTTCTTTATTTGCTTGATAATTATATTTATTTTATGATAATTAGTGAGTGCAAACACGAAATACTTAGTCATCGTGTGGCATATATAGAAACAGGATAGGAAATGGCAGGCTTTTGTCAGGCCCACCAGAGCTCCGGCACCTATAAAATTGGCACTGCACCGCTGATAGGGACTATCAACTGTATTTTATTTGTGAAGGAAATGTTTATGTCCACGCAAATTATTGTTTACGTTAAGTGTAGTAGCAAAAGATATGGCGGTGAATTTTTTATTCTTATTTTTGTATTCTGAAATAACTCTGAGTTACCATGTCGCCAAACAAACTTTTTCGAAACCACGACAAATGATAAACCTAACCTAACCTAACCTAACCCGGCTCAAAAAAATTCGTATCTCCGCATCCGAACTTCATAAAAAAAAAAAAAATTTCATACTGTCACGAATTGTATGCAAAAGTAGGCTGCACAATAAATGGCACTGGCACTGTCTGTATGTATCGTTGTACGTATAGATAGATACCCATTTATCTCGTAATTTATTTATTTATTTATCTATTTACCTAAATATTTTTTTATGGAGAAAGGAGGGGCCAAGGGGGAATGCCCCCAAAAGCGCCCCCACCCCCCATTTATCCATTCAGTTATGTATTTACATAATAATTTACAGATTTTTTAAAGAACTGAGAATAAAAATAATTAAGTATAATTAATAAAAAAATTTAAAAAATTCAGACTTAAATCATAAATAAAAACCGTGAAATCTGTTTCAATGTCCGCCTTATAAGAACTGTGCTGACCCCTTTTAAATCTCAGTTTGAGGTCTCACTTTAGTTATTGGAACGTCACGATTATATTGTTTGTCCATCTTCACGAAGAGTTATGAAACCAATTTTACTTGAACACTTCCCTAATGACTCAATTTCGATGTAAATAAATTCATGTCACTCGTAACGATTCGTTCATATTTCTTGCGATTTTTTATATTTTTTTTGCCTCAGTGTGATATTAATTAGCTTTATTTCGTTGACATGAAAGTCAACAGTATTTTAAGGGTGATAATTTTGTCTTTTCTACGTTACTTTTTTGTGAATTTCGTAAAACGGGGATGAGACAGGATGGCATAATTGGTAAGAGCGCTGACTTTGAGTACATGAAACCACGCGATGTGGGTTCGATTCCCACTAGCCCCTAATTGAGCGTTTTGTTGGCATTTTTCTCTTTCCATAAAATTAGCTATAGAAGTAATAGTAAAAGTGAATGCTTAAAGTCACGCTGATGTGTCTGCATAAACATTAAAAAAAATGGTGATCATGTACATCAGTGTTTCAAAAATGACCCACTCTGATATCAGAACTTGGACTGTCCATATTTCCATTACCACGAATATCAATACACACCTAGAAAAAAAAATTAGCTCTTAATACGGAGGGGAAGGGGTGGTTCATGAGGTTGCGGAGTTATTATGATTACTAATCACTCCGTGTCAGTTCTCAAGTCCATGTTGTGGTCACTCATTAATGAAGGATCACAGTCTGAAAAATACAAAATAAATACCTAATTAATAATCAAATGAAATCAGTCAGTCAAAAGAAATACACTAAATAATATCAAAATATACTAAATTAGCCTTTGAATACCCAGCCCCTAGTGGCGGATTATCACTGAGGCTATTGAGGCTGAAACCTCAGGCTCCCATGCTTGAAGGGCCCCCAATCAACTGAGTTTCGATGATATAATTCGAGATTTCGCAAACTTCTTTGATTAAATATGACAGAGTACACAAAGTGACAAATTCCGTTTTATTTTGTTTTATAGGCCCTAAAGTAAAGTTTGTTTAATACTGTTTGGTTTTGGCAAACGGCAAAATACACTGTGTTAAGGTTCTTTTAAGTTTGTTTCTTAATTAGCCTGAGCACCGTACATAAAATTCGTGTAAATGTACTATGTATTGTACAATGTACAATGTACATGTACATGTATTGTTAATAAAAAGCTATAGAAAAGGGCCCCCCATATTCTTCATTTCCCCAGGGCCCCGAGATGTCTTAATCCGTCTCTGTACCCCCCACCCCATGAACCACCCCTTCCCCTTTATATTAAGAGCTCAATTTTTGGGGGGATGTTTACTGATACGAGTGGTAATCGGAATATGGACAGTGCAAGTTCTGATATGAGAGCGAGTCATTTTTGAAACACCCTAATGTACATACATACATTTGTAACGCGTTGAGTGAGAGTTACTGAAGGTGTTACTACTCGCTCACATCGCGTTACAATGTGGTCTATGTACAGTTTCGGGAAAAGTTCATTTACAAAGACAAATGTCTAAAAAAAATAATAAAAAAAATTGGTAATGTTTTTTTTTAGATTTTTCTTGGTTTGGTCACAGTAATAAACTTTTCAAGAAACAAGACCAATTTTTTATGCATTTCAGAAATTGTTTGCAGTGTAGTAATGTCTAATTAAAAATTAAAATGTTTTGGTTATAAGAAATTAATAAAGAAGATAAGAATAATTAATAAATGTAAAATTAAGATAAATAATGATTTGTTTATTGAAATTATAAAATACGAAATGGCAATACAAGGAGTCGGCCCGCGGAAGCTGGGTAGAAATACCCTCCAGTCACTGGGCGGCGTTGCGTTTACGAAGGTGTCTTTTGGGTGTTAGAATGTAATTGTGAATTTAGGCTATTCTTTTGTGTCTCTCTCGGCTTAAGTATTATAATTAAATTCCCCCCTCGCATTACTCCGTTTAACTAAGTCTGTTTCGGAAATAATATAGTAAAAAGTGTAATGAAGATTATAATTAACCCCAGTCTCCCTTTGCATTGTTAACGAGTTTCTCTCGGCCATGCTACCACGCATTTATACAGTACAGCGGAAAGCGAGTGAAAAGCGTGTAAAGATAATGAATAATGATAGAAGTAAAGGAAAGTAAATAATTATACAAATGAAGGAAGGGGAACCACTACAGTAGGCGAACTTTTTTCCGAAATTCTATCCGCATATTTCCGCACATAGATCCCTCTGGTTTTCAACCGTCTGATTATACTCTCAAACCAGCTCATTCCCGTTCATGATCTCCATACATTGTCTATTATAGGTCTTAAAATAGGATTATTTTGACGACAAAACATTCATCAACAACAGAATCAACGCTCCTCATTTCCACTTTTTGGAAAAAGAATAAAATAGTCTCGAACGAAAGAAGAAGAAAAAACAAAAACTAAAATGTAAAATTAAAAGAGTCGTTGGAAGAAATTAAAAAGTTTTGATTTCAAATGAGGAAAATGAATCCCACTTTTATCTCGCTCGAATAACATCAATTTTTATGCGTTCTTTTGTGTACGTCACATTTTATGTGTACGTACACGTTGAGAGAGAGAGAGAGAGAGAGAGAGAGAGAGAGAGAGAGAGAGAGAGAGAGAGAGAGAGAGAGAGAGAGAGAGAGAGTCATTAGCATAAAAGTGTGCTGTGCATAATTATTCATGTAGTGAGATAAGGGGAGCTTTTATCGAGGAAGAACTTCTTCCATGAATAAATAATATCATCAGTAAATAAATAAATGCATAGTGTAGAAATGGTCCACTAAATTAAGATTTGGGGGTTCAGAGGGGGATGAAATCCCACTTGTTAGGTACGTCCGGTTACTGGTTAAGTTAAAAAAGGTTAGGTTACGGTTATATATGTATAAAGTATAAGGTTTAGAATAGTCTGGGGATTTACATACGTGTGTGTGTGTGTGCGTGTGCGGGTACAATCAGATTTGGAGTAATTGTAATTGAAGCTGATTGTAATTAATTACATTATTTTGTGTAATTGCACTTGTAATTGACCTCTTAAAATAAAAAGTAATTGTAATTGACCGTTCAAGTTTGGTTCAATTACAATTATGTGACAATTAGGGAATAGGGACAAATCAATTCGATAACACCCTAGTTGCCATATAGCGCAAAAATCTCTACAATTTTTACAGTCGGACCCGTCATTCTTGCCTACAGCAATCCATGCAGCAGTTGTTTGATTCTGGGTTGTCCTACTGCGAGACTTTAGCCAGAATCTTATTGGGGTCGATCGAGAGAAGACTTATCCGTTTCTGAAGATGAGTGACGTTACAGCAGCAGGCTTCTTTGACCCTCGTTTCAAGCTTGATTGGTTGTCATCTCAAGAAAAATAAAGATCAGGTTCTTCGAGAGATCAAGGTGCTGCTTGCTGAGTCTGAGATAGAGAAGGAAACAGTGGGGGAAAAGGAGAAATCTTCCTCTCCCACCAAAAGTCCGTCAAAGAGGCCTCGCCTTTTTTCCTTTATGCCCCCCTGCAGCACCCGCCAAAGGCGGGCAGGTATCACGTCCGGATGAACTCAGCAAATGTTAGCGGAGTACGCAGAGGAGGGTCGTGCTCCGTTCGATGCGGATCCCCTGGTCTGTGGTAAGAACTCTCCTCCGAAGATGTGCCCTTGAAGTACCTAGCCAGGGAAATGTTGGGCTGCACGGCCACTTCAGCGCCGTCAGAGAGAGTATTCAGTATAACAGAAATTTTTTTTACCCTCAACAGGGCGTAGCTGGGAGCTGCGTCCTTCCGGGGACTTCTGCTGATGAAGTGTAACCGAGAGATATATGAGCAGCTCCCGTGCTTGGATTGTAATTAGTGAAATTGGAAGTCTTTATTTAGATGTCATATGTAGAGTGACGCAGCATATATCTAAAATTCTTGTTTTATGAATAACTCGTGTGTTACACCAATTTTGCTTAATCCTAACCAAAAGTAAAATGTGGGTGTTATGTCTGTTTATATAGCTTTATAAGCATTGTTTCAAAATGAGTTTATGCTCTCTTGACTCTTCCTGTTTGCTGTTACTGGAACATAAGTTTGTAAGTTAGATCAAGATTTAATTGAACGCAATAATGAGTTACGTTTGGTCTTATAATATTTCCTCTTTCATGAAATGAAGACTATTTGTTGATAATTTTAAGAAAAGTGTTGGAACAAATATTAAAGGAAAATACACCAATAGAGAAGAAGCACCCATTTTACAAATGGAAAATTCTAGTTGGCTTTGTTCCCCTAGTTAACCATTCCAAAAACTGAAACTGGAATAGTTTAAATGCTGATATAAAAAATATTGTGGAGGTAAATTCGTTTAAAACCAAGTTGAAATCCCGATTAATAATGGCATACTAATAAAAATCTAGGATTAAAGACCCATTACTATTGTTTATTAATTTCTCCTGTGTAATCTAGGATTAAAGACACATTACTCGTAATTGTTCAGTTCTTATCTCTCGTGTATAATATTGATTTCTGTGTATGGTATTAGTATAATACCTTCAATAATGACCTTGCTTTTGTTATATCGATAATGACAATGTAAGATTAATACATACCTTAACTATTAATAATACTTATTTATTTATTTATTAATTATTAATAATAACTATGTTTTATTTTTAATAAGAGCCCAGTAAAGCCTAAAGCTTAAGGGCCAAATTAAATAAAATAAATAGCCCAGCTTCACAATTATTTATATTATTGTAAATTCTAAAACCAATTTATTTATCGCTTGGAGTAATTGTAATTGAAGCTTTGGAAGAGTAATTGTAATTGATTCTATGTAATGTAATTGCTCCAAGCCTGGGTATAACAGGGCAGGTGCGTTTACCCTTCCTTGTGGGTTCTCAATCTACTGTTTAAAACTCAAAGTAAAACTGATATATTTAATGCAAGTGTTTATTAGTAATAAATAAATACACATTTCTCCCCCACTCCCCTTCACAAGCAGGTGCCCCCTTAAAGAAAATAAAAGTGCGCGCGCGCAATTGTAGATGCGTGTAAAGAGGAAATGAGTTCGCCCCTTCCCACAAATGAATTTGGAAATTGAAACAGTTCGAACTCCTTTCATGAAACCTTTATGAGCAACTTAATTATGTTATTTTTTTTTTATTCAGATGACCTTTGGTGAAGATGAAGTCTCTCTATTACTCTTCTTTATTCTCTTCCACGCTCTTCTTATTATCCTCCCTTCTTCTCTTCTTCCTCGCCCTTCTTCTCTTCTTCCTCGCCCTTCTTCTCTTCTTCCTTCTTCTCTTCTTCCTCTCCCTTCTTCTCTTCTTCCTTCTTCTCTTCTTCCTCTCCCTTCTTCTCTTCTTCCTCTCCCTTCTTCTCTTCTTCCTCGCCCTTCTTCTCTTCTTCCTCGCCCTTCTTCTCTTCTTCCTCGCCCTTCTTCTCTTCTTCTTCTCTTCTTCCTCGCCCTTCTTCTCTTCCTCTCTTTCTTCCTCTTCCTTTTGTGATTCCTCCTCTCTCGTCGCTTTTTCTTTTTGAAAATAATTGTCAATGTTTTGAGGTTGAAAAGCTTTTAAAAAGAGATTGGAGGAAACTAAGGAAAATCACGCGGTTATTCTACCCATTTTTACCCGTTTTTTACCCATTTGACGCGTGTTTGCCCTTTCTCGAACTTGACAGAGTTGATGTAAAATATGTGAAAATATTTCGATATTCGATAATTAATTGATTGAATAGTTAATAAAGAGTCGAATGGGTATAGGATATGGGTAATTATAGGTATAATTGAAAGGAATCTGGGCATAGATTGAAGAACATGGTTGGACATAGCTTATATATATGTATATATATATACTGTATATATTGATAATTAGTTAGGTTAAGTTGTAATATTTTCGTTAGTTTTAACAAAAATATCACGACGAAACCTAACCAATTGTGATGGGCAAGTGTTAAAAAAAAGTCTGGGGTCCGGGATAACAGGAAAGTACCAAGTTTTTTGTTTTGGTTTTTAATTCAGAATCAGAATGAGTGAATCAAAACTAAAAATAAAACAGATTTTCAAACAAAATAATAATAATAATAATAATAATAATAATTTTATTATTATTTATTTATTTATTAAATATTTAATTTCTCACAAAATACAGAAATAAATATTTCTTGAAATACAGATAATGGTTGCAAGGGAATGTGGCGGGTCTTTTGTTGTCTCCGCTTGCAGTTTTTGCTGTCAACCGAAACAACGAAACAAAGCTGATTTGCACTCGCCTTTACCTTCACCTCGTAACGACAGTTCCATTGTTCACGCACGGATACACAAACACTATATATATATATATATTATTTTTTTTCTATACCCGAGAGACATATTAATATAGTTTAAGTGGATAGATAGGATTTACTGCTTCACATTTATGGGTAATTGTGTGTATGTGGTATGCATATATATTATGTAAGAATGTGTTGCGTAATTATGGTGTGATGTATGTCACATGATATAATATTGAAGGGAAAGAAATGCTATAGTGGGGACCTTATTATATTTAATATCTTCAATCCATTTACGTAAAAGCGTTTAGCCTCATTCGACCGAAGGAAAAATTTTCAAAGGCAAAAATTTTACTCGAAAATGTTGGAACCGCGATGAACAAAGGACCGTGAAACTTATATTGATTGATCGGTTGTAGCGGTGACCCAAAGCGGTGATAATGCCTGCTAACTGCGGGCATTGTCTGACGTGACGTAGATTACGTATTCGCGAAAGTTTAGTTTGTTTTATGACGATAACAATGCTCGAGTGTCGGCTGATTTGGCAAACGCGGAAATGGGCGGAGCTTAGGGCATCACGGAGGGTTTTCTTTGCGGGAAAAACGTACGCTGTTACGGGGAAAGGAGCTCGATAAAATTTATCTTACAAAAAATTCATAATTATCAAAGGAAAAGGATTCATATTATCAAAGGAAAAGATTCATATTACACTGCCCAACACCAATTTGCTGATTTAATTCTAACACCTGTTTTTAGGTAACTTTGGTGTGCTGATTTAAAAAATCACCTTAGTTTTTGCCTATCACGTCAGGTTTTCGAGCAATCAATACAGATATTTGGAGATATCGCATTTTGGCAGGGTTATGCCCAATTTTTTTCTTTTCAAAAATAAGTTTTTACATACTCAGAATCAGCATGGAAAAGTAAACAATTGTGCAGGGAGTGAACTTTAATATACAATGGTAATATTGACACATAAAGTTATTAAAAGTGTTTAAATAAGCAAAAAAATGAATCCATATTAAAGCAAGCACGCGACCAATTTTCTTAACATTGTCTTTTTCTTGTTTTCTTACTTTTCAGTGCTGATAAATTTTCTCTTATAGGACTTCCTAGAATGAGAGATGTCAAGACAATCTCTTTGCAGGCTCCAGCAGTAGTCAGCCATCATATGGGTATCCCATCTTCCTTGGTATCGTTCTTCCATCACTTTGATATCTTGGTGGAACCTTTCACCTTGCTTTTCACTAACATCACCAAGATTTTCTGGAAATTATCCAGATGACTGTTGAGATAGTGAACTTTAATGCTCATGTTGCAACCCAACTGCTGAAAGTTTACAAGTAAATCCTTTACAAGATCTTTATAATTTTCAGACTTTTTGTTTCCTAGGAAGTTCTTAACTACTGCCACAAAAGCATTCCAAGATTTTAATATGTTGTACATGACCTTTAGATTTAATGCACAGATTTGCATATTCCACAGACAAAATTTTAACAGCAAAACAGCTGTTAACAGGTCTCAAAAATCATCAATTTGATAAGCGCCCTTCATGGATCACCAAAATAGGCATATTGCATTGCACGAAAACCTGATGTGATGGACAAAATCTAAGGTGATTTTTGAAATCAGCACATCAATATTATCCAGAAACAGGTCTTAGAATTAAATCAGCAGCAAAAAAGTTTTTTTTTTAAGCAGTGTTATCAAAGGAAAAGGATTTCGATAACGAAGGATAGAAGAAATTGTTAACAGCAAAGCGAGCCAATCATCAAAAACTGAATTTTTGGGGTAAAATGTAATTTTTTGGTATATTTGTAAAAATTAATTATATTGAAGTATCTGAAATCTGAATAAAATTGATATGTACATTAACACTAGTGTTGAAAAATAATCGAAACTTCACAAACCGGTTTTTAATATATCTGTTTTTTTGAAAACCGGTTTTAACCGGTTATGGCCGAAAAGTATAGTAATTTTAAATGCCACAATTGAACGGTACTGACTTTAACTCTTAACAAGCATAGTTTATCGCTATTTTTTGGTCAAAAGAATGCAAAAATGCATCATATGTATACATATGAATAAGAAAATGACAACTTTGACATATTTTATTTAGCCAAAATAATACATTATTCAAACAATTTAGATTTGAAATAATTTTTTAAAATAAAACATCTATACTTAGAAAGAAATAAACTTCTTTTTGTAAAAAAAATATAAAGAATAAAAATAAAATTTATCTCTATTTTGGAAAAAACATTGAAATAAAATTTTTTAATAAAAAAAACTTTACCTAGAAAACAGAAAATTGACTCTTCGTGTAAGAAAAAATATATAAATTAATTTAGATTTTATCCCTATTTTGGAAATGACATCTTAAGAAACAAAGGGCATTAAGGGTCTTATACTGCGAATAGAGCTTTAGTCGACTGACTACACTACAGCCTACATGATGAGACAAACTGAAGATCGAGTTGCCAGATAGGCAGAAATTATACTGAAGAGCAGTTGCCAGTTTGTCACAATTTAACTTAATAGGTAATGTATTCGAAGTTATTTTTTGTGCGCTGTAGCGCGTAGCTGCACGTTCGCGCAAGTTTGAGCCAAATAAAAATCAATCGCTAAAACCGGTTTTTTTTCGGGTTTTCGATTTTTAGGGAATTTTACAAACCGGTTAAAAACCGGTATTTACAAACCGGTTTTCAACACTAAATTTAACAAGAGTCGTTCACTGGTTTATTTATTTACATACAATAAACGTGTATGTATTAATATCATGTGCGTATATGTACAGTATGTATAACGCCAACATAACTTTGGTCCGCATCCGCACTTCTGACTGCGGATGTTATGCGGGTATTACCTCTAATAAATTATTCAAAATACAATTAAATTAGCTTATAAAGTAGCTTATAAGGCCCAGTCATGCACAATTCATGTAAAGTATTAATAATTATTAATGAACAAACAAATATATAAGCCAAAATATAAATACCATTAAATCAACAAACACTGCTTGTGTCGCTGTGCGTACTCCACTGTGGCTGAAACTCTTGAGAAAGTTATTATTTTTATCATAATGAAAACATAATATTAATTTTAATTCTTATGCATTGCTTGCCATAATAGGAATATCACGAAATTTTAAAAATTATGTCATATATTCATAATTCTATATTATATTGATAGATTAACTAAATATCCGCATCCGCGGATATTGAAATTAGAGATCCGCATCCGCAGATGTTGAAAAACTGACATCCGGTATATATATATATATATATATATATATATATTATATATATAGATATATAGAGAGAGAGAGAGAGAGAGAGAGAGAGAGAGAGAATCATTTTTTAAAATAAAAATGGCGTATTTAGTATCCAGACATTATGGTGTCATCCGTAATGATTTTATTTTCGTGTCAAAACTAATGATATTCTTTTGAAGTAACTTATATTGACACAGCTGTGCATTTTTCGCCCTTTGTACCTACTGTATATGAACCCTCCAATGTCGGGTCATTGAATCATATGATCCAAATTTCATGTTAAAACACGCAGGAAAATGAAATTAACAAGGGTAGCAACGTTCTGCTTGAAGAGGACCGATAAATGGGTGCGAAACTATAGTATTACCGAATATCTCGCATGTTTAACTATCAGAATTATGACGTCATAGACGCGTGACGTCTCCTCGTAATTTGTTTTCAAATGTTAAAACGTTCCCGCGCTTAAATTACTTCTTAAATTGGAAGGCTCGAGGGTTACATCGTGACCACGTTGTTTCGCCGCTTCCCGTTAGGTCAGCGCGGCTAGTCGATGGGACCTATATTCATTGGATCGACAAGACGAAAGACCATAACATCAATATACTAAAAACTAACTTAACCAACCAACTCTGACCCGATATACTTGTTGATAGAATGTCAAGTCGATCAGATGTCGTAATCCCTAATCGACGTTGGGTTTTGTCAATAGTTGGATGAGAGACACTTCTTTGCGTTCAGATGATGTAGTGACCCGTAGATGATTTGGATCCCACGCAAAGTTGTAGGTTCCCATCGTCACATTACCTTTGCCGTTACGAAGGAGGTTAAATAACACCAAGCATTATCATTATTATTATTAATGATAATGATAAATCGTATTGGCAGGAGACAAATATTATTATTATTATTATTATTTATTTATTGAATCTTTCAGAACCTTTCCCTCCAGTCCTTGACGCAGTACTAAAAAAAAGCCCTCTTCTTTTTTAATTTAAACACAAAATTTGTTTCGATTTTCACTAAAGTACTATGTTCAAAATTACGAGGTTCGCCTTTCTTAAAATTGAATTAAATAAATGATGTTACTTCAAAATGGGATAAAATAAACACACACAAGAATATATTTAGTTGGAATTTGGCTTCACTTCATACGTGTGAAATTTGAAAATGATTAATTCCAAGTAAATATAATTTTAGGCACGTTTAACCTAAACCAAAAATTGTTCGAGGAATGTCATTTATTTAGTTCGAGGCTTCAAAAACACCTTATATATTAGAACTATTTAGCGTTCAGTGTAACTGCATTTTTTCCGTACTCAATCACTGTTGCAAGCATTCACCATACTCGTAATATAAAACAAAAGGACGAGTGTTTCATTTCCATTATCTTTTTCTGATGTTACTCGCGGTAGTTTATACGACATCTTGTTCACGAATGGCCGCATATCTTTGACAATTTCTCTTTCAAACCGAACTTCGCCCTTTCAAAGAAATAAAGTCAGTTTCAGAAATAAAATGAGAGTCGAAGTATCTTTGCATTCAGACCAACATGAATGCTTTAATCTTAAATTTGAGGAGTACAAAGGCAATTTAAGAAGCGACCGAACCAATATAAGCCGCGGTACATTTGCCAAAGGAAAAAAAAAAAAATTCTTTAGAAACTACAAAAATGTTGTGAAGATCTTCATTCCGCGCATTCCCATTTACAGGTAGTTTAAATCACATATTCACACGTGTTTCTCCTTTCAACTCATCTACCCTAATTCGATTTTATTTCGTAGTCGATATTTTAGTATTGATTCGTATGCTGATGTTTCTCTTGGGCAAATAATCAATTCAACGGCCGGTAACGGTACTTATCCCAGTGCAGAGTATTTTTAAAAGATTTTGTTCTCTCTCTCTCTCTCTCTCTCTCCTCTCTCTCTCTCTCTCTCATATCTTCAGGGAAGCTACTTAGTTATAGTGGAACTTTAGTTTTAAATATTATATATCAAAATTTCGCAAGAAAAAAAAGTATGCATATTATGCATTATTATTCCCCATTTTGCAAGGGAAGTTCTTAAATTGTAGGTCTGGCCAGCTGGAGATGCCCCCTGGAACAGTGCTCCTTTATCAAAGTAATTCCTATGCTAAGGACGCAGTATAAATTACTACATGATAAATCTTCGGTACGGTGGGTTTGGCAGGCTACGGAGTGATGCATCGACGAAATTTGATATATCGACGAATTTTGATGCAACGACGAAATGATGACTTCTCGTAGCTACATAATAAATAAATAAAAAAATCCATAAAAGAAATGCACGCTGTAGCTTAGATTAGTAGTTTAGTATTCATGCTATCCTTTATTTTCCACTGTCTTCTAATGCGTAACTGAGTACGCGAGATAAGTGTACGCATGGTGTGAATGAACTCTGAAGCTATTCTCTTCATTATACTTTTCCTACTTTTCTATAAATCTTCTTTCACCACTATTTTCTGTCAGCAATGGCTGGCGGAGGAGGGAGGAAGAGAGCCTTGTCTGTGCTTTATTTTACTATTACTATTACTACTATTTCTGTGTGAAAGCTTTACACGTCTATAAGTGTAAACATGGTATAAGTTTTCAGTGTTCTTTTTCTTTCATTTACTATTTCTAACTTTTCTACTTCCTTCTTGGGATAGCCTAGAATGGATCTTAAGGGCTCTCTCTCTCTCTCTCTCTCTCTCTCTCTCCCTCTCTCTCTCTCTCTCTCTCTCTCTCTCTCTCTCTCTCTCTCTTTTTGTAACTTTATGATAATTGATTAATTTTAAAACACACAAAATTACTTAATTATTTGAGGTCATAAATAAATTTAACTAAAAAATTTCATTAAAAATTTGTTACAATAAAGATATGTTCTTAACGTCAGACAATCTCAATCTCTCTACAATAATGAATGAAAAATTGTTTTCCATGTAAAAAGAACATAGATAGGAGGACCAGAAACTGGCACAGAGCTCGGGCCAACTAATGCGGCCCATTATTCTCACTCTTGTATTATTATTATTATTATTATTATTATCAGCATCATCGAGAGTCGTACCCCCGACCTCAGTTTTTTTGGTTTGCTTATAGTGAAACAGTGTTACCCACTGAGTTACTGATACTAAATCGAACTTACCCACACTGTATATACTTTTCACTCATTTTATATATATATATATATATATATATATTGCCGTAGCTCTAAATTGTGTACCAAAAACACGTTTCTTCCCTACTATCAATTTAGAATGATAAAGGTTCATAATAGTTGAGTCCCTGCTATTTCTCATATTTCAAAGTTGTCGCAGGTCATATGTCTTAGCATTTAATTACTCAAATAAATCTTGCTCTTAAACACAACCGTTTGTACTCACTGTTGAAATGTTGCGCAATAATTGACCTGTGCTTTAATGCATATTAATACGTGCATTTTGTTAATAAAAAAATTTTCAGGTTGTTGAACGTTCTTCGTAATGGCGAAAGTCGCGTAAAGGAGGGGACCTAATACAGCTTTACGCGAGATCCAAACTATCTACGGGTTTCTACGTCATCCGGACGCGAAGGATAGTCGAGATCAATGGTGGGCAAAAAGTAATGGATTACAATAAAAATTACTGATGTCTGAAAAGTAACAAAGTTACTAAAAGTTTGGATTAATTAGATTATAATTAATGGAGAGAAGTAATTTCTACTTTATCCTTTTAGTTACTTTTCAGACATCAGTAATTTTTATTTGTAATCGATTACTTTTTTGGGAGCTATCGAAGAATAGGGACCCCAGCCTTCTTTAGTTAGCTTTATAAGGCTAACTAACGAAAATATCATGACCTAACCTAACCAATCGTCAAGGACGTACAGTTAACCTAATGATTGGTTAGGTTACGTCGTGATATTTTCGTTAGTTAGCCTTATAAGCCTAACTAAAGAAGGCTGGGGTCCCTATTCTTCAATAGCTCCCTTTTTTGCCCACCACTGGTCCAGATATTGACTGTATATCAAGTCGAGGTGACAAATTTATTTTTAATGATAGAACGCCATTTTGATTTTAGTGAAATCATTTCCATCTATTGTCCCCTCTAAACCAATTTTCTCCTATCTTAGACTACCGAATTAATTAAATCTAGGCTTGACACTGTATTAAATACTATAAAGTTACTGATTCTAGAAAGAATAACAGGCAAACGCATGGACACGCGAAGTTTTTATATGAATAAAAATGCCGCCACCTAAATTCGAACCCGGGACCTCATGAGTAAGAGTCGTTAGCGCTACCATCCCGTTGTAGTGTTATGGCAACGCTCACGACTCTTATTCAGGGGGTTCCGAGTTCGAATCCTGGTGGGGAGATTTTGTTTCATATATATACTGTATATATATATATATATATACATACGTACATACATAATATCTCCCGAATGCAGATTTTTGCGAAGAGAAAATATTTTTGCTTCCTATTTTGCCTTTCTCATATTCTAAAATATCATTTTTTGAGCGATTTTGGACTAAAAAATTTGCAAAAATTGTCCTTGTTAAGTCCTTTTTTTTCTTTTATTCCCTGCGGCAATATTCAATATTAAAAATAATGCTTGAGATTTTGGTGAAATATCTTTTTGCTTCCATTTTTACACCACCATTTTTCCATGAAACGCGATAGTGATTCTCCAAATATACAGGGTGTCCCATAAGTCCGGTCTCGTTGGAAAATTTATTAATTTGTTTATTTACGCGTTACACTCGTGAGAAAAAGGCCTCCGCCTTTTTCTCGAGAGTGTAACTCGCTCCCATATTATACATTGCTTGCTGTTCTACCTGCGACAAAAAAAAGGTCCCAAAACAAAAAATCAATTTGAACATTTGTTTTTAATTTAAATGTAAATTTTAATGTAAATTTAATTTAAAATAAATTTTCCTATGAGACCGGACTTATAGGACGCCCTGTACAATGGCGGTACGACCTTTTTAACCTATACAATATTGCGCGTGCATTTTCAGGGGTCTAAAATTCGAACTTTTGTGCACCCGACACGTGCATGGTTTCGGAAAAAAATTCTCCTAGAAACCGGAAATATCTACGAAGCATAAAAAATTACGGATCACCTGAAGATCTTCCCCCCCCCCCTTTCCAGAGTGTCCACCTGAAGATCTTTCCCCCCAGCCCGATCCACCTGAAGATCTTCCCCCCCCCAGCACGATCCACCTGAAGATCTTCCCCCCCAGCCCGATCCACCTGAAGATCTTCCCCCCCACCCCCAGCCCGATCCACCTGAAGATCTCCCCCCACCCCCCAGCCCGATCCACCTGAAGATACTCCACCCCAGTCCGCTCCACCTGGAGATGCTCCCCCCCGAGCTGAATACTTTGGAATGTGTACTATCAACATTTTCTTTAGTGATTTAGTATTTTTAGGTATTTAAAATCACTTAAAATTATATATTTATATATATATGCCCAGTTAGGTTAATTGAATGCCCGGTTAGGTCAACTGAATGCCCGGTTAGGTCAACTGTACGCCCTTGACGATTGCTTAGGTTAAGTCGTGATATTCTCGTTAGTTTTGACAGTAAACTAACAAAAATATCACGACTTAACCAATCATCAAGGGTGTACAGTTGACCCAACCGGGCATTCAGTTAACCTAACCGGTTGTATGTATGTATATATATATATATGATCACCTGAAGATCTCCCCCCCCCCCCAAGAGTGTCCACCTGAAGATCTTCCCCCAGCCCGATCCACCTGAAGATCTCCCCCCCCCAGCTCTACCTGTGGGGGAAGATCTTCAGGTGATCCGAATGAAATATCTAAAACAAAAACGCAATATTACCAAGTAGTTATTTCAATCACCTGAAGATCTTCCCCCCTAGGTGGAGCTTGGGGGGAAGATCTTCAGGTGGACACTCTTGGTGGGGGGGGGGAGATCTTCAGGTGATCCTTTCATTCTTTTCGGTGTAACTAATAAAATATCGAGGACAAAATAATTAGTAATTAGAAGTTGTGTTTGCTTTTTAAAGATTTTAAATTTCTCGGCGGACTTTTTTCCGAAACTGTACAATGTAACGTGCGTACAACATGAAGAAACAGACATAAATCATGAATATTAAATGAGGAAAGTAAAAATTATTAATGGAACTATCAGGTCATCCCATAAGTAATGTTTTTTTGCATTGCTAAACTCGCGTCGTGTTTGCACATGTTTCTCTATATTTTTTGTGGAAAACTCGAATTTTTGTGTGTTTAGACACGTTACTTCTCACTCTAAGTGAAGTTTCATCGTGTTAACAATCTTCGTTTATTTCACCCTTACGGATAAGATGGAGGTATCAGAGGAACACACCAGGCATATAATGCTTTATGAGTTTAGAAAAGGAAATAACGCGACTGCAGCCGCAAAAAATATTCAGGATATTTATGTGGAGGAAGCTTTAAATGTAAGGAAATGTCAAAGATGGTTCCAGAAGTTTAGGTCTGGTGGCTATAGCTTAACTGATGAAGCGCGCTCGGGCCAACCTGTTGAGTTCAATGATGACCTTCTGATAGCTACACTCGAAGAAAATCCTGCTGTAACTGTTGAAGAACTTGCCCAGCGACTAAATTCGACCGGTTCCACAGTTCATCGCCACCTGCAACGACTGGGAAAAGTGTCGAAACTTGGGAAGTGGGTTCACCATACGTTGTCACCAGACAACTGTAGAGATCGCGTGAACATTTGCTCTTCATTGCATTTTCGTAACTTCAAGCACCGTTTCTGAATCGACTCATTACTGGGGATGAAAATTGGGTGCTTCATGACAATGTTAAGCGTCATCGGCAGTGGGTTAGTGCTGGGGAATCTGCTACACCACAGCCAAGAGGACATCCGCACTCCAGGAAGGTTTTGCTGTGCGTTTAGTGGGATATTCAAGGAATGGTTTATTTTGAACTGTTGCAGCCCAATCAAACCATTACAGCCGAAGTCTACTGTCAGCAACTTCAAAGACGGAGCGTTGCATTACAAACAAAACGTCCTTCTTTGGCCAGTCGCAAGGGTGGTGTGTTTCAACAGGACAGCGCGCATCTTCATACTGCTCAAATCACCACTGCCAAAACTGAACAGCTTGGTTGGGAAAAAATTCCACATCTTCCGTATTCACCAGACCTTGCACCATCATATTACCACCTATTCAGAAGTCTTCAAAACTACCCTGACGGGAAAGAACTTGAAAGTTTCGAGGCTATCAACATTGCCCTCTCTGAGTTTTTTGCTTCTAAACCGAAGGAATTTTATCAATATGGAATTGAAATGCTTGTAGAGAGGTGGCAGAGTCATAGAAAGTGAAGGAAAATATAAAATTGATTAAAATTTATTTTGACGCAGTTTTATTTTCATTTGGAAATAAAGGTAACAAAACGACATTACTTATGGGATGACCTGATACAAAAAAAGGGGAAAAAAAAGCAAGTTTACTTCGGAGTTAAAAGTAAAATTTTCAAGTACTTCAAAAATGAACCGTGAAAACAGTTGAATATTTAAACCGTTCATGTAAACACTTTTCACTTAATTATTTTACACGACTAAATATATATATATATATATATATATATATATATATATATATATATATATATATATATATATATATATATATATATATACTACATCAGTTTACAGGAAACCCACTTTCACTGGTTTGGGCATGAATTTTTTTAGTTTTACTGATTTCAACTATAAGATGTCTTGTATTAAAACTCTCCTGTTCAGAGGATATAATTTGACCTCTAGTTTTACCTTACTTAATGATGAATTTAATAATCTAAGATCATACTTTACTAATAATAGTTTTCCTGTTCAATATGTAGACAAACTAATTAGATCCTTCTTAAATAATGTTTATAGCCCTCAACTTCCATGTATTACAGTGCCGAAGGATATAAAATATTTCTTGGTACCTGAAATGGGTCTTTTGAATAAGGAATTTAAGCTTAAATTTACAAAATTGTTAAGGAAATTTTTTTATCATACTGATTTCCGCATCATATTTATTAATAAAACGTCTTTAGGTAGCTTTTTCTCAGCGAAGGATCGAACCCCTGACTCGTTGCGTAGCGGTGTTGTATATTTATTTACCTGCCCTAGGTGTCTCCTTGGGAATTACATTGGCAGCACTGTTCGCTCTCTCAGGGCTAGATTTTATTCGCATATGGGAATAAGTGGCCGAACAGGTAAAATTTTAAAAACTAAAGAAGTTTCGAGTATTCGCGAACACAGCATAAAATGTAAAACTGATGTCACTTTAGACAATTTTAAAATTCTTGGTTGTAATACTTGTCCCAACTCACTAAGAATTTTGGAATCGCTTTTCATTAAAACATTGTCCCCGAGTCTAAATGTTGACTCATCTGCCGTCCCCCTCAATTTGCTATGATCCCTCCTCCTTCCTCAATTCCTTATAATCCCCCCTTCCCCAATCGCCCTCGCCATCTCTTGTTTTTCCCGTCTTGCCTCTGCTCAAATCAGTTAGCCTCGGAAACTGCAGTGAAAGGTTAGTTAGTTTCATTATTCCAGTGTACTATTGTTAATTTTTCCAGTGTATTAATTTCACATTTACTATATGTATTTAAAAATAGCTTCTTAATTTTTATATGTAAATCTGTATAACTTAGAATTTAACCCTCTTTTCTCAGTCTTTTAAAATTTGTCTGTATGAATAGTTTATAGAAATTTTCTGTTTTGTTTTTCATTCAATATTGATTTTAATTTCACATTGTTATTAAACAGCCTGAAGATGAGCGTATTGCTCGAAACGTTGCGCATTAAAGAAGACTTTTCATGGCATTTACATTTCTCCTTGTCATTGGATTTCTCCTAAATATATATATATATATATATATATACACAGGGTGTTTCAGGAGGAGAGGTTCATACTTTGGGAGGTGATAGTATCGGTCATTGTGAGAAAAAAAGTTCATATGAACATGTGTCTAATTCTGAATGGTTACGGAGATAGAGCTGTTTGAATCTATAAATACAAAAGCATTGTTAATGGTAATCAAGAAAGAGAAACCAATTACTGTTTCTAACATTTAATGTTTAAACATTGGCATTTTGAATGGTCTCAGATACAGAAATGACAAATATGTTACAGTTTACAATATGTTTTCGAAAATCCCACCGTCTACCTCAATGCACTTTGCAACTCGTGTGCGAAGATCGCGTGTTGTTCGTCTGAGTTGATCTTGACTTTCCTTTTTGCGGGCAGCAGCATCCAAAATGCGCGCGAGCAATTCGTCTCGTGTATCCACCTTTCTTTCGTAAACTTGACTTTTTATCCACCGCCACAAACAATAATCTAACGGAGAGAGGTCTGGAGACCTTGGTGGCCATTGAATGGGACCACCGCGGCCGATCCATCTACCAGGGAAAGTTTGATTTAGGTATTGCATCACCAGACGGGTAGAATGTGGAGGAGCTCCGTCATGCTGAAAGTACATACCAGCGCGTGTAGCCAATAGTCCTGGCAATTTATTTTGTAGAAATTCTAGGTAACTTTGTCCTGTATGACGATTCTCTAAAGCAGGGGTCACCAACCTGGGCGGTAGCGCCCACTAGTGGGCTCACATTAAAGGTAATTAAACATTTATTTCATTATTTATTTTATCGATTATGTGGATTTATTCTTTTTGATCTAAGGTGGGCGATAAGCTTTTTTAATTTTCAAAATATCGTAAAAGTGGGCGGTGAACAAAAAAAGGTTGATGACCCCTAAAGTAGCAGGGCCAATCAGCTGATCATCGATGATACCGTACCACACATTGGCAGAGAAGCGATGTTGAAAATTTGTTTCCACAGTGGCATTTGGATTTTCGTCTGACCACCGATGAGTTACGAGTGTTGTTGATACTGTCACGGGTGAAAGTAGCTTCATCGGTGAACACTATCAATCGAAGCAATCGGCGATTAGCATTTACCCAATGACAAAAGTCCAGTCGCATGGCAGCGTCTCCTGGTTGAAGGTGTTGTACACGCTGTACATGATATGGATGCAAGACTTCCTCACGTAATGTTCGCCATACTCTTGTGTGTGGTACACCGAGACGTGTAGAAATTCTTCGTGAGCTACTAGTAGGACTACGCTCTACCAACTGAAGAATGTTTTCCACTTCATCCACATCTTGTTGACCTTCACGTTCAGATGAAACATGAGCGCTAGGAAGTGTACCAATCTCACGCAATGTGCTGAAAACCCTGGTAAACACTCTTCGATCCGGTATTCTGCAACAGCAGCTGTTGCACTTCCATCGCAAAAACCGTAGACATACACCATATCTGCATATTCGGCATGTGTGAAGGTGTGTGGCATTCTTAACACTGCTTGAAACACCAAACAATGTCACTCACAACAGTCGGCTGTCAATTGGCTTATGTTACATGCTTACATTACAGCTTACATGGTTCAAAGTTATAGGGGAGGGAAGGAGGAGGAAGAGCTGCGCGCGCATCAGATTCAAACGCTCTATCTCCGTAACCATTCAGAATTAGACACATGTTCATATGACTTTTTTCTCACAATGACCGATCTACTATCATCCCGAAGTATTGACTTTTCCTCCTGAAACACCCTGTATATATATATATATATATATAATATTATTCAGTCTGTCCCCCCTTTTGCCTTTATAACAGCTTGGACTCTGTCAGTGTATTTTTTTACTACCACTGATGGTAGAATATTCAAGATTAGTTCAATATTAAATGTCTAGTTTATCCTCGATCCTCGTCAGCATCAACATAATTCCATCTAGCTTCAATTGGATTCATGTCGGGACTTTGTGATGGTCATTCCATAATTTGTACAACTCCAGCGTTCTCCTTCCCTTTCAAATATAGTTTTACAATCCGTGCCGTGTATTTGGGGTCGTTATCTTGTTGGAAGATGAACCCTTGTCCAATCAAATGATTTTCATCTGGTACAGCATTCAGTTGAAGAATTCGCTTGTACTTCTCTTTTGTTAGAATAGCGTCAATTTTCACAAGAAATCCAACTCCAAGTGAACTTGTAGACGCCCGAACATTGATAGATCCTCCACCATGCTTTACTGTTAGTTGTAACTTTGCAAGTACATATTATTATATCTCTCATCCTGTCGACGTTGTATATACTCCATAGAACCGCCTAATTAGTCTACGTCCGGTGGGTATGATCTCGTGATATTTTACCCTCTTGGACTTGTTTTCTCGTCTCAGGTAAAGCTTTTTGGCATCAACTCTTCCTCGCAACCCTGCCTACGGCAATCGACATCGTATTGTTACGGCCGAAATGTTAGTGTCCCGTGAGGAATTAAAGTCCTTAGGGATGTACCTTCAAGTACTAGTCTTCAGATTTTGTCGCTCGTCTTGATCTTCTTTTTCGTTGTTTGTTTTTAGTTCACCCTGTTTCAAAATAGCGTTTGATAGTGCCCCAAACCCATTTTACAGAAATGTCCAATTTTTTACCAGTTTCTCCAATAGTATATCTTTCTTTTCGTAAAGTCCCGATCTTCACGCGAATATCTTCTGGTAACTACCGTATTGGATGGAGCCATTTCACGTGGAAAAAATCAGTTGAATCCACCTGTAAAAGAGTTGAAGGCACTCATTATTTCGATACGTGATGTAAAAAACTAGGAATGTTTATAAAACACATTTTACACATCACTATTCTACTAGTAACATTCTATAAACACATCTATTCTAATGTAGTTTAGCAAAGAATGTAAAAACTAGTAGCCTAAAATCGATTTTCCATGAAAAGAACACTGAATAACAATGTACCTGAGTGATGCAGTTGTAATAAAGCTTTCAAATAGTTAACCAATAACTTTGCGGGTTACTCTTTATACTGCGCATGCGTAACGTAGCCAACTAAAATTATACTATTTAGAAACGCGTGTTACCAAATTCTAGAGTTTTAACTAAAGTATGGAGCAGTTTTTGGTCAATTTTTTAGTGGCGTTTCCAAACTTTTGAACATATATATATATATATATATACACACAGGGTGTCCCATAAGTCCGGCATCATAGGAAAAATAATTTAAAAAATGCAAAACAAAAGCTTTTATTTACAGAACGTGCTCAATATGTCCACCATTGTTTTCAATACACAAATTCAGACGTGATACCCAGTCAGCAAGCACACGGTGAATGATGTCAGGAGTAATGGTATTACATGCTCCAATAATGCGCTGCCGCAAATGTTCAACACTCCTAATTTTCTCTGCGTATACCAGCGCTTTCAAGTGGCCCCAGAGATAAAAATCTAGTGGCGTGAGATCCGGGCTTCTAGCTGGCCATTCCACAGGCCCTTGACGTCCTATCCAATGACCAGGGAATTGTTGGTACAGGTATTCCCTTACTTGGGTGCTGTAATGTGCAGGAGCGCCGTCTTGCTGGAACCATGTTGGAAATTTCATTCTTCGTTCAAGACACTGGGAAATGCTTCTTCTTTGAGCATACGTAGGTAGGTGCCTCCAGTGACGTGTTCATCGAAAAAGAGGGGGCCTATGATGCGATCCTTCCAAATGCCACAACATACCATCACCCGAGATGCACCTTGTTCCTTCGAAGAGGTATACCAGTGAGGGTTGTTTTGAGACCAGTAGCGGGTGTTCTGTTGATTTACTTCACCATTTCCATAAAAAACAGCCTCGTCACTGAACAGAATGGTGGACGGGAAATTGGCATCCCGAGCATATTGTTCCGTAGCCCATTCACAAAATTCCATCCGCCGGTCGGGATCATCTTCGCTTAATTTCTGTAGGGATCTGAAGTTTATATGGATGCCATTTGTGAGCCTGAAGAATGCGATGGATGCTACTTTTCGACAATCCTGTCTCGGCGGACAATCGCCGAAGAGACTTATTGGGATTTCTGTTAAAATGAGCCAGGATAGCAGTCGCTGTTTCATCGTCAGTGGACCTCCTTGAAGGTCCACTGAGTGGTTTATCTTCTTTGGATCCTGTTTCCTTAAACTTTGCAACAAGTCTGCTAACACAACTCTGTGTTATTGGCTCGCGGTCTGGATGCAGTCTGTTAAATTCAGCAGCGGCCTTTCTTTGACTCCGATTTCCTATGAGTAGAATTATCTGGATTCGTTCTTCTTTGCTCACGGACATTATGGCCTGTAGAAAGAGAAAAATATGAATTATGGTTTGTAGAAATAGAAAAATATGAATTTCTCCTATGATGCCGGACTTATGGGACACCCTATATATATACAGGGTGGGCCGTAAGTTTCCATACATAGGAAAAATAAACATTTTTTTATGGACAACCATTTTTATTTATATAATATGCTCTACATGGTTGCCATTGTTTTGAAAACACATTTCAATACGTGTTCCCCACTGTTGATGAACACGCATTAGCACAGTTGACGTTATGCTTGTAATGGCGTTGGTGATACGTTCCTTTAGATGATTTATGTCTCGTATCTTTTCCTGATACACCATGGCCTTCAAGTGCCCCCAAAGATAGAAATCAAGGGGGGTGAGATCTGGGGATCTGGGAGGCCACTCCACAGGACCACGCCGACCAATCCAAGCATCCGGAAACTGCTGATCCAAATACCGACGCACGTTTAAATTTTCCTATGTATGGAAACTTACGGCCCACCCTGTATATATATATATATATATATATATATATATATATATAAACGTTTCCGAGTGTAAATTTAGTATTAAACGCTCATATTTCACTTGAATAATGCATTATTAAATGATTTTGTAGTTGAATGATATGATAAATCAGGCCATTAACTCGTAATGTATTTTCGCTCTCGCATAGATTCATTATTCCTTCAAATGGAATAAGAGATTTGTGTTTACAAAATTAGACATGAATTTTTTATTTCTCGCCTCATTTACGCAGGAATGGAAAGTTGTATAGATCGCGCGCGCACACACACACACACATATATATATATATATATATATATATATATGATGAATAAAACCACGAAAGGAAAAGAAACACAAAGTGGTGCTCAAGCGCTTTCGTCTAATGACATCCTCAGGAACACTGAGTGTTCCTGAGGATGTCATTAGACGAAAGCGCTTGAGCACCACTTTGTTTCTTTTCCTTTCGTGGTTTTATTCATCATAAATATTTTTCAAGTGTTACTTTCGTGAAATAATTTTCATATATATATAGCGAGGAATAGGAGGACGAAAAGATGGTACATGTTTATTAACAGACGTTTCGGAAAAATTCAATTTCCATCATCAGTGCTAAAAAGTTTAAAAACAAATAGAAATAAATAAGTATAATAAATAAAAACGAACAATAAATTAAAATGGCGCAACAATTAGCGAGAATTAATAGTAAGTTAAAATATATATTAAATTAGAAGATTAAAAATTAAATGATATAAAGTATAGAAGTATGGACAATAAGTAAAATATAAAACGGTTTAGGTGAAACAGAATTGAAGGGGTTCTTACCAAATTGTTAACGTAATGGGAGTCTAATTGTACAGAAGATTGGGAATGGTTGCCTGTTGAAAGAATTCGATATTAGAAAGATGGAGCCGGGCGGAGTGATGGTGGATTTCTTTTGAGTTTGGGAGTTTATTTTGCAATGTTTAAATTGAAAGCGGAACTGTAATCGTTGAGGGTTGGCTGGATACTGAGGATATAAAGGGACTCAAGTATGCGGAGGTCGATTAGTTGGTTGGCTGAATTAATGATTTTGAAATTGGAGGAAAGTAACGGGTGGTTGTGAAGGTGGCAGTGATCCCTTATTGCTGATTTGGAGGGTTTGTTCAAGGGCTGTGAAGTTCTTGTAGAAACCCCACGATGCTCGTCCACTCTTGTTTGATATTGGCGGATGGTACTGCCAATATAGTTCGCTTTGCAGCGAACACAATTAAAAGCGTAGATAGTGGACGAAGCAAGTGGCTGGGGTGTTTTTTCTTTATGGTTGAGGTAAGATTTGATACTATTGTTGTTGGTGAAAGCGAAATGAAATTTAATTTGGGGGTAAAGCGGGGTGAGTAAGAGACGGAGTTCTGAAAGTATTTTGTGGCTAATGTGGTCGTAATAGGGGAATGAAAAATATTGTACGTATTTTTTAACAGTGGCAACTTTAATTTGTTTTTAAACTTTTTAGCACTGATGATGGAAATTGAATTTTTCCGAAACGTCTGTTAATAAACATGTACCATCTTTTCGTCTTCCTATTCCTCGCTAAGCTACGCTTCCCTAAGAACAAACCATTCAACCAAGTTATATACAGTATATATATATATATGTATATATATATATATATATATATATATATATATATATATATATATATATATATATACCTCGTACACCTCGTCAGGGATTCGCTGACGAGGTGTACTTGTGAATACACGAAAAACCTTGGAATCACTTTTCTTTTCCCTTGTGGGTTTGCATCATATATATATATGATGCAAACTCACAAGGAAAAAGAAAAATTATTCCAAGGTCTTTCGTGTATTCAACAGTACACCTCGTCAGGGAATGACGACGAGGTGTACTGTTGAATACACGAAAGGCCTTGGAATCTTTTTTCTTTTTCCTTGTGGGTTTACATCATTCATTCTCTTTTCACGTGTTTAAATGTGAAATTCATCTAATATATATATATATATATATATATATATATATATATATATAGAGAGAGAGAGAGAGAGAAGAGAGAGAGAGAGAGAGAGAGAGAGAGAGAGAGAGAGAGAGAGAGATGTGTGGTGCCTGAAGATATATGGCTAGAAACTCTTAAAACTATTAAGTTTGGTAAAAGGTTTATAATTTAAGAAGTGACCTGATAAAAGGTTCTTCTATCGAAAGATATGCCAATATCTTTCCCGTTCCAAAAAAAATGCTTCTAAAAAAAAACCAAAAAAAAAAACCAGGGCAAGTTATGTCATTCCGAACAGTAAATTGTGTACACACTAATCTAGCGTGTGTATCTATATATTTGTGCACATAATACCTTATTACTTACACGTCCCAAATTGTGAAAATTTTAACTCTGTAAGTTGAGATAGCAGTATACACAGCAAATAGGAAAACGCACACGTCTTTTATTTTTAATTTTTTTTAGAATATTTGATCACTGCCATTATGTATGCAAGTATTTTCAGGTCTGTTTTCCTGCTACGCATAATTCTCTCTCTCTCTCTCTCTCTCTCTCTCTCTCTCTCTCTCTCTCTCTGATGCACTGTTGACCCACTATCGAAAGCCAATTAACATTGCGTTGTTTTGAAAGTTAAAAAAATTCATGATTTTGATAAACATCAGAATTAAATTTTCGTATGGGATGGTTCTGAAGCAGTGATTTAATAGAAAGTTAAAAGCTTGTTTCCACACGTTTTATGCTCATGGTAGGCCTCTAAAGACGGTAACCATTTAAAAAATCGTAATTGGCCAATATTAACCAGTCGTGGCTCGTTTCTTTCCTCGTAACTGTGTGGCTTTGCAAATTAATGTGTGAGTCATATTGCATTTAAAATTTATGGGGAACCCTGTTAATTTAATGGTTCAAGTTTAGGGGTTGTGAGGTATTTTGCGATTTATAAAATGCAGATTCTTCAAGAGGGTTAGGTAAGGATTAGATTATATTACTTTACAAGTGTGGTAAAATCAATGTATTTGCATGAGAGAGAGAGAGTTACAAGGAAAAGAAGTACTTCAAAAGGCCTTGCGGCCCATACCGAGGAGGTACCAATGGCAACAGGTGCCACGGAAAATTTTTTACACCCTGAAATAGTGTGCAAGATTTGGTCTAACCTTTTCTTGAACTGATCCACAGAGGAACTGTTCACAACTTCTGAAGTTAACCTGTTCCACGTGTCACAGATCTTATACGTAAAGTAATTCCCACACAAACTAGTCCTAAACCGCTTCAAATCCAACTTCCAACCATTGTTGCGAGTTGGGTTATCATTTAAACTAAACATGCTTCTAAAATCGACATCGTTGAACCCGCGTAAGAGCTTGAAAACCTCGATCAGTTGATCGCGCAGCCTCCGAGTTTCCAGCGAAAACAAGTTCAGGGGCGCGTAACCGTCGAGAGAGAGAGAGAGAGAGAGAGAGAGAGAGAGAGAGAGAGAGAGAGAGAGAGAGAGAGAGAGAGAGAGAGAGAGAGAGAGAATGATGCTATTTTGGTCTAAAGGGAAATACATGTTTGCTCAGAACGAAATGGACCGCATAAATGTTTTTATTTGAAGAGGAAAATGGTCGGTGACAGATAAAAAGCACTGAAAAAACCTGTCATTTTTATTCAGGGAAGAATCACCCCAACAAAGATTTTAGTGCCATTACCTGTGTGAATATCTAGTGCACGCAGTGATATTTTTAAGTGGTGAAAGTACGACATATACCATAAAAGTGATGAAAGTACATGTACCATAAAAAGTAAAACAAAGCAAATTATTCTTTCTCGATTAGTTCCATCTGAAATTTTTTTTTAGGTGAAACAAGGTACTTTGTTTTTCTCCAAAATTCCTGTAGCCATTCCATGCTATCCACCGCGGCCGCTCTCACGATCACCAATCAGTGGACATACACAACGCGTGACATTCCCCATCCCCCCAGCGTAACGAAGACCACTCTCCCTCATCCTCACCTCTATAGCCAAAACCTCGGCACCTCACCCTCTTCTTCATGAGGTAATTTTTCGCTTACCAATGGGTAACCGATTTCTACAGTTTTGCGAGGTTTGCAACAATGCAACCGGTGAATCGAGGACAATTAGACGTGATCTTTTGTCAATTTCTTTTTTATTTTAACTGCCTGAATTGGAGAAATGAAGACATCATTCTTATAGCAAGTGCCAAACAAGTAAATGGAATAAACTATGTCTGTGAAAGATGTATAACGGAAATAACTTCGTTTATGGTTTGTAAAACAGAGAGAGATATTAAGGATCAGCGAAGGAAGAGAATACAAATGACAAGCAGAAAGGAACAGTAAAGGAGACGAAGAAAATTGAAACAGATACAAACATGTCACATGTCGGAATACAGAGACACACAAAGAGGGTGAAAGAATTATTGTAACAAAATCACTAAACGAAACACACGTACATCAATTGGAGGACGCCAGAGTGAATAGAATAAATAACGAAAAGTGGGAAATCACGATAATCCCACCATTTGCAAGTACTATGCAAGGCAGAGGGTCTGCAAATATGGCTACTATTGTAACCTCCCAACAAACTCGAGGGACAATAGGAAAAACGGCAAGAAACCTATAAATACAAATGAAGGAGCAAATTTTCTCAATATCGCAAACATAATACGCGATGTGAGAAAAAAAGCTGAAAACCTCCGATCCGATCCGTTACCAAGGGAGAAACTACCAAAACGGGGAACAGGAAACGGACCATAGGAATACAAGACACGCGACACTGAAGGAAATTGAATTTAGAATACTCGAAGGACAACGCAAAACAGCAAACGTAAATATAGTTCTGGCAAATATTCAAGGGCTGAGACCGAACCACACGATAAACAAAGCTTCATACCTGCAAGGATTTATGGAAGAAGCAAGAACTGACATCGCATATTTCACAGAAACACATCTTAAAGACTGACAAGGAGATTGTGAAAACTGCGAATATGGCATAGATAAAAAAGAAATAAAAATTGATGGTTACAACATTCCACAAGATCATAGAACAGAAGGATGAAAAAGTGGTTGTGCTATTTACATACGTGAAAGCCTTATGTCAGAGATAATAATAAGTAAATCAAATAGCTACGTGCAGTTCTTAGCAGTAAAAGTTGAAAAATTGAATGTGATACTAATAGTCAGCGATAGATCTCCGATGAATTCTCTGAAGCCATTGCCGATATTAGAAACCTAATAAAATAAAATCCTTGAACACCCCATCCCGGAATATAATACTCTGCGGTGATTTTAATTTCCCATTTATAAAATACAGAAGAACGAAAAGAAATTTACATATACACCAGGACAGTGAGGGCACCAGAGAAGATCAAGAGCAAACTGAAATGTTGATAGCTCTAACAAATGAATTTATGTCAACACAAGAGATAACAAATAACACTAAAAGAAAATAACTGCTTGGATCTGGTATTCACGAACAACGCCAACTTCATCAATGATATAGAAATAACACCAACAAATATCTCAGACCACAACATTATCGAGGTATCCACTAATTTGGTTCATATAAATTATATCACGAAAGTAACACGTGAATAATATTTATGATGAAAAATAACCACGAGGGGAAAATAAAACTTGAAATAGTGTTCAAGCGCTTTCGTGTGTCCTCCTGAGGATGTCATTAGATATATGATTCGTGTGTTCCTGAGGATGTCATTAAACAAAAGCCCTTGAGCACTATTTCATATTTCATTTTCCTTCGTGGTTATTTTCATCTTATATCCATTTTGAGAGGCAAAAGCGATCACTATACCTCGAAAGTAGCCACGAAGACAACAACGCCAGAAGCGTGATACAAGAAAATTGGGAAGTATAGACGGAATTACGAGCCCTAATTAAGAGAAAGGGAAGATACGGTGAAAACGCTAAAAGAATAAACAAAAACGCGGAACACTGTCGCACCCTGAAGGAAAAAATAATAATGTGCTAACCTTAACCGATGATCTAAACGAAATAATGTAATCTGAAATATTCAAAGCTCAATATAAATCGGCTTTCAGTACCCCGAATAGAGACCAGGCACGTATCCAGGATTTGCTCAAAGGGGGGGGGGGGGGGGGCGAAGGAACGTTGTAGGTTATACCTACGTTTCATCATTCAACTATACTACTACAATGTAACATGCTTAATATCACGTTCTCGGTGTAGGATGAAATGATAATGAATGTCTTTTGCATTAGTGCTTTTTAGCATGTTAACATGTTTTATTATTTGAAAACTTGCGTATGTCATTGTTTTTCCACCGATGTAACAACGATTGATTATTAAAAAAACGTGATAATAAGCAGTTTCTTTAGTGATATTAAGCGAGGCATTTTCCACGTGTTGAATATCAGTCGTACGTGGTTTATCAAATATAGTAATATCAACCGAGTTATGATATAAACGGGTTACACTGTGTACGTTTTCAAATAGGTCATGCTAGCTCAGTACGATCAAAGGACGGGTAAACATACAGAGTTATCGCAATTGAGATTAATTTTTATTAAATTTGACAGCGAAATCAATATTTATAAGTTACGTAATCTAACGGCCTGGCAAGTTTATATACAGGAAAATGATTACACACTACAGATACACATACTCAATTGCTCGAGTGTATACAGTCAGATAGACACAAAACTAGCCCATAAGAGAGTATTAGATCATTTGACAAATAAATCAACAGCCAAAGTAGAACCTGGAGTTGTGACGTTACGGACACATTTTTTGATCACAAAACTAGTGCAGCGATTGTTGTGCGATAATTTCTTTGGTGTCTAGTGTTATTCCAGCATCATGTTCAATCGTCTCGCTTTTTTACGAGCAAATCTGTCCAAAACTTCGTCTGCATCGCTTAAACGCAAATTGTCTGACATCATGTTCAATCGTTTCGCTTTTTTACGAGCAAATCTGTCCAAAACTTCGTCTGCATCGCTTAAACGCAAATTGTCTGATTCTAATGTTAACATAGAGTTGAGTTTAAGAAATACTGTATGTACATATCATAAGAATACGCATTCATTAATACTTCAAGCGTAAATAGTGTCAATATTTGTGATTGCTACGCATAGATTACATAATTCTGAATTAATCACGCATTAAACAAATAGTTCAGATACTCAAAATACATAGTGAATAGATTTAATTTTTCAATAAATGTACATCACTTATATTGATAAGAAAATTATACGCAACTATGACTAATTTATTGATAAAACTATCATACCACGTATAATTAGGTCAACCTAAACCTTGATAACCAATTATTACAAAAGCTGGCATATACTTTTAAATTAGTGTCTAAATTATTTTCAATTTATATAATTCAGTACTAATCTGTCTCGCGCAATTATTATAAACGCTAAAATTTGCTAATGTATTGGGTGCCAGTATTAAACTGACACCCTGACATATAGTTACAGCCCCATTGACAACATTAGAGTTTTTGCAACACTGTAATAACTCCATATAACCTAACCTCAAAAACAATGATTTTTTTAAAAAATCAATTGACATAATATTCTACGTATTTTATACTACAGGGTGATTCAGAAGTCAGGTTACATAGGGCTTTCTGTTTCTTTGCAGGTAAATGAGTTATGAGATGTTATCGAAGGAGGAGCGCATTGATGTGATATTCCTAGCTGGCTGCACAAGTGCATTGCCGTTAACGGGGCCATATCGAACATGTGATGTGACTATTCCCCTGTATCATTACATAATACAGTATTTCCCTATGTAACCTGACTTTTGAATCACCCTGTATATTTCTTTAAATTCGTATATAAACTATTATCTTTTATAGTGCGTTCATTCTTAGCATTAGAATTGTGATGCCGTACAAAGCCCGTACATCTTGACATTCACTTCTAACATCTCTACTACATCATTTTGGTGATGATATAGTACTCAACTGTGGTGTTCTGCTAAATTGCCTCGTAAATGTTTCTCAATATACATAAAATAATATAAGTCGTTGAATAAAATAATTCAACCAAATTCAACATAATTCAACATAATTCAATCAAATTCATAATTCAACCAAACATAATAAAATAATTCAGCGAAACATAATTGTTGGATAAATGTACATTGTCAATTCTGACAAAAAACATATCGAATCAACACTCAAATTTAAACCAGCGTTGCCAGCGAATAGCCAGATATGCCATCCATATTAGCCTGACTTACCTGACTTTTTGAGCTCTTTTCATCGGATGATTTTTAGATATAAACGCATTAATATGACTATATGTTAATAAAATAACTTGGTGATATTTATGCCATAAAAATCAGCATGGAAACAGCTATATAAATTGTTTTTTGTCTTAAATTAGAATAAGTTTTTTATGATATAACGAAATGAAACTTTTGATGATGAATTTTACACGTTAAGAGTCAGGCTAATTACAGGCTTCTAGCGATTTTTTTTTTTACAATTTTTAATTGTTGTTGTTTTCTAAACCGAACAATCGAACAAATCTGTAATTTGATCAGATGCAGTTGTAATGATTACCTATTTAATATTTACATACAATTAATATTTTACATACAATATGTTTTCTAGTCCAAGGGGCGGGGGGACCGCCTCCTTCGCCCCCCCCCCCTTGGATACGTCCCTGACCTTTTTTGAAGAGGAATTAAATGGAGAATGTATAACTGAGTTTGAATTTACCTCAGAAGATATAGCGGAAACTATAGGACAAATGAAATCACATTCAGGTGCAGGCCCGGACAAATGAAATGCCTTGTTGATTAAAAACTGTAAGAACGAAGTAGCTACACTCCTTTATTCGATTTGGAGAAGATCCCTGAACACGGGGGAAATACCTAGCATACTAAAAAGGGCGAATATTTTTCCTATATATAAAGTAAGGGATAGGTCTCAAGCGAAGAACTGTAGACTAATGTCACTGACATCACATATTATCAAAATATTTGAAAGAATAGTTAGGGAGAAAATATCTGACTTTTTGGAGACGCAAGAAAGATTCAATGAGAACGAATTTTGCTAAAGCATTCGATAAGTCTGATCATGACAAAATAGCACATAAAATGAAGCAAATAAGAATAACAGGCAAAGTGGGCAAATGGATCTACAACATCCTCAGGGAACGGCAGCAAGCCGTAAAAATCCAAGATACGAGTACAGTAGGCCTATATCATTATCAGAATCGGAAGTACGCAGCTCAGTTCCACAAGAAACACTATTAGCCCAACTTCTGTTCATTATCATACTACAGACATAGACACTGAAATAGACGACAACAGTATAGTAACCGATGATGCAAAATTTGAAACACAGAATCAGATAGCGACAAACAAAGCAAAAAGAGTTACGGGACAGCTACTGAGTGCTGAAAACACTGCTGAAAACACTGATCATACCAAAACTTGAATACTGCTCAGTCTTGACGTCACCATACAAAAAAAAAGAAATTAATAAACTAGAAGAAATCCAGAGGAATTTCACAGCCAAGATTGATGGCTGGAAAGAACTCAACTACTGGGAAAGACTACGTAAATTAGATCTGTATTCGCTGGAAAGAAGAAGAGAGAGAGATACACCATAATTTGTATACGGAAAATGATAGAAAAACTGGTACCAAACTTCAAACTAAACCCAATTAACATCCAAACAACAGTGGAAAATAGGAAAGGTAGAATGTGTAGTGTTCCCAAACTAAAGGCCCGACAAGGGACACCCTCAACACTGAAGGAAAATAGCTTGGTTGTGACGAGGCCAAGACTTTTTAACCTGCTTCCAAAGGACCTCAGGAACGTCACAGGGATCAAAGCTAAAGTCTTCAAAAGAAGACTAGGTGTTTGGCTCACACGGTATCAGGTGAGCCGGGTGTGCCTGACTATGTGCGGTGGAGATCACAAGAAAGCAACTCGCTCCTCCATCACGCCAGGCATAGGGGTGGAGCCACCAGCTTGACCTTCGTGTGAAGAGAGACCGACACACGGAACCTTTTACCAGGTTTATCAGATATTATAGTCAAAAGCCGAAATCAGTCAATACTCGTATTGACCGATCTCGACTTTTGACTGTAACACATATACAGTATATATATTAGGGTATGTTTATGGTATATGGTGAAAAATGCGAAATGAAAATGCAAGGGAGCGGAACCCTTTATTTTGTGAGGATACATGAGAAAACAGAACAGGCAAAATTTCTTTGTAATCCAACAACATTTAGAGGTTGCCCACAGCTGATAGGTATTTTCAATTTATAGGGCAATGGAAATTTTAATTCTCAGTTTAAATGATAAATTGCATCTCCAATATACATCTCCAATAAGTATTCAGAACAAATATATCGTGTGAGTATATTCACTAAATTCATAATTAACGATTAAAGTACATGACACCTCGAGTGTTGGCGTTCATTTTTTCATCAAAGTGGCTTTGGAGGCTGTCGGCAAGACTTTACGATGTTCTTCGACGATTTGAATCATGAACTGCATCTGCTCTTCGTTCCGAGTCCTTCCAGCCTTCGTGAATTCTTGAATCAATGTATGCCTCGCTCTGCTGCATCATTCACTACATTTAAGGAATCCACCCTGATCTTTGCTGAACCAAAGCTGGTGTTGTTTTCCAAGTTTGATGGATCCTCTTGCAGGAAATCGACCGGAAGATCTAGAAGGGTGAACAGATTGTACGTATTGGAAGAGCAAAAGTCTGCCAGGGTCTTTCCTCTTGGATCTGGAATCCAGACTCGTCGGGGGGGAGCTTCTGACCCTTCAACGGAATTCATATTCTCTACCATTTTCCGCTTCTCATCATCATCGACTGCAGGATCGAATAGTGCAAGGCCCACGTTTACCTCATTGAGGTACCAGAGATGCCGATTAAAACTCTTGTACCCAGCGGCGTTGGTGTTTTGCAACTTTTGAAGGAGGGCTAAGTCGCTTCGTGGAACGCTTGCTGCTTCTCTTGCTGAAAACCACGGAAGGACGTAATCTTGAGCAACGAAGAGACAGAAGTCCCGCAACCCAGAAATCAGACGGTCACTGCTACTTGCTCCACGAGATGTTGAAGGACATTGGTTCATGTGCATCGTGAACTGGTATCTGAACATCCAAATCTTGAAAGAGTAAATTCCACGCGCCATCCACCGTGCTCGGTGCAAAGCCCCTGGAGCCATGAACACAGGACTCCGACGTCCGTGAGGTACTCCTCCCAAGAAAATGACTACAAGTTCAAGAAGCTCTTTGTAGTCATCTCTGGGATGCTTCACTTTCAGAAGGCTATTTGCTTCATGAATCATCTTCTCGGCCCAGGGACTGATCACTGCAGCCGTGTCCTCTTCGTCCGCGGCAGTGGAGTATTCATTCAATTTCAGTTGCGGCCAAACATTACGGAAGCTCTGGAAAATCGTAATCTCAGGTCCTTTGGAAAGGTCTCCAACAAGGAAGAAAATACTGCTTCAAGCAGCAGTTCCAGCACGTGATGTCGACACGCAAAGTAAATCATTTCACGCCCGAGAGCCTGCTCTACTCGCGCACACACTCCTCCATGGATGCCGGTGTTGGTGGCTGTCGTGTCAAAGCAAAGAGCTCTGATCTTCTGGCCAAGATCCCAGTTTTCGATGGTTTCGATGATGACGATTGCTGTCCTTTCTGCCTTGGAGTCTGGGAGTTTGGGGATGGCTAGAATCTTGCTCATCCCATCCCCGGTAACTAAGATGGCTAAACGGTCGATTTTGTCTCTTCCCATTAAGTCTGCCATAAGTTTTCCATCCCAGTGAAGAACAAGAGGGCATTCAGGCTTGTAGGAAGCTCTCACCTCTGCTTCGTGGGCTGATCTGTACCTGGATCTGCTGGCCCGAATAGCACTTGGACTGAGGCACATCTCACTTATGTCCTGACCCATTTGCATGCCAAAGGGGATGAGAACACGAGCAGCTGCCCTGTCGCTCATCCGCGTGCGGTCCAATGCCGCAGCGACCTCCGAACTGATTGCCGTCGTCCCACGGCGATGTTTTGGAGCCGACGATGTAACTGGCTTTCTTTCGGGACTTGTTTCCTCACTTGATGACGCTGACGATGAGGTTTCCATAACAACGGTAGCAGAGATTTCTTCCATTTCCTGCACATGCCTGTCTTTCCGCTTCAATTCCTGAGCAGTTCTTTCTTGGGCCATTGCGACTTTTTTGGCAATCTTCTTGTCGACATTTCCAATCCTTCCTCTCCGACCCTCCTCCCTTTGAGCAAGCAGGAAGTCCTTGTCCTCCTGAATTTTGATAAGATTTAGGGCATTTTGGTGACCAATGTCGAAAAGGTTGTTCAAGCTTGACCTGAACGCAGCCTGGTTGTCCAAATTGGTCTTCGTTTTCCGCGAAATTCTCTTCTTCAAACCCTGCCATTCGTCATGCAATTTCCGGACGTGCTTCTTGACGTCGTGCGGATGTTTCGTCGGTAAACCTTCTGTCACCCAGATTTCAATGATGGCTTGTGATGTCGAGGACACACTCTCAGCTAAGGATTTCTTCTCTTCATTGTGGAGATGGAAAAGGTACTTCAATACATCACCTCTTGAAGGTAATTGCTGACCGGCAATAGTAGACTTGATGACCCCACAAGCCAGATTGATTTCTTCGATCTTGTACAATGTACATGCCGCCATCGTTCACCAGTTATCTGTGAATAAGACAAAACAGTGAAATTGGTAAGTTAATTTAACCCATTCATGGATAAAGTACCTCAGGAAAATGTGTAGAAATAAGCCACCCTCTTTGTAACCGTAATCTGTGTTCAAACAATGATTGGCTGATAACCCATGAACACAATATGTATTAAAATTATAATAATTTTGCGAAATCATGCATACATAACCATTTACAGTATATCCAATCCATATATAAATTTAAAATAATCTACGGTACACTACACTATTTCACTCAGACGATGCGAAAAAGATGATTGCAATACGCTGAAGCAGAGAGCGTCCAAAATTTTATACGCATAAAAATTAAACCTTATAACTATTTTTGGAAACAAAAATATTGCCGGTAAAACAAGTCATTATACTACAAACAATTCATAATACCATCCATTACAGTGCTAAGTAAAAAAAACGTTTGAAATATATGAATTATTTAAATAACACTTACCGTTATGAGAACTGTGATGCTTCTTGGCCACCATTACGTAAATGCACGAAAGACGTGAGTAATTAAGAGAAAACGATTTAGAATTAAAGAAAATTAATTTGTTGGTATACTGAAGTAAAGAAATATGGATTATCAGAACGCAATTGACAAATGCAATTTCTAATTTTGGGGACGCTGTGTATCAATGGGTTAATAAACACTAGAAGATGACTTAAAAAGGGCGCATAAATAAATGAGCATATGGGTAAAACTTTGGGGTCTTTGGGCAACCTCTAAATATTTGATGATTTTCCAAAAAATCATGTGCTTTATTTGCTCCCGGAACCTCATCATTTGTGGGTTCCGTGACCCGAAATTCACACTTTCAGTTTTTAAAAGCACCCTAAATATAATAATATAATATGACAATAATAATGACCTAAACTCAGTCAGTGACTGGTCAATGCGTATTTACTGATTTCGGGCTTTTGACTGTGGTATATATATATATATATATATGTAGGCGGGGCCACCAGCTTGGCCTCCGTGTGAAGAGACCAACGCACGAAACAACATAAGGTTCATAAGGTGTATATATATGTGTGTGTGTGAACATGACGTCACTTGTTCCGAATTAGAGCTTGGGCCAGAATTTCTTACTAAAAGTTTTTAATATAATGATTTGTATTTATATAATGCGTCGATTTATGGTTTCGACTTGCAATAATAAAGGTTATAACAGTAGAACATATACTGCAAAGTTTAACGGTTTTCCTGTACTGTATTGAATTTTGTTTAACCGCGGGCGGGTAGCGTCTGGCTGATTTGGCTTAACGGAGGGGAGACCGAAACACGAAATACATTTTATATGATTTTATTCAATTAAACTTTTGAAACACGGAGATTAAAAGGGGGGGGGGGATTAAGCCAAATGCGTACATACTGAAGAAATATTTAGTCGGCTTGAGCCGACTACAATTCACGGAACATAGACGAAACAACCATTATGAAACACAATGCGTCTTTCGACCACGATCCTAATGGAAAATCTATTGAGGCGTGCCCCAGGTGTGCTAGGCGTACCAACTGACTGGTTTTTAAAACACTCTCCCTCAGCAGTTAATATAAAAACCTCCCAAATTTAATTAATGATTCTATTCCGTTTATTACATTCTACATAATTTGATACAGTTTTTTCTTAAATTTATAGAAAGACTAAAAGACCCGATGAGGGGTAACTTAATATCGTGAAACGTATACCGCCCGCTCTTTAAAATTGTCTTCGTTGAGAGAATCGTAATTCATGCACTGCCAAAATATCTGGAAAAATGAGATAAGGTGATTATGTTATATTTATTAACGAATAAAACTTAGTTTTTCTCGCTCTGGTTCCAAATAAGAAATATCTTTGCCGCCATTTTATTTATTTTTTTTTAATATTTTGATATTAAAATTTCCTTTTTGAATTCGTAAATTTTTTGTAACATTTTTTCGGGCTTTGCTAATCGCATTATAGTCTTGCATAATTTATGTAATTTCGTTATAATGAATGCAACGCCATTAGCATTCACTGTTAATGCGCGCGCGCACTCACTCACCCCCATCCCACTACACACACATACACACACACACACACACTCTGTATACCTTGGTTTGGTTGAGTAACCTTGGTTTTGCTTCCGCTCGAATTGTTCATTCTGACGAATGTCAAGCTTGTCACTCAACCTTGGATCTACACTTTAATGTGGGATCCGAACTACGCCCCACCAGCAGCCCAGCGTCTTAACCAGGGTACCCATTTATTTAGCAACCAATTTTTTTTTATTGTGTGGAAGGATGAACAGCTGGGTTTCGCTGCACGTCACCTGCCGTCATTGGGTCTCGATCCCGGGACCGATGGATTCATAGTCAGCGACGCTAACCACTACACCACAGAGGCACATAATACATATATATATTGTGTGTGTGTGTGTGTAAGAGAGAGAAGGAGTATATAAATAAGTATTAATATACTTATTTTAATATTAACTACGAAATGGCAAATTAAAAGTGAAATTACTCTTGATAATAAATTGAAGGAAATTTTATTTGTGTCCTATTCGAAATTTAAATAATACTAAATAATTTTCTCCTCTATTGTATTAGTATAATTACTGCTATTGTAAATATTAAAAAAAATATCGGTACTAAAATATATACAGGGTGTCCCATAAGTCCGATCTTATAGGAAAATTTATTTTAAGTTAAATTTACAAATTAGAACTAAATTACATTTTCAAATTGATGTCTCGTTTTGGGACTTTTTTTTTTTGTGTTACACTCGTGAGGAAAAGGCCTCCGGAGGCCTTTTCCTAACGAGTGTAATTTACTCCCATATTAGCTATTAACCCGCAACAAAAAAAAAAAAAGCTTCCAAAACAAGACATCAATTTGAAGATTTGTTTTAGTTTTAATGTATTACTCTCGTAAATGTAATTTAAAATAAATTTTCCTATGAGACCGGACTTATGGGACACCCTGTATATTGATAGTGAACTAAATAAACCATTAAAAATATTTTAAATAATTTTTTTTTTTCAATATACCAAACATTCCACGCGTAGATGACCTCAAAAGTCTGTTGTAACCTGATAATACTGAAATTAGCATTTTCGTAATAGTAATTCAAGGATGAACTTGAGGATTTTCTCCTCAAAATGCGGAATGACGTCATGACCGCGAAGGATCACTTCCTAGTCGGTAACATTTCCCGTTTCGCAAACTCAGGAATCCTAATTTGGGGAAACAATTTCTTCATTCGGAAAAGAATGTTACTCGCATCCAGCGATAAAGGCGCCAAATGAGAATGGTTAATATTTTCTAAACTAACTGAATTTAATATAACTTAACCTAACCTAACCGGGACTAAAGTGAGAAAGCCGTTTGGATCAGAATGAGAAAATATCGATTGATTTGAGAAATGTCTCCTCCGAGATGTCCTTCCTTTTTTGTAAAGAAAACCAAGAATAATTAATTAATAACCTGAAATTTGAATTACAGCGTCTATATATATATATATATATATATATATATATATAAGATGTTCATGTTCACGTTGGCCATTTAAGGTAGATCCATAATTTGATAAAGTCAGAGATAATTTTGGTTTTAATTAAACTAGAATAGATTTTATGGGGATGTTATTTTAATAAAGACCTAGAGAAGATAATTAGTAGGAATTTAATCGTATAAAAAATGCGTAATAATTTAATTAAAAAAGAGGTTCCAAATCGTAAACCAAATTATTTTGAAATGTAATATTTTCAACTGAAGATAATTTGGTCAGTTCCCAAATTTCTTCAGAATCTCAAAATTTTGGATTTATTATGATTCATAACTAAAATTGCGTCGTCGTAGCCATGACGCAAGACCGCGATGATAAACGACGTCGGGTCTGTGTTCGGATGATGTAATGACCTTTGGTCTAGATTCCACGTTAAGTTGGAGGTTTCCCCCTGTTATACTACGCCCTTGGATGTTAGTACGGAGGCTAAAGGAAGAAAAAGACTTTATACTAAAAAATAAATTTTTAAAGTGGGCAACAGTATCAGAAAAAAGTTCGTCTTACAAACATAAAATTTCTTAAAAAGCATAAAAAAATACTAATTGTTTTTTTTTTTTAATTACTATATTTTATTACTGTATAATGTTTTCTGTTTTACAAAACCTTTTTCCTTTTTAAAATTGTATATTAAGGCAATTAAATTTATAAGGTATATCACAAGGGGAGTCTTTTCGCGCAGTCTTCCTCCACTATCTATTTTCACTGTTCTCAATATCATTTAACTTAGTATAATTATATATTATTACTGATAATTCATTTATACACGAGTAGTGCAGCGGGAGAAGAGGATAAGCGACAAAATCGACAAAATGTGTTTTCTGTTCGTAAAGACAGTTTATTTTTTTTTTTATCGCCTCAAATTGGCAGATATCCCATTTTGTGACTGGAAACGCTGGACAGATTTTCATGAAACTTGGTGACGACGACACCCTCTGGGATTCCTGGAGTGTTTTTAGCAACTTTCTTTTCAGATCGGGTGTCGCAAGAAAAATTTATCCCAATATATCCTCCAAAAATTGATATGCTAAAGCGTTAAATACTAAGCACTTAAATTTCAAGATTTTGGTCCATTGGTCTCGGGATGTGAAACTTAAAATTTTGATGGTTGCTTTCTTTCGTGAATTTGTCGATCTTCTCTCTTTTCTGGCTAAAAATAAATCAAGAAGTGCCAACACGCTTCTACAGAGTTTCATACACTTTCGTGGAATGAAGAAAATAAAGTTGGTCAAATAAATTTAGAAAAGAATGTAGCCATCAAATTTTTTAGCTACGCATCGGAAGCCATGATAGGTAAAAAAAAAAAAATATGACGAGTTGTATTTGAAATTTAACTGCTTCGTGATCTTCGAGTAAAATCAGTGAAGCTACACTTAAAATTTAAGTGATTCGTGAGCTAATTGTAAATGTTAAACTTTAACTCGCTTAAAATTTTAATTACATTTTATTGCTTGACTACGTACTGCGTAGAAAAAAAATTGGGAATATTCTGTAAACTTAATTTTTACATTTACATCACATTCTTCTCTGTCGAGTATAAAACATATGTTTCCTAAACAATATTCTGGATTATAATACCAACACACGTTAGTACCATGACTGTACAGTAAATTTGTATTGCTCGAAGGGTACTAACAGCTTTTCGCAGGAACTAGCAAAAATATCCCGTCCATTGGGAGGGTTTTTTGCTAGTAACCTTAATGAAGTTAATAATTCAATAACATTAACAGTAGAAACGCTGAACGGATGCAAAGCATTTTAGCGCGCAATTCAGATCACTTTTGTCGCAGTGGTATGTGACATCATTCAGCGCGGACGCTTATAAATGGTTGGAAGAGACGCGGACAAAGTGACGTGATCCGACGTCATATGGCGCAAACTCGGCCAAGCTGATGCCAATCATGGCGCTACGTTTACTTCAAAACGAAATATTTTCCTCTTACATCACCTCACATTTCAAATAATTTATCGTTTATTAATATATTTAATTAATTAATAATAATTAATAATAATTACTTACGTTTAACGATTACTATAAAACAAAACAATTACACGTTTTACCGAATTTCGCGTTTCTAACATTATATCAACGACTCCGCTTCAAAATTTATACATTACTTTTATTCCATTAGGTATATATCCTACAACGATTTCAATTTTCAGCATACCTTGACGATGGGGAATTAGTCCCTTAATGCAAAACATGCTCTATGTGATATCCTCTTAGCTTATTAACTCTCTGCGCACGAACACCAAAATTTTGCAGTACTTTGGACAGAGTATTTGTTGAAATCTGAGAACTTTCTCGTTCAGTTCATGCTTTCAATTCTTCTATTGTGTGTAAATTCCGTTTAAGCACACTATCGCTTCAATAACTCCACAGATAGAAGTCGCACAACGGTTTAGATCAGGTGATGTCGATGGCCATGATAAAACACAAATCTTTTAGAGTGTCAGATGTTTAAAAAGTAGCGCAAAATTTTGTCGTTCGTGTGCAAAGAGGTAATGAGGCGAGAGGACATCACATAAAGCATGTTTTGCACTAAGGGGAACTAATTCCCCATATGTAGAGAAAGTACAGGAAAAATTTCATGCCTTTATTTCCGTTAACAAAAAATACAAACCTTTTAAAGTGTCAGATGCATTTATTAAACTAAACGTCTAATATACAATTAAGGTTACAAATAAGAGTTTGTGTTAGTGGAGGAACAGAGGAAAATGCGCGAGGTTCCAATATTTCAATATCATGCAGACTGCATGCAGTAAGTTGCGTGGAACGTGTGCAACTGTGCATGTAAGAAAGGAGATGCGATGAGATTGCAACATAATAATAATCCCCTCGTAACGAGGGGATTAAATGGAGGGACGTCTGCCCTCTGCATGAGGAAAGAAATTACTCTCTCTCTGTCTCTCATATATATATATATATCACTTGAAACTGTGTGCGTCTGTATGAGTGAAGAAAATAATTTTAATAGTAACTTTCTGCTTTATAATACTGACGAAATTTTAATGAAATTATTTCATAAACGAACGTTTCAGTTTTACTTTTAAATTAATTAATAAAATACAGTTAGTTCACAACCCACATCGTTTTAATTTCATTTTAGTCAAATTTAATCTAATTTAACTTCTTTTTATTACGTTATTTGTCATTCAATTACAAATAATTTTCATTAATACAATTATTACAACCCTTCCACGTTTTCGTATTTGATGTTCTCAATTTATCTTTATTTGTTCCAATAATATTTCTGTATATGTTTTATTATACTTTATCATACTTATAAAATGTTATGTTTATTCCAAATACGTCATGAGAAGCAAGGAACTGAAACTTGACCACTCGTGTCCTAATTTGATTTTCCTGAGTTGTGGGCACGCACGCAGACGTCAATTATACGGTCTAAAGACAAAATTATCTATCTGCACATATATTTAAATGCTTGTCCTTTTTTTTTTAGGGGCGTGATCTATTTAAATATATCATTTTGTAACGCGGTGAGTGAGTGAGTGAGTAGTTACTCCTCAGTTAACGTTTCGGACATAACTACTTACTCGCTCACTCAAAGCGTTACAAAGTGATATATTTACAGTAAGTCGATCACTGGCGGAAAATGAAAGAAAGATTTTCAATAAAGTTTTCAAACTGTGAAGTCGTGTTTTAAGTTTTAAATGAAAGTCTCCTCGTCGTCATTTTCAGTCTTTTTCAAAAAGAGATTTTCACAAAAGAACTTTACTCCTGTCTTTCTTTTGTAATAAAAGTGTATAGTTTCACATGACGTACAGGACAAGACAAGAATTTTTATCATGGCTAGCATTAATGAGCCCAACCCGGTTTTCCCACCCAAGGTTTAAAAAAAACACTTGAAAAAACCCAGCATTTTCCCACTCGTGGTTTTTTTTTTTTCAAAATTACCCTATAGTTCACCCACATCCTAACAATGTACAGTTCTAAGCACGACGTTAACACACTAAACTATTTACTGTAATACCCATGGTAGCATTTATTGACATAATCTTATTGTAGAAAAGAAATTGGTAGGTATCTAATATAAATAGCCTTCAAACCTTTATTAAATCTTGCAAATGATGAAACAAATTTGTGTAAAACAAAGCCTTTTATTTTGTTATAGCTACCCGTAAACAAAATAGGTAAAATTTCTTCGAAATGCTCTAGCTAAATGAGATAGAATAATTTGAAATACTACGTAGCGAGATCAAAACCATTAAAGAAATAGCTAGCTTAAGTCTTTGGTAAGTTAGTAAAGTGATAACCAAAAAAGAATATTTTATTTCAAGTCTCAACTATGATACAATAATATGTCTGCACCACTCGTGAGATCAACCACTAAATAAAAAGAACTTGTGATCCAAATATTCCACATAGCTATAATAACTTACAATAGGTACTCATTAGATTAAAAAACAAACAGTTTATATCATTGGCTAACTGAAGAAGTAATACATATCCATCCCAGGTTACAGGGTTGGCCAAATTTTTTTTTTTTTTTTAGAAAAACCCCAACCCACGTGTGTTTTTTCAGTTTTTTTCATAATAATGTTGACAAATCGTAAATGTATACATCTTTACGATCTTGTATTGTATTCCTGCTTCCACTTTGCCTAAAATTAAAGGATAATACAAAGAATCACCATTAACAGCCATCAAAATAGATAACAAAATCAAAATTATGATTGGTTTTACCTTGTCTGAATACCCATTAGGCCATTACCCTTCCCAAAAATACAAAGCAGACCAGGAATAAACTTCGCAAGCAAGTTAGCAAACCCATTTGAGAAATATTTCCAAGTACAGTACTCAATTTGCTAGACAACCTTGAACCAAACGCATATGGAACACGTATGTAATGAGTAGTGCTGTATGATTTATTTTGGTTAGGCTAAGGCCTCAGTTTAAATGTTAACGGTGGAACACTGTTATTTAGGGTTTTCAGTACCTATTTCATATATCCAAGAGTAGCATATCAGTCATTATGAAAGTTAATTGCATTACATTGATGATTTAAAAAAAAAACTCGTTTTATTTTCATCTTTCCTCGTTATATTTTTATCCTTTATCAGATAGCATTATATTTTTTAAACTAATTGGCAGTAAGTTGCTGAAAATATTTATATTTTGATTTGAAAGTACTAAAAAAGATTTCCAAGTATTACAATTTGCAAAATATTGAAAAAAAAAAAACTGTGTAGGGTTTTTTTCAGACTGGGCTTTTTCGAAAAAAAACATTGGACACAATCGTGCCAACCCTGCCAGGTTACCAACACAAATCGACAACAAAATGAAAAAATGGAGCCCTGTAATTAAACCTAAGCAGTAACTTTTAGTTATCAGATTCAGATTTATAAGGCATAGCCAAGCGAAGCTGCTTATGTATTTTTAATATTATTTTAATTCTCTACTTTGAAAAACCCAGATTTGCCTCGTTTTTTCCAAGTTTTATACGAAAAAAACCAGGTGGGTTGGGCTTCTTCTTTTTTTAAAGTGGGTTTTTTGCCAACTTTGATTTTTATATTTTGTCATATTAATTACTCCAATTTTCAAGTCTAATTCAAATTAAATTTTTTTTTTTTGGTTTCTTTAGTAGAAATATCCTCTTAAATGAAGGTTAAGAGTTACCTAATCAAAAGCTAGTCTTTATTTAGTTTTTAGTTTTGTTTTACCCACATTTCATTTCGTTAGAAGTTTGAAGGTAAACAAATACGAAGTTGTTTGTGCAATTTTCCTTTGATCAACCAAAAGAAATGTATTTGAAACTTTTTCTGTGAACTTCACAAATGCTGAGAGATGAAAGATTTACATCCCAACTCGTCTCTCTCCACTATTTTTAATACTTTATTTTTACGAAATTAAAAAAAATATTTTATTCGCAGACTGTTTATGGCCTTTATGACAAACAGTAATAATTAAAACTAAAAAAAAAATATATATATATATATACACGGTGAACCAAAAGTAGGTGGACAGTAGGTTGAATACGGTTTGTGTTATATTATATTATAACTATGGTGTTCATTATAACTATGGTGTTTGTGTTATATTATATTAAATATTATAACTAAATTTATTTAAATTTTATTTTGTATTATAGTATACAAAAAAATTAAATATGTATTCTCAAAATAAACGTTATCATTTACTGTCCACCTACATTTCGTTCACCCTATATATATATATATTTTTTTTTATATATATATACTAAAAATAAAAAATACAAGTAATAAAAATCTTTCAGTGGGATGGAATAAACAGGAAATATCATATTCATTTTTATAATTCATTTTTAAAACATTTTTTTTAACAAAATTCATTCTTACCCACACTCATTTTTAAGACATTCATTTTTATCACTTTTTATTTCATTTTCATAACATTTTTTTGGCAGTCATTTTTCTCACACTCATTTTTATAACATTCATTTTAACACACTCGTTTTAACACACTCGTTTTAACACACTCGTTTTAACACACTCGTTTTAACACACTCGTTTTAACACACTCGTTTTAACACACTCGTTTTAACACACTCGTTTTAACACACTCGTTTTAACACACTCGTTTTAACACACTTGTTTTAACACACTCGTTTTAACACACTCGTTTTAACACACTCGTTTTCATCCCACTCGTTTTGTCATTTCGCGACATAAATGCATCTATAAATTAAATGAATAAACCATACTAGTTATACAGGGTGTTTATAAATTAGATTTGCAAATTCAAGCCAGAATAAAAAGAGGGATGAAATGAGATACAATGATGCGGCTTGCTACACGTGAAAGAACATCTCGCAAACTTCTGTTGTCAAGGTTAGTACATTACTATGTGAGAGTCCTTTGTCGCACGTAACGCGTTGAGGAGATATTTGACCTTCATCCAGGTTCGATTTAGCATTTCTGCATTGACGGTCGCATTGGCATCGTCAGTAATCCTGTTCTTCAAGTCCGTAATATCGGCAACATTCGTCATGTAAAAAAAAAAAAAAAAAAAAATCGAGATGCTTTCACACGCAGCAAACTACATCATTGTATCTAACTTCATTAATAGTTTAAAAGGGTTTGAATTTGTAAAGATAATTTATGGACATCCTGTATAATATCAGATAATGAATGTAACTTATTTAAGATTTTTATCACTGCAGTCAACCAACCAAATCTCCTTCCCAGACTGCTACCCAAAAGCGCATAAAATAAAGCATTTCAGCTAAAAATTCGCAATCCTTTTCTTCGAAAGTAGAGGAAGTCGAGGAAAAGTCGTAAATTACACGAAAACTTGGATCTCAAAAGTTGCAAACCGAATTTTAAATGCAAAATCGTAAACTTTCTCTTCAATTAGAATTTAGAAACTCATTTTCATACCGATTTTTTTCTCTTTATCATTTGAGCGTTTTTTAAAGTTTTTTCTGAAATGTGCAAAAACAATTCTACCATGATATTGACCAAGCGGTTCGCAAATTGCGTTACGTGTACCACTGGTCGTACGCGAGGTACCATTTATAATGGTACGTAATAATAAATTCTGAACTTTTGCGTTACACGCTTTAGTTGATTATTATAAATAGGATAGTTTAATTATACATGCCCGTAAAATAATGTTAATATATAAGTCTGCCCTGAAGAAAATTTGAGGACGGCGATAAGGTAAATTTTCTGTTTTGGCGTAGGTGATACGGAAGTTTTGGGAACCCTTGATATAGACATTACCTGGTTTTCATTTAATACTTACGTAACTTTACGTGAAGTTAATTTAATTTGGCATAACCTAACTTTCGCTAATTTAACTTGACGTATCGGATGTAACTTACTGTAATTTGATTGACCCAAAGGCCGTATTTTCAGTAAATTACTTGGTTGGTAATTTACTATACTTTTATTCCTCGTATAGATCAGGGATTTCCAAACTTTTTTATTCTATACCACCTACAGCACCAGCAACCCCCTCAAATCTTTTCGGGGCACACCTATACATTATCATTATTCGTACTTGTTCATGCTACAAACTCTAAATTATCTTCGCTTCTATTTTATGTTTCACCAAGATTCAATTTTTAATATATGTACGTATCTCTAAGCGGCAGCCCACATACCACAGACTGAGAACGTCTAGCTAGTTTTTAATATATGTACGTACCTCTAAGCTGCAGCCGCGTACTACAGATTGAGAACGTCTAGCTAGTTTTTAATATATGTACGTTGTACGTACCTCTAAGCGGCAGGCAGCCGCGTACCACAGATTGGGAACGTCTTATATAAATCTTCTTCATATATCGCATTACTGTACGAATGAATATATTATTAAAACTTAAAATTATTAATGGCTGCTCTCTGTCTCATTTTTCTTCATCTTATTGCAAACGTAAATATCTTGGGAAAAATTTATTTATTTAATATAAAATAATTATAAGCGAGTCACGCTGTTTTCGATAATGTATTTTGTATATTTTGGAAAAATATTCGTCTAGAAATATAGAATTTCTAATATACTTACAAAATTACGAATAGGTAATAGTGTTTTTCTTCGGATATTTTGTTCTCTTTGATGACAACAATAAAATTTGGAGAAAAGCAACTCGCTCATTACTAATTAGTAATTTTTTTACAATATTTAAAAATTTTACTTCTAGGCAAACTTTTTTTCAAGACTGTACACTGTAATCAATTTTTATCCTTATAGAAGGTCACAGTTGAATAAAGCGCTAGATCTCCCTTCTAAAAGTGTAATTGTATAGGGTGACATACAGTCGCGGAAGGAAGTTTGTTAATAGTTTTCATAAGAGAATGTCGTAATTGGCAACTGTTTGAGGTTATAATGCAGTCGTCATTCCGCGTCATAATTTATATGACGTCATTTATATCCCATCGTTTTGGGATTTATTTATGTTTTTCGTCATGTTTACGTATTATACGTAGGAAATATACGCATTGCTATAAACAGGCAGTTAATTTGTTTAGACCAAAATATCAGCATGCATTATGACGTAATAGATATTAAACAATTGCCATTTACTAAATTATGACCAAACACTGTTCTCAAACTTTCTTCCGCGACTGTACGTACGTACACGAACTAAACCATAGCAAACCATACTTACATCTAGTCAGTCTACGTTCACATTATAAGCCATAGCAAACCATACTTACATCTAGTCAGTCTATGTTCACATTATAAACCATAGCAAACCATACTTACATCTAGTCAGTCTACGTGCACATTATAAACCATAGCAAACCATACTTACATCTAGTCAGTCTACGTTCACATTATAAACCATAGCAAACCATACTTACATCGAGTCAGTCCACGTTCACATTATAACATGTAAATACGAGTAATATCATAAACTATTTTTAACAGAAATTTTTAAGCCAGTGAGACCTAATATTTACTTTAAGTTCATGAGCCACTTAGATTTCGAGTGCAACTTCACAAATTAGGTCTTACTGACTTTCGATGTGAAGTTAAAAAATTTGATAACTGGTATTTTTGTAAATTTATGATCTCACTGGCTTTTCCTTAATTTCGCAAAAGAGTATGAAGTTTTGTACGAGTGTGTCTTGACAGATATAGGTAGAATTAATCATAAGCCACCCCTCACCATCATTTATATCTCACTTATATTTATTATTATCATTATTTTATAATGTTAGACGAGTTTTACCTAATTCTGATACATTGTCTTCATTGCCTGTCTACAAATATATTGCACAAAATGTGTTTTTAGATATTTACATTCACACACACACACACACACACACACACATATATATATATATATATATATATATATATTTGTTTATCTTTTTATAAATAAAATTTTTCCTTATTTGAATATGTTCTTCAAGAAGTACTGAATTGTTGATAAGAGAAAATGGGATTGGCGAAGTTGAGGACAAAGTGTAAAACATACCATAATATGGGTTATAATAATCTATAATGTTTGAGGTTAAAAAATAAAAGAGAGACGAGAGAATGTTCATTTTTAAAATAAATAGCAGAGCAGTTGAACTATTTTCTGATGCTTACTTTTTTACCGCCATTTATAATAGAAACAATCGTTGTTGTAACCGAGTTGAGTTAGGCTGGCCGCATACAGGATCGTCTCGCGACTCGCGACTGACGATTTGGGTCGTGACGATTCGAGTCGCGAGTGATTTTACATTGACAGAATGGGAGCCCCCGTACGCTGATTCTGGGGAATCCCGTGGTCGATGCAGTGTGCGGGGCTCCAGTCTGTCAGTGTAAATTCACACGCGACTCGAGTCGTGAGTCGCGAGACGATCTTGCGCGCGGCCGGCCTTAAAGCTAAAGGTCTCGGATTGTCTTCTAAAAATCTGCGAATTATATTCTCAAAACCGTAATAGTCTTTTTAATGTACAAAACCTAAGGTTATACAATTCAATCCTAAAAATTGTAATCGGTCAGTTGATATTAATTTCAAAATGAGAAGTGAACCAATAGAGGAAGTACGAGAATTTAAGTATTTACGTTAAACTATATAATTTATCCCCAAATTGCTCAGCTTCGCAAATGTTTGGTAACTACAATTTAGCGATCCTCCCTTCCCGGAGGTAACGAGACGCGTTCAATACAGTTTAATGCAACGAATTATAAAAATCAGCCAACCCATTTATTCAAGTTATTCGTGAGTCCTGCCATACGTCATCTAAATTATGAAATTCATGGTATGAAAACGTTTGTCTGTAGCTTCACTTAACTTCGACATCGCTACTTCTTTATTATTTGTATTTCTAGTCTTACTATTTGTATTTTTTCAAAGTTTCTACTATTACTATTTGTCATATGGATTATGGACTATTAGTCTGCCATTAAACGTCTTAATTTTTATTCTCTCTTTCAAAGAATATTTTTAGAAGGAACAAGATTAGACTGCAGGGCAAATATCAGACTTGAAGTAGCGTACAATCGTACCTATATGTTAATTATATTTATAATGCGTTATTGTACAGTATTATACAGGGTGAATCAAAATTTTTTAACACATATGGGAAAGAATTACAGATGTCATCCAATCAATACCACACAGATGTGCCTTAGGGCTCTAGAAGCAACGTTTGACCGCTTTCATACACGCAAGTAGAGACTGTATGAAGCACTGTTTGCATCACAAAAAATGTTTACAAATAAATTGGAAATAAAAAATAAAACCCTATATAAGTGTTAACATTTTTTGAATCACCCTGTATATTACGACATTCTGTTCAATACTGTTCAGCGAGTCTCGTAATTTCCCCTCTCCAAATTATACAAGTTATACTCGTACGTGAACTCAAGCGTTATTCAGAGAGTCTTCTAGAATGTTCATGACTCATTTATTTGGCTTTGGAGGGGTGCACGAAGGTTGAAAAGAAGAACGGCTTTGACTGCATTACAAAGCTGTTCCCGCGCGGGGTTCTATTATTTGCTTTTCAAGATAAGTAGGGGGGGCCTCTATCAGTTGGTTGTCTGTTGTCTGTTCGATCATGCCGACGTCTTTGCGTCTTTGAAGGAAACATTTGTCATTCTTCGGAAGGCGCAAGATACTTGATGATGAAGGTTGAAGGGTTTCCCGTAGTTTATTTGAAAGATTGTCTGGAGTTTGGAACTCTATTTAGAAGACATTTGTGGAATGCATATGCTTATATCATTTGCACTATTTGTTCAACACACACACACACACACACTCTCTCTCTCTCTCTCTCTCTCTCTCTCTCTCTCTATATATATATATATATATATATATATATATATACATATATATACAGGGTGTCCCATAAGTCCGGCATCATAGGAGAAATTCATATTTTTCTATTTCTACAAACCATAATTTATGCTCGGGATGCCAATTTTCCATCCACCATTCTGTTCAGTGACGAGGCTGTTTTTTTATGGAAATGGTGAGGTAAATCGACATAACACCCGCTACTGGTCTCAAAACAACCCTCATTGGTATACCTCTTCAAAGGAACAAGGTGCATCTCGGGTGATGGTATGGTGTGGCATTTGGAAGGATCGCATCATAGGCCCCCTCTTTTTCGATGAACATGTCACTCGAGGTACCTACCTACGTATGCTCAAGGAAGAAGCATTTCCCAGTGTCTTGAACGAAGAAGGAATTTTCCCAACATAGTTCCAGCAAGACGGCGCTCCTGCACATTACAGCACCCAAGTAAGGGAATACCTGTACCAACAATTCCCTGGTCATTGGATAGGACGTCGAGGGCCCGTGGAATGGCCAGCTAGAAGCCCGGATCTCACGCCACTAGATTTTTATCTCTGGGGCCACTTGAAAGCGCTGGTATACGCAGAGAAAATTAGGAGTGTTGAACATTTGCGGCAGTGCATTATTGGGGCATGTAACACCATTACTCCTGATATCATTCACCGTGTGCTTGCTGACTGGGTATCACGTCTGAATTTGTGTTTTGAAAACAATGGTGGACATATTGAGCACGTTCTGTAAATAAAAGCTTTTGTTTTGCCTTTTTTGATTATTTTTCCTATGGTGCCGGACTTATGGGACACCCTGTATTATATAAAGGACGCATATTATATGTTGTCTATATAGTATTTTATGTTGTATATATGCAGTGCGTTCGAAAAGTCTCTTCGCAGTCAACCAACACTTAAAAAAAAGTGTTTGCCAACAAATGTAGACGAGTTGCTCTGTGCCTGCAAAATGGTAGAAAACACTTTCAACACATGCTGTTAAATTAAAGGGTTATGTAATAAAATCACAAATCATGGATGAATGAAAACTGTAGTTTTTCAATTTCCTGTGCGTTTAACATAGCACTGCGGAGAGACTTTTCGAACGTACTGTAGTATTATATATTATATTATATATAGTTATGTGCATATTATGTACAGTATATTATATATAGTATTATATTATATATACAGGGTGTCCCATAAGTCCGGCATCATAGGAAAAATAATAAAAAAGGGCAAAACAAAAGCTTTTACAGTATTTACAGAACGTGCTCAATATGTCCACCATTGTTTTCAATACACAAATTCAGACGTGATACCCAGTCAGCAAGCACACGGTGAATGATGTCAGGAGTAATGGTGTTACATGCCCCAATAATGCGCTGCCGCAAATATTCAACACTCCTAAATTTCTCTGCGTATACCAGCGCTTTCAAGTGGCCCCAGAGATATAAAATGTAGTGGCTTGAGATCCGGGCTTCTAGCTGACCATTCCACAGGCCCTCGACGTCCTATCCAATGACCAGGGAATTGCTGGTACAGGTATTCCCTTACTTGGGTGCTGTAATGTGCAGGAGCGCCGTCTTGCTGGAACCATGTTGGGAAATTTCCTTCTTCGTTCAAGACACTGGGAAATGCTTCTTCCTTGAGCATACGTAGGTAGGTACCTCGAGTGACATGTTCATCGAAAAAGAGGGGGGCCTATGATGCGAGCCTTCCAAATGCCACACCATACCATCACCCGAGATGCACCTTGTTCCTTTGAAGAGGTATACCAGTGAGGGTTGTTTTGAGACCAGTAGCGGGTGTTCTGTCGATTTACCTCACCATTTCCATAAAAAACAGCCTCGTAACTGAACAGAATGGTGGACGGGAAATTGGCATCCCGAGCATATTGTTCCGTAGCCCATTCACAAAATTCCATCCGCCGGTCGGGATCATCATCTTCGCTTAATTTCTGTAGGATCTGAAGTTTATATGATGCCATTTGTGAGCCTGAAGAATGCGATGGATGCTACTTTTCGTCACTCCTGTCTCGGCGGACAATCGCCGAAGAGACTTATTGGGACTCTGTTAAAATGAGCCACGATAGCAGTCGCTGTATCATCATCAGTGGTTTCCTTGAAGGTCCACTGCGTGATTTATCTTCTACGGATCCTGTTTCCTTAAACTTTGCAACAAGTCTGCTAACACAACTCTGTGTTATTGGCTCGCGGTCTGGATGCACTCTGTTAAATTCAGCAGCGGCCTCTCTTTGACTCCGATTTCCTATGAGTAGAATTATCTGGATTCGTTCTTCCTTGCTCACAGACATTATGGCCTGTAGAAAGAGAAAAATATGAATTATGGTTTGTAGAAATAGAAAAAATATGAATTTCTCCTATGATGCCGGACTTACGGGACACCCTGTATATATATATATATATATATATAGGGTGTCCCATAAGTCCAGTCTCATAGGAAAATTTGTTTTAAATTAAATTTACAAACTTACTACATTAGAACTAAAACAAATGTTCAAACTGATGTCTTGTTTTGGGACCTTTTTTTTTTGTTGCAGGTAGAATAACACGCATTGGCTAATATAGAAGCGAGTTACATTCCTCAGGAAAAGGCCAAATTTCCGCCTTTTCCTAAGGAAAATAAACATTATAAATAAATAATATAAAGATTATGAATGAATAAACATTATAAATCCACTTGTAATGTGAACCTTATTTGAATTTCAGGATTAATCGCATTACAAATCTATTATTCGACTTGAAATCTAAATTAAATGGGTTGTCTATGCAAGAAGTCCTCAAGGTCATTTGTTCGAATCTGAAGAAAAGGCTTCGATATTTGCATTACACCATTCTGAGGAATCATATATATATATATATATATATCTATATATATATATATATATATATATATATAATTATGGTGCCTCCTCTTAGACATTGTTTCTTGAATGAAAAAGAAACTGAATTCTTTAACCCTCATATTGAACCATTATGGGGGGTCAAGACGTTGAAAGAGATGATATTATTCGTTGAAAGTTTGTAAATATCAAATAACAATGTTTCACTCGTGTGATTGCTTCATACAGACTTTTTATAGAACCATTTTGTTGAGATTTTAGGCCTGGGGTCATATAGACCCTGGCCATGGTTCCAACAACGTAAGCAAATTGAAGATTCCTGACGATGGTTAAACTTGACCGTAATCTAATCTCTCTAAACCGTAGATAAACTTCAATCAGTGTACAGTGTACGGACCCCAGTTTCTAAATCCGAGTGAAGTTGAGTAGAATTTCTGTTATGACCTGAACTGAAATTTCGAGGAGTAGGGTTGGTAGGTGAGAGGTAGCCCCCCTTCCATCCACATTTCGTATTAACCTCCATACCTTATAATTTAATTTAATTGTATTGCAATTATTTTAGTTAAATTCAAATGCGGAATGATATATTAACCCAGATTAAGCCAGTAAGTTAGATAGATACAAACGCCTATACAGTACTATTATATTACAGATTTTTGGAGTTTTTAGATTAGTTCAGGATGAAGCCTGTACACGTGACGAGCATTAGAGATAATTTTATATAACATTAAGTTAGGCCAAGGCTAATTCTTTACGTCCTTGTAAGTATGACAAAGTAGTGTCATTATATATACACACACACACACACTGTATGTATTTTTTTTTTTAAGAAATACTATTGGACTAAAGACGTCAAAATATTTTCCATTCTATGATTGGGGAACCTTTGGAAGACGTTAAACGTGGTCGCTGATTTGGCAAGTCATAATTTGTAACCCAACTTACTGAATACACATTAATGAGAGAAATGTACAGGCTCTGACTCCTTGGACAAAGACTTCTGCAATAGTGCCAAATATTTTGAAACATAATTTGTTAGTGTTCCATATATATATATATATTAGGGCCCTGCGAATCACAATTTTTTTTTTTCGAATCGAATCTCGAATCAAATCACCCCAAGCAATTCGAATCGAATCTCGAATCGAATCAACTTTACACATATAGATTAGTGTTTCTACACACAATTAGTAATAATTAGTAATAAAATTAATTAAATCTTCTTGAGAACGAAAGACAAAGTAAATCCTTCTAAAAAAAATGTATTAAGTATTTGATCATGATGAGGAACAATGGTATTAAAGTATGATAAAAGTGTTATTGCGCGAGAGATTGGTCTCAGTATATAGAGTGAATTATAATCTAAGTAAAAGAGTAAAGCGTTCTTCAAAAGAACATCACTGATGTTGTTACCGAACTTAATGGAGATTCGAAAATATCGAATCGGAGTCCAAACTAACGAATCAAATCGAATCCTCTCTCACGATTCGAAATCAAATCGAATCTCGAAGCTTCTCAGGGCGCTAATATATATATATATATATATATATATATATATATATATATATATAAATGTTTTTCAGAGACCGAGACAGGACCTTACTCGAATCTATTCTTTAAAATCATAAATGCTTACATACTACTTGAAATAGTAGTTAAGCATTTATGATAAAAGTAAAGAAACTTTTGTAAAAAAATTTACCACTTTAATAGTAATGAAGAGAAATATATACAGTATATATAATATATATATTACGAAGTCATATAATTACCGAGTCACCTCATAAAGCCTGTTTTCATTCATAAACATTCATACTAAAATTGACTCGCAGCGCCCTCTTCACCCCACACTGAAGTTTCGAGATTACAAAACAATGGAAATTTTATTCATGAGGTTTCGTAAGCTAGAATTATGAAGTTAAGGTGGGTGCACGGCAGTCTGGAATTGCTGGTAATTTCGGATTAGGGCCAGGATTTGTTATATATATTGCGCTTCTTACGGTCATAATAACGTACAGATTAGAAGAAACAAGAACACTATAACTTTTCATTACTTTTTTAGAGATAAAAAGTTGCGTAGAGTACGGTAATTGTAATTTGTAAAAATAGTACTATCGTATTTTTATTTTAGTAAGACACCTCATGAATGAGATGAGGTGACTTCGTAATTATTATCTTATATACTATGTTAGAAATATTTCGTGCATTCGAACGAATAGATAAACAGTTTCTTACACTAAGCTTTGGCTTACACTCATTTTCAGTTTTCACAAACTGCCTGGTTTTACTGGAATGACTGATTTTTAGAAGCGAGAAGATAAAAGAAACTGTTTATGTAATTCGAGTATTTTGTAAATCCTCTCTTTAAAATTTTCACGTAAGTGAAATCACCACAAATTTTAAATGAGAATTTATTGTGAAATTTGAATGAAAAAAATCAACCTAAAATTCTTCTATTCTATTTTTTAAGTGTGACAAATTGCTTTTGTTGATGTTCATTCAAGCACTCATTTTTATTTCATATTTTTATTTTGGGACTTATTTTTTTTGCTTTTTGCGCATTATATTATATAATATTCACACACACACACACACACACACAAATAGAGAGAGAGAAAAAAAAATTGTGTGTGTGTGCCGAAGGCAGAAACACGGCTGGATCACAAGTGTGACTTTCGTGTTATAAATTTTTGTCTAGGTAGTTCGAGGAAATCCGGACAATGTCCAACGTCCGGACGCCGTTCTGTGAATGCGATGTTGAAGGATTGTTTCTTCCGGTGAGATTGTATCGCGTGTGCAAAAGATCGTTTGGAGTCTGTAAATGCCACTGAGTCTGCGTGACACTCTCCCAATTATCCAGATAACATTTTAAAGCGCACACACACACACACACACACACACACACACACACACACACACACACACTGTACAGTGACCCTCATAAGTATTCATACAGAGAAATATTGAAGTTATATTTGTCTTTATCTTTTGCACAATGCATAGGATAGTTACCAAAAGTTTGTAAAAATTTGACAACTAAAAAAATTAGTTTAACTCCATCCTATAATGTAAAACATCAAAGAATTTGATGAAAAAAAAAATTTTAAATGCAAAAGTTTTCATACATTTATTTACAAAATTAATTAGTACTTTTGTGTTCTCTTTTTGCTTGAATGACTTCAGTGATTTGTTTTGGGTATATTTCTACAAGGTTTCAGTCGAAATTTTAACCCATTCTTCTAAAGAAAATTGTTGCAATTCATTCAGATTCGAAGGGTTTCTCTTTTAGGACAGATTTTTACAAATCAAACCATAAATTCTCGATTAAATTGAGATCTGGGCTTTGAATGGCCACTCGAGAAACTTGAAATTTTCTTGTTGAAGCCATTTCATGGTGCTTTTACTTTTATGTTTTGGATCATTATCTTGTTGCAGCACCCAGTTGCGACCCATTCGCAACTCCCAAACTGAAGATAACACATTTCCTTCTAAAGTTTCCTAATATTTCTTCGAATTCAAGATTCCATTGATGACAATAAGCTTTTCTGCACCAAGAAGCACTAAATCATCCCCCAAAGAAGCAAACTACCACCATCATCTTTAACTGTAGGAAGGATTTTTTTTTTTTCCTCGAATGTGGTATTTGATTATCGCCAAACATACCTTTGGTCATTGTTCCCGAATAATTCAGTCTTAATCTCGTCTGTCCAGAGCACTTTCTTCGTGCAACTCTTCCATGCAGACTATTCTTCCTCAGTGTACGACGTACGTTAGAGGGATCGATGTCAGTCTTAGATAGTCTTAATTTTTGGCAAATATCACCCGCATGGTACAAAAAATAAGGACGAATATAACTGAAATATTTATCTGTACGAATACTTATGAGCGTCACTATATACAGGGTGTTCCATAAGTCCGGTCTCGTAAGGCAAATTTATTTTAAGTTAAATGTACAAAAATAATACATTAGAACTCAAACAAATGTTCAAATTGATGTCTTGTTTTCGGACCTTTTTTTTGTTGCAGGTAGAATAACACGCAATGTCTAATATGGAAGCCAGTTCCACTCCTGAGGAAAAGGTCTCCGCCTTAATGTATTAGTTTTGTAAATTTATTTTAAAATAAGTTTTCCTATGAGACCGGACTTATGGAACACCTTATATATATATATATATATATATATATATATATATATATATATATATATATATATATATATATATATATATATATATAGAGAGAGAGAGAGGAGGAGAGAGAGAGAGAGAGAGAGAGAGAGAGAGAGAGAGGAAAATCCTGGTACCATAGCTATGAAATAAAAACGAATGGTGCTTAACTTTTCAAACCACGCTCTATATATATATATATATATAGTGGCCTACGGATTACCAATTTGATGTGACCAAGAAAGTAGGCTTACTATAATTTATGAATTAAATTGAAATGAATAATTAGGGGTCACCAGCTTGGGCCTACAGCCCAAACAAACAATATTTAATAAGTAGAAAGAAATTATTTTGTTGTTTTGTGTTTAATTAGAAAACTAAATGGATTATTTGTTCACAGTGATTAACAATTCTATAACGGTATTTATAGTACATTACAAATGACCAGTGTTGGGCACTAAAGCGTTAATCCGATAACAGTTAATTAACGAAGTTAACTCTTTTTAACGGACTATTAACGGAAGTTAATTTCCATTTATCGTTATCGGACCAGTTAACTTCCGATAACTCGATATTTAGTCTGTTAAAGTCCGTTAACACGTTAACTGCGAGGAGTCATTCACGGAAGATCACCGCTCCGCGAATGAATTCAAACCGCCATAACTTCAGTCTGCCAATTCCGTCCTCTGCCGCAGTGGAACGGCTCTTCTCTCTCGGCAAGGACATCCTGAGGCCCAAGAGGTCAAGACTGGCAGTTGGGCCTAACTTTGAGAAGTTGGTCTTTCTGAAGGGCAACCAGCACATTGTGTCATAGTCTTTAATAAATGTGCCTAAAATTTAATTTTACCTTTCAGTTCCCGCCATAATAATGCTCTGGTAAATTAAAATTTAGTTAATGGTTAGTGGTTACAAGGGTTTCAAAACATGTAATCAGTACATTTTTTATTAAAAATAAAATAAAAAGTTATTAAGCAAAAAAGTTGCAAAACTTGATAAAAAAAGTTAAATACCTATTTATTGTTGGATTTTGCATAAATAAACATTTTCTATGGGTTTTAAAGCTTTTTTCTTGATTTTTTTAAATGTTAGTAAAGAAATAGTTATCGTTAACTTCCGTTAACTTTGTAGTAAAATTATCGGATTATCGTTATCGGAGTTAAAAATTGGGGTTAACGGATTATCGTTATCGAAGTTAACTTTTTGGTTAACGGTGCCCACCACTGCAAATGACTGATTATTGGTAATACGAAATGGTTACACAGTATAATCGTTAATTAAGTACAGTGATGATAAACTAGTACTAATTCAGTTAGGCTAATGAGATATGCAGCAGTGAACGCACAATAAGTAATTAAGCCAATAATAACTGAGATAATGAAAGTACGGTATGGTACAGTAAATGGATTAGGCAAGTAAAATGAAATGCATAGATGAACAAATAAGCAAGCGGATACAAATACAGCAAGATAATTGGATACATAAAAATAATTGTACAGGCCTACCGCAGTCGTAATGAGAGTTAGTTTGCCGGTTGTTTGCGTACACTTTTGGGTATAGCCTATTCTCTAGACCAGTGGTTCCCAACCTGGGGTCCGCGAAGGTAGTACTGGGGGTCCGTGAGCTTTCAATATTTCGAAAGGCTCCAATGGAAATCGTACATTTACCCACGATAAGGGCGCTCAGGCTAAAATTTCAAGTTTCCTTGCTCTTGGCTGGAATTATTAATACTTTTTTAATACACTGTTTTTTGAATTGCATACTCTCTTATATGTCCTTTATTTGATAGTGAAAAATGGGAAAACGAGTTAATTATTAGTTAATAAAAACAGTTTGTTGGATAGACGGAATCTTTCAAAAACATGGGGTCCGTGGGAAAAAAATAAAAATAAAAGGGGTCCTTGGTGGTGAAAAGGTTGGGAACCACTGCTCTAGACTGTGGTTACACTATGCAGGCTACGCGGGAATTGCTTAACAGGAAGGCAAGAGTAGGCGTGTGGCTTGTAGCCTACTAGAAGGTTTACGGACCTGGGCTTCGAAGGATTGTTTCTGCAGGCGGATTGGCCTTACTGGCGAGAGGATGAGTGTTAAGGGCCGGTAAAGACTTGTCGAAAAGGGAGCCAACGGAAACTCCCGCAGCAGTGATCTTGCTTCTTGCAGGATGAAATTGTAGAAGGCTTTACTTGATGATAGACTTTGTGTATGCTCGACGGGAGCCTTGAAGGAAGGTGAGAGAGAGAGAGAGAGAGAGACATAACGACAAAAACGAGAAGATAGCAAGTGAGAGTGATTTGGTCGATGGTTGATGTGACAAGAAAGAAGATGGTGAAGAAGAGAAACTGGAACAGACGAAGAAACGGGAAAGAAGTAGAGAAAGGGTGGTACAGAAACGAGAGCGTAAGTAGAAGACAGGCGCCCGGGCTCAACCAGCACCGTAGGCTCTTTTGTAGATTTGAGGATCCGAACCTCGACGCCTACTACCCCACAAGGGGGAAGCAGGTCCCCTAAAAAAGTGACAACAGATGCCGATAGCAGAACCACCGACACCTTCTCGTAGGATGGAAGAGAAAAGATCTCTACCTCCAGCGAGGCCACACGATAATCGATCGACCAATCGATCTATATCGATCACCAGAGTGATTTTAGAAAGAACCCGCATTGTATTTTATATACCTTGGTGACGTACTCTGGCAGTCATTTAGGGAAATACCAGAAAATCTGTGTTTCCTCCGTGGGCCAGCTGGGCCTGTTTCATGCCCACCCACGTGTATAGCTTTTGTTTTGATTCCATGATGTTTGAGAACGGCGGGGAAAGAATTTCCGCTCTCTCTCTCTCTCTCTCTCTCTCTCTATATATATATATATATATATATATATATATACTCGTCTATCTCTGCGTAATGCGCCTCTTTCTTACTCCCCTTGAACCAAAATTCTGTGACTTTATTTGATTTAAATAAATACAAGACTAAATTCAACTAAATTGTCTTCAAACATTTTTGTTATTCAAAACGAGAAGTATTTTTAATCTCTTCAAACAATTTTACATTTCATACGTGTACAAAATAGAAAATAGGTTATTATTTTGGGTGGGGTGTAGGGTGTGGGGAGGGGTGCATTTAAATATTTATCTCTTTATTTTTTATCGAAGGCCAGTTATCGTTTTTCTCTTGATTAAATTTTCATGATATAATTTCCATATACGAGGCCCTCCGAGGACGAAGTGGCTAAACGACTGAAAGTAAGTAACGCCAGAAAACAAGGTTAAAGTTTGTAATTTGAAAGTGACCAAAACTTTTGAACTTTTTAAAGGGGATTTTGATGAATTATCTTTTTTTTTTAAATTCACATTTGGTACAACTTTGCGTTTTTTGGCGGGGGGGGGGGGGGGGGGTCGCTTAGCCACTTCTTCCTAGGAGGGTCTTATATATGGTGTCCCATAAAGTCTAGTTTTATAGAAATGTAGTCAATAAACTTGGCCCATGATGCTGGTCTTTATGGACACACACACACACACACACACACACACACAGTGTGAGTCAGTAAAATGTTACCACTTGATATATCTATGAACGAAGTGAGGATACTGTGGTTCGGGGGTTCGATTCCCGATGATGCTAGTAATATTAAGCCAGGAGTTAGCGCATGGGCCGCATACATTTGTCCGACTTGGTCGCTGTGCCAGCTTTTGGCACTCATGAATGATGATTATTATTATTATTATTATTATTATTAAGTGATTTTTTATTATAATTTTTATGCGTAATTTGTTATAAAAATACCCAAAAAGAGAGTTATAAAGAATTCCTCACTGACAACACGCAACTTTACTACAATTACCCTTATTATTATTATTATTATTATTATTTATTGGGTGTTATGAGCGCTTCAATTAAGGCCAATTAAGCAGGGCTTTGAAGGCTAAAACTTTCTCTTCGGTTAGATTTCAAATTCGAGATAATTTACGAGACTAAACGAATATCGGCTTTTCAAACGTTCATTTTTCGTTTTGGACGATAAAAAGAGACGAATTAAATGTTTCAACGTAATTAGAGACCAAAAAGACTGAGCGCCGTCCCTCAACACACACACACACACACACACACACACACCAGATTTTATAGCAGTCATTTAATATCATGCAAGAGAGAGAGAGAGAGAGAGAGAGAGAGAGAGAGAGAGAGAGAGAGAGAGAGAGAGAGCACACTTTTGTTACGAAACTCAATCTGAGCAGTATTTTTAAGTGGATCCTTTCATCTCGTCTCTTATTACATCGATCGGAACTCATTTTGTTTCTACATTTTATTTTCTTCATTCCCGAAAGCACTTCGGGTTCGTTATTTGAGGTGAAGCACTTCATTTTTCCTCTCTTCTGGCTTCCGCGTGCGCATGCCGCACGGATGATAAGAGAAAAGAGGCTGAAACGAGAGAGAAAGAAACGAGAACATGAGGGAGGAAGGAAAGTGCCAGGCTCACGAACCAGGCGTGCTCGGCTAGTTCTTCCGTTTGTAGTTGGAGAATAAACTCTCTCTTTTCATTTTAGCGATCTCAAATCTGTATAGATTAGTGGGGGGGTGGGGTGAAACTATAGGAAGGGAAAACCATCTGGAGAGAGAACTATAACGGTGGAAAACGCTAGAATCCGTGATTAAGAGGAAACGGATGCTAACGACAGTACTCCGGCCATTTTCCATTGGATACAAAAGATGCACTCAATAATTATAAAGCTACAGTAGTCTTATTATAAAGCTAGAAGAGCGAACGCATCTTTAACCCTTCAATTAGTACCGAGTTCGATACTCTGCATGTAGACATTTCATATGTATGTATGTATAACCCAAATTTTACTTAACTTATAAGTAAGTGTTTTATTCGCAAAGAAACTTGATTAATTATTTGTCAAAATTTTAATGAAATATAACTGCAGTTATACAATAGTTTGTACCTAAGCTCACTTCATAGTCTTGAGGAAGACCTTCCAGAAATCACTCGAGTAACCTAACAAGCCATTATAATTTATTTACATCACTAAATATCGCTAATCCGTTGTCAACTCGAAGGTCACTCGCAATTCTCTCTTGTATTACGAGTTAACTGCAGCAAAACATTTATTATTCAGTCTAGAACCTGAAAGTGGAGCGCTGAAAGGTAATTCTGCGTCGTCGGTTTATACAGGGTGAGCGAAAAGCCCCTGTGCACCTGCAAGAAGTGTAGTGAACCCGTACCTGCACTATGTTGGAAGTGGAAGGTGCGCAGGAACTTTTCGCTCACCCGGTATAAAAACGATAACTAAATTCGAATTAAAAATAAATATAACGATTATTCACTGCAAATTTCATGTTCAAAGTATCGCAAAACGTGTTCATATTTGGTTGTAGTCACAATAAAGTGGGAGATTTTATGAAATTACCGGATTGTTGTTTTTTATGAAATTACCGGATTGTTTTTTTATGAAATTACCGGATTGTTGTTTTTTATGAAATTACCGGATTGTTGTTTTTTATGAAATTACCGGATTGTTGTTTTTATGAAATTACCGGGTTGTTGTTGTTTTTATGAAATTACCGGGTTGTTGTTGTTTTTATGAAATTACCGGGTTGTTGTCGTTTTTCAACGAGCCAAATTTCATCAATTATACTTTTCAGTGTTGCTTCAAGGAGAGAATTTTTCTTAATTAAAATTATTGTGGAATGTTCTTTATCGTTATTCAAATACACTCATTTAGCTGAAAAAAAGACACTACACGAATTGGTTATACTTATGTCGTTACTCGGCTTAAACTATAAACTTGAATAAAAACCAGACAACTCTACTTTAGTGATATCATCTTCCCATCTTTAATTTGACTTTTGTATCTACGTACCAACCAGCTATAATAGCAAACATTTTAAACATTCCATCGAAATATCAATATGAACTGCTTGATGTGAGTGAAGAACGCCGTTTCAGAAGGTAATAAGTTTATCAAGACAATAATAAAGTCACGGTTCGACATCGAACAGTGAAAGGTGAACATTCGTACGAGAATATGACGACCCAGTAGTGCTTTTCGTCGAGAGGTCAGAATCGAAGGTCGACCTTGAGAAAAAATTTCCGCACTCTTCAAAGATGAAAACTTCGAGTTTTTCTTCTCTATTCTCTTCCTGGAGGCCTCAAGTGCCTTCCATCAGCGATCAAAGAGTGTCCGATCAATGGCCGGTATGTTTTAGTACCTTTATTAGTTAGACTTAATATTTTAGGTTTAAGATTTCAGACTTAGGATCTTGGATTTTTCCACTTCAATTTAGACCCCAAAATTTCCGATGCGTATTGAGGGTGTCCATAAAGCCCAGCATCGTTCATCGTTAAAATAAACAAAGCGCAGTCAGTAAACGTTGCCTACAATGCTGGTACTTATAGACACCCTGTATATTTATATATGTCGAACCAAAAGTTCAACCCTTTCGGAATATTTATTAATTTAGTATAAATGCTCAAATTGAAAGCCGTAAAGCCGTGTACGTCAACTCTCTTTACATAAACTACAAACATTGACTAACATTTTATATTAGAAACGTTGGCAAATTATTATACAAACAGTTGCGGACATGTAAACCAAAATCACGGCCACGCACCACTGAGAAACTGATGAACGTTCAACCCGAGTGTGCCAACGTCTCTACTGGAATGTTACGCAATGTCCGCAGTAGTTTATGTAAGAGAATTAACATACGTAAAAAGCCTTTACGACCCGTAGTTTTAAACATACTAAAATAATCCCTATTCCGCATTGAGCGGGAAATTTTAATATATATATATATATATATATATCCGAGTAAAAGTGGTTGCAAAGAACAAGTTTTATCTGCCTACTTTGGCCCCCCCCCCCACACTCCGCTTGTTGACGCATTATAATGCTGCATATTCAGCTTTTAAGTTTTAAGAGACACGTAACATTTTTTCCTAAAAGACGTCCGCTGTTCCTTACATGGAAATGATGTCTTACATTTTCCAAAGTTTTCGCTACATTTCTATTTTTTAGATTAGTTTTATTCTTGTAAATATTTAGTGAAGATGAAGATGACGATGACGACTTCGCTGAAGAGGAAGATTTTGGAAACAATTTCTCTTCGCCCCTTTCTTGCATTAAATATATTTTACGGTACGCTTCTAAGCCCAAATTAAATTGGAGAGAAAATTGTGAAGATTGAGTGCCCAATTTATCCTGGTTCTCTCTCTCTCTCTCTCTCTCTCTCTCTCTCTCTCTCTCTCTCTCTCTCTCATTCGTTTGGTATGAGTTGTTGCTTTGGTGCGCAATATTATATAAAAAGATGAGAAAGATATGCCATTATGTTTTCAACGACCGTATTTAATATAAGACGCACTGGCATATAAGACGCACCCACATTTCAGCAGGGAATATTTAGGAAAAAAAACTTTTGAGTGTATTTAAGCATTTAATGTTTACTCCTACTAATATGGAACATGAGCATGAGATCAGCATAGCGGAAGAGATCATTTGCAATGTAAGAGTTTAGAAACGGTTACTGCTTAGCTCTGAATAGGTGGGTGCCGTACAGAAAGACGATAATCGTCTCGTAATATCATCATCAGTAGTTATAATAAATCCAGCTTTAATATTTACAATAATTCTTTTTTTTAGTTAAAAGAAATATTATTATTAATAATAATAATAATAATAATATTAGTGTTTAAGTAAACAATAACATATTTTTAATTCTGAAGTTTGGCTAGGCAGAATTTAGTCTACCGGAGACAGCTACTGGGGGATTCATTAGCCTACGGGGAGACCGCAACTTCACATATAGGATGCGGGGTGATTTTTTGAGCCATTTTTCGGAAAAAAAAAGAAAAAGTGCTTCTTATATGCCGTCATATACCGTATACGGTATATTCACCCAATTCATTAACAAAATGCGAGTTAAAATATCACTTTAAACGTTGACAGAATAATTACATCAATTTATACCAATCCTCTAATTAATTGGTTATAAAAATTGTTTTATTTTTACATTTTTATCTAAAGTCAAAATTGTTTCAACAAAATGTAATTGGCCTTTATACTACTAACGCAGAGTCAAATGGTCTGTACGATGGTTTTATCGCTGCCGTTTGGCGTAAACTAACAGTTAGTTCTATTTCTAATCTCCGTTTTTTGAGATTAGAAATAAAATCATTCAAAGTCATTTGGAGATTTGGACGTTATATTTGTATGTTTTTAAATTTTTTTTTAACTCGTTGACCGTTGAAAACGGACGTCAGTACGTTTTACATAAACAGAAGCATCATTACTCCGTTCTCATTAAACGAGTTCAGCAGTCGTATACGTTTTTTAATGTGTCAAGTCAAAAGCATAAAGTTCCCACGGTTGTCGAAATTGGAGGAAGTGTGCGCGTAGATGAGTGAGTGTTTGTAGTGTGTTTCTCAGATAAAGAAGTGTGTAATAAAGTCCTTTCTACGGAGAGAAAACTTTAAGGAAAAGTGTTGAATTTTTAACATGTCTGAAGGTGCAATGAAATCGTTAGAATTAAGAGCTCCCAACAAGAATCAACGGTTGAGCAGTGGACGTATTTTTAGTGTGTGTGTGTGTGTGTGTGTGTGTGTGTGTGTGTGTGTGAAACGTTAATCTGCGGAAATTGAAGGATAAAAAATATACTGCTTATTTCGAAATATGCCAAAGACAACATTTTGTTCGTGAATGACTTCTCCGTTGGATATCAAATAATACAAAAGATTAAGGAATGTTCTCCCGTCAGTTTATTTTACCAGATGGCGCTTTATAGTGATAGGTAGACTTCGTTTATACTAAAAACAAATTATTTTCAGCAGGATTTCGTCAACTAATGGGCATGCAATATTTTAATAACAAAGGCTTTTAATAACATTTTAATAACATTTTAATAACATTCGCTGTTTATTCTTTCTGAATAAACAGTAAATGTTGTTTTAAAGGAAGGTTGTTTTAAAGATCACGGCTTACGCTTAATCACCTTTAAACACGATGCGTCACACAATTTTGGGGAGAGATCCTTATTCTGAGATAGTAAGCAAGCTTGGCTCGGAATTATTTGTTTACGTTGAGTGACTGAGCGAGCGAGCGTCTGATTTACATACGTATGCAGGTAAAATAAAAAGAGGTCAGGTTTAATCTTAAGAATAAATGCGTGACTTTTCTTTTTGTAAAAGATGATGCAAATATTTTTTCATTTGAATGTAAAATGTAAAATATATTCATTTTACACTCCGTTATTTCATTAAAAAATTTATCCTACATTATTGAAAATTGTCGGACATTAAAAATTAATTATTTCAGTTTTGTAACTTTTTTTTTAAATTTTTTAAAAAAAATTTGAGGACGTAATTTCAAAATTTCTTTTAACCTTTTTTTTTTTTTTCTTTTTATGAAAAGAGGTTCGTCAAACAATGAAAGACGGTTTCCAAATATTTTACTTCTTTAAGGACCTCGAGCGAAATAATTCAATTAGACTCTGAAGTTACCGTGTGCTACTCGTTCGTATTTGCAATTACCCAAACAAACAATCAGTTCCAAGATTTGCTTTATATTTCGGGAAAGTTCTAAAAAAAAAAAAAAAAAGAAGTCTATTACGAGTCTTATTAATAGATAAACTTCGTCGACATTAAACTTTGGATTTTTAAAAGTAAAAAAAAAAACCACAAAAAAACCCGCAAATGTTTCCTAATTAGCTGTGACGTTAAGCAGCAGCCACTAAACGAAGTGGAAATCTTCAAGTTTGTTTTCGAAGTTTTGCCAAGTGTAAACTCTCGCTTGGGACTAATTTGATTTATGCACTGTGAGACATATTCCACTGAAATTCTAGTGAAGAAGAAGAAATATTAATGACAATTATGGTACTGAATATGGACTCTGTTTTACGTACATTTGTGTATACGAAGAATCTTTATACACACGAAACTGGAATGAAAGAATAATAATAATATTAATAACAATATTAATAACTAGAAAACCGTCAGGACAGTTGAGCGGACTCCATTTCCCTACCCCCGAATGGGGGAAGTTTACGACGTAAAACCAAACAGATAATTCGCAATTGGCCTTCGGTCGTCTCGTAATCTATATTATAATAAGAGAGCTGTCCGTCTGTCCGTCTGTCCGTTACACTTTCAGAAATTGTGAGAAAAAAATTCAGAAATTGTATTACGGGCGGCAATGTGAAGCTCAAGATTTTCATGACTGTGTTCTTTTCTGTAGTTTAGCAATGGGGGAAGGGTGGGGGTGGGGTAATGGGTAGGGGTGGGGATAATTGGCGAGGGGGTTAGCCCCCAAGTTGTATGAATAGGGGTGAGGAGGTTTTGGGAGATACCAGATTCAGAAATGTTGACACAATGTGAAGCTCAAAATTTTCACGGCTGGGTTCTTTTTCTGTAGTTTAGCCTGTCTAACCGTCAGCGAAGCGGCGGGAACTGTACTAGTCTATATTATAATAAGAGAATTGTCCGTCCGTCACACTTTCAGAAATTGTGAGAAAAAAATTCAGAAATTGTATTACGGGCGGCAATGTGAAGCTCAAGATTTTCATGACTGTTCTTTTCTGTAGTTTAGCCTGTCTGTTTGTCTGTTTGTGAAATTATCCCGGGCAGTAATGGGGAGGGGTGGGGGTAATGGGGATGGGGTTAGCCCCCAAGTTGCATGAATGGGGGTGAGGAGGTTTTGGGAGATACCAGATTCAGAAATGTTGACACAATGTGAAGCTCAAAATTTTCACGGCTGCGTTCTTTTCTGTAGTTTAGCCTGTCTAACCGTCAGCGAAGCGACGGGAACTGTACTAGTAATAATAATGTCTGAGATTGTTTATCTTCCTTGTGACGGCAAGGGGTCATATGACACAGGGGACCTACATGTAACGACGAGAGACACGAACCATCTACGGGTCGGTACATCATCTGAACGCGATGGATGGTCACCCATTCAAGTACTGAACAGACCCATCGTTGCTTAACCTCTCTGATCTGATGAAATGAAAGATTATTTTCTTTTATTTGTATTTGATTGCCTTTGTTTAAATATCCAATTTTCTTTTCTCCAAAAAAGTTGGTCAATTAAGTCAGTGGTTCCCAACCGGTTTTGGCTTATGGCCCCCCTTAGGAACCTTATTTTTTCCCGTGGCCCCCATAAGCATTATTTTCAGTAGGTAATATGCAGATTTAACTCTATTTTACAAAATAACATTTTCCTGTGGCCCCCTTCAAATGTGCCATGGCCCCCAGGGAGTCACGATATTCGTTGCGGGCCATAGTCCGGCCCGCCAAAGATTTGCGTCAGGCCCGGTTGGCGGATACTGAAAATTCATTATCTAATATCATATTTTATTCAATAAAATTTAATTTTAAAGTAAAACTTTATCTAAAATTTGCACGCTGGCCCTAGGTGTGGGACTGTTGGTCATTAATTGAAATGTGGCTCCACGAAAAAAGGTTGAACACCCCTGTTCTATAGACCTAATTATCACTTGCTAGATTGCAAATTATGTATAATTTACTAAAAATTTCTTTATAAATAAATATAGAAATTAACTTTTCGCAAAAGGTTTCAAATTGAGAATAAATTTACAAATTTAACGGTAACTAAAGAAATTATTAACTTAATGCACAAAAACCGCAAACATTTAATTGATTTACATTGGGTAATTTAATTGGTTACATTTTTATTAACAATACGCGATAACATGTACGGTTTTGGTAAAAAACAAAACAAAAAGTTCGCCTACAAACATTACATTTCTAAAAAAAAAAAATTACTAATTAGGGTTTTGTTTTTTAAATTTAACCAAAAAGACTAAAATATCCAAAGAAAAACAAGAACATTTTTAATTCTTTTTTTAGAAATTTTGTTTTTGAGGCGAACTTTTTTCCGAAGTAATAGACAGTGCATCAATTCTTTGTCTTTATCTAAAGGAGAACCCGAGTTCCGTTAAATGTGTTGTTACCTTTAATTGACGAAGTTAAAAACGAAGTTCGTTAATTCTTTTATCATCAAAAACTCGTTAGAAAAAATGTACATCGGGTTTTTTTATGAAGAAATTTCGGTTCCTCCAAAATTAAACGAATTTCGAAGAGAAAATAGAAATATTATTTCGAATTTGACCAATTGGAAAATTCACTTCTCTCTCTCTCTCTCTCTCTCTCTCTCTCTCTCTCTCTCTCTTTGTGTTTCCTAGAATTTACAAATATTTGATATTCGCAATAAGTGTTTGATCGAAAAGTGTAGAATTGAATATTTTGGATTTGGAAAGTGTTTTATTCTTAATATTAAAAACGAAATGAAAGAGCTTTGCGAGGAGTGTAAATAGAGATGTTCATCTCACCTTCGGAAAGAAGTTCGCCTAGAAACAAAATTACTAATTCGTAATATTCTTTTTTTTTTATATTTTAAGAATTTTATCATTGGTTTTTAAATGTTATTTTGCTTTTAGGAATTTTATGCCTGTAGGTGAACTTTTTTCCGAAACTTTGCCACTAAAGGTACAAACCCCAACCACGTCACGAAAGTTAACGCTGTACCCCTGAGGTTGAGGTGGTACCTTATTCCCACTGGTGAACCCTTTGTCTCTGTGCGTGGGCATGTAACTGATTCGAGTGTTTTAAGTCCAGAGTTCAAGCATCGTGCCAGTACCCCATCGAGAATGGGAAAAGGTATGTAGATAATTCGTGCGCGCGCGTGTAGGCAACGGGCATAAGTGAGATCGAGTGTATGATAATTCACAGATGTAGGGTGACATTTTTTCTGAGGTAACATTTTGGTACCTCAGAACATTTAAGAAATTATATTAAAAAAATCTAGAAAAACTTGATGCAAAAAATATATGTTAGTCCTGATTAGGTTAGGCTGCGCTAGGTTAACGAATACCTCACTATTTAATTACAACAGAAAACACCGTTCGAGTCCTCAATTAAGCCCTCAACGCTTATCACGCCCTTCTCGGTTCGACAGCACTAAGGTTAGGTTAGGTTAGGTTAAATTAGATTTGGCTAAATAACTTTTTAGATAGTGTGTGTGTGTGTGTGTGGTGTGTGTGTGTGTGTGTGTGTGAGAGAGAAAATGTTAAGAAATGTCACATTTTTAGCATTCCTAGAAGTTATGATCCAAAAGTAACTGTATATTGTAATCCATAAGACATATATTTTAGGATATGACTGACTGTATACATCTCAGAGGCTTAAAGGTTGCATGATATCTAGAGATTTGTCAACGAAACATTTATGAGAAAGTGGAAAAATATGAGATTAGTGTCCAAAAAAAACTATTATGGATCAGTACTTTTTTTGACCTGAAAAGACTTAGTGTGTGTAAAATGGTGGTATTAAACACGTAATCTTTTCATTTAATTTTCTGACACCTTTAACGGAAAATTAATTTATTTTTGTAATGGAATTAATGCTATGAATTAATAAAAATTAAACCATTTCTCAACTAAGTTTAGGAACTCTAATTTTTCGGACTAATTTTTTTGTTTTGTTTACAGTTGCGTCCAGTTTCAGAAAAAAGTTCGTCTAATTCAAAAATTTCTGAAACGCATAAAAATTTAGTAATCAATAATGACTCGGTTTCGTTTTAGAAAATTTAATTACTGTGACCAAAAAGGGGAAAAAAAAAAATATCCAAAACAAAATAGAGAATATTACCAATTAGTAATTTCTTATGCTTTTTAGAAATTTTAGATTTCGACCTTTCTTTCGAAAATGTACATGCAAAAATGTGAACATTTTTTCTAAGTTCATCACTCTTCACATTTCACGTTACTTTGAATGTCTTTAATGTCACCTTTCAATACAAAATGTCCTAAATTTTAAATCTGGCTCCTCGTAAGAGCATCCTTATACACACACACACACACACACACACACACACACAGTACGGTATATATTTATTTAGTTAGTTATATGTTAAAGATCGTAATATATTTTTATAATGCCCATTAAGTTGTGCAGAAATTTCTGTAATAAATGACAGCAATATATTTTGCAGTCACCTAAACCCGTTTTTGCTCTTGTCCACAATTTTTATTTTTACGGTTGGCAAATGATGGGCGTGTCCAAATTATTCCTTGACATATATTAAAAAATGTAATTTTTCTTCCTCCAACTTTTTTAAATTTAGTTTTGAAACGTTAGTAATTACTTTCGTACGTTTTAAATCGATTTTAACGCAAAACGTTTCGTTGGTTTCCAATTCTGAGTGTTTTGGTTGGTTAAAACTAATTATTTGTTAGAGCGTATTAATGAGTCGAGTAAGAAGGAACGAGGGAATCGCGTCGCGGTCGCTGCAGTGTGCGGGGCGGCTCTCATTCTGTCAATGTCAAATCATACGCGACTCGATCCGTCAGTCGTGAGTCGCAAGACGATCCTGTGTGCGGCCTTAGCATTAAATAAGGATGGATTTTTGGGAAGGATCTGAATGGTGCTTTCCCGAACGTTACTTTGGCAGATCTTAGATAAACGTCGTTTCAGTAATAATAATGATAATAATAATAATAATAATAATAATGACAATGATGATGATGATGATATTTTAATGCCTTAAAGGAATATTTACGATAAAAGTTTACGAAAGAAAACTCCGTCAGAAAATACTGACCATAATTATAAATCTTTAATACAACTTTTTCTATCTGGAGAAATAAACTTGTGTCACGCTTCCACTTTTTATGATTGGGTTCCCAAAACTTTTTGTCTTTCGATACACGCCCTTTCCCACATGGAATACACTTGCAAAAATGAAAATAATAAAAAAATTCCCTCCTCGCTTTCCTACATAGGCATGGAATGTAAGTTACAGTAGAATTTGTACTTAAAAATTATTATGTACAGTATTACCAAAATTAAGCTACAAATATGCTTTAACCTTTCTTACCTTTGCTTACATTTTCTGGATCAAGTAAAGATAAGCACCCCCAACCCTTTTTAGTTAGCTTTATAAGGCTAACTAACGAAAATATCACGACTTAACCTAACCAATCGTTAGGTCAGCTGTACGCCCTTGACGATTGGTTAGGTTAGGTCGCGATATTTTCGTTAGTTAGCCTTATAAAGCTAACTAAAAAAGGTTGGGGGTGCTTATCTTTACTTGATCCCATTTTTTATTATATATGTATATATATCGAAGAGGAGGACTATTTGGCCATTTTTTTGGCAATTCTTTTTTTTTTTATAATTTTTTGTAGAGTTAGATATATTGGCTAAGTTTGATATAATTGTGTATCCATATTTGAGCTCTACATTGGACAATACTCGAAAAGAAAATCAACAGTGTTGTCAACATGGTTAAATTAAAAAAAAAACAAGAGTGACCCAAATTGCCCAGTAAAAATGTATGCAATGTCGTTTTTGGAATTTTATGCTCTGATCGGCACAACTTTCTTAATTGCTTCTAATACCTTATTCTATTTGGCAGCTTCGTATCGTCGAAGCCTGGTGTTCTCTTTTGCGAGTGCGTACTTACGTACCATTTTTAGCTATACAGAATGACACCCGCCACTCAAACTATTAATTCTCAAAAGTGAAGTGTAGGTATTTATAGAGATAGGTACGCAACATCAACAGATTTTTGGGGGTGACCCAAATAACCCCGGGTTTAGAAACGGGCTTCCACTAGCCTCTGTTTTATCATTATAGGGTAACGGTGAGTGGTGCTATATTGGACTAACAAATTATAGATGTTGAACCCAGTAGTTTTCTCACCAGAAGTTGGAGCTACCCCAATTTTAAAAAAACAAAAATCCTCCTCATTTTATATACAGTATATACGAGTATATAGGTACCTATATATATATATATATATATATATATATATATATATATATATATATAATATATATATATATATACAGGGCGTCCCAAAAAATGCATACACACTTTAACAGCTGATAGCTCAATTGATGTTTCTTTCTTTCCAAGTTAAACCCATTAGAATTAATAATGGCAGTCAGACTAAGCTTTGAACAAAGGAAATTCATTCTAAAATGCTACTGGAAGTGTGAAAACGCAGTTGAAGTGCAAAGACAGTTTAGGAGGGAGTTTCAAACAGATCCACCAACGCGACTTACCATCACTCGAATTAGAGATAAGTTTGAAGCCGATGGAACTGTTCAGAATGTCCACAAGAAGCGTTCCGGAAGACCACGGACATCGACAAGCCCCACAAAGCAAGAAAGAGTACTGGAAACGTATCACCAAAGTCCAAGAAAATCTGTGCGGCAAGCGAGTCGTGAGGTAGGAATTTCAGAATCGTCTGTCCAACGCATTTTGAGCTGTCAATGGAAAAGTTACATTCCAAGATTAGTCCATGCTATTAATGAAGATGATCCGGACCGAAGAGTGGAGTATTGCGAGTGGTACTTGGCACGATGTGGATGTGGATTGGACGAAGGGGTTTCGTAGAATATCCTCCGCGTTCACCAGACCTCACACCACTAGACTTTTTTTTAATGGGGATACTTAAAAGACAAAGTCTACGCTATAAAACCTGCAACAGTCGCTGAATTGAGAGCAGCCATTGAACGAGAATGCACACAAATACCAAACGAAATGTTTCGTGATGTTTGCGATTCCATTGCTTCGCGTTATCAGCAGTGCCTGGACCAGAACGGACGTCAGTTTGAAAACAGGCGTTGACAAAACAATTAAATAATGTCTGTAGATTCTATTACATTTGAAAATGAAATGTATTTTAATAAACACTGCCTTTATAAGTATTTAAAGTGTGTATACATTTTTTTGGGACGCCCTGTATATATATATAAATAATATTTTTTCTTTTGTTACTTGAAAAACTGCCAGTTTCAGAGCTCAAGGGAGTTTGTGTTAGAAAAAATACTGACAAAGACCATTATATTTCGCAAATATATTATTCCCTAATTTTTTTTCCCCAGGAATGAGTTTAAAAAAAAAGCGCAGTGACCTAAATAACCCCCACAATCCGAACTAGCACCTTTCTACGATGTGTGTATATATATGTGTGTGTGTGTGTGTGTGTGTGTGTGTATATATAAGGTAATTCCTAAACTATATACTGTAGTCTCAGTTTGTTCTATACTTTGCCACCTCATTTCTAAGATTCAGAATTAAAAATTTCCTGGAAAAATGAATGCATTTATAAACGACTTATATGAGTTTTTACTACGCATGGAATTGTACAAATATTCATTACAACAGAGCGTTGATCATATTAGGTTATTATTATGCATTTCAGTATAAGGAATTTAACGTAACGATATAATTTTTCTGTGAAACTTGACGCCAACGGTTCTGCAAACAAAAGGTTATTTTTTCCGTTTGCTACGGCTGTTGTAAAGATATGAAAAATAACGAAATGTACGCGAAAGTTAAGCTGCAGTAGAATTTAGATATAGCAAAGAAACTTATTTAAAGTGCTGCATACTAAAATGCTACTATATAACAAAGAATTGTTACAATTTTGACTTCTCAACAACCCTTAAGTTATAAAATTATGTGATACGAGTCTATATAAACACGTTTTTTAATGCCAAACAAATTCTAACGAAATCTTATTCTCTCTCCGATGTCCCTTTCCTGAACACTGTAAAGAACGTAAAGTTTTGAAAAGTTTGGTTAAGATGCGAAATTTTTCGATTTTACTGTGTGTGCATATAATGTAGTATATTTTGATTATTATTATTATTATTATTATTATTATTATGATTACTCTTTCAAAACAAATACTGTTATTGAAGTTAATGTATGCGTGTAATATATGAATTTTTAGAGAAGTGTATATTGTAACAGTTTTTTTCTTTTATATTGGTACTTTGGCATGCAATATTTCAAATAATTTTCCTTTGATATATCGTAATTCCATTATAACTTAAGCTTTTACGTTAACTTCTTTTTTCATATCTTTATAACAGCGGTAGCAAACGGCAAATATGATCATCATTGAAGCGATGACGCTACATTTCACAAACAAAAAATATATATATTTTTGAGTTTGATTTCTTATACTAAAGTGTAAAATAATAGGCTACGAATAGAATGATCAGTTTTCTGCTGTAAAGAATATTTGTATAACTCTTCATAAAAACAGTTCATATTAATTGAATTTATTTTGTCAGAATTTTCAGTTCTGGAACTTAGAAATGAGCTCAGACAGAGTTGGAAGTGGAAGAGTGAGTTAAAAATGTGACTGTATGAATTATCTTTTTATAAAATTTTATTAAATTACCTTTTTATGAATTACCTTTTTGTGAAAATAACAAAAACAAATGTACAAATAAAGGTTACCAAGGTTGAAGCTTTATTTCGGTGAAAGGATACATGGAAAATTTTAAATTGCATTCCATGTCTTTTCCAGTACGTGAGGAATGGAGGATGGATGGAAAGAACGGGTTATTATTACTCTCATTTGTGTGTATGTGGAAAGGGCTGCATATCGGAAGACTAAGGTTTTTGGAACCCATTCATAAAAAGCGAAAGCGTGACATAAAGCTATTTTCCGCTAATAGCAGTATTTTTCTTAATTTTTCTTCGGTGAACTTTTTTCCTGACCATATATTGAATTTTTTTTTTAAATATTTATACTGTATTCGTATAATATACTAAAGTTAGTTCCCTTCGTTCACTGGCTTAAAGATTTCTGTTAAAAATATTTTGTATGAAATTATTTTACGTGTTATAATGCGGGGTGGACCAACTAGATACAGGTAGACTTTGTTATACCCGCATAACATTCATTTCTGTGACTTTTTAATATCATTTACGGATAGAGCAACGTCGTGGCCAGTGTCGTAACATCGCTCTCCGTCGATTAACGAAGTTAAGCGGCATTGGGTATGGGGAGTAGTTGCGTGAGAGACCATCCTCCTCGTCCAGATTATGTTGAGACCCGTGATTCGGGTGAAGTTGTAGCTCCCCTCCGTTATGACCTTAGATGTTGCGAAGAAGGTTAAACAATCCCATCATTATATTATTACATACAGAGAGCGTACGAAAACCATCTGCTTTCGCGGGTGAAAATACTGCATTAACATCATTTAAATCAAACCAAACCATAATTTGAACTTGAAGTCAAAGGTTGTTGTCTTTGAAATTGGGCGTCAGAAGGTTCAGTGTTCATTGAGACTCGTAAACCTTTCCATCGCACGAATAGGATAGCAAAGAATAAATAGCCCTTCTCTAATGACTTCATCCTTCTTCGACTTAACTCCATTTACCCGCGTAATGACTAATATTTGTCTAGATCAGAGCAGTCTAAATGGCTTTGGATTTGTGTTCGGATGAAAATGTTTCTTCCACCAAAAACCTTTCTTTTCAATACATTAACAATGGATATATGATCTATTTTCATTAAATTCCTTCTTTTGCGCAACATTTTAAACTCATGATGGTGTATACAATTGTATACACAATGTGTATACAATTCCGTGTTATACAAGATTCGTAACAAAACCAAAGACTTCGACACAATCCTTTGTGGCGTATGAGGATGCGCGCGCAAGAAATGTAAATTTCAAACAAGCCAAATATTTCATGCGCTTAACACTTAATAACATAACATACGATAACTTATGTGATAACAACATACGAGATCCCCCTCCCCCTTCATTCATTACGTCCTCAAGAGGGGCGTGGCCTCCGAAGGGGGCAGTCTTTCGGGGGTGGGTAGAAAATTGACAAGTAAATGGTGTGCATCGATGGTGAATAAGATGCTGACTTCATTATTGCAGATTATAATACGTTCTTCCGAGTATATATATATATATACTGCAAAGTTTGCCCCTACCAGGGTTCGAACTCCCCACTTTAATAGAAGCGCCCTCACCTTCTATTCGAGTGCTGGTGGGAGCAAAATTTGCATTATGCAAAATCGTGCGTGTTCATGCATGATATTCCATATATATATATAGTTACGGGCTAACAAAGACCTTAAGATCCACTCGAGGTTAGCCTAATAGAGTTGAAAAAAATTAAAAGGAATCCTGAGAATTTATACCATGCTTACACTCATAGACGTGTAAAGCTTTCACACAGGACTAGAAGTAATAGTAAAGTAGAGAATAGACAAGGCTCTCTCCCTCCTCCACCAGCCACTCGTGACGGAAAATTATTGTGAAAAGATTTCGGAAAGTAAGAAAAAGTATAATGAAAATAATAGCTTCAGAGCTCATTCACACCATGCGTACACTTATCTCGTGTACCCAATTACGCATTAAAGGAGAGTGAAAAATAATGGATAGCATGAAACACTAATAACTAATTAATATAATCTCCATTATGCTTTTTTATATTATTATATACAAGAATTTGTCATTTCATCGTTAAATCATTTCTTCGATGCAGGGCCGGATTAAAGCCGTGAGGGGCCAAGGCTAATAAGAGGGAAGGGCCTATATATGTACTATATATTGTATATAATTCATAAACTCTTCAAACAAATGGAAATATATATTTATCCAAATTTAACAACTAACAAAAATCAAAGTTATGTACATTACAAAAAAAAACCAGCAAAAACAACATATAATTCAAATAGAGAAGGATTTCTTCCTTCCTGGCTTTAAACTGTGATATCAAACAAAACACCCTCCTTTCTTCGACATGATGAATGATCATTACACTAGGACCAAATTTCCAACGTCTGGAAAAACAATTTCCGAAACAGATTAACCCTTTGAAGTCAATCATACAAAAATGGATGAAAATCATACGTACATATTGACAATAATACACCATCACATATAATGACACTTAAAAAAAAACCTTAACTAAAACTAAAAAAACTCTTATTTCTACCTCTGAAGATATAATGATGCAGTTATATAGGATATTACTTAACCAAGCTTGTGACAAACATAATTTACGGTTTATGATATAAAACTTAGGGTCTAAATTCGAGGGCCTAAAAATATGAAGGCCTAAGGCTACAGCCTTATTGGCCTAATAGTTAATCCGGTCCTGTTTACATTGCCATCTTTCGCACTGGAATCACTTGGATAACGGGGCACCAGGGCTGCCGAGAGCTGCCACGGGCCCTGGGGAAGGATTGGTATATGGGCCCCCCCTGTTTACTCAGTATTTTATTATGAATGTTTTTGTGTACATAAGCAAACTGATTATATGTCCAAGTCACTATTCAAAACATACAGTATGAATAAACAACTCAGAAGAAAAATGACCATTTTATTTTTTCGAATCAATTATATTAATTCTATCACCATACAATTTACAAATGCAGTACCAGTCCATGCGGGCAAGACAATTGTTTACTGCAAGATTTTCATAATTAGAAGTGTACTTTTTTTGCCTTCTCTCTAGCAAAGTGGTAAATGATTTTGATGAAATTTAAAGTACAGGCTAACTGGCTTTCAATTACAATGGTTCCCAGATCTATCAGTCGGTCTTGGGTATTGGTGGACTGCGGATAATATTTTCTCTGTTTCAGTTTGACTATGATGATCTCTATGAAATGTATGTTCATTAATTATATTTCCTCTCTATTATTTAATCAATTGTTTTATTAATATTTTTAGATTTTATTCCCCTCTTTCCGGGCCCCCTAGAGGTCCGGGACCCGGGGATTTATCCCGGCTTCCCCGCCCTCTCGGCGGCCCGGGGGGGGGGGGGGGGGGAGGCACTGATCCAGAGGCACCTCGAGCTGGAATAGCCCCCAATTTAAGAACTCTTCCGACAATGTGTACTTTTTCCTTTTATTTTTAAAAAATTTCGTTATATATTACTTAAAACAAGTTCCACTCGAGCTAAGTAGGTTCCCTGAAGTTGAATATACCTCTGGATGTTCTGATAACCAAGAATTCTCATCAAGCGTCCCACAAAATTTTTAATGTTAGGTTAGGTTAAATTAACTTAACGTAACGTAATCTAAAACAAATGACTGATTGTGTAAAAACCTGAGGTAGCACGAAGTAGAAGAATTTTGATTTAGAGGTTTTGAATCAAAATGGTAATGCGAGTGAAATTCGAAAAAATAATCATTGTATACGGTAAAAAAACTCTCTCTCTCTCTCTCTCTCTCTCTCTCTCTCTCTCTCTCTCTCCAAACTTTTTAGTGGACCCTTCTTCCTACCTTAACACAAGTGATTAAAAATTTGAAAATATAACAAATATAATCCATAGAATCTATTGGGCAAAAAAATGAACACGGATGAAAACTAACACAAAAGTTGAGAGAGAGAGAGAGAGAGAGAGAATTTAAGCATGTTTCTTCATACAATATTCACTCGTATGATGTGCAGCACGAAGTATAAGGCAAAGTATCTATGAAAATACAGTAATTTAGGTTTTTATTTGTGATGAGGGTATTCTATGGGAAGATTCCTTACGAGCGTCTGTAGATGAAAAGAGGAGTAAAAAGTTAGTAGTGCTCCATGCAGAGATTTCGCAAACAGTTTATAAAAACGACATTCGCGTATCTAAAGTATTGCGATACAGTATCTAAAACGGGGAGACTGCTGAAAAAAACTGCGCCTAAAGGATTGGCTGTGAAATACAATAGAAGAGGAATCTTGGAACAAAGATTTGACTCGAGTGAATGTTTATACCTTTCAAGGCTATTAAGAATTTTTTGCGAAGTCTTCAGAATAACTTTGTTGTTATTTAAGTTTTATAACTTTAGATTTGATAAACATTTAGTAAAAGTTATTTTAGGGATTTTCCTCAAATTTATTTGGACATTCGGCTAATATGTAGTTTTGCGGCAACCAGATTTTTGACAAAATAAAAAGTCACAGCCATTTCATACGTGATACCATTCAGGGTTATTCTTATGCATGGGTTAGGCGTAGTTAGGTTAGGTGGTAGTACGAGAATGGTTAACGGTTTCCCACGTCATCATCTTCGGCCAGTCGGGGAACATGGGTGTGGCTTTCGACTTTGCCAAGAGCATATGACCGCAAAACTGGACATCCAATTATTTTAGATCTTAGTAACCAATTGGTGATGAGTTTAGTTAGTAATTTACACATTTAGAAAATAGTTGCAACAACCAAAATACACGAAATCATTTCAACTTTGTTGATATTTTTCTGGTAACAAGCTTATAAATGGTTAGTGTAGACTAAAACATGGTTGAATTGACCATTTGGATTGATTGGCAAATAGCTTTAACCACGCACTTGGTTGTTGTAATGAAGTAATTTTATTACAATACAATCTGTAATAATAATCTTACAATTTGTTTCCTCTCCGAGCAACATAGAGTAGGAAGGAATAAGTAGATATTTAACGTGTAACTGGTAAGATGATGGTTTGGAGCTTTTTGACGTCCTTCGTAACGGCAAAAGTCAATGGACGAGGGTCCTACAGCTTTACGTGGGATCTGAACCATCTAAATAAAGGTCGTTACATTATCTGGACGCGGAGGACAGTCACACATCCAACTACTTCCCATACCCAATGTCCCTCAACTTCGCTGATCTGTATACAGGAAGCGGTATTGCGACATGGGCTTCATGTAACCCTTGTAATTGGCAACTGAATTGTGTTTTTCTGGAGTGCAAATTATGAATAGTAATCTCTGATTAATGGTTCAATTATTTATAATAACAAATGAGAAATTACAAAAAAACTTTTGTTAATAGACAGTTTTAATAAGAATAAAAACACTAAAAAGGACGTTATTTTTATGAATGGGACAGAAATGTTTTTAGGGACCTACAGATAGCAGCGCCCTCTTATGCCAAATATTTAAATTCGCAGATTTTAGTTGGATTCGAATTTGAAAAAGTTTCCTGGATTTGGCGTTAGGATTCATACTGGAAGATCACTGGACCACATTATGGTCATTGGCGGATCTAGTACCCACGTTTGGGAGAGGCCAAATCTAACGCAACCCGAGTTAACCTTAATCCATTTCGCCAACAACAAATATCATTGGTTTATCAGGAATAAGGACAGTCACTGGCATTCCAATACTTTACCACCTTCGATATTGAGTTCAATTTAGATTTGTTTGCAAAGGAGAGTCCGAATCAAGAAAAATAGCCACTAAATAAAAATGGGAACCATGATGTAGTACAACAAACAAACAAGGTACAGGGGATTTGGATCCTGACAAAGACAAACCGATTATGGACAAATCTGACTGAACACAGTGAAAATACTCAATAGTATTTCGAGTCATAATTGCCAAGTCAAATTACCGAGTAGATCCATCCTAAAGAAGCTTAAAAATTGTTAAATTCACAAGAAATGTTCTAAAATATTGGAACGTAAAGATATCCACGCAAACACAAGTAAGTTCTAGCTCAATTAATAACAGAGATACTATTGCCAGAATATTGCTGAACTTTGGAGGCGATTTCTGGCGAATTTTAATTTTGGCGCTTAGGTACCTTAAGACGCGGGACCCCTCAATTATGTATATAGAGAAAACTTTTGTAGGTAACATGAAGAAAAATGGAGAGGGGAAGGAAAAGTATTTTATGTGGCCTTTGGGAGGGGGGTTGCCAAAAGTGGTGTTAACCCCACCTTTATCAATTTTGGAGGGCCCTTGGCCCCTTTGGTCCCTCCCCCCTGCAATCGCTAATGATTATGGTTCAATATTCATTAACTTGAAACATTTTTCGAGTTCCTTTTTCAGAGAGTCGTTATTTGGGGACGCCATGATTCATCATGGTTTTAGTATATATATATATGTACAGTATATATATATATATATATGTACAGTATATATATATATATATATATATGTATATATATATATTTGAAAATTTTTGTCACTTTCACAGAAGTCTCCGTCTACGGAAGCGGGGCTTGTACGTCTCTGACATTAACATGCATTCAGATCATGATGAATTAGATGAACTGTCCAATGAGAGATCATGTTTCACTTCTTCCAAAGACTGACCAATCAGAGGAAAGAAAATATTTTTACACGCTAAATCAACAACTATTTCGTTACAATATACATATACAGTGGCTTATTCTTAAACACGGTCATATTTTTATATTTAATATTTCTGAAACGGTCATTGGATGGGTTGTGCGTCATACAAATATATTCGAAGTTTAGAAATTCTTCGAATTAATTGACGAATGGAAAAAAAAAAAAAAAAAAACTTCCCCCGAATGACAGATGAATACATTAGAGAAGGAAATGAACATTTATAAGAATAGAAAATGAAGAAAAATGAGGTCTCTGAAGATGATATTTTGTTTGGAAAGAGTAAAAGAAGGAGAAAGATGTCTCTGGAACGAGTTAATGGAGAAAATAAGTAAAAAATGCATTACGGGGACGAAAGAAACGACGTTAAGAAAGTGGATGAATCATGATGTCAACAAGGAAATATTATTGAATGTATTTGGGGGGAAAAGAGCTTAGTTTGCGCAGTGGGTAATAATGAGGTGGATAACGAGAATGGCAACGTGTTTGTGTTATGTGATATTTTTTGCGTGCGAGGTTCATGATGGATAAGGTTTCGGGTAGTAATATCAAGAAATGGTTGGTGTCGACGCAGTCGCACGATTTGATGGATTTTGTATTGATTCGTTTCGATCAAACAATGATTTACAATTCACGGAACATCAATTATTACAAAAACAAGCAAAATACGAGTAAAATTTGTAGAAGGCATTGAAAAATTAATTTAATAATAACTGGAAGAAGAATTGCTGTAGAGAGAGAGAGAGAGAGAGAGAGAGAGAAGAGAGAGAGAGAGGAGAGAGAGAGAGAGAGAGAGAGAGAGCTGTCTAAATGATGTACGAAAAAATTATGCTGAAAGCGTCATACTGACATAAACATATTTTGCGTTGTCAAGACAGACTCAATAACTTACGGTAGACATCTTTATTACAACATATTTATCTGTCTTCATAACTTAATAGATCCATCGCATTCTCTACCATATATATATATATATATATATATATATATATATATATATATAATGAATAAAACCACGAAGGGAAAAAGAAACACAAAGTGGTGCTCAAGCGCTTTCGTCTAATGACATCCTGACGAAAGCGCTTGAGCACCACTTTGTGTTTCTTTTCCCTTCGTGGTTTTATTCATCATAAATATTTTTCACGTCACTTTCGTGAAATAATTTTCATATATATATATATATATATATATATATATATATTTATATATAATATATATTAACAGAAGCCCAGCCTCAAAAATAAGTATGCAATACATATTAAAGCAGGACTTTTACTGTTTATATAAGGTAAAATATAGCAAAATAAACCGAATTAATTAACTCAGGATGAAAACAAAGAGAAATTGGTTTGGAAGTTTCGTGTTTGCGTAAATTTGTGCGAAGATTAATGGAATTGGAACGATTTTGACACAACTGGTTTATTGGAAATTTAACCCCTTCCGTCAATCAAATTATCTGAAACCATTTTTCATTCGATGCTTCCGTACATGTACTGTATGTATATACATACGGACGCGCGTACACAAATCTCTCTCTCTCCTCTCTCTCTCTCTCTCTCTCTCTCTCTCTCTCTCTCGAATGAAGGTGAACTATTGGTTTGGTTTTACGTTGTTGGTATTGTTGTAACTTTTATATTTCACGTTTTGGTTTTTGTATTCTCTAAAGAGTACGCAGTCTATGGTTAGAGTTTCGGAAAAAAGTTCGCCTAGAAAGTGATTTCTAAAAAAAAATTAGATTAGATTTTTTTAAAAATTTTATTACTATGACCAAAAAAGGAGAATATATATATATATATATATACACACACACCTTTGGTTAGCTTCCGCCCGAATTGTTCATTCTGACGAAGGTCAAGCTTTTCACTCCACCTTAAACCTACAGTTTAACGTGAAATCCGAACTACGCCCCATCAGCAGCCCAGCGTCTTAACCACTAGGCCACCTAGGGTACCCATTTATCTACCAACCACTTTCTTTATTGTGTGGAAGGATGAACAGCTGGGTTTTGCTGCGCGCCGGCTGCCGTCGGGTTTCGAACCCGGGACCGATGGATTCGTAGTCAGCGACGCTAACCACTACACCACCGAGGCGCATTAAAGATATATATATATATATATATATATATATATATATACAGTATATTACCAATTATTAATTTTTTATGCTTTTAGAAATTGTTTTAGGCGAACATTTTCTGGAACTTTACCATGCAAATTATTTTTTTAAAAATCGAAGAAAACTTAGCTCAGGTTTTAGAACTTAAATTTTGCCATTGATTGTCAAGAATGAAGCGAGTTAATTACAAACTTATTTTAATTTTTGCATTTAATTAAGGTGTTGTTGGTGTCGAAATAAGGTTCACATTTTTACGTAATTGGGAGCTAACTCGTTTTTCACATTTATTGAGTTTTATCGATCAAAGCGAGTTTTTTTACTTATTTTTTTTCGTTTTGGTGCTACCCCGTACGTAAATTAAAAGAGATGCTATTTTAATTGTTTTTAATTTGATTAAAGTTCCAATGGGGGGAAAATAGGCTCAAAAATCGTTATGAAAATTGGAGATTATCTATTTTTTCTTTAAATTTTTTTGTTAGGTGTAAGGCTGGCAGTACGCAGGATCGTCTCGCGACTCACGACTCACGACTTGGGTCGTGACGACTCGAGTCACGTGTGATATTACATTGACTGAATGGGAGCTCCGCACATTGCAGCGACCGCGACGCGATTCCCATTCTGTTATAATCACTCTTGCCAATCTTTCGAATTTTAATTTTGTCACCCACTTGGGCCAAATTTTGACTGACTTCAATTTTAATTTTGATTTTGACTATTTATTTTGACTGTTTAAAAAGATTTTAATTCAAAAGTCAAAAAACAGAATCAAAATTAAATTTTAAAAAATAATTACGTTACATGAAGTTTAACATAGGTCTAAATTCGCTTTCAAATTCATTAATGAAAGTCATTCAGAAATCCGAAACTAAATCGAAATTCACTGAACTGCAAAGACAAATTTTAATGTAAAAAGCAAATATTAATGTTTGAAATTCAGAAACACAGTCAAAGTCGAAATTGTGTCTGTTCACTTGTCTGTTCCCTCGTCTGGAGTTCCCACTTTGAATTCAAATGTTTAAACTGAGGCGGTGTTCAACGCCAAAAATTTGTAAATTTAGACTTAGAAAATGTGTTTCCGAACTAAATTGAGTTTAGACATTTTGTCATTATTTTCAATCTAACAACGAAGCAAGATCTGCATTTTGAGCTTCAGCAAATACAAAAGAGAAAAAGAATTACCCGCTGAGCCAATTAATCTGAGAGGATTCAGAAGCAGAGCCACATTTTGCCACCCCATAAATAAACACCTTTTGTTCTTCTGACACAATTCTGATGAAAAGCTATTGCACTCCTCTTCCCCCCCCCCATCCCCCAACACGAAAGGGGCATTCTTTTGTCTTATATTTTCTGGTTCCTTCATCGAGTTTTATTCAATATATATATATATATATATATATATATATATATTATAATAATAATAATGTTTTCATGATTAATTCCGTCATTAATTTTACGACATTTCACCGAAATAATGACTTTTTGAAGCGTACAAATATTTTTTCTTTTTATGGAAATCGTTTCATTACAAAAAAATGGTGTTTTACAAATGGAAAAAATTCTCCGTAGCGAGAATTAATTACCAGAGTCTGTTCGTAAGTGTCTGAAACTCGGCAAAAGCAATCCATTTTGCGGACCAGAGTATAATTAAATCCAGTCAGCTTTTGGTAACATTCGAGGTTAGGCAAACAAATTATGAGAAGATTTACATTATTTCTATGTTTAAGTGGTGTATGTATTGGCCACTCCGGAGTGGAGTAGCTAAAGGAAGTTAATTGACCATTCTAATTACCGTTATTAACGAACGTGGACTAAATTATTTTTTACATTATGAATGAGAATAATTTCGTTTAAATTTGTCTCCGCTCCACTCGAACTTTTACTATGTGGAGACTTCTATTAGCGCCATCATTGACGGGTTCCTCCTTTCTTCTTCCGCAGTTGCTGAAGTCTTCGGAAGAAATTTCTCTGACGGTGGCAGTCACATCGCAGCTGTCAACGCCTGCTGTGGTGTCACAGCTATTCATGGGTCACTCCTGACACGCGCCCCACCTCCCCTCCTGCTCAGTACAACCCCCTCTTACACCAGCACCAGATCGCTACGGTAGGATTTCATTCCACTGTATTGGAAGCGAGTTCATGTGAATGACCTGAGCAAGTTAATCATCACAATATTGTAATTGTGTGTGTGTGTGTGTGTGTTTAATATTGATTACATGGAATGAACCTTTCGTTTTTATAAATGTGAGTAATGAAGAGTGTCCACATTTATAAAGTATTTTTACTATATTAATTATACAGGGTGATCCAAAAAAGGGGTAATTATGTCGCAAATGACATGGCCTGAAGTTGAAATAAAAAATACATTTTTCTAGAGTATTTTGGTGTGCTCTGTTCAAATATAACCTTCATTTCCTGTGCAAATGGAAAGCAATATGATTATTTGTACATTACCTCGGAGTCGTATTTCTTCATTTCTGGTCATGTGAATAGCAATATATTAACCAAAAATTATGAAAACTAACTAAACCTAACCTAACAACCTAATTAAACTTACTAACTAAACCTAACCTAACTAAACTTACTAACTAAACCTAACCTAACTAAACTAAAACCTAACCTGACTAAACATAACGCTAACAAGGGGGCTCCGCCCCCTTGACCCCCGCTAATAACCTAAAGTTCGTTCCTGATATGACGAAATATGACTCCGAAATAATGTAAACAAATTCTAATTTCTTTACCTTTGCACAGGAAATGAAGGTTATACTTGAACAAAGCATACCAAAATACACTAGAAAAATGTATTTTAAGGAAAGATATAAGGCCTAATAGATAAATTAACCTTGAATTATTCTGTGGGTGGATAGAGAAGGGCAGCTTGCTTGAGGAAAGCATGAAGACGCTCCCGCTGTGGGTGCTCGTTAATAAATAAATAACGGGCGAAATACTGGGAATAGTGATAATTTCGGTTCCCAGCCCGAAGAACCCAACTTTTCACGTCTTTCCAAAGCCTCTCAATGTTTTGTGTATGGGCTCCTGAATCAGGGTCCACAAAATGTTCTGAATGATTAACTGTGCAATGAATATAGCTAGTGATGTAAAAAAACCGTTTTTTTTATGTCCATGTTGTTTTTTTTGTTTTTTTTGTCGTTTTTTTTGTTTTTTATTGTTTTTTTTGTTTTTTTTTGTTTTTTTTAATAATTAATATAGATATTGCCAATTTAATTATAAGGTATACTTTTGCAATGATATATATTATAAAAATAGATAAATAAATAATAAAATAGGCCATATGGTACCAGTATAGAATGTCCTTTTCAGCCTATTTACAGAAAAAAACTGGTCTCTTTCTTGCACTGAAAGTCTTGTATCTTGAGATCCGTTAAACTTGCGAGAACACTGGCTGGGAGCTGACTGCCCATTGTCCAACCTTTCCAGGACTCTCCCATCCATGCCTCGGATTTTGAATCTCCCACTTAACTATCCTTTAGACCCGCGATGACATATTTTCCCCCGAGACCATCCATATATACACATACACCCATATACATATATACCAATATATACATAAATACTTATATACACATATTTATATCTATTATATACCCCATACACATGCATACATCCAGAATTCCAGATACATACGCACGCATACTCACATATATACATACACAAACTCATACACCTCTATTTCGCCCTTTCATTACCTCCGAGATCATTTAGCACATACAGTAATATCCATACAGCCAAAAAAAAACTGATTAAGCACAGACAGAGCAGCAAAGCTAGTATTTATATCCCAAAATGCAAATTCAAGAAAGTGAAGTAAAACATGGTGCTACATTGGCTTCGTCAACATCCAAATCTGCAATAACAATAAGTACCAGTACCTGTGATATTGAAACTATATGCTCTAATCAATCTAGTGATATTGATTCTTCAATGGAAATAGAATCAGATAATGAAAGTTAAACAGCATTAGGTTAACACAAAGGTTAAAGAAAGAGATGAATATTTTTATTTTTTTTTATTTTTCTATTTGGAATATATATATATATACACACTGGTATTCTTGCCAATCACAATTATATATATTGTTTTATACCAGTATTATGTATTTTTGATTATGTATATTATACCAGTACCTGTGATATTGAAACTAGCATATATGCTCTACCCAATCTAGTGATGATTCTTCCATGGAAATGAAGGTTAAACAACATTAGGTTAACAAAAAGGTTCAAAAAAAGGTGAATATTTCCTTTTCTATCTGGAATATATATACTGGTACTCTTGCCAATCACAATTATGTATATTGTTTGAAACGAGGAAGAATGTTTTATGTTCTAGTTAAAAAATATATATACATATAAAAAATGAGGGTTTGTTTTCCTTTCTATTATATACTTTTTGCGTGATTCAGTTTTTCTAAAAGATGACTATATATACTAGGTATAACCGTATAAGCATGGTAGTATAGTAAATTATAGGTAATACTAATATACTTATTAGATTAAAGGAAGAAATATGGAATAAGTTTAAAACAATAAAAAACAAAAAAAACAAAAAAAACAGACTATCTTCGTTTTAAACAAAAAACAAAAAAACAAAAAAAACAAAAAAAACGACACAATAAAAACGACTCACATCACTAAATATAGCCCAAATCTGAGAGGGTACTATACGCTGCCCACCGATCACTGTGCACAATTTACCCTTGCTTAATGTAGAGTTGAATTAAGGAATTTGTGTTTCCGCAGACCTGTTTTCCACTGGCACGAGGAATTTCCTTTTTGAAACCCTCTCAATCCCTCCAAACACCCGCACTCCCTGCACTAACCGACCACGATTGTACTTTGTCTTCCCAAATTTACTCTCGTCAGTTTCACAAATTATGCCAGAACCGCCGATTGGGACTTGATTTTGAAGCCAAGCATTTGCAACTTCAGATCAAAAAGACTTTCAGTCAACTGCACAGTGAGGACCGAGCTCAAGTTCTTCTTGCGAAAAATGTTTTGTTAAATATACATTTATAAAAAGCAGATTTTGCCACGGTTCCACATGCACTTTTTCGAGCCAGGTTCCTGTACATATACTCGCTAGGAAATTACACCGAACAACACGCTTATTTTTGGGATTAGTTTTCTGTCGGTTACAGTAAAATGCCTGACGATCTTCGCGATAATAACACAGATTACCACACTTTGGGATGTTGGGAGAACCCCGTGTTCCTTGAAAAACGTTAATCACGCCTGATTAGTATGGCCAAAGCGTTCAATTGCCGTAAGGTAGGACAACTCACACCTTTCGCACAACAACATCCTACAAAACTGATCTGCTACGTTCAGACTGAAAGACATGTGAACGGCGTATAGAAAATGACGTCATCACTATTTCCCTGTACAAATAGCACAAAATTATACTCGTCGGACTAAAAATGAGTGTATTTATATTATATATATATATTATTAGTATTATAATTTTCACCATTATTATGCATTTGCACAAAAAATGAGTGACAAATTTGAATAAAGCGCCTAAAACTACCTCATAAAAAGTTATTTTGATTTACAGGTCCAGCCCATGTCATTTAAAACATATTAACCCAAAAAAGTGGTTAACAATATACGTAACAAGTTATTTTTGGGAACACCTTGTATTTTTCCGACTAAATTTAGAATATATTCTTTGAGTTGTGTCCCATTTACAGATTAGTTTTTGGACCAGAAATAATGTCTCTTACTTCTGTGAATAAGACCATAAATGTCAAACTGTGTGGTATATTTCAGTATTAATTCTGTATAAAGAGTTTTGGATGTTTCAGGACGAAGTGTAAAGTACATCTTTATCTCACTTTCGATTGTGAAGTTCCAATTTTTGTTTTTCTTAATGACAGTTTGACAGTACTAATTTAAATGTTAAAATTTGTTTAAAATTAAATAAATGGATCACCTGACGATCAGGGCCCCCAGCCTTCTTTAGTTAGCTTTATAAGGTAACTAACGAAAATATCATGACCTAACCTAACCAAATCGTCAAGAGTGTACAGTTGACCTAACGATTGGTTAGGTTAGGTCGTGATATTTTCGTTAGTTAACCTTGTAAGGCTAACTAAAGAAGGCTGGGGCCCCTGATCTTCAGGTGATCCAAATAAATTTAACGAAGGTTCTATACCATTGGTTTCCAAACTTTTTGGTCTCCGGTATAATACTTTCACAGAGCTTTAAAATTGATCGCGCGCATTCGTTACTTTTTTTTGTCCCTAAAAAATAAACTTCGCTCGTAACTTTTTGCAGTACACTACTCCTGCTTTTACGACACACTAGTGCGCCTTAACGCACCCTTTAGGAATTACTGATCTAAACTTTAATCATCGATTTAAGTGAAGTAACTTTTCCAGCCAATGCCCGAAGGGCATGACGAAAAAATTATTCTATTTCATCGTCACAAATCGTCCGCAGTCGTTCTGAGCTTCGTTTCATACGCCCCTCATGTAGCACAGGCAAGATACGCTTCTAATTTTGTTTTCATACTCATAAATCCTCTACCAAATCCTTTTAGTATGACGATCTCCGATGCTCTTTTGTTTTCTCTTACAAGCCTTGTTATGTTTTGAGAAAAGTATTACGTTGTTTTTAGCGTAAGGGGATGAAAAATATTGGAAGAACGCGCTTTTAGCTCGCGCTTTGTTTGAATCTCATTATACCTCTTTTTAATACTTCAAACGAATTTTATTCCACGTCTCTTCGATTAATTTTTCTTTTTTTCTTCTTCTTCTTTCAAAGAAAGGGAAACTTTGTTGATAAAATTAGTGATACAACAATTAGAAAACTTTGAACTATTTTTCTTAGCAAAGATTAACCTTTTTAAAAGTTTTTTTCCGCTTCATTGAGTAAACAGATTTAATGACGAAGGTAATCGAGATTTTGGTGAAATTTGCATTATATTATTATATAACATACGCGGTGTTCACATAGTCCAGCATTTGTAGTTCAAATTGTAATGAAATTGTAGTTGTATTGTAGTCAAAGTTCACTGACTATAAATGCAAAACTTCACTTTTACGTGGAGGTTGAAATGTGACAATAAAACCCACACTAATAGACGGAGTTTATTTCCACAACAGTTTCGATGCCCACTGACATCCTCTTCGGGTGGATAGACGAATTCATTTTTCTGTATCACCCGAAGAGGATGTCAGTGGGCATCGAAACTGTTGTGGAAATAAACTCCGTCTATTAGTTTGGGTTTTATTGCCACTTTACTGACTATAATCAGTTTGGAAGACCAGAAACTGGCACAGCGTTCAGGCCAACTAATGTGGCTCACTATTATTATCAGCATCATTAGGAGTCGAACCCCCGAGCTCAGTGTCTTCACTTCGCATTCGTATTACCCACGAAACTACAGACACTGGCTTTATTTCTATGATGTTGGATTTATGGACACCCTGTAATATATATTTTGTTATTGATGTGGTCAGGAGTTTATATCCACAAAATGTGAAAGAGAGAAGATTTATTGAAACTGCGTCATATCATCTTCGGCTTTTATAATATATGACGCAATTAAACTCCGAGGGCGACGGCGTGGTCATATCGCAGCACTTTTTAATATAGACCAGCGAAGCTAAGCGACACTGGGTCTGTGTTCAGTAGTTGGATGGTTGATCGTCCTCTACGTCCAGATGATGTAGTGACCCGTGGCTCAGATTTTATGTTAATAAGCCAGGGGTCCTCTTGCCTTTTAATCCCGGCTGTTACATAATCATGCAATTGACAAAAAGTAATTAAATTTTTACATTATGTGGCTGTGCATATTAGCAATTGTATGAATCACCACTTATGGCAACACAACCACAACGAAATCACGAAGAAAGAAATTTAAAAAAAATCAATCTAAAATGACCAAATTTAAACATCGTTTCTAATATTAACTATACCCAAACCTACCCTAATTAACCTAAACCTAGCCTAACTTAATCTAAGCCTAGCTTAACTTAACGCAGTCCAAACCTATATATAACCTCGTCTAAACTTAGCTAAGCCTAAACTTAATCAACCCTAAACTACTTAACCTTAACTTAACCCAACCTTAACTTAACCCAACCTTAACTTAACCCAACCTTAACTTAACCCAACCTTAACTTAACCCAACCTTAAAAACGAGTAACGCAATTGCTTCAAGTGAAATTAATAAATAATAGTTGTATGATCTTATTCGAAAGTCGCTGCCTTTGACAAAGGAAGCGCCTGTCTCTCATTTATTCCACCTAAGTGTTGCCACTATACTACTAGCTCTCATTATCAAAGGGTAGGTGTACAAAACATTAGTTAACTGCATATTTTCCGATACACTAATTCTGCCTTCCTAACGCAAACTTCAAACGTTCTTCATTCAAGCTATTTTCAAGTGCATTCAACGACAATATCTCAGTCTGGTGTTGGATAGATTAGACTGGAGAGAGCTGTAATGTTTAAAATAACTTTAATGATCAGAATTACATTTATTCTTATATTTGTGTGTAGATTTTTAGCGTTCAAGAAGCTTCAAACAAACTGCAAAATGTAACGATGTAACATTTGCAAAACTGAAAAATACCTTCAAATTTTCTTTTTTTTTACTTTTAAGAAGGAAACTAACCCCATTTTAGGAAATTTTGATTTTTACATTTGACTGCGAACTTACTCTACTTTGAAAGACTAACACCAAAAATTAATTGAACACTCGAGATCCGTCATGAACAGAAAGATCTTAAATGTTAAAATCTTATAATTGTTACTTGGCCTCGTTAATCTAACACAGTGGTATTTAACCTGGGGGTAATTCGGCCTTTTTGGGGGGTAACGATCTGGCGCCATTGTCTAAAAGAAAAAAAAAAAGCTGAATTATGGTTCCACTGAAATTTTTTTATTCTTTTCTAATTTTCCTTTTCTTATATTTGCCATTTAAAAAGGGGGTGAGGGGGGTAATTACGGTTTTGTTGGCTAGCTTAAGGGGTAACAGTACAAAAAAGGTTAAATACCACTGATCTAACATCATAGGTATACCATTCATGAATATCAGCGCATTTCATAATTACTTGGTGACGAATGTTTAGTTTATCGATATCTAAAATGAAATTACAAACAATCAGAAAATTTTTGGTATAATTTAAGGTGCGTTTCGCTTGAAGCAATTGCCTTACTCGTTTTTAAGGTTGGGTTAAGTTAAGGTTATGGTTTGTTAAGGTTATGGTTTGTTAAGTTTAAACTAGGTTATATAGGTTTCGATTAAGTTAAGTTAGGCTAGGTTTAAGTTGGGTTAGGTTTAGGTTGTTAGGCTAGGTTTAGGTTAATTAGGGTAGGTTTGGGTATAGTTAATATTAGAAACGATGTTTAAATTTGGTAACTTTAGAGTTACATTTATTTTTTTGTAATTTCTTCCTTCATAAATGATTTCGTGGTGATTACGTACAATTACTAATATACACAGTCGCATAATGTAAGAATTTAACTACTTTGTGTTAATTGCACGATTATTACCATTAGTAGTAAGTGATTGGTGAATTTATTTTCACTCGTTCAGGTCTTAAATATATTTGCGTTGATGATCATGTAAGGTTATTCGCAATATTTAATTGAAAATTTAATGGAAAAACTGCACACAAAAGCGTAAATAGCTAGCAGGTGACTCCTTATAAATTTAATATTTTGTAATCGTACTTTAACATTAGAAAAAGTCAATAGAAAACCGTAATCCCAGTGTATAAATGTGAATTTTTCTCCAAACTCCTATTCCAGATCTAAGACACGTTTAAAAACGGCTCTAAAATCAGCGTAAATCTAAATCTCTATTTGAATCTCGCCGAAACCTATCCTGTATCTAGCCAGACCACACCCGTACAGAATTTCATACTCGTTTGTGAAATCAGGAAAAGCCAGTCAGTTTACAAAAATTTCCAAAAATACCACATCCATCAGAATTTTAAGCTTCGCATTCAAAGCCAGTGTGTCAAAAGTTGAGAAGCTGCACTCAAAATGTAAATGACTCGCGGGCTTAAAGTATATGTTAAGGTCTGACTGGCTTAAAAGTTTCTGTTCAAAGTCTTCGGTATGAAATTATTTACGCGTAATGCGGGCTTTGACCGACTAAATATAGAGGGGCTTTCATCTTACTCTTCTTCAAAGTGAAAATCTAGTTTTGTATCTAAATCTAAGTTGTTTAGATAAAAGGGGAAAAAGAGAGAGAGAGAGAGAGAGGAAAAAATAGACGGGCTTTTGAGAGTATTGACAAAAGTTTCGTATCTGTTTTAGAGGATTTTTAAGATTCGAGTTAACGGAAAAAATTTGACTTCTTTTTTTTGTTTGTTTGTTTGTTTTTTACTGTATTTTGGGAAGCAAATTATATATATATATATATATATATATATATATATATACAAATAAAAACTAAAATCCGTGCCAAAAAACTCAATAAACTCCTAATAAATGTATAGAAATGAAAGAGCGGAAAAAGTTGGAGCACTCTGCAAGGCGTTGAGTTGCTTCGCAACGCCTAATGGAACGAGGTCCAACTCAAGAAAAGACCCATTAATCTCGGAAGATTCCCTCTTTCAGGGACCCACAAACACTGCAACAAAACGGCCAAAGTGCGTCCGTGAGATTATTATCTTTGAGCACACACACACACACACACACACACACACACACACGGGGCAGGGACAATTCGACATGGCCGACTCGATGCGACCCAACTCGATGTGGCCGACTCGATGTCAGGACAACTCGATGTCAAGCCAAGTCGATTTCATTTTCTTTATATATTTAATGTAGGTTAACTGAATGCCCGGTTAGGTCAACTGTACGCCCTTGACGATTGGTTAGGTTAAGTTGTGATATTTTCGTTAAAACTAACGAAAATATCCCTTAGGGATATCACATCGAGTTGTCCTGACATCGAGTCGGCCACATCGAGTCGGCCACATCGAATCGTACCCAACCACACACACACACACACACACGCGCGCGCACGTTACGGTTACCCAGCTTCTGAGGTCGACTTAATTAAACCAACCTAACCTCACTTCACCTTCACCTAGATACGACTAATAGTTAGTTTTTGATGGATCTGAATTTTAGGACTTTTCCAGTTTATGTACCGTTTTCTACAATGTTGGCTTTTATGCAACTTTCTAGTGTTTCTTTGCTTCTGTTAGGCACAGCATAGAGTAAAACAGAAGGTTAGGTTAGGTTAGGTTAGGTTAGGTTATCAAGAACTTACCTCTCTTAAAAAGTTGTTATAATCGACGGCGGTTGTATGACCAATCAAAAATAAATTATATGAAAAACGGTACACAAACTGGAAAAGGTCCGAATTTTAAAAATCGCAAAATACCTCACTTTACCAATCTTGTACAAATAAAAATTACGAGGTAATGGGAAACTACTAAAATTTAGAGAACTTTGGAATTATCTCAAATTAGGTAAAACACACACACACACACACACAATATATATATATATATATATATATATATGTGTGTGTGTGTGTGTGTGTGCCCGTGCTACCGCGCCTCGGTGGTGTAGTGGTTAGCGTCGCTGACTACGAATCCATCGGCTCCTGGTTCGAGACCCGGTGACGGCAGCCGGCGCGCAGCAAAACCCAGCTGTTCATCCTTCCACACAAAAAAAGTGGTTGATAGATAAATGGGTACCCTAGGTGGCTTAGTGGTTAAGACGCTGGGCTGCTGGTGGGGCGTGGTTCGGATTCCACGTTAAACTGTAGTTCTAAGGTGGAGTGAAAAGGTTGACCTTCGTCAGAATGAACAATTCGGGCGGAAGTAAACCACAAGTAAAGGTGTATATATTATTATTATTTTTTTTTTTAACTGATGAGAAACTAGCTGAATTGTTAATTCTATGATAATAATAAAGAGGTAAAGTTTAGCGTTAAATAAGCGATAAACATTGAATCGGATATGTGTGTGTGCGTTGCCTAAATTAGTTTCAAAGGAGAATATCTCATTAACATTCATTTTAAAGGTAAATTGTTTTTAATATTTGCAAACTCGTAGAATCCGTTCCATGATAATATCATTTTAGAGTCATCTGCCTTCGTTTGATAACCTATCTCGCTTGGAATGATGCTTTATCGAGAAGGAGATTGAGGTGAGAGACTGTAAACTCCGCTCCGTCCCCGTCCAATCTTAAATTTAATTGATGAATGAAGCTGGTCAATACGGGTAGACTGTCGAATACCGCCGCGGCCAAACGCGGTAGCTGTAGATACCACTTTCTTTACCGTGGAGAAGATATTGACGGGAAACCCTGAGTTAAAAATACATTTAAATAAATCTCAAAATTATTATTTTTTTTAAAAGTAATTTCTGGTATGAGATTGTCGCGACCATTTGTGGAATTTTGATTTTGTTTACTGCTGATTCAAATAGAGCAGTAGTGGTTCCTAATCTTTTTTGTATGGTTACCCATACCCAGTGGTGGCATTCAAAAATTTTAAGAACCGGTTCGCCCTCCCCTCCCCTTCTCCTCCCCCTTCCATGTCAGAAATGAAAACTAAAAAATGTTTTTATCGAAATGCGTATGGTATAAAGAAAAATCATGCACGGACTGAAAGGGTTAAGGACCGGTTCGGCGAACTCGGGAAATTTTAGGAACCGGTTCGCACGAACCGGTGCGAACCGGCTGAATGCCACCACTGCGGGCCATACCCCAATTCTAATCCAGCTCCATTATCCCAATCATTAGATATTATCTTCCCGTAACTTCTGCATTATCACAATATTATTTTTTTATAATTTCTGGATCGCGTGTCATTACCCCACAGAATAGTTGTCATTACCCGAGTGAGGTAATTTACCCCTAGGTTGGAAACCACTGAAATAAAGCATCGCTGGATGATGTTTAATAAATAATTTTTTTTTGTGGAAACCGCTTTCGAAAGTAATTACTTTCGACGAAGTGAAAGATACATACGAGTATAACTGGTTTGAGCCTATTCTGTAATCTTTATGCGCGTCATTCATCGTATACAGTAATTAGGTTAATCTTAATTTTAGTAAATCAAAATTAGTCTCTATGCCGAGTCTGGTAAATGGTTTGCGATGAAAGACAGGAAGAATCTTAGGATCAAGTAAAGATAAGCACCCCCAACCTTTTTTAGTTAGCTTTATAAGGCTAACTAACGAAAATATCACGACTTAACCTAACCAATCGTTAGGTCAACTGTACGCCTTTGACGATTGGTTAGATTAGGTCGTGATATTTTCGTTAGTTAGCCTTATAAAGCTAACTAAAAAGGTTGGAGGTGCTTATCTTTACTTGATCCGAATCTTATTGTCTAAACTCTAAAGGTTCCATTTACACAAAGGATAAGAGGAAAATTAGTATATTTTTAATTTCTGCGGTTAATTTCGCGTTCAATTTAATGCTTTGAATTTCGAGATTGTTACTAAATTGCTCTCGGTGGGAGGCCGACTTCCGTTAAAGACTTGAAAATGTATCTTTCGCTTTGCATCTACGATAAACTATGCCAGCTAGCGCCAGTAGCTCACTAGGCGTGACCCGACAATTCAGCGCCGACAATTCAGCGCAAAGACAATTCAGCGCAAAGACAATTCAGCGCAAGACAATTCAGCGCGAAAATACCAACAAAGAAGAAGAAATAACAAATCCAGAGGGAAGAGAGGCTTGCAACTGTTAGGTTAGGTTAGGTTAGGTTAGGTTAGGTTAGGTTAGGTTTCTAGTTTTTAGTTTTTTAAATAAAATCTTAATTTTAACAATTCTAACAAATTTTGTTTTTTTAAATAAAATTTTAATAATTATACTCCTTTGAATTTTATCTCCGATTTGTCACTCCTTCGTTATGTCACTCCTTTGTTATGTCACTCCTTTGAAATGTCACTCCTTCGATACAGACCCAATTTAGCATATATATAAATATACAAATTTTTCTCTTTTTTATTTATTGCGATTTATTTTTATTATTTTTAACTAAACTTTTAACTGTACTGACTTGCGCTGAATTGTCTTTGCGCTGAATTGTCCTGCGCTGAATTGTCGGTGCTCCCTCACTAGGTAACATGACGTCCCGAAAAGGGAAGTAACACACTGAGGTCGGGGATTCGACTCCCGATTGTGGTGGCTAATAATAATAATCTGTTTAGATGGATAAGTACAGTATATAGTTGTGCGTCTAACACGGTAACAACCTTAAAATTATCAAGAATACAGATGTCGTCAACAAACGGGAGGAACTCTTTAACCGTAACTGATTTCTGTATGTGAAAAAAACATCGAAAAATATAGATAATTTTTAACAAATTTTATCTGCCGATAAGCTTACTTAATTTAAATGAAATATTTACTTTAAGCACTTAACGCATTTATACCCATGTATCTGGGTATCTGAATAAAATCGTCTGGCGTTAACCAGAACAAAACCAGCAAACTACCGCTCGGCGCTAACGATTAAAGAAGTCTGTACATGATACCAGGTTGTGACCCATCACCAAATATTACTTAACCTATTACTGGAAATAAATCAAGTTTGTAAAGCCTATACGTCTAAGTACATAATGAGCTTTTTATTTTAACATTTGGAGAAAAATTAGCTCCTAACATTAACGGAATGTTTCCTTTTTAGTATATAGGATCAAAAACAGAGCCAGTAAGTTCCCGGGTAGTGTCTATGCGGTCCCCAATTTGGAATATGAGAGAAACCTTTCCTTAACTTATTTTGGACACGTGATACGGAACCAAACGGTTTAAAATTTCTATCTCATACGAAACTGTACTGCTTTTATCTACTTACAGTTTATCTACTTACATTGGCATTTTTATACATAATCTTACTCTCCAGAGTTCGAATCCAGTGAACACGACACTTGTGTATCTGAAAATAATTTATTGAAACGTTTGTCAATAAAGATATGAAATGTTAGCTTATCTAATGGTTTTCGAGTTCATTATACAGGGTGGGCGGAAAGTAGCTCCCTATTTTGGATTGGTAAAAAAATACGTATATTATTCATTTATTTCAGAAAAAATAATATGAGAAGGTAGGCATACATGGTAGGTTTTCTCTAAAATTCAATGTGGGCTCCAACTCTTTCCACCAGCTTCTGGAGCCGCCCAGGAATGGCGTCCACTGACTTTAGCAGGAACTCCGGCGGGATGGAGGACATGACTTCCCGAATTCGGTCCTCCAGTTCTTCCAATGTCCTCGGTTTGGTGCGGTAGACTTCTTCCTTTACCCACCCCCAAAGAAAGAAGTCGCACGGTTACCGCTGAAAAACGGCAAAATCGGTTCAGTGTAACGGTGTGGTGTGGTATGACCTCAGATCAGGTTGTGGGCCCGTTCTTTCTGCGCAACACCATGAATGCTGAGCGGTACCTTGCTATGTTGCGAAACGAGGTCTGGCCGGTTGTCAGCACATGGGAGAACATCGATGATCTGATATTTATGCAAGATGGCGCCCCTCCGCACTTCGCTCTTGTTGTCCGTGAGTGGCTGGATGCCCACTTCCCTGGGCGTTGGATGGGTCGTCGTGGTCCACATCAATGGCCAGCCAGGAGCCCCGACTTGACACCGTGCGACTTCTTTCTTTGGGGGTGGGTAAAGGAAGAAGTCTACCGCACCAAACCGAGGACATTGGAAGAACTGGAGGACCGAATTCGGGAAGTCATGTCCTCCATCCCGCCGGAGTTCCTGCTAAAGTCAGTGGACGCCATTCCTGGGCGGCTCCAGAAGCTGGTGGAAAGAGTTGGAGCCCACATTGAATTTTAAAGAAAACCTACCATGTATGCCTACCTTTTCATATTATTTTTTCTGAAATAAATGAATAATATACGTATTTTTTACCAATCCAAAATAGGGAGCTACTTTCCGCCCACCCTGTACATATATATATATATATATATATATATATATATATATATATATATAGGCCCTATATGAATTATGACCTGAAACCTTTCAACATTTTTATTTTGATATAAAATTTTGATATAAAATGAAAATGGGAAATATATGGCTTCTATTTAATTTAGGAAAAGGAGGACGAAAGTCTTCAGCTTTCATCCATTATAATATACTCTGTGTATTTTTTATTTTTTTATGAAGGAATGAGGGGCCAAGGGCAAGTGCCCGCAAAAAGCGCCCCTTCCATAGAAGAAGAAGAAAAAGAAGAGAGCCAAAAATCAAGGTCCGGGGTTTTCGAGATGCCTAGACACTCTGCGTTTGAAAGATGGGAGGTCATAGACAGGAGGAAAGAGGGATTCAGGAAGATTGTTCCAGAGTTGTCCGGTTGAGTAGCTGAAAGACTAAAAATACCGATTAACCCTCGCATTAGATAACTGGACATGAAAGGAATGAGAAAGTGTAGAAAGTCTGGTACTGCGTGCTCTCCTTAAAGGAGGAGGCACGCAGTTAGAGAGTTCAGAAGAGCAATGCCCGTTATAATAACGAGAGTAAAGAGAGAGTAAGGCAACATTCGGCGAAGAGAGAGAGATTGAAGACAATCAGTAAGAGGCGGGGAATTGATGGGACGAAAATCCTTTGATTCCACCCGGTCAAGTACGTCTGTGTGGGTTGAGCCACCCCACACCACATGAGGAACATACTCCATACAGGGGCAAACAATACCCCTGTACAGAGACAGCAACTGAGTGGGGGTGAAGAAACCGCGGAGGCGGTACAGCACACCTAACCTCTTAGAAACTGTTTTAGAAAGAGAGTATATGCGATCTTTCCAGGAAAGATCACGAGAAAAGGAAACACCAAGAATGTTAAGAGAAGAGGAAGGATTGAGTTGTGTGTTGTTGAAGGTAAGGGAATAGTCGTGTGGAAGATTGTGATGAGTAGACAGATGGAGGAACTGAGTTTTTGAGGCATTGAAAGCCACAAGGTTTTCTCCGCCCCAATCAGATATAGCAGAAAGATCAGAGGTCAGGTGCCCCACAACCGTCTTACGCGAATGATGAAGTGACTGCTGTGAGGGACGCTTTGGGAAGCGGGTGGAGAAGTGAAGAGTGGAATCATCCGCATAAGAGTGAATAGGACAGGAAGTGCGAATTAAAAGATCATTAATAAATAAAAGGAAAAGAGTGGGTGACAGGACAGAACCCTGAGGAACCCTACTGTTACTAGCTTTAGGAGAAGAACAGTCATCTACAACTGCAGCTATAGATCGGCCAGAAAGGAAATTAGAGATGAAGGCACAGATAGAAGGATAGAAACCGAAGGAGGGCAGTTTGGAAATTAAAGATTTGTGCCAGACTCTATCAAAAGCTTTTGATATGTCTAGCGCAACAGCAAAAGTTTCACCGAAATCCCGAAAGGAGAATGACCAAAATTCAGAGAGATATGCAAGAAGATCGCCAGTAGAGCATCACTTGCGGAATCCATACTGACGATTTGAAAGAAGATTGGGAGAAGAAAGGTGGTTAAGAATCTTCCTATTAAGGATAGATTCAAAAACTTTGTTACCGCAAGAAATCAAAGCAATTGGACGATAGTTGGAGGGTTGAGAGCGGTCACCCTTCTTTGGGAAAGGCTGAATGAAAGCGAACTTCCAACAGGAAGGAAAAGTACCAGATGAGAGACAAAGATGAAGGAGTTTGCCTAGGCAGGGTGTCAGCACAGAAGCACAGTTCTTAAGAACAACAGGAGGAACACCATCAGGACCATACGCCTTCCTAGAGTTGAGCGCAGATAGGGCAGAAAAAACATCTTTAGAAGAGAGTCTAATTTCAGACATAATAAAGTCAGAGGGAGGAGGAGATGGAGGAACAGCACCAGAATCGTCCAGGGTTGAATTGTAAGCGAAAGTTTGAGTGAAGAGTTCAGCTTTGTCAGGAGAAGAGACGGCAACTGTGCCGTCGGAATGGAAAAGAGGAGGGAAAGACCAGGAAGTAAAGTTGTTGAAGAGGTTCTTAGCTAGATGCCAGAAAGAGCGAGAAGAATTAGAATTGGGTAGATTTTCACATTTTTGTCGGATGAAGATATTGTTGGCGAGTCGAAGAACAGATTTTGCACGATTCCGGGCAGAAATATAAGCTGAGTGAGAGTCAGGAGTTGGATGGCGACGGTACCTTCTGAAAGCCTCTTCTCTTTTGCGGATACCATTAGAACATGTAAAATTAAACCAAAGTTTTTTGCATGAGTAGCAGGAATAGAATATGGAATGTACGCCTCCATGCTCGAGAGAATCACCTCTGTGATGCGCTCAGCACACCCAGAAGGGCCCCGGCCACGGAAGCAGTAATCATTCCATGGGAAATCAGAGAAGTACTGCCTAAGGGCCTGAGGACACTGGGTGTCGTGTTCCCAAATTAAAGGCTAGACAGGGAACATCCTTAACCCTGAAAGAAAATAGTTTTGGTGTGAGAGGACCAAGACGGTTTAATCAGCTGCCCAAAGACCTAAGGAACACGAATGGTGTTGCGGCGGACATCTTCAAAAGATTAGACGCTTGGCTCAGAACAATCCCCGATGAGCCGGGCGTACCTGGCTATTTGTGGTGGAGACTACAAGAAACCAACTCACTACTTCACCAGGCCAACTCGAGAGGAGGGACAACAAGCTTGACCTTCGTGAAATGAGGAATCATCGCACGAAACATTTCAAAGGTTGAAAAGTATACTGTATATACGAGGTGTGTTCAAAAGGTTCCCGGACTGATCCCACAAAAACTTTCTGGTAACACTTACGATCTAATTGATGTTATCCCCGTCAAAGTAGTCTCCTTGTGCCGCTATACATCGCTCTCAACGGCGTTTCCACTTTGAAAGCATTCGTGGTAGGCCGTATTCCCGACCGCCTTCAGTTCGTTTGTCGCATTTTGAATAATTTCTTCCACACTTTGAAATCTTCGATCTTTCAATACAAATTTAAGTTTTGGGAAAAGAAAAAAGTCTGCCGGGGACAGATCTGGAGAATACGGGGACTGGGGAACGACTACGACATTTGCTTCGCCAGGTACTGCTGAATTGGCAACCCTGTGTGTGCGGGCGCATTGTCATGGTGCAACATCCACGTTCCCGCGTTCAGACTTTCGGGCCGTTTTCTCCTTACTGCGTCTCGCACGCGCTTCAGTATTTCCAAATAAAACTGCCGGTTAACTGTTTGACCTCTAGGAACGAATTTGTAATGAACGAGTCCGTAGTAATCGTAAAAAAACGACCAGCATTGCCTTCACATTCGATCGGTCTTGCCGTGCTTTTTTCGGTCTCGGGGACGTCGCGCACTTCCATTGCGATGACTGCTGTTTTGTTTCAACGACATACCCGTACACCCACGTCTCGTCAGCCGTAACGATGTTTCTGAAAAAATTTTCATCAAGATTGGCACGTTGAAGGGAGTCTTGAGACGCAACAACACGTTGCTCTTTCTGCTCGGCAGTCGAGAGTCATGGCACAAATTTGCCTGACACACGACGCATCCCCAAATTCTCTCTGAGTATCGTGTGGCATGATCCTATCGAAATGTCCATTTCGTCCGCGACTTCCCTGACTGTCAGTCTCCAGTTCTCTCGAATCATTTTACGAACACGAGCAGCAGTGTCATCAGTTCTTGAAGTGGAAGGTCGTCCCACCCTTGCATCGTCATCCGTCGACGTTCGGCCTTCCTTAAAGCGCTTGTCCACTCAAAAGTGGTTGTCCGACTTAAGGCGTCATTGCCAAATACTGTGTTCAGCATGGCATGTGTTTCAGAAGTAGTCTTGCCCAGCTAATGCAAAATTTTATGCACACACACGTTGTTCTTCAACAGTAACCATTATTCAAATGCAGAAAATGCGACAAAACACACAAAATGACTTCACAGAACAGTAAATATCGAGAGAACAAAATACGATATCAACAACACAAACTGAGTCACACTACAACATGCATCACATGACGTGCATGCGCGTTATGCGATGCGCGCGCAGCATAACCAGTTCGGGAACTTTTTGAACACGCCTCGTACACACACACACACACACACACACACACGGGTGGTGCAAAAGTCGCGCATCATAGGAATTTTCAGTGTTGATTATAATATATTATTTTTTCTTTTAGGTAGGGGATGGCTGCGAAATTAACAACAGACGAGAGGGTGAGCTTGGTTTTAATGTATGGAATACCAGGTACTACAAATCGATGAATCTGTACAGAATTTAAATTCTGTACAGATTCATCGATTTGTTGTACCTGGTACAGTATTCCATACATTAAAACGAAGCTCACCCTCTCGTCTATTGTTGATTTCGCAGCCATCCCCAACCTAAAAGAAAAAAATAATATAGTGAACACTGAAAATTCCTATGATGCGCGACTTTTGCGCCACCCTGTATATAGGGTGTAACAAAAGTTAGCCTGTTTATATATATATATATATAATATTTTGTTTTTTATCCCTTTCATTAATATTATTCCATTAAATTTATTTACAAAAGTCAAGACTCGCAAGAATACTCCTTTTTCAATTATTTCAGTCACAAAAAAAAAAAAAAAAAATCTTTGGAAGGTGCCTTTCAGGAAACCAAAATGAGAGTAAAACCGAAATCTCATTCAGATGAACAACGAAAAGCGAACTTTTCTCACTGTACCATCTAAAAAAATCTCTCTCTCTCTCTCTCTCTCTCTCTCTCTCACACACACATACAATCCAGTAACTTGACTTTTCGAAGTGTCACTTTTTTGTTCACCTCAAAAAAAAGGATCTGATAAAAATAGTTTCGGAAAAATGTTCGTCTAGAAACAAAATTTATAAAAAAAAAAAACTAAAAAAATTACCAATTGCTAATATTCAGTTTTTCATTGAATATTTTATTCATTTTGGTCACAGTAATAAAGTTTCAAAAGCAAAACGAATCATTACTGATTAGTAATTTTTTATGCTTTTTAGAATTTTTTTTCAGACTCGAACTTTTATCGAAACGACAGTATCTTTATCAGATACCTTTTTTTTTTGTCTGAGAAGGTCGATAGATAGTAAAAGTGTGACACTTTGAAAATTCAAGTTTCCAAACGGACATTATTTTAAATTCTTCAGTTAAAAAAAAAAGCGCCAGCTAAGATTACGTCACCAGGACAGACTGGATGGCACTACTAATGTTCTACGAATAATTTCAGGTGCCACTTTTACAAATATTTTCGTCCATGCCCGGTACTTTATGCCGGAAGAACGTAGACACCAAGAACTTTCTGGTTTTAGAAACCTTTTAATTTAAAGTTTTCTTCGCTATTTTAGTCTGAGGTAAAAAGTATGTGCATTAAACGCGAAGGTCGGTGGATTTTAAGGCCGGCCGCGATACAATTTCCCAGAAACGCGTCACGGTCGCTGCAGTGTGCGGGGCTCCCATTCTGTCAATGTAAAATCACACGGGAGTGCCCGATTAGATTAAGCGAATGCCCTGTTAGGTTAATTGTACGCCCTTGACGATTGGTTAGGTTAAGTCGTGATATTTTCGTTAAAACTAACGAAAATATCACGACTTAACCTAATCAATCGTCGAGGGCGTACAGTTGACCTAACCGGATATATATATATATATATATATATATATATATATATATATATATATATATATATGATGAATAAAACCACGAAGGGAAAAGAAACACAAAGGGGTGCTCAAGCGCTTTCGTCTAATGACATCCTCAGGATGTCATTAGACGAAAGCGCTTGAGCACCCCTTTGTGTTTCTTTTCCCTTCGTGGTTTTATTCATCATAAATATTTTTCACGTGTCACTTTCGTGAAATAATTTTTCATATATATATATATATATATCGTTCAACTTCCACCCGGGCAGCGCCGGGTTACTCCGCTAGTTTTATTTATTTTGATTGGGTTCAGAATCCCAGCTGAGCCTTGAACGGCCAAGCTCTGAGGGGCTATTTTAACTTATAGCCTACTTTAACTCAATTTTCAACGCAGTGTCTCATTTTTCAACAATGTACTTCATTTTTCAACGTTGAAAATTGAGGTGCACCTCATTATTCAACGTTAAAAAATGAGGTGCACGTCATTTTTCAACATTGAATAATGAGGTGCACCTCATTTTTCAACAACCTCATTTTTCAACGTTCTGCCGGCCTAATGGGTACGAGAGTAGAAGGTGCACTTCTGTGTGAGGTCGTGAAAGTCGATCATTTGATAATTTTGAGGTTTGGTTCTCTGTATCGTATGCGACCAGAGGTTGAAATAAGCAACTCCGGGGATCTAAGTACCGATCGGACCTAAGACGCAAATTTTCGTGTAAATAGAAAGTACTGGTGAGCTTCCAGGGATTCAAGGACAGCCTCGTGGTACGGTAGAACTCCTGGCTGTTAATTTGAATCTCAGCTTGGACTTCAGATTTCAGTGATTACGTTGCTTTTCTGGGTCTCCCTTGAGGGTAGAGGTGTCTAATGGTTCGGATCCCACTTAAAGTTGTAGGTCCCCTTCGTCACATGACTTTTGCCGTTACGAAGGAGATTAAATAACCCCAAACATTATTATTACTGCGTTGTTCTTACTGCGGGCAGTTTTCCAGGCTTATTTTACCGTACGTCGTTTGCCACAAAAATTTTAAGCTCCGTTGCGTGATTTAAGGCAAGGAAAACTGGAGATGCTGTAAATTAAGATAATGGTGATGATGGATGCTGCGTTTAGTGGAGAAAGAGCAAACTCAAAGATTCTTACAATGTTTTACATACACCCTAAAACGTATATGATCAAACCTGTATAGTATATATAAGTCACTCGGTATTCATTCTAAAATCTCAAACGGTGTTCGAAAACTCTCTCTCTCTCTCTCTCTCTCTCTCTCTCTCTCTCTCTCTCTCTCAATGAGAATTACATTACTTAATTCATTTACTTTTATTAATTAATTATACTAACGTACTTTAAAGTGATTGGGGAACATTTTAAATATTTACCATATGCTTCCATAAATAAAGGTATTTTCCATCGTGTTACGAGTTTTAATGCATTTCCCATTGGACAACTTTCTGGACACCCTGTACGAGTATGTTTAGTGTAAAAAATAATTTGTTTGGATATGAGAAAAACAAAATGCTCCCCTCAAATTTATTAACTCGATTTTTTTAAAAATTTAACTATATAAATTATATTTTTTCAAAATGATTTTGTTTAGATTAAAAATTATATTTACTTTGAATTAATAATTTTCAAATCCCCCCCCCCTCCCCCCTCCCCGATGAAGAAAAGCCCAATTCCGTTTTTAAACGGGTGTTTAATCTCAAAACCAAATTTATTTTGAATTTTTTTTACAAAATTGCTCCTCATAATTTCGAACACGGTATTTTGTTAGTCTAAAATGCAAACGAATTAAGTTTATTTGCTTTTTTTAAATAAAATAAGGTTTTTTGAGTGTGTGGAGTACTCCTTTAGGTACTCATAAAGCGTTCGGCGAATATGTTAAAACCTACGAGCAAAGGTGGGCACCCGGGCCTCAAAAAGGACCGACGGTCCCGGTCCCGGTCATTGCCTCAAACTGGACCGACGGTCCCGGTCCTTTCTGAAGATAGGACCTAGGAACGACTCGGTCCTCGGTCCTTATATATAATATAAGTGAAAAATTTGATTAAAATGAAAAATTGCCGGGATTGCCGGGTTCAGTTCTTCCGCTAGGAGCTCCAGTTGCTTGACTTGAAGTTGAAGCACTAACATCAGTAGATTCTTCGTCTCCTCCAGTGTTGAAACAAGTTCCAGTTCAGTCTCAGTCTCTTTCTGAGTCTTCTGGAGGAAACGATCCATCTTCTTTAGAACTTCAAATAATCACTAAACACACTAAAATCACTAAAAAAGACCGTCCTGATCGGACCGTCCGGAATTGCTTAAAAATGGACCGTCGCTCCTCATTTCGGTCCTCACTGAGAAAAGGACCGACTTTCTCGCTCACTGTCCTTAAAAAGGACCGAGTTCCTGGAGTTCGGTCCTTTTGGAACTCGGTCCTGCCCACCTTTGCCTACGAGTATATCCTGTACTTTACGAGTCAATGTTAAAAACATTTCAAACTAAGTTCATATTTTACGAGTCAATGTTAAAAACATTTCAAACTAAGTTCATATTTTACGAGTCAGTGTTAAAAACATTTCAAACTATGTTCATATTTTTACGAGTCAATGTTAAAAACATTTCAAACTAAGTTCATATTTTCGAGTCAGTGTTAAAAACATTTCAAACTAAGTTCATATTTTACGAGTCAGTGTTAAAAACATTTCAAAGTCCATATTGTTTACGCAGTAATCAAGAGAGACGTGAAATTGAAGTATGACGTATTTTGTTATAAGATAAACGAATTTATTCTTCAATAATTGATCGGACGTCTTCGATATTTCGTTGACTGAAATATTTTAATGAGTTGCATATGACGTCATTGCAGAATATTTTTCAAAAGCTATTCTATAATGACCTGTTCATTATTTAGATTATATTATCATATAATGATTTAAAAAAAATAATGATTTCTGTTATATATGTGGAATGAGAATATATATATATATTATATATATATATATATATATATATATATATATATATATATACTTTGTGTGTATATACTGTATAGTGTATACTGAGCGGCAGAAAAATCGGCCCACTTGGAATATCGCGAAAAGCAAAAAAGTGGGCAAGCTTCTGTTTATAAAAGTTTTAAAATTCGAAAATATAGTCTATGAGGCAACCAAATAATGAGACAAAACAACGTCAGCTGCGAACACACTAGCTGTAACGAATTTTCGACTTCTTTTAAGAATTCGACAGTCTGACATTCAGTTGCTCTTAGACTGCTAGTGCCACTTTTTTCTTCCACTAGTAGGCATTTTCGTTTAGTAACAGATAGACTTCTAATTGTTTTGGGTTTCAGAATTGGACATTTACAATGGATTTCACTGCCGTGAACGTCGCAAGAGTCGTCGCCCTAATTGAAGATGGTCGGAGCCAGCGTTACGTCGCCAATGTGCTAGGAATTCCAAGAACAACGGTTCGACGTGTCTACCAACGTTATGTGAAGACAGGAGAGTACATCCGAAGACCAGGATTTGGAAGATCGCGCTGCACATCTGCCGTGACGATCGTTTCATCGTCTTGAGTGTTTTGCGAGATCGTCGCTTGACTGCCACAAACGTCCGCAATGAGCTGGAAAGGTCTCGAGACGTCAGTGTATCGGAGTGAACCGTTAGAAGGAGACATGGAAAGTGGCTTACATGCTAGACGTCCAGCAATGGGCCCGGAATTGCTCCCACACCACCGCAATGCTCGTCTTGCTTTCGCTCGTGAGCATGTCAGTTGAACTCCTCCAAAATCAACCCTCTCCATAAAAGTGCACGGGGCGAATCTTTCTCCTGTTCTTCTCCACACTCTTTCCCGTCCATCGGATGTTCGAAGATTAAATCTTGATTCGTCCGTGAACAATACTCGTCCCCATTGGACCGTAGTTTGGAGCGTGGTTTCGCTGGAACTTGACGAAACATTGCAGTAGTATCAAATTCTTTCATTCTTTTCGAGATCCGTGCTGTATATTCCTTATACTATTGTGTACTCTCTTTCTTTTTTTTCCATCTTTTTCGTGACCACTTTATCTACGGATCCAGTCATCATGTTTCGAGACGTTCGTTGGTCATTAAGGAAATCCCTTTCCAGAACAGGAACTTTTCGGTCTTTCTCACAACGACATGTCAGCAAGTTTTCACATTTACAAGAATATATCAAAGAGCTTCAGTGAGTCAAGTTTGAATTTGTGAAGCAATGCTTGATAGGATACTTGGGCTTTCCGCCCTTTGAATTGTTTCAAGACATTTTGATATTTATTTTATATTTTTGATATTTTTTATATTTATTTTATATTTTTGATATTTTTATATTTATTTTATATTTTTGATATTTTTGATATTTTTTGGGGGGATGCGCTGCGTTATGGTTTTATGATGGCTAGTTGGAATAGAAGCACGATCCCATACAGTCTTTACTTTTTGGGCAACGACTGCAGCAACATCACAAATTTTTGGATTTGCTTCTCCTGACTGAATTATTTCCCGTCTAACATAAAGGAAGCACTGAAGTATATCTCCGAACGAAGGCAAATAAATCAGTGAGAGATCCTTTGGTGGTCCAAAGATTGGATTCAGCCGTTGAGTATTCCTCGTCTTCCTTTTTGCTGATTCATTCACGGCCATGGAAGTCATGCCTAATTTTGCTTCGTGCGTCGGAATAGAATTAGACAATATTAGTGACTATAAATGTTTTTAGAGAATCAGATTCAATATAAAACTTTATCAAAGCAATCAAATAATCTGAAAAAGAGATATAAATTATAATGTAATATAGTATAAATTACAAACCCTAAATAATATAATTATGAAATAATTTAAATCTGTGAAAATCTAAACAAATGGAAACCTTAAAATGGCGCTAAAACATTTACTAAAGTTGAGAAACTCTACCAAAGATATAAACATTCTTATTTTTTGTTAGTATTTTTCATGAAATACCAATTTTTTTCAAATTTCTGTGAGGAATGGGAGAAAAGTGTATAAGGAAAAGGTTAAAGAACGTAAATAGACAAATCAAATGAAACAAAAATGATCTTCCTAGCATAAACACAACGGAAGATACGCTTAAATCTTTAAATTTTTTCTTAACTTTTTTGGGGGACCTGAAAGGCAAAATCTTTGACCTCCTTGGGGCCGGTGAAGTTGATGTCGCAGGTAGCTAATATTTTACAGATTTCTTATTGGTACCACGGATTAACTTTTGGGTGCCCCTACAAAACTGAATTCTAAGAAATAATCTTTTTCACTCCGCCCTAATGTACAAGTATATAATTTGTATTAATGCCTGACAAATGATGTGATGATGAAGGAAGACTGTACAGATACGAAAAATATTATTAATAATAATAATATTGATGTTAGTAATATTAATATACCCCAATTTTCCTCTGACTTTTTGAAATAATAAATATATATTAATTATCAACTCGTTTCGACTATTAATTTAGGTAAAAACTACAATGCAACAGACGCCTTCAAAATGGTCGTTTTTGCGTTATAGAAACTTTAAAATTACAGTTTAAGTTATTTTAGCAAAAATGAGGTAAAAATAATAAGTTTTTGAAAGCTTTTAATAAAAACTTATTAAAAACTAATATTAAAAATCGTTTAAAAGTTCGGGTTTTAAAAGTTTTACGAAGGTCGCCATATTAATTGGGCTGAACCATTAAAAGCAAAATGATTGGTTGGTTCGTTATTCGCAGAAGAAAATTCAATAAACGGAATACAATAAAAATTTGTCTAAACTAGAAAGGGTACTTTATTATACAGGGTGTCCCATAAGTCCGGTCTCATAGAAAAATGTATTTTAAAATTAAATTTACCAAGTAATACATCAGAACTTAAACAAATGTTCAAATTGATGTCTTGTTTTGGGACTTTTTTTTTTTGTTGCAGGTAGAATAACAAGCAATGGCTAATATGAAAGTGAGTTACACTCGTGAGGAAAAGGCTTCCGGAGGCCTTTTCCTCACGAGTGTAACTCACTTTGGGTCTGGGTAGTATTTGGATAAGTGATCGTCCTCTAAATCCGGATGATGTAGCGATCCGTAGTTCGGATTCCACGTAGAGCTGCACGTTCCCTCCGTCACATAACCTTTGCTGTATAAGAAGCTTAAACGACGCCAAATCTAAAAGTACCAAATTTGTGAATGTCTTAATGAAGTGCCCAAACGCCTTAGTGCCAAGACTTTATATATACAAATTTCACGCAGAATCGGAAGAAAATTTACTTCTTAATACGATTTACTCAATTTGCGAAGCCCAAAATTTCGAAGATCGCGTCCTTTTACAGTTTATTTCTTTAACTCTTTCGAATTCGCAAAAAGTATACGAAGTTTTTGGAACGAAATTGCTATCCACGATACCTTTTTTATGGGAAAACGAGACGTTCGTCCCTTGAATTAACAAAATTTATAGAACGCGACTCTGGAAGACAAACTTTAAAAAAAAAAAAAAAAAAAGTATTTATTTTATATAAAAAAGGAAAAAGAAGTTTATTTAAAAGAAATTCTTTCCAAAAAGTGCGATGCAAGCTCGAAATTACCTCTCGTGGGAATTTTTTTGAATTTTTCAATAAATTCTGTAGAATAAAGTATATTTCATTTTCAGGTCTCTCTCTCTCTCTCTCTCTCTCTCTCTCTCTCTCTCTCTCTCTCTCTCTCTCTCTCTCTCTTTTCGAGTACAAGGAAAAAGCTTTGGATAACTGATAAACTTATTAATTAAGTTCTTTCCCCTCGAATTCTTCTTGCCAACTGAATGTCTTTTGGCATGATGGTAACTCTTTTGGCGTGAATGGCGCACAAGTTTGTATCTTCAGAGAGACCAACCAGGTAAGCCTCGGAAGCTTCCTGAAGGGTCATCACAGCCGATGACTGAGATCGGAGGTCAGTCTTGAAGTCTTGAGCGATTTCTCGGACGAGACGTTGGAACGGCAGTTTCCTGATCAGCAGTTCAGTACTCCTTTGGTAGCGCCTGATCTCACGAAGGGCTACAGTGCCAGGACGGTATCTATGGGGCTTCTTAACTCCACCAGTAGCGGGAGCAGACTTGCGAGCCGCCTTAGTGGCAAGCTGTTTGCGAGGGGCCTTTCCTCCCGTCGATTTACGGGCAGTTTGCTTTGTACGAGCCATTCTTCCTTGACTGCGAAGACGAAACGAAATAAACTCCCGAAACGAAATAAACTGCTGTGCAGTTCTGGTCGCCCACCCTCAGGAAAGATATTGAGAGGCTGGAGCGAGTGCAGGCGAGGGCCACAAAGTTAATCCCTTCCGTTAGGCATATGGGCTACAATCGACGGTTACGCGCCCTGAACTTGTTTTCGCTGGAAACTCGGAGGCTGCGCGGTCAACTCATCGAGGTTTTCAAGCTCTTACGCGGGTTCAGTGATGTCGATTTTAGAAGCATGTTAGTTTAAATGATAACCCAACTCGCAACAGTGGTTGGAAATTGGATTTGAGACAGTTTAGGACTAGTGTGTGTGGGAATTACTTTATGTATAAGATTTGTGACACGTGGAACAGGTTACCTTCAGAAGTTGTGAACAGTTCCTCTGTGGATCAGTTCAAGAAAAGGTTAGACCAAATCTTGCACACTATTTGAGGGTGTAGAAAATTTTCCCTGGCACCCGTTGCCATTGGTACCTCCTCGGTATGGGCCGCAAGGCCTTTTAAGGTACTTCTTTTCCTTGTAACTCCTTGTATCTCTCTCTCTCTCTCATCTCTCTCTCTCTCTCTCTCTCTCTCTCTCTCTCTCTCTCTCTCTCTCTCTCTCTCTCAGGGAGGGAGGGAGGGAACTTGACTGAGACCGATCTAGAGAAAGACTTGGGAGTCTATATCAGTAATTATCTCAAACCGTCGAAGCACTGTGCAGAAGTCGAAAAGAGGGCCTTAAAAATTTTAGGTTATATTAAAAGACAGTCCCAATTTCGGAACAAGGAGACTGTTATGTCTCTTTATAATTCACTAGTCAGACTTCAACTGGAATATTGCGCGCAGGTTTGGTTTCCGTCCCTTAGGAAGGATATAGAAAGGTTAGAAAGGGTACAAGCAATGGCTACAAAATTGATCTCTTTAATGAGAATGCAAAACTACCACGGAGATTGGAGCGCCTAAATCTGTTTACCTCAGAGACGAGGAGTTTGCGCGGTCAGCTTATTCAAGTCTTCAAGATGCTCAATGGAATAGACAGGGTAGACAACAGGAACTTATTCTCACTTAATGCCAATCCGACAAGAAATAATGGGTTTAAATTGGAACTTAAGACATTTAGGACCTGTGTCTGCGGCAATTTCTTCTCCTATAAAATAGTTAATATCTGGAACAAACTTCCTTCAGTGGTTGTTTCAAGTCAAAGTGTAAGTGTGTTTAAAAAAAGCAGTGGACAAAGTACTGAATACTCCATGGTTTAAGACTAAAATATAACGTAATTGCAAGAGTTCCCCTGCGCGGTTTCTATGTGCATGCGTAACTATAGAGCTATCTCATATATTCTTTACTTTCCTGTGGAATTTCCTTGGCTACTTTTCCAGGGTCAAGATATTTTCTTCAACCTTTTTCCGTATCTGCCTCTAGCAGGGAGGGTGGGGAGAGAGCATTATACTTTTCTATTCAGTTTTCTATTACTGCTAGAATAGTTGAAAAGAAAATTAACTTGTTTAATAAGAGGAACCTCTCAGAGTGGACCGGAAGGTCTTTGAGGCTTCTTCTTGACTTGTAACTCCTTGTAACTCTTTCTCTCTCTCTCTCCTCATATATATATATATATATATATATATATATATATATATATATATATATATATATATATATATATATATTATATATAGTAATAATGACCGATGATGCAAAATTTGAAACACAAAATGAGATAGTGATAAATAAGCAAAAAGAGTTGCGGGACAGGTACTAAGAACGTTCAAAAGAAGAGACAGGACAGTAATGATTCCCCTGCTGAGAACACTGATCATACCAAAACTTGAATAGTGCTCAGTCTTGACGTCCTCATATAAAAAGAAAGAAACTAATAAACTAGAAGAAACTCAGAGACATTTCACAGCCAAGATTGATGGCTGCAAAGAACTCAACTATTGGGAAAGACTACGTAAACTAAATCTGTACTCCCTGGAAAGAAGAAGAGAGAGGTACACCATAATCTACATATGGAAAATGATCGAAAAACTGGTACGAAACCTCAAACTGAACCCAATTACCATTCAAACAACACTGGAAAATAGGAAAGACAGGATGTGTAGTGTTCCCAAATTAAAGGCCCGACGAGGGACTTCTTCAACACTGAAGGAAAATAGCTTGGTTGTCAGGGGGCCAAGACTTTTTAACCAGCTTCCAAAGGACCTCAGAAATGTTACAGGGGTCAAAGTTGACGTCTTCAAGAGAAGACTAGATGCTTGGCTCAGGACGGTACCAGATGAGCCGGGTGTACCTGGCTATGTGCGATGGAGAGCGCAAGAAAGCAACTCGCTCCTCCACTAAGCCAGACCTAGAGGCGGGGCCACCAGCTTAACCTTCGTGTGAAGAGAGACCAACACAAGGAATATCAACGAGGTTAAAGAGGTATACTGTATATAAGAAGCTCAATAGTAACGTGAGCCAATATTAGACACGAGAGATGAGAGAGAAACACTAACGAGTAACGTACCTTTAATCCTAGATTTTTATTAGTATTCCATTATTAATATAATTATTAATTATTATTAATATAATTACTGAAGGTAATTAATTGGATACCTATGCGTGCAGATCCTTTCCCGTCTGACCAATGTAAAAGGAATCACATTGTTTACAACCAATTTTATAGATAATGCCTGAATTATTGGTAGGGCTATTTTTTACTATGATATTTTTCACAATATTGTCATATGAAAATACTACATTAATATTCAAAAGTTTAAGTACATTAGCAATGCCTAAAAAGCCTTGGAAAAATGGAAGTACTAAAATATTCTTCGACAAAGTGCGAGGGTTATTATTCACACGATAGAAAGTTCGTTTTGCCTTCTTAAGACAAGATTCCAAAAAAACAGGTGGATAACAACAAATCACTTCCAATACTGTTAATTTTTTCTAATTCGGCATCCATATATTCCGGACTGGCGATCCTCGCACTGTAAAACAGCATCAATATTTCGTTAGAACGGGACAGTCGTCCAGTGCCCTTTTCGTCCATTTGTCAGAGTTATCCCACTGTATTGATTGGACTAATGCTTCAATTTTGTTTCACTCAAGCAACATTGTTAATAGAAATATTCTTGAGTCTGCCATTATTCAACTTGCAAATAATTTTAACATTAGCCAGGGTCTTTTTTCGCTTGATCCCGTTGTTTTGAATTCGTTCAGAACGGATTTAGACAAGAGGGGCAAAGTGCTAAAACTATGATGGTTGTTCCTTATAAATTTGTATGCTCTTCCTACAATTTTTATTTTTCTATTTTTTTTGTGACCTATATAATTTTTATAGTCTCGAACTTGTTATTTATTCCAGTGTTCCTGAGGATGTCATTAGACGAAAGTGCTTGAGCACCATTCTGTGTTTCCTTTTTCCTTCGTGGTTATTTTCATCATATATATATATATATATATATATATGTGTGTTTTGTGTGTGTGTGTGTGGAATGTCATGCATGAACACGCACGATTCTTTATGATGATCAAAACCACCCTTAGGATCCGAACCCACCACCTTTTAAGTAGAAAGTGAGGGCGCTATTCACTGCACTACGATGGATTAAAAGTTAACACAACCTGTCATATGTTTAAACTGAGGAAACGCATAGCATTTTCCCGTCCAGAGACATTTTACGTATTAACCCTCCCTCTCACACACACTCGAAGTAATGACCAGCATTTTATTCAAACTATCTGCTGGTGTTAACTTTTATCCCGTCGTAGTGTACTGGCTAGCTCCCTCACCTTCTACTGAAGAGGTGGTGAGTTCGGTTTTCTCATCATTAAAATCGTGCGTGTTCACGAATGATATTCCATTTATGGAACCCAAGCGTTGCCCCAGATAGTTCGGGGGGGGGGGGTTATATGTAGGAAGGAGGGGCCAAGAGCGAGCGCTGGAAAAAATACCCCTCCATAGAAGAAAAAGAGAACTGAAATCAAGGTCTCGAGGCTCAACGATGCATTTTTTTTTTAAATAGATTTTGAAAAGATTGTGTAGTGTGTAAGATGCGTGTAGTATGTGTGGTGGGGAGTAGAAGGAGAAGTGTGTGTGTGTGTGTGTGTTTGAGAGCATGCTGGATTGTTCACAAGGCAGATGAGACACGGTAAAAGATCAGCTAAGGAGGGTAGTGACAGGAGAAACGGGAATTCCAAAAACTCCCTGTCTCGTCCACCCAGGAGTACTTCCCTGGTCGATTGATATCTACACTCTCCTCCCTTAGGCTAATCTAACCTAACCTAGCGTAACCTAACCTCAAAAAAATTAGGTCGTACAAGAAAATCCGACTTATTTACAAAGTTCGCCCTAAGTGGTAAAAAAAGCGGCTTACTCTTAGCGCTACTTGGGATATATATATATAGGGTGGCGCAAAAGTCGCGCATCATAGGAATTTTCAGTGTTGACTATATTATTTTTTTTTTAGGTAGGAGATGGCTGCGAAATTAACAATAGACGAGAGGGTGAGCTTGGTTTTAATGTATGGCATACCAGGTACTACAAATTGATGAATCAGTACAGAATTTAAATTCTGTACTGATTCATCGATTTGTAGTGCCTATTCCATGCATTAAAACCAAGCTCACCCTCTCATCTATTGTTAATTTCGCAGCCATCCCCTACCTAAAAGAAAAAATAATATATTATAATCAACACTGAAAATTCCTATGATGCGCGACTTTTGCGCCACCCTGTATGTATATATATATATATATATATATATATATATATCAGATAGGTATTATAGTAAGATAGTATCCCTGTTAAGAGAAGAAGGAAGCCCCCTGATTAAATGTTACAACTATCATATTGAGATTATTCCTGGATGGAATGATTTTATTGCCCCCTTGAAGAGGGAATCGAAAGACGCCTACGATTTGTGGTGCTTTCATGGAACACCCAGATTAGGACCAGTATACATGAATATGTGTAGAAGTAGGGGTCACTATAAGGCGATGTAAACAGGAAGAAGAGTCTATTCGAGCATCAAAAGCTTGTGAAGCTCACATAAATAACGATAATAACAAATTTTGGAAATTTGTTAAGAATCAAACGGGTGGGTGTCAAAAGTATCCTCCCTCCGACAATCGATGGGGTGTCGGGGGAGGATGAAATTGTAAAGCTGTGGAAAAACCACTACTCTAACGTTCTTAATAGTGTGAGTAGGGATAATCGTAAGATAGATTGCAGCGAAACGCCTTTGGGAGGAACAAGGGAAAATACTTTGATATCAATTCCTGAAGTAAAGAGGTTAATTAAAGAGTTAAAGACTGGTTCTGCGTCAGGGGTAGATGACCTATCGAATAAGCACTTCAATATGCCAATGACGTGGTATGTCTGCATATATCATTGCTCTTATCAGCCATGCTTGCCCATAGCTATATCCCTGCAGAGTTCATGAGGGTATATATCTAAAATAAGTATGGAGACATTCTGTCCAGCAATAATTACAGGCCTATTGCTGTCGCTTCCTGCTTCTCGAAACTACTAGAAAAACTCTTGTTACTCCGATTAAATGATTACCTATGGACATCTAATCAGTTTGGTTTTAAAAGCTCACACTCAACTGACCTGTGTTACACAGAGCTGGGCAGTATTTAAATACATTTGTATTTAAATACGTATTTAAATACATTTGTGTATTTAGAACTGTATTTATAAATACATTGTTTTTCATGTATTTAAATATAGTATTTAAATACTTTAATGAGTATTTAAATACAATGTATTTAAATACTCAAAATATAAAAATGTAAATACTTTTACTGGTTTAATACACGTTCTGTACTAGCACAGTACGACGCGTCGACAGTGTAGTACAGCATGGTTCATGTTTCAACGTGTCAGTTCAATCAGTTGTGTGCCACTCTTAGTCGAAAGCGGTTGATTTCTTTATCGTGTGCGTGTCATGGCTTCAACAAGCAAATCCGGTGAATCAAACTGATATATCTGCAGATAACAATTTAGTGCACCCTCTGTTTGATGGAAAATACTTTAAAATTAAATCTAAAGACGGTAATAAGGTAAAGTGCACCTGCTTGCTGTGTAAACACGAAGTCACCGTGTCCCCTAAAGTAGAAATTTATCAAAACATGAATTAATGAATGCATATGTTAAAATTTGTATGTATTTAAAATGTATTTACAAATGTATTTAAATACAATTGATGTATTTTGTATTTAGTATCCAAATACATTCGTAAAATGTATTTAGTATTTAGTATTTAAATACATTTCTCCCATGTATTTAGTATTTAGTATTTAAATACATTCAATGTATTTATTGCCCAGCTCTGCCTGTGTATCTATGTACTTAAAGAAACAATATCTAAATACACTGACAGTAATTCAACTATTTATAGCTGTTTCCTAGATATAAGTAAGGCATATGATAGAGTGAACCACAATATTTTATTTAAAAAACTAGAAGACAGGAAGGTTCCCATGTAAATATTAAATTTATTGAAATTTTGGTATTCTCACCAATCTTTTACCGTTTGGTAGGGCAATGTACTATTCGAATGTTTTGGCTTCCTCTTGCAGGGTGAGACAAGGCTCCTTGCTCTCCCCTATGCTGTTTAATGTGTATATTAACAGATTAATTGCTTCACTAAATGAGGAAACAGTGGGATGTTGTATAGATAACACAAGGATAAATAACTTAGTTTATGCCGATGATATGATATTAATAAGTCCCTCTGTTAAAGGTCTGGATCGGCTACTAAAAGTCTGCGAAGTGTATTCGCAGAAACATGATATTCTTTTTAATGTTACAAAAACTAAGGTTATGCAATTTCATTCTAAAAGCTGTAAACAGCCAGCTGATATTAGGTTTAAAATGAAAGGTGAAGTAATTGAGGAAGTACAAGTACAAGTCAAACTATCACCAGCTCCTTGAATGATGACTCAGATATAAGAAAACAATCTCGAAGCCTTTGTGCTAAAGCGAATATGACTATAAGGAACTTCCGGTTTTGTACAAGTGAAGTTAAAGACACACTCTTTCGTACTTTCTGCAGTAATATATACGGTCAGCAACTCTGGGTGAATTATAAAAAAGGTTCTGGCAGAACCCTAAATTTGCTGTACAACAGGTCTTTTAGACTCTTACATAAATTACCCCCGAGATGCTCAGCTTCGCAAAAGTTTGGTACCCGCAATGTCCCGAGCTTCCCGGAGGTAACAAGACGTGCTCAATACAGTCTAATGCAAAGAATTAAAAAATCAACGAACCCGATTATCCAAGCTATCCATGAGTCCTGCCGTTTATCCTTTAAGCTATGGAATTCTTGGTACGAAAACGTCTGTCTGTAGCTTTACTTAACTACGACATTACTGTATTATTTCTAATCAATTGTATATATTCTATCCTTAGTATATGAACTCAGTGGCGTATCAAGAGAGGGGCGACCGCCCCGAGCGGCACTTCCCGAGGGGCGGCAAATTACTGTCAGGCGGGCGCAGTATGCAAAATTTTGGGTTTTTATGTTTTAAAATGCAACCCTCCAAAAGATTATATCTCATCATATATCTCAGCAGAAATTGAAAAACGCACAGTTTGTCTTAAAAACATGAATGATCGCTTTGAATTTCTGTCTCCTTCGTACCTTTTGAATCAGTCCAAAGATGAAGAAATTAATACCAAGGTCAATAATTTTTCTTCCATCTACAATGACATTACTCCAGGAAGTCTACTGGAAGAAATAAAGCGTTTGCGCAGACATTTGCTCAGTTTCGAAAGCATAAGCGTCGACGATGATCCAAAGAACTGGGATATGTTAAAACTACTTCAGTGGATCGTTAAATGGGATCTAGTGGAATCTTTGCCTCATATAACAATTGCCCTCCGGATCTGTCTAACTACATGCATGTCCGTGGCAAGTTGCGAACGAAGTTTCTCGAAACTGAAACTTATAAAAACTTACCTCAGGTCAACTATAACTCTATAAGTCAATCTAGACTGAGCAATTTGGCGAATATTTCAATTGAACGCGAAGTTGCAGAGACAATGGACATAGAAAAAATCATTCATGAATTTTCTGTTATGAAAGTCTGAAAATTTAACTAGGCATTATACATTATATAGTTATTGTTAAAATTATGTAGTGTATTATGTACGGTACATTATGTAGTATTGTTAAAATTGAAGTTGCTTTATTTAAGTTTTTCTTCCAATAAAAGTTTTGTTTAGAAGTGTATTTTTGTAAAGGAATTGTTTTTAAAATTGAAAATTGTTGCGGGGGGGGGGGGGCATTTTCGCCCCGAGCGGCAAAAAGTATTGGTACGCCTCTGTATGAACTGTCATTGTATTAATAATATTTGTCATATGGACTTTAGTCTACCAATAAACCTTTTCATTTTCATCTTCATTTCATATATAATCAGCCGCTTCATTGGCATTATTTACTGCCATTATTTATTGGCATTCGTCTCCGTCATAATCGAGTTAAATCGAGTGGAAACCAGTTTAAAATGTTGATTCTTTTTTACATTTAGTTTATTTATTTTCATTTTATGTTATTAAACTCTTAAAAGTTCCTAAAAAATAAATTGGAACAAATAATTTTTATAAATATTTTTATAAATTATTATTAAGAATAATAATAATTTTTTAAAAGACTCTTTTCGCCTCTTTTTTACCGCCAAAAAATAAAAAATAAAAAATAATGGAACGCTCAGTATCCGATAAACATTTATTATAGGACGTCAGTAAAGCTTCATCACGTGCCGAATATGTCTCATTTCTCTCTCTGGGTATCTCGTAATCGTATTTAATTGCTTTTTAACTGGGGCGTAAATTGCGTAAATAGTTTAGTTCAATAATTTAACTCAATACGAACACGAAAATGTTAGTGCGCAACTTTATATGAAGACCCCATTTTCGGACGAGTTCACTGTGTAATGCTCAATCACTTCCAGAATTGAATTCTTCCGCATTTACGATCCTGTAAACATTTTTGCAAAAGAGAGAAACTCGTAGTTAAAACAACTAAATATAGGAGTAAGTTAACCGTTAGCAGCGCACGATACCGAATGTTTAACCCAACTACAGAGGGTTCTCAAAAGTAAATAGACGATATGATGATCGTTCTGAAGAACAAATGGCAAAGCTCATCAGTGGAATGCCAGAACGTGTGTCAGCTTTACATAATTCAAATGTTAAGGCAATACTAATCTAAATATATTTATTTAATAAATCTGTTATTATTTATTGACTTTTATTACCAAATAACCAATTAACTATGGTTAATTCAACTCTGTGGTTGTTCTATCAGAAAAATAAGCATGGTTATTGCAGCTATATTACAGTTAGATTAACACTATAGTTTAGTCGGATTAACTGTTTGTTATAGTGCGCAAATATTTTGTTATTTTTAGTACAAATTTTTCTCCGTTTATCAGCTGCGACGAACTTCTTTTTTTTTTAGAGAAGGAGGGGCCAAGGGCTGTCTTCCATTCTGCTTTCATGAAGAATTTTTTATGAGAAAAAACACAGAGGATAGTTTTACATAAATGGCCTATTTACTCACCTCCTCACAATTCCGTCCCTTCTTCTTTCGAGCATTTTTATCCCTTCCCGAATGAATGCTATTCATTCACGCATTCATAGAATGAATGCTATTCATTCACGCATTCATAATCGACATCCAAAACATCTTTCGTAAATTTTTTTCGCGCTTTCACCAACATTTTTATAAAAATAGTTTTAAACTTAGTTTTCATTCTGTTTTCACCACACATTCCACAACATTTAAGCCTTTCATCACGCTTTCATTTCACTTGATACCGATCTTACTTCTCAGATTACTTATTTCACTCTCTCTTATATACCGTCGCAGGATCTTCACCTTCCACACAACAGTGTCCCCTTCGTGAATATCAAATTAAGTTGGAACGAAAATGCTTTCCAAAAAAAAACTTTTTTGTTGAACCAACACTTAAACACGAAATGCGTTTTATTTCACTCCGCTCTTGAGGAAAATTCTTTTCTCATTTTTTCTTTCTAGATCAACTTTTATCCTTTCTCGTTCATTCATCGGTTCATTAAAAACCTTTATTTTATCTTCGTTCATCAGGTGGTGCTACGGCGGGATTCTTTCATGAACCTTCTGAGAGCACCCACCCGACCTTGACTCTTTTAATCGAGTACCGGTATAAGTTTGAGGGTTTTTTATTACAATACTATAAGGAGTTTATTCAGTTAAGTACATGTCCTCTCTCTCTCCTCTCTCTCTCTCTCTCTCTCTCTCTCTCTCTCTCTCTCTCTTATTGATCCACTCATAAATTAAAGATACAGAAAAAAAAATTGCTCTGTGGCATTTTCACCCCTCAAAAACATGGTTTATCGACTGAAAAAGGATAATGTTTTTGCACTACATCCAATGAACGTATAATCTGTGGTGAATGACGCATCACTGAAGTTTTTCCAAAAGAAAAAGTTGAAATTTTTTAACGAAACAAATCCGATTTTTTGGGTGTGTGTGTGTGTGTGTGTGGGGGGGGGGGGGCAAGTTTGTTGGTTAAGTAGACCTTAACTTCATTTTATTTTATAAACTCTCAGTTTTTATGGTTTAATTTTATGTAAATTTCGTAGTTATGAGAAGAAGATTCATACTGCAAGGAAATCTCTTTATGCCCAAAATTCCTTTATGCACAAGTTTAGCGTAAAGATGCCTCGAATTGATGTGTTCTTAAAAAAACAAAAACCGTCTAAAGCCTTTTCAACTTGGAGGGAAAGGGGTGGGGGAGAGGGGGAGTTAGGTATGAACATTGAATTTCGTCAACAGTGCGAGAAAATTATTTGTGTTTCGGTTTTAGGAAATCCTTTAAAAAAAAACATGAATTATTGAGGAAAAAGGAGAAAATTTATATTATTTAATGAATTTCAAATGAGAGAAATAATAAACCTTCAAAATTGTAAAGAATTGAAATTGAAAAGGAAGAAATTGCAAAAGTGAACTTATCACTGAAAAGGGCAATCAAAATCTCATTAAATAAAAAATTACACAACATTTATACAAAATTTTGTTTTGTCTTTTTGAGAGAGAGAGAGAGAGAGAGAGAGAGAGAGAGAGAGAGAGAGAGAGAGAGAGAGAGAGAGAGAGAGAGAGAGAGAGAGAGAGAGAGAGAGAGAGAATATATATATTTATATATTATATCTATTTCACTGCAGTATAAATTCATAGCCTAAATACATATTTTACCTGGTTTTGCTCATAAATTTCCTTGTGTGACAATTCCCTTCAGTACCATTGCAGTTTACGCGTCCGTTCTCATAAAATCACTTGATAACGAAATTCTTCCAAATGTTTTTATACAACGTTTTTCACTGATTTAACGTAAACGGAAAAACGTAAAACGTAGGCGTTTTTTTTCTATTCCAACGTATTTCTGACTGTCTTACTGATTTGCATTCGCGTGCCTCCAAGTAACGCGAAACCGGTCCGCAGACGAGTGTCAGAATGAGATATTTTCCTGAACTGAGGAAGAATGACTCGTCTCGAACGGACAGTGAATGATGAATGAGGAACGGAATGCGTTATAACCCCTTTATTTTATTCATCATAGGCTATCGTCAACGTCGCTGGCTCTGATGGTCTTGGACTGATGATCCGAGGAGGCGCCGAGTATGGACTTGGAATATTCATCACGGGAGTGGATCCTGGCTCGGCGGCAGAGAAAGCAGGACTGCAGGTCAGGTCATTTTAGTGGTTTAAGTCAGGTTATTTTCATGATTTAAAACATACGATCTTTTAATCATTACAGTTCAGGATTTCTTTACAGTTTCAGTAATTACTGCGGGTTAAATTACTTCACCAGTTGAAGAGATCAATTTTAGATCAAAGTCGTTAATGGTTATTGTAATTGTGTCGCCAAACGGTATGACGTATGAACATAAAGTTACCTGATACAAACTTCGGATGTAGGAATCAAATTCTATATTAGGTCACGTTTAACATCATAAATACGGAGTGACGTCATGTATATTCTTTAACCGAAAGTGGATTTTTTTCAGTTTTGGCTTGAATACTATAATTACATGCATATATAATTCGTTAAAAAGATGGTGTTTATCCCGAAGCCTTCTAATTTCAACCCGTTTTGGACTCTCTAAACTGTATACATGCATTTGCTTACAACGTTGCAATTGATAAAGTTTTGGATTGCTTTTGGCTTAATGTTCAAAATAGTCTTACCAATTCTCTCATTGAGACCATTTGGTGCAAATAGTTATATTAACGAAATTTCTCCCTTCGCGTCCAATCAAAACATTCTCAACGATTTCGCTGTATACAGGGTGTCCACAATGTCTTGTCTCGTTTTGGGAGGAGCTGTACCATTGAATCGGTCTTGAAGTCTGCACGAATATTTTCATGGTTTTGCCATTACGTGGTCGCTCACGGACCCAGGTACTAGCCAATACGAATTGCCCAATCTTATAGTTGTTGCTATTACACATTTCAAATGGGTCTGAAAGAAAAACAAAATCAGTTAGTATTTTACTGGGGACAAGACATTGTGGACACCCTGTATTTCAAAACTCATAAATAACTTATATTCCTTTTACATACAAAATAAAAAGAGAATGTTCACATCTATACGGTACCTGTATCTCTTATCAGCCAGTGCCCGTAGCTCAGAGAATTAAGATAACAAGCTTATCTTCCGTCTAACCAGCGCCCGTAGAGTAGTGCTAAGACAAACGAAGACACTGAAATCGGGGGTTCGACTCCCACTGGTGGTGGTTAACAATAATAATCCAGGAGTTAGGGCTACATTCGTCTGGCCTGAGCGCTGTGCCAGTTTCTGGCCCTTCTTACCCATTATTTATTATCTCTTATTATTATTAACTGCTTAAGTCTAAAAATTCATCAAATGCAGTATACCTGAACAAATTCGTTACTGTTCAAAACGCCTTCTGCGTTCATCTGGCGAACTATTCATCTGCTTCTATTGAGTTGTTCTTACTCGTAATAGTTACAGAGTTACAGGCTAACAAAGACCTTAAGATCCACTCAAGGATAGTCCAGGAAAGAGGTTAGATAAGAGAGAGAAAGAAGAGAACCAAATGAAAATACGGTGTAAAGAACATAACGATATTTCTTATCGCTTATGATAGCAATGCCCTTATTCTAATACCCATACCCTAATGCCCTTACATTAAAATACTGATATTAATTTCCAGTTTTCTCTTTCGATGGTTTTTAATATTCAAACCCATTTCGGTTTTTATTTGGGGAACTGAAGTTGTTCTTAATTGCGTTTTCATGTTTTTAATATTCAAATTTTTTTTTTACAACAGGGTTTTACAACAGGGTTTTCCCTTTCATAAATGAATCTTTCTTTAAAGCAAAATAAATATCTTCTGAAGTTCAATATTTTTGGGCAAAAAATATTTTAAAATATTTTTTTTAGTTTCAGAAAGATTCGTCCAATTTTGTTGTTGTTTTTCTTTTTTCGGAAAATTAAAATTAAAAAAACCAAAAAAAAACCAGGAGTTTACATCGTATGTGTCGAGTTTATTTGTAAACTTTTCAAATTTCTTAATTTGATTATTTATTAGTGGGTTACAGTAGATTAAATTACGCCAGGTTAGGTTAAGCGAGGACAGATTAGATCAGGGCCTGCGAGAACTGCCACGGGCCCAGGGGAAGGATTGGTATATGGGGGCCCCCCTGTTTACTCAGTATTTTATTATGAATGTTTTTTTTGTGTACATAACGAGCAAACTGATTATATGTCCAAGTCACTATTCAAAACATACAGTATGAATAAACAACTCAGAAGAAAAATGACCATTTTATTTTTCGAATCAATTATATTAATTCTATCACCATACAATTTACAAATGCAGTCAGTACCAGTCCATTGCAGGCAAGACAATTGTTTACTGCAAGATTTTCATAACTAGAAGTGTACTTTCTTTGGCAAGCAAAGTGGTAAGTGATTCTGATGAAATTTAAAGTACGGGCTAACTGGCTTTCAATTACAATGGTTCCCAGATCTGTCAGTCGGTCTTGGGCATTGGTGGACCGCAGATAGATAATTTCTCTGTTTCAGTTTGACTATGATAATCTCTATAAATGTATGTTCATTAATTATATTTCCTCTCTGTTATTTAATCAATTGCTTTATTAATATTTTTAGATTTTATCCCCTCTCTTTCCGAGCCCCCTAGGCGTCCGGGCCCCGGGGATATAACCCGACTTCCCCGCCCTCTCGGCGGCCCTGGATTAGATTAAGATAATTTAAATTTAAATTGAGAAGTTTGGCAGAAATTTAGCGGATCTAGTGCGTCACTTTCCAACCACAAATATTAGAGTCGGAGTCACTTTTTACATTTCGAGCATGGTTACGTAAGATTTTTCGTCATATTTTCTTGGTTTCCGCAGGATTTGGAGTCACTTCATCAATACTTTGGAGTCACTTCGTTCCTCTTTTTAAAATCTGCGCGCCAATTCTGCCAAACTTCGCAAACTGGTGTTAAGTGAAGTTAAGACAGGTTCAGATTAAGTGCAGGTGAATTAAAGGTGAATTACTTTTAGCTACTTAATGCAATTTAGTACAGTTTTGGGGTGTTAGAAAAACCCTCAGACAAATTGATGCGACAGTCCGCATTTGAAAAAATGAAAGTAATGCAATATTCATTAATGAAAAAAAAAAAATTTCAAATGGTTCCTGCGGGGATTCGCCCGCTCGGACTAACTTTAAAGTAATTTTATGGTTATTTTAACATCATCCTCATGTTTTTAGACGTATAAGTGACTACACACACACACACACATACACACACACACATATGGGAATAGGCAATGAACGAAATATGATTCTTCATCTGTTCTCTTTAATAATTATAAATTCCCCCCCAAATATATATGTATATATTAGCCTACGGATCACCAATTTGATGTGGCAAAGGAAGTAGGCTTACTATAATTAATGAATTATATTGATTGAATAATTAGGGGGTCACCAGTTTGGAAATACAGCCCAAACAAACAATATTTAATAAGGAGAGAGAAATTACTTCGTTGTTTTGTGTTTAATTAGAAAAGTAAATGAATATTTGTTCATAGTGATTAACAAATTCTATAACGGTATTTATAGTATATTACAAATGACTGATTATTGGCAATACGAAATGGTTACACAGTATACTCGTTAATTAAGTACAATGATGATAAACACTAATTTAGGTAGGCTAATGAAATATGCAGCAGTGAATGCACAATAAGTAATTAAGCCAATAATAACTGAGATAATAAAAGTACGGTATGGTACAGTAAATGGATTAGGCAAGTAAAATGAAATGCATAGATGAGCAAATAAGCAAGCGGATACAAATACAGCAAGATAATTGGATACATTAAAATAATTGTACAGGCCTACCGCAGTCGTGACAAGAGAGTAATTTGCGGTTGTTTGCGTACACTTTGGGTATAGCCTATTCTCCAGGCTGCGGTTACACTATGCAGGCTACGCGGGAATGCTTAACACGAAGGCAAGGGTAGGTTTACGGACCTGGGTTTCGAAGGATTGTTTCTGCAGGCGAACTGGCCTTACCGGCGAGAGGATGAGTGTTGAGGGCCGGTAGAGACTTTTTGAAAAGGGGGCCAACGGAAACTCCTGCAGTAGTGATGTTGCTTCTTGAAAGATGAAATTGTGGAAGGCCTTACTTGATGATACACTTCGTGTATGCTCGACCGGAGCCTTGAAGGAACAGCGGGTGGCGTGACGAGTGGTGTTACTGACGAAGGCGCTGAGAGAGAGACGTAACGACAAAACGAGAAGATGGCAAGTGAGTGATTTTAGAAAGAACCTGCATTTTATAGGCCTTGGTGCCGTTCTCTGGTGGTCATTTCGGGAAATACCACAAAATCTGTGTTTCCTCCGTGGGCCTGTTTCATGCCCATGTGTATAGCTTTGTGTTGATTCCATGATGTTTGAGAACGGCGAGGAAAGGAATTTCCTGTCGGTCTCTACATGTATATGCCCACCTTTCCTCCTCGCATTCTTTAGGGAAAGTTTACATAAGGTTACCCTTCCCCACCCTTTCTGAACATCCCCCAATGATGGGTTATATTCCCCCAATGATGGGTTATATAAGCTGAACCTGGGAGAAGGTTGAAAGAGATTACTGTCGTGAAGTCAGGGTCGGAAGGTTCGGCCAGGGTAAAGCCAAAAGCCGGTTGCATTACAGACTGTAATAACTAATTAGCTAATTATTTATTAACTAATAACTAATATATAACTGACTAATAACATCTATCCTGTAATTACATTTATAAAAATAAAAAAGTAATTCTTCCCTTATCGGCGTCAGTCTGCAATAAATGATCTGCTCATTAACCTACTATCGCCTTTTTAGCCCCACTCATCCACATATATACACGACCGATAGACTTTTTTCCTGTGATATCAGGTAGCATTTTCCAGCTGAAGTTTCTTTTCTAATTTCCATCCTTTTACTGCGAATAGAATCTTTATTGATCGATAGTGATCTACATCATATCGTAAACGTTTTGCCGTAGCAGCAGCGATATGAGCTGCTGCTCGGTTGCTGGTCTTTGTACGGTCTCGAGGTCTTGCTTTCTTTTAATTACTGGTACTTGAATCTATTGTCGCAACTTTGCTTAGTTGTTTTTTTTACTTTTTCATGTTTTCTCTCGCGGCTAATCAAATTTTGCTCTCTCATTATCTTATTTCTTTCTTTGTTGTCACTTTATCAATGTCAGCTATGTGACCTTTCTTTCCACTGCGCTGAGTAATAAATTTCTTATCTTCTATTTTCATCAAATAGTTCAGTGAGTCGTGATGTGAAGTGTGTTTCATTGGAAATTTGCTTTTGAGATCGACGGGACTTACTTTTTGTATTGCTTTCCATTCAGAATGAAGTTTGAGCAACCGCTTAATAAGATCATGTTCATGCGCAGTTGGAATATGGCTTTCTTCCAGAAACCCATAACACTGATCAAAGTGTTCTTAGCACTATCTTTCAAAGGGAGCTTCATCTCTGAATGATGGTAAAAAAAAATATGCCAAAACTTGCTGCTGAGAAAGGAGTTTATCGCCCAATATTTTTGGTAAAGTTGGACCAACAAGCCATATATCTGTTTTAGAACGAGTACTATAACTAGTACTAGCCATGATTGCAAAAAAATTGAAAATTTTAGGACGTGAAACTCCTAACCGTGAATTAAATGGAACACGAATTACTACCACTACTCAGCATGTAGTTAACTTAGGATTTGAGTTGTAGATTGCTCCTTGCCAGTTTTTCAGATGCCAAAACTCACAAGAAGTAGTTACAGATATTGACATTATATCGTAAATGCAACTATATATCTGAAAACATATGAATATTTCATATAAACATTTCAATAATAATTTCTGCAAATTTTGCAAAGAAATAAATGGAGTATTTTACTATTGATTAAAAGTACATTACTCTACATTTTTATACTGCCGTGCGCCACCCCTAAATATGATTTGATTGCTTTAGAAAATGGCATGCTAAGTTTTCTCGTGATAAAGAACAAAATTTGACCTTCCGAACTAAAAATTTTAAAAATAATTTTTGTCCCTATATGCTGATAGCCAGTAGCCACCCTAATATATAGGGTATCCCACAAGTCCGATCTCATAGGAAAATTTAATTTAAATTAAATTTACAAAAATAATACATTAAGGAGGAGGCCATTTCCTCAGGAGTGTAACTCACTTCATATTAGCCATTACGTGTTATCCTGCCTGCAACAAAAAAAAAGGTCCCAAAACAAGACATCAATTTGAACATTTGTTTTAGTTCTAATGTATTACTTGTGTAAATTCAATTTAAAATAAATTTTCCTCCGAGACTGGACTTATGGGACACCCTGTATGGTGATGCGAATGTCGTGTATTTTTTTTTTTAATAAAGATAATCATGTCTAATAAGAATTTAATAATGTTTTGTTTAATAAAGAAGAAAATAATGTTTAATAAGAAATTAATAATGGTTTGTTTGAAATTAAAAGAATATAAAGTGCTAGTTGGCAACACTTGAAATGGGCCGAGAGAAACAATGAAATGCCCAGTTCAGTCTTCGGTCGGGATGTGACGTGGTTAGGTGTTTTTTCATATTAAAATGTTATTGTTTATTTAAAATATTAATTATGTCTCTCTCCGCGATTAAATGTTAACGCTAATTCCGCACTCGCTTTACTCCGTTCGTCCAATTGTTTCGGTATAAATAAAAAGTTAGTAAATAGTATATAAAAGTGTGTAATTATCCCCGGTCTCTCTCTTTCATTGTTCGAAAGTTTAATGGCGCTCACTGGCTTAAGCGGTCTACCCGCGTACGTATAAAGACACAGAGGAAACGAGTGATAATAGTAAGAAAAGGAAAATAATGAAAACAAAGCGAAGCGAAGAGTAGAAGGAAAGCAGGGTTGTGGAGTCGGTCCAAAATTTTCCGACTCCGACTCCGACTCCACACATTGTAAAAATTCGACTCCGACTCCGACTCCACACATTGTAAAGAATCTAAAAATCCGACTCCGACTCCTCACATTTTAAATATACGACTCCGACTCCTCTAGTGTTTCACTCTATAATTATCATAATAATAAGACATTTCATCACCACCACACTAAGTGTGAAATTTTATATTTTATATTTTATATTTAAATAAATATTAATTGTATATTCTGAAAATGTAAAAAAAAATATTAAAAAAACAATCTAGGGGCTATCAATGAATAAGGTTTATTGACCAAAAAAACTAAATAACCTAAATGTTAGTATTTAGGATTTAGAAATTAAGGGTGACACAGGACACAGAAATTGGAGTCGGAGTCGGAAGTTTTTTACCGACTCCGACTCCGCCCTGAAACGTGCGACTCCACGACTCCGACTCCACGACTCCGACTCCACAACCCTGAAGGAAAGAATGTCTTTTTATAAATCACGACAATATATATATATAGATTAGTTGTGTGTGTGTGTGTGTGTGTGTAATCGATATTCCACAGTGACATTTGAGATAGAGTTTCTAAGATTTCTCATGATGCCATTTGGAATTAAAAAGGCGGAAGAGACAACGACTTCCGGTCTAACCGAAAGTAGTCTTCGATTTTTGTCTTCGGAGAACTCATACACTGTGTATGTGTTTGTAGAAGGAGAAGGGAGTCGAAGGCAGAGGGGTAAGGGGAGGTTTATTCATTGGAAAATTCAGATCTCATTCAAGGGGTCTCAAGAAGTCAAAATTATATTAAGTTCTAAACAGAAATTGAAATAATTATAGTGTGTGTGTGTGTGTGTGTGTGTGTGTGTGTGTGTGTGTGTGTGTGTGTAAGAGAGAGAGAGAGCACGTTTTATTATGTATGTGTGTGTTTTCAATCCTTGGTATCGAATGAAAGCGAAATCCATTTTGGATTCAAATTGCAAGGACATATTTTGAGCTTGGACCAAAATTGAGACGTCAAAAGAATTAGTTTCGCTTATTTGTGTCCATTCAAGACACGAATCAAAAGAGCGATTCACGCTCCAATCGACCAACATCATCGTAATAATAATAATAATAATAATAATAATAATAAAGAATTAAATAAATGCGACAAAGGGGAAAAGTTTAAATTTCAAACAGATATTACAAAAAATCTATAACTTGATTAATTCTACAGGGAGATTCAAAAGCTATGTCTCAAAAATAACTATACAGCAAGTACCTTTGAGGAAGGATTTTATGACGTGTATATATATATATATATATATATATATATATATATATATATATATGCAAAATTTGCTGCACTAGGATTCGAACCCAGGATCTCTTGAGTAGAAGTCGCTGGCGTATCACCGTGCTACGACAAAGTAAAAGCTGACTCAACTTTGCGATTATTTCAACACCCGAGGGAACACATAACGCTTTAGCGACGACCAGAGGTGTTTTAAGTGTTAGTATTCCTGCACTCGAACGAATAATATATATATATATATATATATATATATATATATATATATATATATATATATATATATACCGTATTTACACTCATAATGCGCACTATTTTTTACCATTTCCCCATCTTTAAAATCGGGGTACGCACTATACGTGCGCAAAACACAAAAAATACCAGTAATAAATAGGTATAACAAACAGTGGAAGAATACACGGGCATTTTTATTGAACTCTTATAGCCATACTTCCTTAGTACGCGAAATAAAACGACTATTCAGAGCTCGCTTGACATTATACTATTGACAATATTAGGTTAATCGAGTAATTAATCAGCGCAACAGATATTCTTTGAATGAAAAGTTTACCATAATTCTTGTCGATACAATTTCCACATCCGTGCCCGAATCACTGGTGTTTGAAGAGTCGCTGGCTTCCTCAGAGGGGTCATCGGGGTCGTTCGCATCCTCTTCCACCTTCCACAGTAGATCATCTTCAGTACCGTCGAGGGCATTCTGATACTGCATTTCTTGAATTGGCTACCAAGCAGCGCACGGGAAGAGCAACAAACTAGTTGCGGCTTGTTTCGAAATTCAATCTGAAAAGACACCAGCTAAGCACTGCGATCGAGCGGGACACACATTATACGCAAGTAAGGTGTATATATATATATATATATATATATATATATATATCGAAACTACTAGAAAAACTATTGTTACTCCGATTAAATGATTTCCTATGGACATCTCCTAATCAGTTTGGTTTTAGAAGGTCCCATTCAACTGACCTGTGTATCTATGTGCTTAAAGAAACAATATCTAAATACATCGGCAGTAATTCAACTATTTATAGCTGTTTCCTAGATATAAGTAAGGCATATGACATGGTGAACCACAATATTTTATTTAAAAAACTAGAAACAGGAAGGTTCCCATGTGCGTATTAAATTTATTGAAATTTTGGTATTCCCACCAATCTTTTACCGTTAGGTGGGGCAATGTACTATCCGAGTGTTTTGGCTCCTTTTGGGTGAGACAAGGCTCCTTGCTCTCCCCTATGCTCTTTAATATGTATATTGACGGATTAATTGCTTCACTAAATGAGGAAACAGTGGGATGTTGTATAAATAACACAAGGATAAATAACTTAGTTTATGCCGATGATATGGTGTTAATAAGTCCCTCTGTTAAAGGTCTGGATCGGCTACTAAAAATCTGCGAAGTGTATTCGCAGAAACATGATATTCTTTTTAATGTTACAAAAACTAAGGTTATGCAATTTCATCCTAAAAACTGTACTCAGGCAGCTGATATTAGGTTTAAAATGAAAGGTGAAGTAATTGAGGAAGTACAAGAGTTTAAGTATTTGGGTCAAACTATTACCAGCTCCTTGAGTGATGACTCGGATATAAGAAAACAATCTCGAAGCCTTTGTGCCAAAGCGAATATGACTATAAGGAACTTTCGGTTCTGTACAAGTGCAGCTAAAGACACACTCTTTCGTACTTTCTGCAGTAATATTTACGGACAGCAACTCTGGGTGAATTATGAAAAAGGTTCTGGCAGAACCCTAAATTTGCTGTACAATAGGTCTTTTAGACTCTTACATAAATTACCCCCGAGATGCTCAGCTTCGCAAATGTTTGGTACCCGCATGTCCCGAGCTTCCCGGAGGTAACAAGATGTGCTCAGTACAGTCTGGTGCAAAGAATTAAAAATCAACGAACCCGATTATCCAAGCTATCCATGAGTCTTGCCGTTTATCCTCTAAGCTATGGAATTCTTGGTACGAAAACGTCTGTCTGTAGCTCTACTTAACTACGACATTACTGTATTATTTCTATCAACTATATATATATATATATTTACCATTAGTATGTGAACTGTCATTGTATTAATAATATTTGTCATACGGACTATAGTCTGCCAATAAATCTTTTCATTTTCATATATATATATATATCCTAACATCCCCATATAAAAAAGAAGACATTAAACAGCTGGAAAGGATCCAGAGAAGCTTCACAGCCAAGATCAATGGGTGCAGAGAACTAAATTACTGGGAAAGGTTACGCGAACTAGACCTATATTCACGGGAAAGGAGAAGAGAGAGATACACCATTATTTACACTTGGAAAATAATGGAGAAACTAGTCCCTAATCTTACTTTGAACCCTATAACTCCCCCAAACAATGGTGGAAAGTAGAAACGGTAGACTGTGTCGTATTCCCAAATTGAAGGCGAGACAGGGAACATCCTTAACCCCGAAAGAAAATAGTTTCGTAGTGAGAGGATCAAAACTGTTTAATCAGTTGCCCAAAGACCTAAGAAACACGAAGGGAGTTGCAGTGGAAATCTTCAAAAGAACACTAGACGCCTGGCTCAGAACAATCCCCGATGAGCCGGGCGTACCTGGCTATGTGAGGTGGAGAGCGCAAGAATCCAACTCACTACTTCACCAGGCCAACTCGAGAGGAAGGGCGACAAGCTTGACCTTCGCGAAAGAGAAATCATCGCGCGAAACCTTTGTAAGGTTGTAAGGTTATAGTTATTTAAACTGGTAAAGTAAAAATATTCTGAAAGCAAACATTTGAGAAGTGGTAGGCCTATAACGTTTTTGTTAGTTATTCCCATGATCCTATCCGTCGTCAAAACTTTTTTCCTGAAACTAAATTGGAAGTTTACTAAAATAAAGTTCAAAGTTAAAGTTGTGACATTTATTGGGGAGGTAACAACCAAATATTGAATGAGAGACAGAAAGAAACCCGTAAAAAATAAATTCGGACGCTTAAGTTTTGGAGGTTGTGAATATTTTTCTGCAGACGAAAATAGTCTCTCTTGAAAATGATTTTAGTGTGCCTTCGTCAGCTGTACATTCGATCCAGATAGTCCTGTGATGAACCTAGTGATTATTCATACAGTTTTTCGTATTTAGGGGTGTCCTCCCTGAAATATGATCCCAGGTTAATATTTCTGCTCTTACTGGAAACCTTACATTTTTATCTTTTTAAAGAATTTTATTTATTGTCTATTGATTCCATTTATCAGTGTCCGTGGTGGCTCATTGGGTAACCGGATCCGGTTCCCAATAAGCGAAGTGAAGACACTGAGGTCGGGGGCTCGACTCCCGATAGTGCTGGTAATAATAATAATAATAACAATAATCCGGGAGTTAACGCAATGGACCGCGTTCGTCTGGCCTGAGCGCTATGCAAAAGGTTTTTGGCATTCAGAGTAGAAACTGAAAACCTTAGGCTGTCTCCACTTTATGGAAGTTCTTCCGTGTGATTATCACCCTAAAGAATGTTGATAAAAAATTTCGAAGAAACAACCACCCTCCGTCTTTAACTTCGAATTTTCTTCAATAAGAGAGAGCCTATCGAAAAAGAAATTATTTCAAAATGCCATTCTCCGCTTTTACTCTAAAACAGTGATTCTAAAACGTTTTGGCAGTGCGACCCCCCTCTTTAGTCACCTATCTTTGCGCGATCTGATGGTTTAATAGACAAAAGAATTTCAATATTGGCTCTTCTTTAGTTTATGACATGGAGTTTTTGCAGTAAACTGTAATGCGATATTTCTTGGGACATTCTATGAGTTGAGTAATTCAATTTCGTTTTCTTAATTTTCTTTTAACCTTGGTTTTGTTTTCATTCTGACGAAGATCAAGATTGTTGCTCCACCTTGGACCTACAGCTTAGCGTGAAATCTGAACCACGACCCACTACGGGTGTGGTCAGAAATTACAAAATCCTTACCCGGCCTCGATTTCACTACCTCCCGATCAGCAGCATCCCAGCGTCTTAACCACTAGACCACAGGGTACCCATTTATCTACCAACCTATTTTTTCTGGAAGGATGAACAATTTAATAAAACTACGCGCCGTCTGCTTTCACCGGGAATCGAATCCGGGGCCAGTGGATTCGTAGTCAGCGATGTTAATCACTACATCGCCGAGGCACATTTTTATTATCTTTTTGTACATTTATTATATTTTTTGCTAAGCACTCTCCCTCCCCACACCATCGGACCCTTTCGAAATCTCCCCCCCCCCCCGCCACCCACAATCTAAGAACCATTGCTCAAAATTACCACGGTTTATATAATGTTCTGTTCCAATGCAGTGAAAATATTTTGTGGGGTTATCTTTAGTCGATAATATTTTTCCATCTGATAAATGGATCAAGCGTCAGTCGATTCTTCAGTGTTAAAAAATCGTGTGACTTAATTAATGAACTGTAAAGTAATTGATTCATACCAAATGGACTTGGGTACTGTGCGTGCCTAGGCAACTGTACGTAAGTGAGGTCGAAAGTGTGATAATTCACAGATGTAGTGGTGTAATTTTTTGTGAAGTAATACGTTTGGTACCTCAGAACATTACAAAATTATATAAAAAATTTAGAAATATTTTTACTGTCGGAAGAAAGATATGTTGGTCCTGATTAGGTTGCGTTAGGCTAGGTTAGGTTAGTTAAGGTTTGGTTAGGCTAGGCTAGGCTAGGCAGGCTATATTAAGGAGTATCTCACTATGTAATAACTCAACAGAAACCACCGTTCGAGTTCTCAATTGCGTCCGAAACCCTTATTACGCCGTTCACAGTTCGATAGTACTAAAGTTAGGTTAGGTTAAAGTTCAGATAGCACTAAGGTTAGGTTAAATTCAGTTTGGTTAGTTTTTTTTAGATATGCCGATTTAAGAAAGTTGGTATCTTGTGTGTGTGTGTGTGTGTGTGTACAGCATATAAACATTATGGACAAATAGCAAACTTTTAGGTCTTTTGAACTTGTCAATTAATAATAATTATTAATGCTTTTAATTATCGTCGAAGCCTTTCAAGGATGGTAAATTTCTGAGTTGACTCCCGAGTTCTTCATTACAAATCCTTTCATGGTTTATTAAAGGTCTGATATGCTTTATATTTTTACCACCTCAAAAAGCTAAAAATTGCTCTACAAAAGTTCTCCCTGAAAATTCAAAGTTAAAAAATATGTTCATGTTGAGACGAAGTCCAAAAATGTCATTAAAAAAAAGATAAAAAAAAAGTCTTTCTAAAAAAATTTGAGTATAATTTTTGCATTAAAATATGAGATTGATCGGTTGACACTCTGACAAACTTTATTACTTAAGTTTTTATACCAGAGCTTATAATAATAATAATAATAATATAATAATAATAATAATTAATAATAATGTGTCGAAATTTGAGATCAAAAGCTTCAGTGGATTTTCTTTAGGAAAACTTTTGCGCCGAGGCTATATCGTGGCCAATGTCGTAACGCCGCTTCTCGTCGATCAATGAAGTTAAGCGGCATTGGGTTTGGGTAGTATTAGATGGGGGACCTTTCTCCGCGTCCAGATTATGTAGCGACTCGTGGTTCGGGGTCCCACGTAAAGCCGTAGGTCCCCTCCGTCGTATGACCTTAGATCTTGCGAAAGAGGTTGAACAACCCAATCAAACAACAAACTAACTACGACGATGATGACGTAAAACCTAACGGATAGTTCGGGTATCCTTTCAAAAATGTTTAGGATTAATAATTACTCTAACTTCTGCGAAATTATTATTATTATTATTACCAACATCATCGGGAATCGAACCCCCGACCTTCGCTTATAGGAAAACGGTGTTACCCACTGAGCTCCAGACACTGATAAATTTATGATTAAAATTTTCTCTTGGATGCTTGTGTGTAGATTATTTTGTTCGGGAAGTCCAACGTCGAATAAGTCTAACTTCCTTTGGTACTTGTAGGTTATCTCCCCCCCCCCCCCGACCAATTTTGGCAGAATATTTTCGTTAAAACTAACTTAACCTAACCAATTATCAAAGGCGTACAGTTGATCTATTATTAATTATAACATTGTTTGTTTCTGGAATAGTATTTACTATTTACTAATAGATCAACTGTACGCCCTTGATAATTGGTTAGGTTAAGTCGTGATATTTTCGTTAGTTTTAACGAAAATATTCTGTCAAAATTGGTGGGGGGGGGGGGAGATAACCTACAAGTACCCCTCCTTTCTTAAAGAGACAACCTCGTTGGAACTACCCTGTTTGTTGTTGTTTGGTGTCCTTTGTATTCTTTTGTATTTGAATTATAGGAAAAATGATCTTCATATCGATTGTTGACTTACGTAATAACACGATGATAAACCATTCCATGCATATTATCACCCAATGGAGCAAGTGTAGTTTGAATCCAGGACAAAAACTCGCTGGACAAAAACTCACCACTTAAATGCAAAAGAGGACAAAAACTCACCAGACAAATGGTTGTGCGAAATACATACACTCGATCTTAAGATTTTAGACTCATTGTGGATAATTACTCTTCATCTTTTAAATTGTTCTGTTTTTAACCAAACCAAATCTGTATACTAATGTAGTTTTGGTCACTGATTTCAAAAATAACTTTCTTTTTTTGGAGAAATGAAAAACAAACATGTTAGAGCACTTTAAATAATTAATGTGTTTTTAACGAAAATATCATGACTTAACCTAACCAATCGTCAAGGGCGTACAGTTAACCTAACCGGGCATTCAATTGACCTAACCTGGCATTCAATTTACCTAACTGGGCATTAATTTATAACGAAAGATTGGTAGGTTGGTGAAAAATTAATACTGATTGTTGGTTAAAAACGGAACAATTTGAAAGATGAAGAGTAATTATCTACAATGAGTCGAGAATCTTGAGATCTTAAGATTTGTTTGGTGAGTTTTTGTCCAGTGAGTTTTTGTCCGTGCCCCGTGTAGTTTATGTCCCCCCCCTGTGGTGCTTAGTGTAGTTTACGTTCCCCTACATTATCCTAGTGTAGTTCCCGTTGATCAGCGAAGTTAAGCGACATTGGGTCTGGGTAGTAATTGGATGGGAGACCGTGCTCCGTGTCCAGATTATGTAGCGACCCGTGGTTCGGATCCCACGTAAAGCCGTAGGTCCCCTCCGTCATATGACCTTAGATGTTGCGAAGGAGGTTAAACAACCCCAATCATTATTATTTTGCGTCAGGAGGACGTAAACTACACTTTTACTCCCACCCAATTAATTTCGCCCTTGGCCCCTCCTCCCCGCATAAAAAAGAAGTCATATATGAGATATAAAACTTCCTACACTTATTCCCCAATTAATAGTACACACACACACACACACACATATATATATATATATATACATATATATACATATAATTGCAATGACCGCGCAGTATATAAATGAATAGAAACGACATAAGTGTTAAGGAACGTTTCTGCACACGAGGAGGAGAGATAACGAATAAATGAAAAATGAGGCCTTCATCTTACTGCCAAAAAAATACAGGGTTAATTCGCCAAAAATAGGAAATACTGGACTAGATATTGAGGTAGCTTCATAAACGTGAAATTTGGTTGAATATAATCCATTTTCTACGATATTAAGATTGGGTTAAATATTCAAAGCGTTCGCCAGTGTTCCTTTCAGATGAAATTTTTTAATGGTAAAACTTGCGTATTATTTCTATTTTTTCTTGGTTGAAAGAAAAAAAATCACCTATTTTATATGCCAGTGGAACGAATAACTTCGAGAGAAAACTTCACCTAGCGTGGCTATACCGCACAGTATGCGTGTGGATACTATGCAAATAGATTAGTAAAAGATTTACTAATTTCATAATAAAAACCCACTCTAATAGACAGAGTTTATTTCCGCAACAGTTTCGATGCCCACTGGCATCCTCTTCGGGTGGATACAGAAAAACGAATGAACCAAAAACAAGAGGGAAAACAGTCCAGGGACCATTAAGAAATTCGCACCTAGGTTAGATCCCGTTCTCCCGACAGCGGAAGGGCATTTTTATTAAAGGGTCCCGCTTATAAGTACATTCGCACAAATTTAAAACTATCCTCTTGTTCTATACATACAGATTCTATTATTTTTTACATAATTATTACATTTATTATTACATTTATTACATTTAATATTGCATTATTATTTATTACAGAAATTATAAATTTATTATTACACTGTAATAATCAATGTAATAATAAATGTATAATTTCTGTAATAAATAATAATGCAGTATTAAATGTAATAAATGTAATAATTATGTAAAAAATAATAGAATCTGTATGTATAGAACAAGAAGATAGTTTTAAATTTGTGCGAATGTACTTATAAGCGGGACCCTTTAATAAAAATGCCCTTCCGGTGTCGGGAGAACGGGATCTAACCTAGGTGCGAATTTCTTAATGGTCCCTGGACTGTTTTCCCTCTTGTTTTTGGTTCATTCGTTTTTCTGTATACACCCGAAGAGGATGCCAGTGGGCATCGAAACTGTTGTGGAAATAAACTCTGTCTATTAGGGTGGGTTTTTATTATCATATTTTGACCTTTACGTAGAAAAGTGAAGTTTTTTGGATTTACTAATTCAAAATTATTACCTCGTTTTTTAGTAATATTTTCTTAAATATTATTATTATGGAATATTAAACATATTAGTAAAATTATTTCTTCCATAAACTAGTGTAGGGTTAGGTAAGAGGTTAAACAGCCCCAAACGGGATTAGTGTGTCGTAGTTAACCTCCTCCCGAAACGAAATTCTGACTACATCCGTGTATACGACTAAATTTATGTGCCCACCCAAATAGTTTAATACAGTTTACTCTTTAAAATTAATGAATAATTTAACTGAAAAATATTAAATTAACTCGTAAAATACAGAATATCAAACCACAAGAGTAAATTTACCACACTTCACCGAAGTACTTTAAGTTTCATTAAAATTTCAACAAGTTTCAACACGTTTTAAGAAACCGTACTAATATTTTTTCCTTTATGAGAGAGTTACAAGTAATTACAAGGAAAAGTAGTACCTCAAAAGGCCTTGCGGCCCATACCGAGGAGGTACCAATGGCAACGGGTGCCAAGGAAAATTTCATACACCCTCAATTAATGTGCAAGATTCAGTCTAACCTTTTCTTGAACAGGTCTACAGAAGAACTGTTTACAACTTCTGAAGGTAACCTGTTCCACGTGTCACGGATACGTAAAGTAATTCCCACACACACTAGTCCTAAACCGTTTCAAATCCAACTTCCAACCATTGTTGCGAGTTGGGTTATCATTTAAACTAAACATGCTTCTAAAATCGACAACGTTGGACCCGCGTAAGAACTTGAAAACCTCGATGAGTTGACCGTGCAGCCTCCGAGTTTCCAGCGAAAACAAGTTCAGGGCGCGTAAGCGTCGATTGTAGCCCATATGCCTAACGGAAGGGATTAAGTTTATGGCCCTCGCCTGCACTCGCTCCAGCCTCTCAATATCTTTCCTGAGGGTGGGCGACCAGAACTGCACAGCATACTCCAGGTACGGCCGAACCAGGGAATTGTACAGTGAGAGCACAATCTCCTTGTTCCGAAACTGAAATTGCCTCCTGATATAACCCAATAGTTTCTGGGCTTTCTTTTCCACCTCTACACACTGTTTCGTAAACTTAAGGTCGCTGCTAATTAGCACACCCAAGTCCTTTTCCAAATCAGTGGCCTCGATATGATTCCCCAACATCGAGTAGTCCGACTTGGGATTGGCGTAGCCAGTGTGCATCACCTTGCATTTACCCAAGTTAAACGGCATTTGCCATTTTTCGGACCACTCTCCTATCCTACCTAGGTCCGCACGCAGTTGCTCGATCGCTTCGGGCGTCCCAACTTGGCCCCAAGCTTGGTGCCATCAGCGAATTTGGCGATCCGACTGACGATGCCACCGTCGATATCATTTATGTAAATGATAAACAACAGTGGCCCCAAAACGGAACCCTGAGGAACCCCACTAGTGACCGAGGCCCAACCCGAACTAACCCCTTTAATTACAACCCTCTGCCGCCTATTCTTCAGCCAGCTTTCAATCCACCTACCTTCTTCCCCACCGATACCCAGCGCGCGGACTTTCGCCATTAGAGAGAGAGAGAGAGAGAGAGAGAGAGAGAGAGAGAGAGAGAGAGAGAGAGAGAGAGAGAGAGAGAGAGATTAATCTCTTTAATTAGGACTACGAAGTGTTTGTATGTATGTGTTTAGTGAAGCTGGCACAGTGCCATTTTTAATCGTCTAAAGAACAGGAAATGTAACTGACACACAGTAATTAATTTTAAAAGCGTCCGAGATGGATTTGTCGTCGTTGTTTATTGCCGATTTATCTTGAGTACTAAAAGCCAGGGACATCATATGACAGAGGTAACCTACAGCTTAACGTGGAATCCGAACCATGGGTCGTTACATCATCTGGAAGCGAGTGACAGTCACCCATCCAACTACTATAATCAGACTCAACTTGGCTGATCTTATTCGAAGCGGTGTATGACAACGTAGCCACGACGGAAGGCTAATTTATTCATTTTATTTTTAATATAAACCGCAGTATGAGTAAGTCCAGTCGCCATTTTAAGAATTCTTTTAGGTACTTGCCTATTATCCCGGACCCCAGACTTTTTGCCAGTTGCCAGACTTCAATTTTGACAGAATATTTTCGTTAAAACTAACGAAAATATCACGACTTAACACAACCAATTATGAAGGGCGTACAATTTACCTAACCGGGCATTCAACTAACCTAATTAGTTGGTAAAGTTAGGTTAAGTCGTGATATTTTCGTTAGTTTTAACGAAAATATTCTGTCAAAATTGAAGTCTGGCAACTGGCAAAAAGTCTGGGGTCCGGGATAACAGGAAAGTACCTTATTTTATTCTAAATAAATCCCAGAAGAAATTATTCGTCTGCAATAATGTTCTTAACCTGAAAACTTATTTAATTTAACTTTACGGTTCTCTTCAGCGAGAGAACTTGACAAGTAAGGGGATTATCCCCACACGGGGAGTCTTAACCTCTTTTAAAGTTAACATCTTCAGAATACTTTTCTTTCCAATATTTAATTTGCATATGCAGTATACAGTACCTACATACGTACGTTTATACTGTAACAGAGGGGTGTAGATGTCTTTCGAAGCGTCCACGTGTGGTTGGTTGGTTGGTGTTCGAACAAAAATGTAGAATGTCGTGATAGGCTATATGTCATTTTTTATTGTGATTCTGTCCTGAGAAGTTTGAAGTGAACACGTTAGTTGTGAATCTGTGAACACAAATTGCTTTAAATAACCTAAATAGTTTGGTTTTAAAGTTGAAGGCTGGTTATTTCACATAGTGCAATTACATAAAGAATAATGCTTTACCGCTTACGAGGAAATTTAAAACATGCGAACACTGGAAGGAATCCAAACTTAACCGGTCCTCCGCAAAGAAGTAGGTTTGTAATTAATATGAACTTAGTACGAGTTACCTTTTTAATTACTGCAGTTTTGAATTAGAGTGTCCATCAATATTCACGTTATTTGCATTTGTGTAATGTTTGCATCATTTTAAGATTGTATTACAAAAGATACGCTTTAATTTGAGATGTTGGTAATTATGCAGCTAAGGAGCGTCGCCGAGTTCGGTGATAATTTTTGTTTTTTCTGCATGGTTTTTTCATGCTTTGTGTAGTAGATATTGTCAATAGTTGTGGAATTATGAAAAAATGCGTTTTAAGGTGGCTTGAATAGGGAAGTACCACTGCACAAAGCACGAAAAAGTAGCAGAAAAAAAAAAGAATTACCACCAAATAATGCAGAAAAACAATTAACATCAATTAAAGCAACCTAACATAACCATGTTGGAATCTAGACTGAGAAATGGCGCCATTTTAAACCTGGAATAGAGCCAGGTTTAAATTTAATTGGCTGGATAACGTAACGAGATCGCTTGGTGAGTGGTTGACGTCCGCCATGTTGATCATGGCGGCGATAACGGCAAATTCGAATTTTTTCTAACATAATTTCCTTGAACTTCACCATAAAATGATATTTCCCCAGTATATAATTAATTGTAGTGTGATGTACATATATTTCTAAAGTCGAAATATAAAGACGCGATGCCCCTTAGCTGCATAATAGCAGAGATATTTTGGAATGTAATGTTTTTGTATTGGACGCGAAGTCGGGAGGCGAAACTATTCCTGAACAAATTCATTTGGTTGTTCCAAAGTTGAGCGTCTTATTAATCCTGAATTCCCTTCCCCCCCCCCCAAATCCAGTTATTTTGTATAGAGGTTTAGTAGTGTTATCAATAGGGTTTGGGCATTTTATATATATATAAATATGCCTATTTAAGTCTCATTGTAACAGGTCGGGGACAAAAATGCGATATCACATACTGTGCATAAAGCCTTTTGGAGAGAAATTAAGTAAAAGTTGCTTAAAATTAATCCAAACCTACGGGAAAGTTATTTTTTTCAATCGGATAAAAATTTGAATTTTATATCAATCTATCTATATATATATATACTGTATATAATAGGCTAATGCTGACTGTTTATGCCACCCTAAAACACGGAAACGGCTCCGCGAGAAAACAAACAAAAATTTAGGTAAGTTTCTTAAAATTAGTCGAAACCTACGGGGAAAATTATAATCTATTTACTGTGTGTGTGTGTATATATATATATATATATATAAAGCTGAAATCGGATAATGTTTGTGGATGTGCTTATTCCTCGAAATATTAAAAAAAAAAAATTGCCCCTGTTGATTGTTTAAGCGTAGTATTTTTACCACGGGCTTTTGCTAGTGTTTGTGTGTGTGTACTAGGAGATAAGAAGAGATTATGAACCCATCTCTTAAAGTTTCCGACGCATTTTAATTGGATCATTATCATTACACTTGTATGATTTCTCTCGAGGAAATTGGCAATTACCGGAATACTATCCTGATGTAGTTTAAAAAAAAATATATATATATATAATACTTTTAAATGAATGAGTAATTTACTGTGCTTATTTCTCTAAAGGAATAATCAATATAGACTTTTGTCACTAGGATCAGTTTACATTTTGCAGTATGATTTTCAAGGTCCAGTCTCTGAGGACGACACAATGTCAACAAACTTCACCCTCTCTCCTTTGACAAATATTGGTTCCCGGTTGAAGGGCGGGGCTTATGGGGAGGTTACCCCTCGTTCACCAACACTGAATCTCAGTGGATAAGTTTTCCTATAAAGCGAAGTGAAATTACTGAGGTCGGGGGTTCGAATACCGATGGTGATCTACAGAAGCTAAGGCTAACTACTACTTTAAGATCCACTCTAAGGTTAGCCCGAGAGAAAGAAGAGACTAGGGGGTTAAAAGAAGAGACTAGGGGGTTAAAAGAAGGGACTAGGGGGTTAAAAGAAGGGACTAGGGGTTAAAAGAAGGGACTAGGGGGTTAAAAGAAGGGACTAGGGGGTTAAAAGAAGGGACTAGGGGGTTAAAAGAAGGGACTAGGGGGTTAAAGAGGGGGTAGTATGTAGCAAAACCTAATCATTTGTGGGTTAACATTCATTCAGAAAAAGAGAGAGAGAGACTCCATCATCCGCCGGCCACTGCCGAAAAGTCTGGAAAATAGTCGAAGAGAATAGGAAAGGGGTGAAAGATGAAAAGAAGTAAAATAAGAACGCTTACAAACCATGCAAACACAGTATTAACTCAAAGAAAAACTGTCATATCATGCAAACTAACAGACATGCAAGTAAAGAGAGGATGAGAAGAGTATAACAAAAGCCGGTTAGTTTACGCTATGAGCTACATCTAAGTTCGTGTTAGTCTAATTTTTTTTTAAATATAAATTTAACGCTAGCATATCACACGCTGGCATGTCACAAGCTGGCATCAATCGTCAACAGACTCAAACCTCGACTACCACCCCCAGAGCTCCTGTTACTAATTGTTTTATTATTTTAAACGACGTTAATATTTTTAAAATGCCTAGCAAACTGGTTCTTAAACATATTAGCCCTGGTAGAGTTCACGACGGGCGCAAGAAGATTACGTTTAAAGTAATTGATAAATGGAATAAAATCTTTAGCGATGTTAGTAATGAAACGTCTACCACGTAATTTAAATCCGTTATTACGAGTATTGCTATTATCGAAAATGAACAATGTCAAAATTAACGTTATCGATTTTATTAACGATTTTGAAAACTTCAATAAGCTCCCCCTTAATCTCCTAGTCTCGAGTGAATGCAAGTCTAACTCTTTAATCCTATCTTCGTAAGACTTGTTGCGTAGTGACGGAATTAGTTTCGTGGCGCGTCGCTGAACCCTTTCCAACCTATCAATATCCTCACGCAAATACGGGTACCAAAACTGAACGGCATATTCTGTGAGGTCTGACTAGGGACTTGTAAAGGGGTAATATAATAATCTTCGGTTTAAATTCGAATTTACGCGCTATGAAGCCTAACATCCTATTAGCTTTTGCGCAAGACTCCAGGCACTGGTTCCTAACTTTTAAATCCTTAGATACGCGTACGCCTAAATCTACTTCCTCGTCAACGCTCGCTAACTGTCTATCGTCCATCATGTACGTGTAATTATTGTTACGAGAACCTATATGCCAAACTTTACATTTGTCGACGTTAAATTGCATCTGCCACTTATCCGTCCACTCCATAATCCTATTTACATCGTCTTGGAGCCTGTTTCTGTCGTCCACGTTAAGAACTTTACCGCCTATTTTAGTATCGTCCGCGAATTTTGACACGTTTACTGGTCAAGTCTACATCTATGTTGTTAATGTAGATTACAAATAGCAATGGGCCAAACACTGAGCCCTGAGAAACACCGCTACCTACATCAGCCACCCCGATTCCTTACCATTAATAACAACGACCCTCCGTTTCCTGGCACGAAGCCATTCCTCTAACCAGTTAGCTACGTGACCGCGTATACAGTGCGCTTTAACCTTCGCAATTAATCTTTTATGCGGAACTGTATCGAACGCTTTTTTAAAGTCTAAATAAATAACGTCAGCCGCTCTATGCCTATCGTACTCGCGCACTATTTCGTTATAAAACTAACCAATTAAGCAAGATTTATGGCGTCGAAACCTATGCTGGATTAGTATTAATCAAATCGCGACTTTTTAAGTGATCGACGATATGATCCCCAACTCCGGATTCCAAAAGTTTACCGACAATTGACGTTAAGCTAATAGGCCTATAATTGCTAGCTACTGTGCGGTCGCCTTTTTTAAAAATGGGCATAACGTTAGCTAATTTGAAGTCTTCAGAAATAATCCTCGCTTTCCATGACTTATTAAACATTTTTGTTAATGAGCCTACGATAAAATCTTTCAAATCTTTCAAATGTCTAGGATTAAACGCGTCAGGGCCTGGAGCCTTGCTAACCTTTAGCTTATCGATATAATGCGCAATCTCACCCTCGTAAACAGTTATTTCATTCAAAATAGTCTCGCTACTAAATGGAGTGATATCGTCCACGTCAGGGACATTAGTTACGTCGTCTACGTTAAAAACTGTGGCAAAAAAAGTTAAAAATACCCACCATCGACTGAGCGTCGGAAGCCAAAGCGCCGTTAGCGTCCATGAGACGGCCTGTTATCTTTTATCGGCTTGCGATTATTGACGTAGTCAAAAAACTTTTTCGGATTATGTTTACTATCTGCAGCTACAAGTATCTCAAAATTACGCTTAGCATTCCTAACAGGTCTTTTAACCTGACGTCTAAGCTCGATATATCTATTAAAGTTAGCTACCGTGCCATTGCGCTTATTAAGTCCATACGCTCTGTTACGCTCGTTTATGAACTCGCCTATTTGTCTAGTCCACCACTTGGGATCTACCATGATTTCTAGCGCGCTTGGGCCTACGCGGAATAAACTCCCTTTCGATATTCAAAAATACTTTCTTTAAACGCCTCCCAATGAAAATTTGCGTCATTACCCATAAATAAATTATCACAGTCCACTACTCTCATCCTGTCCGCAAAACTATCAAAATTAGTCCTACGAAAATCAGGGACTTCTATTACGTTACTATCCTTACTGTTTTCGGATCTTTTCCGTTTGACTGCCGCCATTGAAACATAATTAAACTTTTTGTATTTTAACTGAAATGTCTTGATGATACAAAATAAGTTACTTTATAAAAAAGCTTTTCTTAATTTCCCCTTCAAATTTTGTTTCTTATGAACAATTTTAATTACTTTCAAGATCCATGCTTAATTTTTAAGTTTTAATCGTGTACTCAGAAAAATAAGGGGATCACCTGAAGATCAGGGCCTCCAGCCTTCTTTAGTTAGCTTTATAAGGCTAACTAACAAAAATATCACGACCTAACCTAACCAGTCGTCAAGGTCGTACAGTTGACCTAACGATTGGTTAGGTTAGGTCGTGATATTTTCGTTAGTTAGCCTTATAAGGCTAAGTAAAGAAGGCTGGGGGCACTCACCTCTTATGTTTCAATGGCGGCAGTCAAACGGAAAAGATCCCTATTTTCTATCAATAGCTTAAACCTAATAATTTGGTCACTACATCCCAAACTCTTGCCTACTTCCAAACATTCGACTATATTTTCATCGTTCGTCGTCATCACGTCTAAAATAGTCACTGTGCGTTGGTTCGTTAACCATCTGTCGTAAAAAATTATCTCCCATGAACTCAGTCTCAAACCCTCATCATTACCAGTAAAAGTCTCTTAATTAACGTTAGGGCAGTTAAAGTCTCCGACAATTATACTCTCCCGATTATTGATAAAGTTACCAAGAAGTGTGAAATCTAGTATCGGTATCGGGGGTTGAACGGGAGGTCTATAAACAACAACGAAATAAAAAATAATGTTACTCGCCCTAACTTCAATGCATATAGCATTAATTGCTGCCGGAAAATCTATCTTAACCTCGATAGCCCTAAGGGAATTACGAATGTACAACAAAACGCTGCCGCCAATCCTATGTAACTATCATTAGTAAAAAGTTTAAAACCCGCTATATGAAGTTCCTCCAACAAGTCCCGAGTCACGGTATTTAACCACGTTTCGGTTATAGCAAATATATCTTAGTTCTCGGAATAAATTATCGCCTTAAATTCGTTCAATTTATTTTTAATACTACGCGCGTTACAATAAAAGACGTTTAAATTATTTTTTACCACGGAACGGATCGGCGTTTTAAGCTATTTTTCACGTCGCGCCGGCGTTTCCCGGACCCACATAGTTTAAAGAGTGCTTCGACCTATACAGCTTTCGAACGTTCTCATCGATTAACTTATTTAGCCTAGCATTCCCTATTTCATTGAAATGCGCCCTATCTTTTATAAAAAGGCTAGGATCACTAAATTCTGACCACAGCTTTATGAAGGGTACATTTTCCTGAGCACAAATCTCTCCTAGCTTAGTGTTCAAAAATAGTTTTTAATGTAATCCTAAGACCTAAACCGTGCCTAGAGGTAATACTCAAAGCCGCCGAGAGGGCGGGGAAACCGGGTTAAATCCCCGTGGCCCGGACCTCTAGGGGGCCCGGAAAGAGGGGGGGATAAAATCTAAAAATATTAATAAAGTAATTGATTAAATAACAGAGAGGAAATATAATTAATGAACATACATTTTATAGAGTATCATAGTCAAACTGAAACAGATAAAATATTATTTATCTGCGGTCCAACAATGCCCAAGACCGACTGACAGATCTGGGAACCATTGTAATTGAAAGCCAGTTAGCCCGTACTTTAAATTTCATCAGAATCATTTACCACTTTGCTAGAGAGAAGGCAAAGAAAGTACGCTTCTAATCATGAAAATCTTGCAGTAAACAATTGTCTTACCTGCATGGATTGGTACTGCATTTGTAAATTGTATGGTGATAGAATTAATATAATTGATTCGAAAAATAAAATGGTAATTTTCTTCCAAGTTGTTTATTCATACTGTGTGTTTTGAATAGTGACTTGGACATATAATCAGTATGCTTGTTACGTACACAAAAAACATTCATAATAAAATACTGAGTAAACAGTGGGGCCCATATACCAATCCTTCTCCGGGGTCCGTGGCAGCTCTCGGCGGCCCTGGTAATACCTCGAACTAAAGACCTATCTGACCTTGCCTTCAGGGACCTAATTAACCCCTGTATCTCCAAAAGGTCAGGTACTCTCGTATCGGGCCTATACGTGTCGTTGCCCCCTCCATCGTCACCAACATCGAGTGACGGGAGGCAACATCAATCCTATCTACTTCGTTTCTAATTCTGTCAACCCTGGCTCCCGGTAGATAAACCCTCCTCTTGGTTGGTTTCCGTAGTCCCCAATTAAAATCGTTTCCCCCTCGTTCACATCCCTATCGAACTGGGCGAAAGGGTTCGAAACTTCGATATGGCGGGAGGGGATTCCTATCACCTAACGTACGTGGCCTAGCTCCACCCTTAACTACTCTAAATCCCTCCCCGTCTACTAATCTCGGATCAACCTTAACCCCTTCCTCAACTCTATCTAACCTTCCCGATAAGTTACCTATACTAGAAACTAGGTTCTAACCTCACCCTTCAACTTACTAACGTCTTCAACGTTAGTATAGGTTCGGCCTTCGTCAACTGTAAGCCTACCCCTGCTCTCATCAAGCGTTGCAAGTCTTCCTGTCACCTCGCGTACACTACGTTTTAAATCCACTATCTCTTCACTCAACTCACGAAAGAAAAACCGATCTCTCGGTAATCGCCATAGGACCGCCATTGTAATCTTTAAAATCAGTATACCACCGATTAACCCCACACCTAGCACACGACGCTTTCTGCGACGGCATCGCGCAAGTTAAAGTAGTTAATGTTTATAACCGTCACAAGTTTAAAATAAATTAAGCCGGCACACACTGAAAACTTCTAAATCACTAAAAACCACTAATAATTCAGGTTACTTAACTATAACAATGTGAATATAAACGCAAGTATATAAAATTCAGAACTTTCCAACAGTAAATTTATCGGCAATATCCAAAAGTAGAAACAATATCAGAGAGCCCAGGGAATGCGTCCTCTCAGTTAGGAGTTACCACAATGGGACACGTTCCTTTGGCTTGAGCGATGTGTCAATTTCTGTCCTTCCTCAATGAATACTACCACCCGCTTTTTTTACTGAAAATGTGTAGATAAGAGTTAAATTGAGAACAGATGTAGAGTCAGTCTGAACCAGTGTCGATGACATGCGAGCTCAGATCACTAACGATTTTTACATCCTGTGTAGAGAAAAACTTGTCTATCGATCTCGAATTAGGATTAGATTTACTGCTCTTTCAGAACATACTTATACGTCACTTCCGGAGGAGTTCCTCGAATCCTTGGTTACAATAACCATATTTATGGTTAATTAGTTTCTAACTAATCCAACCATGTTCGCATTAACTATTTAGTTTGTAACCAGAAATATAATTGTTAGTGGCATTGTCGCATGGTTGTAATTCACCATTTCGATTGATCGGCAAAGCGGTGACCATTTATTCTGGTTCCGTCAACGGTCTAGTTTACTCTCTGATCCGTTTCTGTTGAGCTCATCGCGTATGCGATTGGTTCGAGTAACTGGTAAAGAAAGTTAATGTGGCGAAACGAGTCCAGAACTCGTTATTCTTTCACGTGGCACTGTAAATTCCACACTTTAAATCGGTGGTTCCCAACCCTACTCAAGGCACCCCAATACCATCTATTCTTCTTTCGAGGCCTTCCGGAGAATTTTCGTCTCCTGTTGTTAAACATCCATTCCCTTTCCCCTCCTTTCCCCGCCCGCCCGACCACCACGTAACTTTAAACTGGGTGTGTATAGTTTTCGTATGAGCGTAACTGCTAATGTTTCATTTGCAATTTCCAAATTTTCGCTAACTTTTGAATTTCCAATACTTTTGTCATTTTAATGAAATTTCGTACCGCTCCTAGGAGACACTCGCGTCCTCTAATGGAAAAACGGTGCTTTAGACTAAAAGGTGCAATCTCGAGTTATGTATGAAGTTATTGGATACGTCACATTTTCATTTTATGTAATTATTTAAAGCGTTCTCACCTTACTAAAAGGACGTAATGCATTTAAGTATGGCAATACATTAAGTTAATGAATTTAAGTTGAAGCAATACAATAATCAACGAAGACGAGTCATTATTTATTATAAGTATGAAAAATTACCCGCAAGAAAAGGAAATTGAATGCCATTTTGAAAATACTGTAAAAGGATGACACCAACGTAGAATTATTTCGAACCGATGACCATAAAAATGGATAACTCTACAAATCTCTCGTGGCTTTGAATGACGCTTATCAACAGCAGAAGCGGCTGTTTCATCTTACAATCGCTTTATTTAATTAAAAACAGTTTTGCTTTGTTTTTTTTAAGAAATGTTGCACAAGATGGCATCTTTTTTTAATAGAAAAATAAAAGTATACAAAATGACTAACCAAACAGGTATCGCTTTTTTATCAAGTTCAAAAAAAATAAACTCTTCCAAATTCTGGTGGTGTATTTTCTCTTTCAGATAAACTATAAATACTTTTAAAAAAATTCTCAATCTGTAAATCCATTTTAAGCATAATAACCGCACTTAAAAAAGGTCAAAAGAGAAAAGGCAATTTAGGCTTGAAACTAGGACCTAGTGGGACTCGAACCCGGGGTTCTGGATGGTGTGATCGTAGGGAGCAGACTCGGAAACCACGCATTGCGGGTTCGAATCCCACTAGCTCCTATTTTCCCACTTTACTGATTTTTTTTTCCCTTTCCAATTATGTAACTCTTTATTTGAAGAGGGGAAAAAATATTTCCCTCCCATTTCCATTGATCCCTAAGGAGGAGAAGGGCACAGCCTGTGAAATAAGGTTTTGAGTTTTCGTAATGGAATGTGTGGAATTTTCTTATAAAAGATTACTTTAAAGTTATTGATTTGTAACTTCACACCTCAATCGGAAGCTATTTGATTTTTGAGGGAATTTTGGAATGGTGAAGTATAGAGTTGGTTTCTTGCGCTTTTCGCTTCACATAGCCAAATACCCCCGGCTCATCTGGTATTGTTTTGGGCGTGTGTGTGTGTGTGTATATATATATATATATACACGCCATCAGAGCTTGTAGCGCATCACAGATCCTTCTACGAATAATAGTGATTTTTCCTTCCTTTAGGTCGGGGACCAAATTCTTGAGGTGAACGGAGAAAACTTCCTCTCTGTAACTCACGACACGGCCGTCAGTGTCCTCAAATACTCTCGTCTCCTGAAGATGAGCCTGCGTAGGGTGGCCAAAGTTCCTCACTCCTGCACTACCTACCACAGCAGAAGGAAGTCCTCGAAGAGCCGAAGGCCAAGGTCAGGAGGTGATTCCCTTTTTGTTCGGACGACTGAAGGCGCTATTTTAGTCGTAGAAAGGTCAAACGTCATCGTTTAGTTTTTATGACTGATCATTAATAACTAATCTGATGCCCTTCTATCTCCTCTCTGAGGACCCAAATAACTCTCACCACACACACGTCCACATGATCTAGGACTAGCCATATATATATATATATATATATATATATATATAATATATATATATATATGGTGAACCATTTGGGTATGGATAAAATAAAATTTATGTGAAATGGAAACAGTAACATTGTGTAGTTTAATATTTGACAAACAATGCCCACAAAGATAGTAGATTGTGACAAACCTAATTAGTCTTCAACATGACCCCCGACTTCCGGAAACGACAGAGGTCATTAGGAGAGGCTAATTCTTACGACCACCCACCTGCATGTGGTTTAGTGATAGACCCCGTTTCTTCAAAACACCATACACACAGGCGAAACTCACGCTGTACCGCTGTCACACACTCAAACTTAGCAAACCAAATGACACACTTCTCACGTTGTTGTACATTCGCCGCCATCTTCGAAACTGGCATATGTCTCATAAGTCTGACAGCAGATGGCGCTCGTACCCCTGGCAGCGGATGGCATAGCCTATTACAAACTCCCACATTTTATGACCACACGTGCAACAGATGATGGGTAGATTCTCACAGCGTTTTTATTTTATCCATACCCAAACGGATCACTATATATATATATATATATATAATATAACCTTTGGTGTGTGTGTGTGTGTGTGTGTATATATACACACTGGCGTTCAAAATTATGGAAACACTTTTTGAAATGCTGATTATGTAATAATAATAGAATTCTTTTAATTCTTTTTATATGTTACAGGAAGTAAAATGATATGTCTGTCCAATTGAGGCGCTTTCAAATGTGGGGTTTTGTTAAATGAAGACTTACGAGCAATTAATCAATATTGAAAGAAATTGTATTTAATGGTGACATCACGTTTTGATTAAAATAATTATGTTCACAAAAATATTGATATTATTAGTTAGTGTTTTTCTCTTATTTGTATACATTTCATCCCATTTTCCTTCAAAAATGTGATTTGATTCGTGAAACCTGCACCTGAACATTGTTTGGTAACATTGCGCCCTTCTCTTACGGATATTTCTGTATAATGGCTCTTGCAAAGGAAATATCATACGAAAATTGACTCAAGATTAATTAATACCTTCTTGATGAAGAACTACAGAGACAAATAGCCAATAAAGTGAGTTTCATTCTCCACGGTGAGCCAAACCCCCTCTCTCTCGTCATTCGCCAAATGGGAGTGTAATGAACAAAGTAAGCCGACGGCGAAAAAGGAAGACCTCGGAAAAAGACATACATACATGATTTTATTGAGCAAATGCAACAGAAAGAAGAATAGCGTTCGAATAGCTGCTGAAGTGAATGCGTCACGCAACGGCAGCATTTCTACTTCAACAACGAATAGATGTCCGAGGGAGGCTGGTTTAATGGGTCGGGTTGCTACTAGAAAGCCGCTTTTGCCAGTCTTGGAGCGACCATTTTTTGTGATTTTATGCCAATTTCAAACGTTTGCCTCTGTTTCTTCGTCGCAAAAGCGGCTTTCCGGTAACAACCCGGCCCATTAAACTAACCTCCCTCAAACGTCTCTTCGATGTTAAAGTAGAAGTGCTGCTATTGCGTGATGCATTGACTTCAGCGATTTTTGAACGCTAATATTCTTTCTGTTGCATTTGCTCAATAAAATCATGTATTTGTCTTCTTTTTCCGAGGTCTTCCTTTTTCGCCGTCGGCTTACTTTGTTCATTACACTCCCATTTTGCGAGTCTATTTTCGTATATTTCCTTTGCAAGAACCATTATACAGAGATATCCGTAAGAGAAGGGAAGAATGTTACCAAACAATGTTCAGGTGCAGGTTTCACGAGTCAAATTACTTTTTGATGGAAAATGAGATAAAATGTATACATACAAATGACAAACATTCTAACCAATAATATCAGATTGTAACATAAATTCTGCTCGATTAGGAAACGGACGATAGATAATAGAATAACCTCAAGATAATGTGAAATAGTTTGTTTTAGAAATGTTGCAAAATACACGCGGCGACAGGTTCGTACAGGTTTTATCACGATACAGAATGACTGAGGCTTGTGTAGGATTAGGCTAATGAATATTTTCTCTGGTGTTTTTCATACAGTTACAACGCCATCCCTACAATATTACAGTAATTGAAAAAACGTGGAGCCCACGAAAGAGCATATTCAACATGTGATGCTGTATGAGTTCCATAAAGGATCTAACGCTAGTGAATCCGCAGAAAAACATTCAGAGTTTATGGAAATGATGATGAGCGAATGGATGTGTAGATGGTTTGAGAAGTTCAGAACTGGATACTTCATTCTGAAAGATTATCAACGAACAGGACGACCAAATGAGTTAGATGAAGAGTTGGGGAAAGCAACAGTAGAGGAAAACCCAACGGTAACTGTAAGAAAACTTGGCCTGCAATTCGGCGTTAGCCATATGACCATTCATCGTCATTTGAAGCTGTTAGGAAAACTAGTGAAGGTTGGAAAATGAGTTCCGCATGATTTGTCACAAGCGAATCTTCAACATCGAATCGATATTTGCACATCACTGCATTCTCGGCAACTGCAGGCACCGTTTTTGAATCGGATCGTCACTGGGGATGAAAAATGGGTCCTCTATAACAATATTAAGCGTCGATATCAGTGGCTTGTCCGTGAAACAAAGCCTGAACTTCAGCCAAGGAGTGGACTCCATCCAAAGAAAATTTTGCTGTGTGTCTGGTGGAATATGCAAGGAATTATTCATTTTGAGCTTTTGCCAGATAACCAAACAATCACAGCTGAAGTCTACTGCCAACAACTTCAACGATTGAAGATGGCATTACATAAAAAACGTCCGCATTAATTAATCGCAGAGGTGTTCTATTCCACCAGGATAACGCGCGCCCTCACACTGTTCGAATCACCACTGCCCAATTGGAGGTATTTGGTTGGGAAAAAAATGCCTCCTCCACCTTATTCTCCGGACATCGCACCTTCAGACTACCATTTATTCAGAAGTCTGCAACACCACCTAGATGGACAAAAGTTGAAATCCAGGGAAGCTATCGAAAACGAAATAATCGCTTTTTCTTTTTAACTCGAAACTAAGGGATTTCTTCGAACGTGGCATAAAAAACTTTTTTACAGGTGGGAGTCAGTTATAGAAAAAGAAGGGAATTATATTGATGATTAATTTGTCATTGTCATTGTCATTTAATTTTTGTTCTGAATAAACTAAAAATTCGACCAAATTTGTCAGTCATTTAATTTTTGTTCTGAATGAACTAAAAAATCGAGCAGAATATATGTTACAACCTTATACAATATTTCTGTGAACATAAACAATTATTTTAATCAAAACGTGATGTCACCATTAAATACAATGTCTTTCAATATTGATTAATTGCTCGTAAGTCTTCATGTAACAAAACACCACAGTTGAAAGCTCCATAATTGGACAGACATATCATTTTACTTCCGGTAACGTATAAAAAGAATCAAAAGAATTCTATTATTATTACATAATCAGCATTTTAAAAAGTGTTTCCATAACTTTGAACGCCACTGTATATATACACAGGGTGCGGCATAAGCCGCTTTACCGAGAACAATTAGCATAAGCCGCTTTACCGAGAACAATTAAATCCCCTTGCGAAGAATAATTATTATTTATTACAGATATTGTTCAGATTGTCCTCCTCCATGTTCAGTACACGTGTTACATCTTTGAACCACTGAACAACAAATAGCACGACACAGTTCTTTATTATTCAACGTCTCGAAACTCTTGGCGTATCAAAGTCCCACGATTTCTGGTCGTAGACTCTATCTTTGATTATACCCCACATTGAATAATCACATCACATTGATTAATTATTCAATGTGGGGTATAATCAAAGATAGTCTACGGCCAGAAACCTCGGAACTTCGATCACATGAAAACTGATACGCCAACAGTTCGAGACGTTGAATAATAACAAAGAACTGTGTCGTGCCATTTGTTCAGTGGTTCAAAGCTGTAACGTGTGTATTGAACATGATGGAAGACACTCTGAACAATATCTGTAGTAAATATTATTCTTCGCAAGGTGATTTCATTATTCTCGGTAAAGCGACTTATGCTGCACCCTGTATATATATTCTCTCTCTCTCTCTCTCTCTCTCTCTCTCTCTCTCTCTCTCTCTCTCTCTCTCTCTCCTCTCCTCGCGCGCGCGCGCGCGCGTTTGGTTAAGTGCCGCCATTACAGACGGGAAGAGCTAAAAATGAGTTTAGTTAATGCTTGTAATTCGGTTCAACATTTCGATCGGAGAATCACGTCCGAATCGCGTCTCTTCCTTCCGGGACCAAAAATTAGATCCGGATTTTTTAATGAGAAGTGAGAGGAATTTGGTTTCTCTATTGTTCGGATAAGTATTGTAGTAAATTTGGATTATTACTGGCTTTATTCATTTTTCATTCATTCATAAATTTTGTGTGTGTGTGTGTGTGTGTGTTTCATAATTCCCAGCACTTTATGCCGCTTCCTGTTATCACCTACCCATATCCGTCGTTTGTGAAAGAACAAAGGTCCAATTGTGTATTTGATATCTGGATCGACATTAATAAGGTTTAGGGAAGTGGTTTTCGCTTTTAGGGACGACCTTGTGTGACTCGAAACTATTAACAGAATTTGTCGTCAAATCCACTGCTCGTAAAATCAGCGAGGAAGCTCGATTCCAGCATGCGATTCACCTATTATAAACTTTCCTCTTCGTAACTGTTTGACGATGGAGGGAAGTTATTTATTGGTATTTCGAGTTGTGGATGATGATTCGTGATTTTCATTTTCCAGATTTTAAAATTCTCGCGATGTAAAATTTTTTTTTTTTTTTTTTTAAACTGACACTGAATTTCCTCATCCAATTAAAATTTCTTATGATGTGGATTTCATTGTTTAAGACATTCCACTTACGATAATTGTGAATTCCTCTTAAGTGATTATGTGCAAACGCCAAATGGCATATTTGAACGTACGTTTGTTGTAAAACTACTTTGCTTTGTCAGTAAAACCAAATTAATTAACGGGACCAAATGAAACGTACAGTACATGTACCAAGGTTTCGATGTGATCACTAAATCATCTTTTGAGTAATGATGATAGTCACCATACCCTGAAGATGATGTAACAATTACATCAAAGTTTCATTATTCTTTTCTTTTGCGTGAAATATATACAGTAATTCTTTAATTAGGTTAATTTTAAAAAAAATTATTAAAAATCACTGGATTATTATTATTATTATGGAAGGTTGGTATGTATGTTTTAGGAGCACACAAACATGTTCAAAGTATCCTCCCTTTTGTGATATTGTGTAACGAATCTGACCACTGTAATTTCTTATCACGGCCCGTAGCGTGCGATCTTTGGACCACTCTTTACTAACACAAAGGTGAACTAAAATGGTTACCCTCTGATCCTTCAAGAATAAATTGTACCGTTTCTTATGGGCCAAAACACTGATATGGTTAGGGTTTGGTTTCGGGAGGACCTCGTACGGCAACTGTTGTTTGGGAGTCCGCATAAACCCTTTGGCTGAGAGTCCTGTCTAACAGGCGCTCCCACCTCCACAACTGTGGTCCTCTATCGCTTGACCTCAATCCCTGTGATTTCTTCTTATGGGGCTATCCGAAGCACAAATGGTCATCAAACAAAATTACAAGATATTTGAAGTCGTAAAAGTAGGGGTTGAACGTGAAACTCGCTCTATTTCTGCCGAAACGTTCGAGGTCGTAATAAGAAATTACACAGACGAGGTTCGTCACGTGTTTCGCAAAAGTAAAAGACATTCTGAGAATGTTGTGTGCTTGCAGAGAGAACCCCCCCCCCCTTCCTCCACATTAATCGTGTCAAGTTTCATGAACGCAAGTTAAATCATTGATTTTTAATTACATCTTGAAAGTGTGTGTGTGTGTGTGTGTACCGGGTGATTACAAATGATTTCCCGATTTTAAATATTTATGAAAAAAAATAACAAAGGTACAGCGAAAAGCAAGATATACAAATAAAGAATATTTCAGGGAATTTTTGTTTGTAATATTGAACACGTCAGCGATAGCCCTACGTTAACGTGTTTTGTGCTCTTACCGCTGAGAAAGTGTACGGTCCGTTCTTCTTTACTGAACGAACGATTAACGGTATCATTTACCGCGATATGCTACAGCTGTGGCTGATGCCCCAGCTGCTAGAGGACAAAGCTGATGTGTGGTTTCAGCAGGATGGTCCGCCACCCCATTTCCACAACGAGGTGGATCGGGAGTGGAGGGGCCATTCCTTGGCCGGCTCGTTCGCCCGATCCCAACCCCCCCCCTTTGACTTCTTCCTCTGGGGCTATGTCAAAAATTAAGTTTTTTGTTCCACGAATGGCAACAACTTTGGAACATTTGAAGGAAAGGATACGTGAGGCTGTTAGAAAAGTTCAGTATGATATGCTACAAAATGTATGGAGGGAAACAGAATACCGCTTTGATGTCTGCAGAGCCACAAAAAGAGCACATATTGAACTTAAATAGCTTGTAAATGAAACTTTTCGAGTTCTTCTTTATTTGTTTATCTTGCTTTTTGCTGTAGCTTTGTTAGTTTTTTCATAATGTTTAAAATCGGAAAGATCATTTGTAATCACCGTGTGTGTGTGTGCGTGCGTGCGTGTGTAAAAAAACTGGAGTTCGACCTCTGATTTGAAGTGGCAATATTGATTAAATTTGCCTGGTCGGTGGCCATGCGTTATTTCTGGCTTCATTCATTCATGATGTGTTTTCCATTTTTAGTGTTTTCATCCTCCTCGTTTGTTTTGATTTGTTCACCATTTTTTTTTTCGTCCACAAAGGATAGTCACGTCACTAATATAGAAACAGACACAGTTTGAAGTTGTGTGCGTACTGAATAATTGACTTAAGAACTATTATTTATTCAGAAATCGTTGACACAGACACACACGCACGCTTGTTTCTCGAAAGCGACTTGACTCTGCGTCCCATCGCAGAGAGGCGCAGTTTTGCTTTCCTGATCCGAACATATGACTCATACCTTCCATTGGCGCTTTTTTTTCATTCGAGGCGTAAAGAAGTTGAAAACCTTCGCGAATTTGATCAAAAAATTTTAAATGAATGAGGAAGGAAGAAATGATTCAAAGAGGAGTAAATATAAGATTACGAACAGTTTAATTTCGTTACGAGGAAAGAGGATCAAAAATTACCCTCGAAGACTAAAAATAAGATTGGAGCGAAAGCCTCATGAATAGAGTTATATGTTCCTCATTGATTTTGAGAGATTTGGTCCAAAACTAGTTTAAAGTTACGGGTAAAATTCATCATTAAAATTGTTTTTAATTTAAATTTTAATTCAAATATTTTTTAATTAATTAAGGATAAAATATACGAAAAGTTTTTAGATTAATTTTAGGTGTAAGCTGGATTTTGGATTTTCTTTTTGTTAGAAAAATGTTGTATTGAACGAATTGTATTAAATATTCAAACAGAAGTCAGTCAATTAAAGTTTTATAACTTTATTTTTATTATTATTTTTTATTAATTATTTTTATTTATTATTTTTATTTATTATTTTTATTTATTATTTTATTTATTTTTTATTTATTATTTTTATTTATTATTTTTATTTATTTATTTTTGTTTATTTTAATGTTTAGTTCTTGTGGAAAAATGGCTGGGTTTCCGTTACTGGTTGGTTGATCTTTAAGCGGCTATGTCTACATGTAAGAAAAAATAAGATCCCAATATATCGGGGGGGGGGGGGGGGGATGGGACGTAGTTAAACAGGGCCTATACCCATATGGTCATGGGGGACATTTTATCTAAGGAACTAACTTAATCAAACCTATAATAATTTGTCGATTAAATTTTGTCGAGAGAAAGACGTTCGTCTGGTTGAACCAAAACGTTGTCATTGTTAAGTCAGCGGACTGTTCGTTGTTCCCCACTAACCCTTATTTCTGAACTTTCATTTACCACTTCTGCATCGTGGTAGAATTCCTCTCGAATTCGCTTCACAGTCGTCTTCTTCGGCAGTACTGAGGATCGTATGAGCGATGGTTTTGACGCGACACTGGCCATGATTGAAGAGAAGAGCAAAAGCGTCCTATCCCCCGGGGACCACTCCCTCCTTCAGGAAACTGTAACTGAATACGCCGCAGGGAAAGCCCCAGTCTCGAGGCTTCTCGCCGTTGCCGCCCAAGTCTTAAATTCGCCGGACAAGGTACGACCATGACGCGGAGGTGCTTCCGGTATGACGTCACCAACTTTGAAATTGAAACTGAACTTTTTAATTTTTTCCCCTATTGACTATTCCTCGTGTAAATTCTGGTTTTTGCGCATCGTTCTGACGTTTTCATTGCGCAGGTCTTGTTCGCGCTTTAAAATTTTAATACATTATTTCTTAATTAGTTTAATAAAAAGAAAAAATTAGTATAAAGTTTTTCATATATAAATTTATCATTCTTCACAACCTGACTTTGTGTTTGCAATTCTTTTATACCTTATTTCACCTTATTATATAAAGGGTTTGATTATCGTAACCTATAAAACTGTCAAGTTTGTACACAGTAAAGAGATTGCAATGAAATTTTGCATGATCATAGTAGTAACTGCGCATAACTCGTGTGAATTATAGCAAATTCTGCACGAATTAGTTCTTAATATGTCTGCAAGCACATTTGAACTTGAAACTCTGTCGAAGATACGCCGCAAAATGTTAACATTGTGTCGAATGTTGATTGTTGCGTCGAAGTTCTGATATAATGTGAGGAGAGAGAAATCTACTGGTGAGACCAGTAAATCTTGGTGGCCAAAGATCTTTCGAAATGACTGAATATGAGCCATGTTTCTCAGCGATGTGCGACGTCTTGCGCATTGTTTCATTATTTCACAAAACATCAGCTTTCTAATCATGAAGAGATGTTATATGGAGACTATGGCGATTCATATTTACCTCTAATACAGTATTTTGTGCGTATTAATGAGAACGCTGTAAAGTGTGTTGTCAACCACCTCAGAGTGTCATGCCAGGGGTGCTGCTCTATTCTTGCAGAATTTCAACGTGGTATTTTCGTTGTTTACAAAGTTATGGAGTGTTTCATAGGTTGCGATAATAAAAAAACACGGTGCTGGTTAAGTGTGCGGTCTACCTACGATTGGTTAGGTTTAATCATGATATTTTCGTTAAAACTAACGAAAATATCATGACTAAACCTAACCAATCGTCAAGGGCGATTGACAATGGGATGTAAACAAACAATTAATAAACAAGATAAGAAGCTATAATTAAAAGGTAGACCGCCGAATCGTAGGTAGACCGCACACTTAACCAGCACCAAAAACACTATGTATAATATATTTCATCATAAAAAATCAGATAAATCCTCTATAATTTATTGAATTTTAGAGTTGCCAAGTCTTATATTTGCAGAATATAAATCACTGATTTTGATCCCTGTCTTTTTACTAAAATTTATACTTGTTTAAATGTTAAATAGAAATATTTTATTTTGAGAGAATCCACTTCCCCCCCCCCTCCTCCTTCTGATAATAGAGGAAATCAATGAAAGAGCGGCAAATTATGCTAAAAATTTCAAATTTAAAAAAAAAATTATTTCCTCATTTCATTTGATTATAAAATAAAATAAAATCTTATTTTGTAAATATTTTTTTTTTAACTTTTAACTAACAAATTATATATAATTAATTATTTAATGTATGTACATTCTATTTTTCTTTTAAGCTAAGTCTGCTAACAGAGCTTCGTGAGGTCGTAAGACCAGCGGACCTAGCTCAGTTCGATTCAACTGTGTTCAGTCAATCATCCGTGCTTTCAATTGACAGGGTAAGTTAAAATTCCCTCAAATTCCATTTAACCTCACTCGAACCCACTAATTTTAAACTATAAATGCACTGACCTATTGTAAAATTTGATGTTTATCTTCTTATCACGGGCGATAAACAAACCCTAGAAAGCCAGCGTGGCCTATTTAAAATAAAAGTACATTTGTGTTTCTGGAAATGTCGTCTTTTATTGTACGAAAGTCAATTATTGTTATTTAATAACGATAAATTGTTTAATTTAACCTATAAATGTAATTTTCATTATGGGGTTACGTACGCCCAACACTAGTCTCAGTGTGTTTGGTCCCACACCGGCCTTCTTGGGTTAAAAATGATAGATCGGACATTCCCTTGTGTTTTCTCATCTAAAATCCCTCTTTAGTATTCAACAAACTTTAGAATTTCTATCTTTAATTTTCATTCTATACAGAATTCGAGATTAAAATGCGAGGTTGAATATATGATTCATGTCCAGTAGGCAACCTCTTCCAATAGCACAGTAGTATCCAACTAATCTTATATATATATATATTCAGTGGGGATAAATAATGGTTTGAATTAAGAGCCTTTTATATGAAGTGGGTATTGAACACAGTAACACACTTATAACATTGAAGTTCTTATGTTGAATGTTGATCCCATTGTAACTATACCACGTAACTTTTGTCTATACTATTTCTATTATCTGCACATTTTGTACACACACACACACACACACACACACACACATATATATATATATATATATAAAAAATTATATTTACTTCTAGATCTGCTTTTAGCTTGGATTTTTCTTGTAATTACGTCCGTGATAATCTAACAGCTAATAACTGGGAAGATTAATATTTTGTCGAACAAACTTTTATCATGAAAAAGATACGTTTCATGAAGTTTTGTAATCTTTTTCAATACTTTTTGTACGATTTATGTATTTGATACGGCATTAATATATTCATGGTATTCTAATCTGAATATGCCGTTATGAAGCATGGCAGCTTTTTAGGCAAAATTGATGGGATTTAGTGTATTTAACACATCAGTAATACTACTAATAAAAAATAGTAATAGTTACGAAAAAGGTAAACATTTTAGAAAGTAGCGTTTGATTAGTTTACGCAATTTTAAATAAAATTATCAATTGCACATTTATTAGGATAAATATTAGGATACATTATGAAATTAAAAGTGTTTAATGAAATTAGCATATTTTCTATACTTAATTATCACTGGTAATAAATGGCACGCATGTAGTTCAGTGATTTGCGAAATACATTTAGGGAAAAAGCCTGTCTGATATTTATGGGAATTGCATTCCTTATATCCGCTCCTTTGAAAGAGTTTGCGCATAAATTCTCTGGGCAGCCTGGTGTTGTAATGATGAATTTAATGGTCGGAGTTTGGAGGGGGGGGGGGGGATTGCTCTTTCACTTGATGTATGTTGATTTTTATAAATAGCTTTGAACATATTGACAGCAACACTGAATTTGTAAGTGTCATTTAATTTTAAAATATTTATCGCTTTCAACATTGGGGAAGTATGCCTTTGTCATTATTTGAGAGGGTTTGCAGACATTTTTTATGAATGACTTCCAAAGGGTGGATGAGGAATAATACAGGGTAAGGAGTGCGTTTTGAGGAGTCTTCTTTTTGAGCTTAACATAAGGCTCGCGGGCCAGAGTCTGGCCCGCCAAAGATTTGTATCAGCCCCGGCTGGCGATGCTGAAAATTCATTATCCGTCCTATTTTATTTCAATAAAATTTAATTTTAAGAAATTTTATCTAAAATTTGCACACTGGCCCTCGGTGTGGGTCATTAATTGAAATATGGCCCTTCATGAAAAAAATGGTTGGACACCCCTGAATTATAAGATGATCTTGCCTAGGTTCAGTAAACATTTATTAAACCTAACCTAACCTAAAAAAAAATAACTCGGTGTGTGAAAACATGAGTACAATATCATCCAATTATTTGAATTTAGACTTTTTTGGATTAAAACCCAAACGCGAGTGAATTTTGGAAAAAATCATTGTACATATAGAGAAAACTCCGCTTTCTTTAATATTTTTAATGGACCTCCCAATACCTTAACAAAAACATAAGTAATGAAAAATATAAGAAATATTAGTCGTCTGAGTTTCTTGACTTAGGTTATCACGTACAAAATATTACAAAACTCCGAGCTAAAGGCATATATATATATATAACACACACACACACACACTTTTTCCCCATGTACAGAGTATGTATCCTAATCTGGGAAAGTACTAAGTTGCTAGTCACTAGATATATATATATATATATATATGTTATCTGAATCACGTGTTTGCAAAATCCCTTTGCAACAATTTATGCACTGAAAACAACAAAGGAAGCAGAAACATGGATTAACTTTTGTTGGTGAACAAGCCATGACCACTTATCTACCTCCCTTCTTACCTACCTGATAGTCACTATCTATCATAGTAGTGATGAATATAGTTGTAATCAGATAGGAATAATTGGCTTTTGTAATTCGATCCAAATTTGATTTGAGTTTTGTTATCTTTTATCTGGTGGACGTCCGTGGTTCCCTATTAAGATTTGGAAGTTTTGAGAGGTCAGTACATAAATTTTACAAATCCAAATTTTGCTCTTAAGGTTTCATTTGGTAATTTTTAAGTTTTTTGTTGCCAAATCAGTTCATTCATTCATTTCTCTCTCTCTCTCTCTCTCTCTCTCTCTCTCTCTCTCTCTCCTCTCTCTCTCTCTCTCTCTCTCTCTCGTTCATTTTTCGTTTCAGCTTTTTAATTTTTAAAGAATGAAAACTATAATAAATTTCTCAGTTTCTCTTTCAAAATTCCACTCGCTCTCAATTTCTCTCCCCCTCACTCTAATTTCTCACACACACACACACACACACACACACACACACACACACACACACACACAGTAAATGCATCGAATCGGTTAAAATTTGAACGAATCTCTTTTTGACAATCTTCTTATAAATTCTAAACTTGAAAGGTTGGTTGGTTGTCTCCCAAAACCGCTTGACTCGCTATGATTAAGACTTGAAAAAAATTACTATTGACAAATTGAAGAAAGTTGACGCTTTTATATCCCCTTTTTAACTTAATTTCTAACCGCACGTCATTCTAAAGCAAATCGGGACTTCTCTCTGCATTCTGAGGTACATATTCGAAAACGGGACATCTTAGGCCCGTTTTGTATCATTCGTCAGATTTTTTTTTACTGCGGGTAAACTCAAGTGTTGTTGATCATATACTAGAAAACAACCTATCGTGGTTGTTATACCATCAGATCAGGACTAAAGATGTAAATTTTTATGAATACATTTTTTTGAGGAGGGAATAAGGATCATCGAATATAGAACTAATGCTATATGAAGACTAGTGAACTCTTCTTGGTTATAAGAATCACTGAAGTTTAGCATGGTCAATAGTTATTCAATGGGGATTGCTGAAATATTTACTTGGCCTAATATTGTAGTAGACACTCGTAACAATCTAGTTATTCATGGTTAGTATGAGCACTTTAGTTAGGCCTAATTCTTTCCAGAATTTAATTTATAATCGTTGATTCTAATTTTTGTTTAACTTTTATCCTGAAATGATAAAAGGAATAGCGAAGACTTTGGAATTTATAAATAATTGAACAAAAAAAGTTTCGTTTCGAATTTTTACTTTGAGATCTGCATTTTACTTTCTCAAAATTTTTTTTATTTATTTATTTTGGTTTAGAAAGTTTATAATGAAGGTATTTCTAAATTATCATTATCTATAAGATTAATGTTAAATTATTTATATATATATATATATATATATATATATATATATATATATATATATTATACGATCCAGGAACCTCTAAATAATACATATTTAACCAAGACTTAATGAACATTTTTTGAAACTAAATTAAACGATAAATCACTTTACATCGTTCTACCAAACGAAATGAAGCTTCAATTTCCGACCACTAATAAATTTTCTTAATTTGAGTTCTCTTTTCATTCGATTGCTTTTGTTCCAGATTTAATCTATGAAATATTATCAAGTTTGTGAAGTTTCCCATTTGAAAATAGTTTAGCCATTTTCTTTTTCTTTCCGAGTTTGCATGGTGCACTTTTTTAAATAATAAAAATTTTAAAAATGGCCCCGTTATCATTTATTCATTTTTCACTTTATAGTTTCATATATTTTTTAGTTTTATTGTTTCTATTATTATTTTTTATATTTTCATTATGAAACTTTTTTATTTTCCTTATGAAACGTTTTTATGAAATTTTAAATTATAGGTTTTTGGGTATCATGGAACTTGTAAGTGAAAGTTGTAACAAGTGGCTTCGGGCACTGAAAGCACGTAAAAAAAAAATCGTGTGTTTTCCACTGCACTGTTTTGAATCATTCAATTTAAATAAAACTTTGAAGATTTTCTTTAAAAACGGATGGGCATTGCAAATTTGCCAAGTTGACCTTTATTCAGTTTATTAAATTGACCGTGACCTAATCGTAACTTAACGTTTATCTGAATGTTTGCCATTTTAAAAATATATATAGCGTATCTTAGTCGACATAACTTCAAAATTTGAGATAACCTTAAGTAATTTTGGCCTTTGCTAATGAAAGCCCACCAGAACGCGTCTCCACAAACCACCTTTAACCGTTTCCAGCCAAGTTCAATTTGGTGGCGGGAAATATACCGACATTCGGAAATTGAAGCTCAAATTTAAATCGTCAATCGATGCCGTTTTGCCTAAAATGAAGCTGCTAATATTAATATAAATTGATAAACGTATTTGTGCGAGTCGTGTACGTTAACGGTGCGTCGATGTACCCTAACTTACGTAGTGAAACTAAATTCGTCGTAAATAATTATGCCAATTCGCCCATGGAAAGTCGCCTCTTTATACCAAATTTTCTCTCTCGTGATTGGTTTGGTGAAATTCCATTTGGGCGACAAACGACGCCCAATCTTGTATCGTTTGAAGAATTTTTTACTCCACTATAATGGGTTGGAAGTAACTAAATTAAATTAGTTATTGGGTAACTTTGATTATGGGGTTTCTTTGATACAAGAATCAAATGAAAAATTAATCAAAACAAATATAAAATGGGGGAAAATTTTAAGGAAAAAGTTGCCTGATAAATTCATTCTGAATAAAAACTTTATTGATGATTATCAGATATTTTATCTTTGTCTATTTTATCGTTCTGTGGTACTTTGTATACAGGGTGTCCACAATGTCATGTCACCCCAGTAAAATACTAACTGATTTTCGTTTTTCTTTCAGACCCATTTGAAATGTGTAATAGCAACAACTACACGATTGAATAACGCATATTGGTCAGTACCTGGGTCCATGAACGACTACGTAATGGCAAAACCATTGAAAATATTCGTACAGACTTTCAGGACCGATTCAATGGTTCAACCCCTCCGAACAGGAGCTGTACGACTGAATCGGTCCTGGAAGTCTGCACGAATATTTTCAATGGTTTTGCCATTACGTGATCGTTCATGGACCCAGGTAGTGGCCAATATGCGTTGTTCAATCATGTAATTGCTGCTATCACGCATTTCAAATGCGTGATAGGCAAGACATTGTAGACACCCTGTACATTTCAAACAATGCATTTATTAGTTTTGAATGTACAGTATCTTCAGAAATGTTACTTAAGAATTCGGAAGGAATATATCTCTGTGGATACCCTGTAATGAAAAAACCTTTAATTAATCAGGATTCCTTTTCCGCAGAAGGGGATTACAATAACTTAAGAGAGTTAGAAAGGGTTAAATACAAATGAGATTTATTTTTATTTTATAATGTGAAGAAAATATCGTTCAAAATATTTTATACTTTAGCGGAAACTCCATAAGTTTATTTTTCTTTTGGGGTAAATTGAAGCGAATTGAATTGTTTGTTACCTTTTACTCACTGTAGTGGAGTAAATTGCTTAGTTTGTGAATATCGTCAAGCAGTTTAGTGTTGAAAAGAAACTTTGAAAAGTTTGGTTCATTTAACTTTCGTACTCTGTCCAAAATTAACTCAAAAACTACTTCCTTTAGATGGAATTTCACTCCTGAATTAAATCTTGTATTAACTTTGGAACAGAAAAGAAGGTTCATTACGTAAAAGTGAAATGAGAAAAAGTATTTTTAAAGATAATAGCCAACAGTCTGAATTGAAATACTTCAGAAATTTTTAATGCAAGATTTGGTTTTAACGGTCATCTTTAGAATTTGGCACAATTTCTCCTTTACTTTTTTAAATTTCTTTTTATTCCTTTCTTCTTTGCATGTTTCTTTGAGACACTTTACTTAAATAGTTTGATTATAGTACAAAAAAACAATGCACAGCCACTCTTGTTTCGTCTGAACAGTGTTCATAAAAAAGAACAGAGATTCTCTGAGACACTTTAGAGAGGACCACAATTGTGTTTTCACCTTATTGGGAATATTGATTCACATATTCTGGAAATTTCTTTTTTGTGAGCACGGAACTCCTTATATTTCTACACTGCCTTCTTCCTCTTGTTCTTTATTGCACGAAACCTCTGGAATGATTAGTAATAGTCCTGCAGGAGTTGCACTGAAGAAAACTGACAAAGAACTAATGTAAAATTAAAAGGAAAGAAACTCTTGCAGAATCACTCCTAATGTTTAAAGTAATGTCTTGTGCCGCTTTGGGATTCGAAACAGTAAGAGAAAATGTTGACATCTAAGAGGTATTATAGTATTACCCAAGGGTTGTGTGAAAAGGTAAAAAACAGGTCGTAAGACTATGTAGCATAAAAATCTGGACGTTGACATGTTTTGTGTATTTTGTGTTTGAAATTCTGTAAAATTAGTTTTTCCATTTCTGTATGCAAGAAAAATATTTTAAGTTCTATATATATATATATATATATATACATTCAACTGCAAAGAACACGCAGTATAAATAACGTAAAGAACGACGCTTGTATAGGAGATATTCCGCGCAAGACGAGAGAGAAAACGGAACAAATGAAAAACGAAGTAACCACCTGGGAATCGAACCCGGGATCTTCCGATTGCCGGTCAGACGCGATACCATTACACCATGGACTTCACTCTTCCAAATGCCGTAATTCTTCTACATACTCGCAGAAACCAATGCTCCAAGGGGGAGGTGCCCCCTGGGAGGTGCCCCCTTGGAGCATTGGTTTCTGCGAGTATGTAGAAGAATTACGGCATTTGGAAGAGTGAAGTCCATGGTGTAATGGTATCGCGTCTGACCGGCAATCGGAAGATCCCGGGTTCGATTCCCAGGTGGTTACTTCGTTTTTTCATTTGTTCCGTTTTCTCTCTCTCGTCTTGCGCGGAATATCTCCTATACAAGCGTCGTTCTTTACGATATATATATATACATACATATATATACATATATATACATATATATATACATACATACAGAAGATACTGCTCAAGTTTCTCCTCTGTTCTGAAAAGCAAATTATCCGACATTGATAGTATTTTGTACGAGAATAAAATTGTATTTCATTATTCGTAAGATGTCCATTTTCAGAGTTTAATTCATGAAATGTCGTTTCTGTTTTAATATTTATCAATTCCGATAATTTCACTTAATTGATATTCATAGAATGAGAGAGAAACAATTGCGTCCCTATTATTTACTCTATTTAATTTAAATGGTGTTAAAAATTAGGTTAATTAAGAAAAGTTAATGACAATTTTTAAATTTGGAATGTATTTTTTAACATTCAAAATTAAATATTTTAGATTCGCAGTTAAAATGCATTTTAAAAAATGCGATTTAAAATGTGAATGACGGTATCAAGTGACTTTCCAACAATGTACTAAATTCGGTTACTTAAACCCATGACAATTATGCCCTCCTAATCATAAGCTATATACACATATACAGTATATATATTTGTAGTTGCTTGTGGATGGTGTCTTCCCTTACTAGTTTTGGCCAATAATATACAGTGTTAAGGGCTGTGTGTATCTGAAATGTTTTGGTATCCTATAGTAGGCCTTGAACAAATGGGAAATAAGTAGGTAGAATCTCCAATCTCGTGTTTTTGATCATTATTATTATTATCTTTATATGTAAATCCGAGCTTCTTTTAAAGGCCTTTCAGTAGCTAGTCGGCCTCGTATAGATTATTTAGTTTAATTGAAACCTAGATAGAAGCGCACGTTATGTTTTTAGAGTAAATATGAACTTGCAGTAATAATCTTAATATGTGAATATACTTTTACGCTCTCAAATTCCAAATGTGATTTCTTCGCACAGGAAGAAATGTTTGGCGTCGAAGGAGATAGGGGCGCCATGACACCTTCCGAATTTGATGATCTTAATAAATTGATTCGCAGCTTCCATCTAAGCATGGAGGATTCTCTAGAAGAAAATGAGCTAAGCTTTCGGGATAAACACTTCAGTAGAGTAGAAAGGGACTTTTCGGAATATGTTAAAACTCCAAGCGAAGATTCCGGCGTGGATTCTAATAACGAGAGGGTGATTAGAAGAAAGAAGAAAGTTACCCAACAAAAAGAAAGAAAGCGAATTAAAAATGTTAAAGAAAACGAAAGTAATTTATTGGGTAACTTCGATGATGATGGAGTTTCTTTGATACAAGAATCAAATGAAAAATTAATCAAAACCAATATGAAAAATAGGAAAATTTTAAGGAAAAAGTTGCCTGATAAATTCGTTCTGAGTAAGGACGACTTTATTGATGATTATCAGGTATTTTATATTCTTGTTCATTTTATCATATTGCATACTATATATTACAACAGAGTAAGACAATATTTTTTTCCCGTCCAGAAATTATAATACTGAAATTTCATGATTCAGAGTAGCGTTTAATCGAATGTTTGTACCTTTTTTGTGTAATTACAAATAATTAAAGTATTGAATTATAGATGCAGTAGCTGGAGAATAATTAATTACGTTAAAGTATTTTTGTACCATTATAGGACCAGAGTACCTCTCCTACCCTACACCTCAGCCCCCAGGAAGATTATGAGGTGGGGTGTGAACCCTCTCCCTATTTCGAGCATCCCCTCCTTGAAGAACTAACACTGCCACCATTTTCTGGGCACAGCATTCCAGAAGCCTCTTTACAATGCTCTTATTACACACACAATTTGCCGACGATGACGTCATCGTATTCACATCGCTTTAACTTGGACCTTCCGACGTCACAGCCTTCTCACGCCATTCATAATCATGCAGAAGTGACGTCGCATTCCCCAATGTATGACCCCACCCTTCCCGAAGAGACGTCCCATTCCACTTTGTTTAGCCCCAGTCCTTCCAAAGCAACGACACAACTACGCGACTTCGATAAGACGTCGGATAACCTCCTTTGTCACACTGCCAGAGACCACCAAAGACCTCTTCTGGACTTCGGAAGTCATCGTACCTTTAGCGACTTCAGAAATTCAGTAGATGTCAAGGACCAAATGAGCTTCTCGGATCAGAGGAGCCAGATGAGACCGTCGAGAGAACAGCAGCAGCAGCAGCAACAGCAGCAACAGGCCCCAGCACCGCATCACAAGGGGGACGTCAGAAGCCATAGTAGCGTCATGAAACCCGTCAGTGAGGTGAGGACTTACTATTCACGTTCTCCGAGGTTGGACATGGCCCGAAGAAGAGACTTCAAAGACGTCCAGGAGGAAACGGAAACTGAAGCAGAATTTCTGGACGAAATGATGTCCCCAACCACACCTCGACCCGCAGAACACAGACAGGTAAGAAACGGGGCATTTGTAGAATGGGAAGTGGGAGTTGGCTAACTTCCATTTTTAATTCATTGTAGATGGACTCCCTTCCTTTTTCAGCATCCAGGCATCATGTTGGCGTCATGAAGAGTCCTCTCTCTTTTTTTTTCTATCGACTTTTGAGTATATAAGAAGCTGGAGAAAATTTGGGTTGGTTCTCTTCTTACCAGTTAATCGATTAATTGGTTGGTTTTCTATCAAAAAATATTACCAAATAAGAGACGAATTGTGTTAAGAAGAAGTTGGGTGAATATTCTCAATTACGAATTGAATTATTAAAGAAATAAAACCAGTTTCGTACCTGACGAAGATCTTAGTATAGGTCGAAAACGTGCGTTTCCAATAAATAAAAAAATATTTCTTATTGTGTTAGAAGGAAGTTCGTTGTAAACATCGTAGTAACAGGTAGTGTGTTCAATTACTTCTTGCTTTTAATTCATGCAAAACTATACAAAATGAAAAATTATCACAGTATGTGAAAGCTTTGTCAGACGAACAAATTTCGAAATTGTCCGTTTTGTTGGATAGGTTTGTGCATCACTGGACAAATTAATCACGCTGCTCGAAGGCTTGAAATTTTTTAAATGTCGAAAAACTTTTGCTACTATAAATAATACTTATTAAATTATACGAGACGAGTGATGTAGAAAGCATACGAAAGGGACTGCATGGTATACTCAACCGGTCAACTCTGGAACAATCTTCCGACAAACGCAAAGTTTCCAGGCATCTTGAAAACCCTGGACCTTCATTTCGGCATTATTCTTCCTTTATGGAAGGGGTGTTTTTGCGGACCTTCATTTTGGCATTATTCTTCCTTTATGGAAGGGGTGTTTTTGCGGACCTTCATTTTGGCATTATTCTTCCTTTATGGAAGGGGTGTTTTTGCGGACCTTCACCCTTGGCCCATCCTCCTTGCATAAAAAAAGTATATACGAGTAATTTTTATGGATTTTGAGAAAGTGTATGGTAAAGTAAATAGAGAAACTTTGTAGCAGGTCTTGGGTGTATATGGGGTTGGTGGTAGACTCGTGAATGTGGTGGAGTTTCTATGGTGGAAGTAATGCGCATGCGAGAGTAAATAAATAACCGAGTAAATGGTTTGTGTTGGTGTGTGTCAAGGATGCGTGATTTTTTTCAATGGCTATTAAATTTGTTTATGGATGGAGTGATGAGAGGTGAAAATGCCTATGCTTGAAAGAGGAATGAATCTGGTATGTAATGGGAATAGGTGGAGTCTGTCGAATCTGTTGTATGTGGATGATGCTGTGCTATTTGCTTAGTGAGTGATATGCAGGAGGCTGTTAAAAGTTTTTGTGGCAGTATGAGAGAGAAGATTGTTGAAACGTGAATATGGGTAAAAACAAATTATTGATGGTGGAAAGAAGGAAATTGCGAACTGTCACGTGATGATGAACGGTGAAACACTAGAGGTGGTCGAGTCTTAAGTATTTGAGATTAAAAAAAAAAAAAAAAAGGTACGAGGCAGGTCCAAAAGGATGCCGGTGTGAATGAATGCATGTTTTTTAGTCTCTACCTTTTCTCTTCTTCATTACCTTCTGTATTTTATATTCAAACATGTCTTCCCTTCTCACCCCAACTCATTTGGGAAGTGAGATTTTTATGTATGTATGGTTTCTTATGCAGGAAGGAAGGGACAAGGGCGAATGCCCGAAAAAACCCGCTCCCATAGAAGAGAGAGCCAAAATCAAGGTCGAGGGTTTCCGAGATTCCTGGACACACTGCCTGCATTTAAAAGATTGGAGGTCATAGACGGGGGAAAGATGGATTGAGAAGCTGTGTTCCAGAGTTCACCGGTTGACTAGAAAGATTGAAAATACCGATTAACTCTTGCGTTAGAGCTGGACATAAAAGGAACGAGTGTGTTGGTCTGGTACTGCGTGCTCTCCTTAAAGGAGGAGGCATGCAGTTAGAGAGTTCAGAAGAGCAGTATCCGTTATAATAACGATAGTAAAGAGAGGGTGAGGCAACATTAAAGCGGAGAGAGGGATTGAAGACAATCAGTAAGAGGCGAGGAACTGATGAGACGAAAAGCCTTTGATTCTACCCGGTCAAATAGTTTCGTTGAGCCTAGATAGGGCAAAAAGAAAATCTTAGGAAGAAATTCTAATTTCCGACATAATTAAGTCGGAGGAGCAGGAGGAACAGCACTAGAATCGTCCAGGGTTGAGTTAGAGGCTATAGTTTGAGCGAGGAGTTCAGCTTTGTCGGGAGAAGAGACGGCAACTGAGCCGTCAGAATGGAGAGAGGAGGGAAAGAAGTAGTAAAGTTGTTGGAGAGGTTCTTAGCTAGATACCAAAAAGAAGCGAAAAGAATTGAGAAATGGATAGGTTTTCACATTTTTGTCGGATGAAGGAATTTTTGGCGAGTCGAATAACAGATTTTGTCCTATTCCGGACGAAAATATAGGCGAAGTGAGAGTAAGGAGTTGGATGGCGACGGTACCTTCTGAAAGCCTCGTCTCTGTTGCGGATGGCATCAGAACAAGTAAAGTTAAACCAAGGTTTTTATGTATTATTAGTAAAAATAGAGTACCGAATGTACGCCTCCATTCCTGAGAGAATCACCTCCGTGATGCGCTCAGCACACTCAGAAGGGCCCCGGCCACGTTAGCAGTAATCATTCCATGGAAAAATAAAAAAGTACTGCTTAAGGGTCTCCCAATCAGCGGCACCAAATGAATGTATGTATGTATAGTAGTGGGTTAATGGCTCGTATCTCTCAAAAAAAAAAAATATATATATATATGAAGTTCTTTCTTCCCCCCTCCCCTGTCGTATGTTCTTGGATGTTCGGAAGGAGATTAAACAACCCCAAACATTATTATTATTTAAGAGTAACGTACTAATACAATTCCAGGTCGATTTCGACCTTGCCTATGAATTTGTCAACAAATAAGGCCAACATCCTTAAAACCGGCTACTGGAACACTTGCTGTATCCTAATATGTACACTTAACTCTACAGAAATAATCTTGGGTAAAAACGTAATTTTTATGCCAATATTTTTATAATACTGGGTAAAACCTTTTATCACAGGGGCACCAGCAAAGCGAAACCCAGTAAAAAAAAAAAACTAAGTTCCAGTACGAAATTTCACCTCCATGAAAACTTATAAATTCCCAAAATGGAATCTCTGGAGTCCAAGATACTGTATGAAACCAACAATTATTTTCCTGTGGACAACTTATTATTGTCTCGCATTATACACAGAAATAGATAGTTGAGCGCAATAACTGTGTATTTGACAGCTAACCATTCCATAATTAGTGTAAACAATTTTGTTGTTGAAAAAGCCTAATTGATAGTCGCTGCATGGTTGGATTAATCAGTTGGACTGATTGTTTTTATTAGAGAGATAAATGAAGTTTCCTTTTATGGCTGCAGCATGCAGTGTCAACAAAGTAACAGATAGTTCGTGTGTGTGTGCGCGCGCGCGCTGTATTTGTGTAGTGTTTGTGTTTAACCTCCTCCATAACGGCAAATGTTCTCTGACTAATATGTGTGTGTGTATATATATATATATATATGTATATATATATATGTATGTGTGTGTGTGTGTGTATTTAATATATATATATATATATGTATATAGATATGTATATAGATATGTATGTGTATATATAGATTATATATATTATATATATATATATATATATATATATATATATATATATATATATATATATATATATATATATATATATATATATGAGGGCCACGCGTCTTAAGGTACCTAAGCGCCAAAATTAAAATTCGCCAGAAATCGCCTTCAAAGTTCAGCAATATTCTCGCAATAGTATATCCGTTATTAATTGAGCTAGAACGTTCATTTTTGGCTAAATTAGAGTTCTAAGTATGCTAATGAAGATGTTGATGAGTTTTTGGAATAGATTTTCATAGTTTATTTTTATATATATATTTTTAAATTTTTTTGATTTTCTTATGCCAAACTTTGGGTGGCGATAGAGGTGAAAAAAATAGTTCGCTTCATAAGGTTTTCAACCATACTTCTAGTGTCGTAAGGTCATTATAACCCAAACCACGCGATAGAGGAAGGGTGAAAATAGTGATATCCATCAAAAACACGTTTTCGCCTGTGGTGGCGCTTAGGTACCTTAAGACGCGCGACCCCTCATATATATAATCGCATTTAAGAAAAAATTAAAATTAAAAATGAATTAAAAGTTAAAAAATAGTAAGGTAACAATTTTCCTCATCTGAGCCTATGTAGAATTATACAGCTGACAAGCACACAGACAAAAACTCATCTCATTCTCCGTCAACAAATCAAAATAGAAGGGACTCTAATCTCAAATTAGAATTAAGTATTCTCAATAACATTATCTTCGGGAGGATAAAATTTAGTTTAATAATTACCACAGTGTCGCATCAGTTATAGAATCTAAAAGTGTCAACAACTTTTCTTGGCTTTGCGTGCAGACATTTTTTTTTTTCCCACTCAGTCATTAGTCAATACTATTCATTGGTCATAAGCGGCACTGATCTTGAAGCAACGTTGTCAGTTTCTGAATTTCTGAATTATTTTGAATAATTCTGTGAAAATGTGGTGTTACCCATCAATCGGAACTTTATTTTCGAGATAATAAACAGAGTCCTGAGACTGACCAGAAGCGCACAGTGAAAAACAGCCGTTTACATAGGGAGAAAATATCGGAACAAACGTTGTTTCATCGCTGCTTTTGTTCACAGAGCTGATGATAACTGTGCACCACTCGATGAATAACCTGAAACTGCTGAAGAAAAATGTGATGATACGGAAGGACCAAATAAAATTAAATTTTTATCTTTCCTAAAACCACTTCGTAATATAAAAACACTTTTGCTAATCTGATTAATTCATAAACTTTCCTAAAGTACCGCAGCTACGAGAGTAATTAGTTCTCTTCTGAATTGGAGCGGAATGAATTTAGGGTGATTATCTTGCCTACATCGTAATGAGGGAAACTTCTTGAGAGCGCGGGGGTGGAGACTGTTCCATAGCGCGCCTAAGTTTTTACTTTACAAAATGTCTTCTTTTGGTTTTTATTGGTCATAGATTTAACTTATATTTATTTTCCAGTATTCGTAACTCTTGGTTAATTAATAGTAATTACTGAAATTTGAAGAATGAAATGTATTATTTTGAAAGTTTTTGAACGAATTTTTTTTTTTTTTTTAATTTATCAAAATAATAACATCTAAAAATTTTTCTTAACAGCTGGGAATGAATCTACAAATGACTTGTGTTTTTGTCGCAGGATTAGTCTGTCCGTCTGTCGTCTGAACAAATACGCTATATGCATTTTACAATACACACACACACACATATATCGAGTGTCCCAAAAGTCAGTTTACCGAAGAAAATGTTCTATGGTGAGTTTACTACAAAAAAAAAAAACGTTTCCTAAATATATTTACAAAACATAAGAAAACAAAGAAAAAAAATTTGAAACATTTACAAAACATGAGAATAGTTTTGGTTACAATAACTGTTCAAAATGTCGTCAATGTCGTCCATGTTGTTCGATGCACATCTTGTATCTGTCAACGGTTGACAGGCAAATTGCTTTGCATAGTTCCTTATCATTGCTTAAGAGCTGGAAGTCTTCACAAATGTAGTCTTGAAGGTCCTGAAGACATGCTGGCTTTTTGCTGTAAAAAAAATTGTTTAGAATAATCATCAGGAGAAAACATTTTCCTCGGTAAACTGACTTTTGGGACACCTTGTACTTTATATATATATATATATATATATATATGTGTGTGTGTGTGTGGGTGGTGTGTGTGTGTGTGTTACAGGAAATCCGTGTAATTAGGGATTTTCGTGTGAAATCCCCTAAAATGTTCAGAGATTTCATGCGAGGTTAAATCGTGATATTTTCGTTAAACTACCGGAAAATTATTGAATACCCAGTTAGGTCAATTGTAAGCCCTTGAAGATTGGTTAAGTCGTAATATTTTCGTTAAAACTTTTCATTTTTTACCGAAATGGAGCGCTTATCTTGTTTTGTGCATACATTCGTCTCATTTGTTTTGTGGTTGACATAATAGAGATTGTCTACTTCGAAATGCGATTCAGACCGAATTTAAACTAATTTGTAGAAGGCTCAAGGCTGATCCCTTTTACATAACTGAGGCAGCATAAGTTCCATGCTCCGCCCTTTTCAGTACCGGGAAAATACGATCGACTGAAAAAGGAATGAATATTTAATAAAAGGATTGTTTTCAAAGTTCTTTTCCAAGTTTGCGATATTTTAGGGTCTTTTCGGTTTGGCGGACTGCTACAGATTTGTACAAAATTTGGCAAATGAATTATTTACAAATTTTATCCTAAGGAAATGTAAATTAGGTTAGATTAGGTTTAGTTTAGTTAAATTACTTTAGGAATTAGAAATTTCCTTAGGATAAAACTTGTAAATAATTGATTTGCTAAGTTTCGCAAACTGAAAAGATTTATATTTTAACCACAGATATTATCATTATTATTCTTATTACTTCGGTTTTTCATTTCCCTGTCACACTCAGCCGCAGATAGTGAGAATAGGCTAGGGCGCTAGGCAATTAGAGCTGAAACTTCATAGTAGTTAAGGAAAATTTTTCATTTGTCAGGCAATTGTTAAATAGGAAACTAAATAAAGAAAAAAGTATTAATGTTCGTTTATCAAAATTTTACTACGAAATTGTAATGGTAATGATGATGATCATTAATTGGAACGAGAATCCATAAAGTCACTGTACAAATTATTCCTCATTAAAAATTTCAAAAGTTAAAATATTTAAACTATCTGGCAACTCATCCATGCGCAAATTGAATTGATTCATAAACCATCTGCGCATCCACCGTTATGTGACCCAACGATATACTGCGTATTAACTGTCATATGAACAAGGTAATTAGGATTATTTATATATATATATATATATGTTATATACACAATCTGTACGTTCATTATAAAATCTGTGAATTGCTGAAGTACCATCTATTATTCAGTGCTATTCAGCGCTTCACAATAAGAAAATAATACATTAGTAGTATTACATAATAGGAATTATTAAGCACTTCTTTCATAGTAATATTTATTTGATAAATTATAAAAATATTTTTATGCTCAGTGTAAATATGAAGACAATATGAAGACACATTTTATATATATATATATATATATATATATATATATATATATATATAATTTTTTAAACAAACCCGTGTATGTATCTAAGTGATAACCTAGGTAACCTTGGTTTTGTTTCCGCCCAAATTGTTCGTTCTGACGAAGGTCAAACTTCTTGTTGACCTTCAGCTTAACGTGAAATCCTGAACTACGACCCAGCACGGGGGTGTGGGGTAGGGGGTAGAAATTACAAAGTCCCCGCCCGGACTCTACTTCCCGATCAGCAACCCGGCGTCACAACTACTAGGTTACTCAGGGTACCCATTTGTCTAACATCAACATTTCTTGTATGGAAGGATAAACAACTGCGTGAGCTGAGCGCCGCCTGCCATCGCTGGGAATCGAACCTGGGCCGGTGGATTCATAGCCAGCAATGTTAACCACCACTCTTCATAATCTAAGCTGATTGAATATGTTCCCATGATTGATGAGTAATGCATGAGTATAAGTGCGTAAACAGACCTATTCCCTCATTCTTAAAACAGAAACCCCAAAATATGGAAGCCGTTAAAGGATTTTATTAACAATTTCCATACCCATAGATAGTTTTAAGTTATAAAAATTGCCAAAATCTAACAAGGTGCCATTTTGAAAAATATTCTCAATGTATTTAATACCTGATAGAAATTTTGCATTTCTGCAAGTCACTAGTGATAGATCGTTTTATGGAGAGGTTAACCACACGATGAAAAACATTAGGAGACAAATCTCTGGTCGGATGGAAACAGTTAACAAACCTTTTCCTTGTAATAGCAAAGGAGTAATTTGATCCAGCTGTTTTCTATCCCGTTTCCACTGATGAAACTTTACACACCGAACGTGTGTAATGTGTGTACAGAGAAATTTCAAATATTTCACACCCTTTTTTATCGAATGCTCATATTCTATTGATCCTGTTCCAAATTCTTTTCAAATAAACGTACGTGTGTGTGTGTGTGTGTGTGTGTGTGTGTGTGTAAACTTTTGTTCAAATTAAAAATGAATTGACATGTAGTTTGTGGGAGACAAAAGTGTTTGATCTTTCGAGGAGAAATGATATTCTCTATCCATATTGACTCGAGAATACTTTGAGCTTCGAGATAAGTCTCTCTCTCTCTCTCTCTTCATTACTAAAGTTTTTACCCCTTTTCATAGTTTTATTTTCAAACTTTAATTAATACTTCTTGACAACACGGACGGCCGGATTGGTGAAACAATCCCATTTTGTCTCGCCTCTCATTCTTTCTCTCTCCAGCATTAAATAAAGGTAAAGTTTCAAATAGATGAGCGTAAAAAGGAGTAATAAATAACATGTGTAAAATACATTACATTTTGGAAACATTCTTCAAGCTTTTAAAATTAAAAAATAAGTTAAGTTATAAAGTCCTTAAGTATTAACAAGATTATTATATCGTATTGAAACTTGTAAAAGAAAATTTTATTTACATTTTTTTTTTTAATTCAGAAATTTTTTTTTTATTTTTTTGTGTGTAGCTTAAAGCTGTAAGCAGTAAATTCGGTAATCACGGTAACCATGACAACCTACTTCACTGAATAATAATGAATAATAGGAGCACAAACGTGATTAAAACTTGGATCGTTTACTTTTTAGCAAAAGTTGTTACACTTGAGAAATTTTATAATTTTATTAGGGAGAACTTTCACCATATATATATATATATATATATATATATATATATATATATAATATGAGAATGAACTCAGAATGGTCCCCTGAGTTTTTTATGATACACACAGACCGTGCATGGAAGAAGGAACTCTTCTGGGATAATTAAATCCACTATAGTCCGAATAAGTAATGGTAAATGACAAATACCATAGTTTTTCTTTTTCATGATGCTAGCCCGACGTGGGCAACGGGTCACTCGCAAAGAGGTCCCATAAATATAGCTTCCCTCACCAGCTATCTGCAAAGCAGACAGGATCCAGCTTTGGGACATGGATCTAGGGTTTAAAGCAGCCTAGCCCTGCCACATTTAGAACCTCAATATAACAAAAGACTCGCTGCCTTCACGTCAGATGGCGTGAAGGCAGTGAGTCTTTTGCTTATATTGAGGTTCTAAATGTGGCAGGGCTAAGCTGCTTTAAACCCTAGATCCATGTCCCAAAGTTGGATCCTGTCTGCTTTGCAGATAGCTGGTGAGGGAAGCTATATTTATGGGACCTCTTTGCGAGTGACCCGTTGCCCACGTCGGGCTAGCATCATGAAAAAGAAAAACTATGGTATTTGTCATTTACCATTACTTATTCGGACTGTAGTGGATTTAATTATCCCAGAAGAGTTCCTTGTTCCATGCACCGTCTGTATATATATATATATATATATATATATATATATATATATCCTTAGGGAATAGTAATGGAATGACGTGTGAGAATGTTTGCCACTTTTACAAAGTCTCTGCGTACGGAGGTGGGGCCTAACGTATATTCACATCATGATGGGTTAGACTGAGTGACGTTAGACGTTAGAGATTGAGCTGTCCAATCGGGGATCATGTTTCATTTCTTTCACAGGCTGACCAATCGGAAGAAGGAAAACATTGACACCTAAGTCCAATACTATTTTGTTATATACACAGTATATATATATATATATATAATATATATATATATATATATATATATAAAACGGCCTACAGCCGTATTTAAACAAGTTTTTAACTTAAACTTTTTTTCACTATACTGAGGAATGTTTTTGATGAGAAATTTTGTTTTGGATAAAAAAAAATGAATGTTAAAAATTAAAATTAATTTTGTTTTGTGATAAAAATGTCCATAAAAGACGAGTAAAATGCCTCAAGATATTTTATTCTTTCTGTTTTCGTCCGTTTTAAAGGTGTTAACCTTAATATCCGTTTTTGGTACGAGATTTGGGCAAACATTTTCCCGAAGGAGATCCAAATGCCCCTTCTTGTCTTCAGCTTTGTCCCCTTCGGCGTTTTCGTCCATATAGTCCTTCGGGGGATCGAGAGGGCGGCTTAATCTGGGTTTGGACTTGAATTTTGGCGCGAAGAAAGTTGGTCTGGGAATCCGCAGTTGAAAGGAGAGCGATTCGGGTGCGAGGGGAGACTCCATTTTGCTGACGTCACTGCCTGTAAAAATGAGCGGAAAATATTCCTCAAATTTAATTTCAGAATAAATTTTGTACAACACATATTTTAGGGTGTTCTTTGGGGGGGGGGGGGAGTGTGGCATTAAAATTTATGTAAATTTCTTAATTTGCTAAATGGGAAGTTAATGTGAACATTTCTTGTGGCAGAAACCTGAATGAATGCAAATGGGAAAGATATTGGATTTAATGAGACATTCGACCCATATCTCTCCCAGTGTGTGGACGAGATACTATATATATATATATATATATATATATATATATATATATGGGTGCCCGGTAGTTTGTTTAGTGGTTATGGTGGTGGACTCTGAGTGGTGAGGCTCTGGTTCGCTCTCGCCTGCTGGCTCCTGAGTTGGGTTGAGTTAGCCGCTTACCCTGTTAATGCTCGGGCTGAAGGTGACCCCTGACGCGCGCACCTCACATCGTGGGGAAATGAGCTTCCTGGCTGTTATTCTATCTATATATAATATCAACGTTTAGGGTACAAGCAGGTCGCAGTATCATTGTCAAGTACGTAGAGCGTCAACGTACTGACTTAATATAGACCATTGTTGCTTCCAGTAGTAATGAACTATCATATTCGAGGTGTAGTCAAGTTTGTAATCATCTATAGGTCTGAGTGCATGACTCATCAGGAGAGAAATGCACCACATGTTTGTGTTTTCTCCCCAAGGCGACAGATGATACACCCTTTCAATTACAAGTACAGGTATCTCTCGTGTTAACAACACTAAGCATTTTATATATATATATATGTGTGTGTGTGTGTGTGTGTGTGTGTGTGTGAACGTACAGTAATATTAGCATTATTATAAATACAGTTAGTTACTTCCTGCAATAATCCGTTGAACGAGTCTCGCATCTGTGAAGTCTTTCCAAACCAGATTTCCTGATCATGCAACATGAAAGGTCCCAAGCCCATCTGCATCAGATTTCACACAGTCATTTCTTTAATAAAGTTGCGTGAATTTGTTCATAACCATATTTTATATGTATGTATGTTATGTATGCATGTTGTTGGTAACAGTATAGTGGTGCAAGAGTAGGAGAAAAAGGATTCTATTTTTGTTGATGAGTTTTGAAAGTTTTTTGTGTTGAGTTGTTTGTGAAACGAGTGTTAGAAGACGTTAAATCGAAGCGTCCGTTAATGAAGTAATGACTGGTTTCAGCGTTAGAAAACCCTTTCACAGATTATACCCAATTCGAGTCCAATCACACAATTGCACACGTTCTCCAAAGCCTTTCAACTCCAATCAAGTGTTTTCTCTCTCTCTCTCTCTCTCTCTCTCTCTCTCTCTCTCTCTCTCTCTCTCTCTCTCTCTCTCTCTCTCGTTGGAAAGGTCCCTTTAATCCTCAATATGCTTTGTGTGTTCTCGCTCTGAGAATCCCATTTGCGAATTGATTTTTAATTCAAAACTCTGTATTAAAACGTTTTGTGGTCACAAATTCCCGTACGTGGATAAGACAGGAAATCACGTATACCGTTCGTTTCGGCAGCCATTAAGTAAACAGCGTTTTTACACATTAAAAAAAAAAAAATTTGAATTAATTTGAATAAAACTGACAATCGGAAATAAATATTTTAATTAAATATATACAATAAAATTGGCAGGAGCAGGTGTACCATTTGCCCCCCCCCCCCCTAGAGCGATGATCCTTTTTTGAAATATGAAATTAACTTTTATAGTTTAATTTAAAAGTAAAATGTTCAGCTATCAAAATGTTTGCCGCCCAAAATGTTAGCAGTTTCTTTGATTAAATTTAACAGGCGTGCAAATACGATACAGCGCTGACAAAGAATTAAAAATAGTGTTGACCTCGTGCCATATTTTGTAAGCAGCCACGTTACTCTGAAAATTTATGTAACTACTTTTGACCATTTCATTTTCTATCGAAGCCAAATTACACGATTTTTTTAAACAATTATAATTGTTAACCATCAAATGTGTCTCGTATTTAATTTTAACTTTAGATTAAAATTTCCTAATGCTTTTAATAAAGTTATTGCACTGTCTAATATTCCTACTTGCTGGGTAGAGTTTGAGTAGTATATTTTACTTTTATTTGACCTAGAATTTGATTGACCCCTCTTTCAAGCGTTTCCACGCGAGAGAGGTCAGATTCAGCCATTGTCCACTTTCTGCCCATTCTACAATTATGCCCTCTATGAAAGTAAATAAAGTACGATGAAATGGCGCTTCTCTCTCTCTCTCTCTCTCTCTCTCTCTCTCTCTCTCTTCTCTCTCTCTCTCTCATTTGTTTTTAACTTTTGGGGAATAAATGTTAGAAGACACTTAAACGAGTTTCACCACTTAAAAACTTGTTTTTCATAAGGACAAGGAGTGTAAACACACTTAACTTACACGCACCCAATTATATACAGTAAACAAAAGTAGATAGGCAAGTTTGTTTTTACAGATTCTTTAATTTGATTATAAACGTCAATAAAACAATTAATTTAATCACTATATCTAAAATCATGTTGCATTTTTAGCGTTTCAATAAATATTATTTATTGATTTTTATAACCAAATCAAACTTTTGGGAAAGTATGTACTTTTGTCAACTCGTGTGTATATATATATATATATATATATATATATATATATATATATATATATATATATATATACACACGCACTCGCTCTCAGAATGGTCCCTTGAGAAACTTGTATGTTAAACACAGACCGTGCATGAAACAAGGAACTCTTCTGGGAAATTACATCCACTATAGTTCGAATAAGTAATGACAAATACTATAGGTTTTTTTTTCTTTTTCATGATGGAAAGGCCAACGTGGGCGCCGGGTTACTCTTTGCGAGTAATATATAAAATATATATATAGCATTCAACAACTGAAACTTGCTCTTACATATATTCTGTAATAATTAACTAATTCTACTAGTCTTTAGTTGTAGTTCCTAGTTTTTCAGAATAACTACCTGAACATAAAAGATGTGAGAAATTACTGTTCCTGTCCGATTGTTTACATAACTGTTACCTGGTCACGAATAATTTACCTTAGCAATAAACAAATCCAAGGCTTACTTGCAGTTCGGAGAACACCTCACATTCAACAGCAATGCAATGAATGAACTGAGGATCACTGGATTACAATTTCTCTTAAATGAACTGCAGTTGGAAAGTTAATTACGTTGTAGTATCCTACCGCATCTATTCCTTTTAGTATTATTATTATTATGGTAAAATGGCAATTATAATGCAGAAAGAATTATAATAAAGATTAAGGCATAGCCATGTACTTTTAATGTATAATATTAAAATTAAACTGCTATATTTTAAGGTTCACTATTAGCTTTGATTTTTTATCATCATCGTACGTTTGGCAGGTATGTCATATTCTCATAATTTATTAATAATAATTATTAATAATAATATACACAGAAACGGGTAATTATGAAGTTCTGAGGAGTGTCTTTCCTAGTTTACGGTATTTTGGCGTATTAGATTTCCTTCTTACCCATAAATGGTAATGGATCTCTCCCATTTCTAGCAGTAGGTCATTCTATACCATTTTGTAGTACCCGATGTATTATTATCTTTGGCGTTTCTTCATTCGTATCTCTTGCTAGCTCTCGATTTGTATCATTTATTGGTCTTCTTGCTTCGGAAAAGTGAATGAAATGTGCCAGTTTGAAATTACTGATTGTTTTCAGGAAATGCCCATTTTTTAATAGTACTCAGCAGTGGTGGGCACCGTTAACCAAAAAGTTAACTTCGATAACGATTATAATTAATCCGTTAACCCCAATTTTTAACTCCGATAACGATAATCCGTTAACGATAACTATTTCTTTACTAACATTTAAATAAATTAAGGAAAAAAGCTTTAAAACCCATAGAAAATGTTTGTTTATGCAAAATCCAACAATAAATAGGTATTTAACTGTATTTTTATCAAGTTTTGCAACTTTTTTGCTTAACTTTTTTTTTTATTTTTAATAAAAAATGTACTGATTACCTGTTTTGAAACCCTTGTAACCACTAACCATTAACTAAATTTTAATTTACCAGAGCATTATTATGGCGGGAACTGAAAGGTAAAATTAAATTTTAGGCACATTTATTAAAGACTATGACACAATGTGCTGGTTGCCCTTCAGAAAGACCAACTTCTCAAAGTTAGGCCCAACTGCCAGTCTTGACCTCTTGGGCCTCAGGATGTCCTTGCCGAGAGAGAAGAGCCGTTCCACTGCGGCAGAGGACGGAATTGGCAGACTGAAGTTATGGAGGTTTGAATTCATTCGCGGAGCGGTGATCTTCCGTGAATTACTCCTCGCAGTTAACGTGTTAACGGACTTTAACAGACTAAATATCGAGTTATCGGAAGTTAACTGGTCCGATAACGATAAATGGAAATTAACTTCCATTAATAGTCCGTTAAAAAAAGTTAAATTCGTTAATTAACTGTTATCGGATTAACGCTTTAGTGCCCAACACTGGTACTCAGTAGTACTATTGTCGTTTCTTGAATCACACGCAGCAGTGAGCAAAATACTCAATATTTTATGCAGTTATATGTAGGAATTTTCTCAAATGCGATAGAGAAATTAATATTTCAAAATTGGATAAAAATCGTATTGTTAATACGTTTGTTAAATTTAATTACACATTTTAACTGCTTTGCTTTACGTAAATAATTTTGGTTTAAATGTCAGTAGTCTGTTAATTATTGCTGTAATTGAGTTTACTTAAGTATTTTTATTTAACATCTAGGCCTACTTACGCATGTACAAAACTGTTTTACATCTCCTTTCATTTGTATTATAGATGTAAACTTCCCTCGACAGGTTGGCATTTTATACAAATTCGTTAGTATTTATCAATTTTTAGTATAATAATAATAATTATAATTGTAAGAGTCCAATATCTGAAATTTGCGGGACATTTGACTGAATCCGGATGTGTTTCATCTACTTCAACGTATTTTTAGCTATTCCCAATTTTTTCCTCTCCGTTCCATTATCTTGAATTACTTTTTCTCTCATTTTCTGTCGACATTGTTGCATGATCTCACCCACCGGCCTTTACTGGACGCACATCAAGGTAACCAAAATCATTGAACTCTTGCTTTCAATCTACACCTACAATACTCGCTACAACAAATACAAATATTTTCACTTTTTTTATCACATGTCCATGGACATCTTTCGACGAATGGCCAAAATTTAACAGTTTAAATTTAGGAACGATAAATGACTAATAAATTTAGATTTTATTTTGCTGGTTACTCGTTTTTATTCGTCTTAAGAAACACTGACACGCATTGGTGGACAAATGGGTTGGAAAGTTACGTGCGTTTTTATGCCAATCATAAGACGGGCCTTTTATAGGCATTCATATGTACAGTCAAGATTATTTTTTAATATTAGATTTTGATGATGCTAAAGTCAGTTATTTTGGTTCACTAAAAAAGTAGAAGCTCGTTTCAAGGTTAAAGCAGCAAAAATGCAAAATTGAGAGAAAAAATGGGATGGGAAGTATCTCGGAAGTTATTAACACAATTCTGAAGGTGTCTTTAGAGATTTAAGGTCTCAACGAGACCGGAAATTGTAAACTGCGAGTTAGTGTGTTTTTAGGAAAGGAGAGATCTGTCTATGAAAATTACGTACACAAACTAAATAGGAGATTCACCATTGAAAAGAAGGCTGAACTAAACAGGTAATGAAACACTGGAGGTTTTTGAATGTTTTTTCCTTGTTCTTCCTTGTTCTTCCCTCTCAGTTGGACGCGAAGTTAATAATAATAATCACTGAGTAAGGCCAGAAATTGGCACAGTGCTCAGTGTCGAACCTGGAACCTCCTGAGTAGGAGTCGCGAGCGCTACCATGACACTACGAAAGGATAAAAGTTAACCGAACCTGTCATACTCATATATTCAAATAACCTAGGAAGCGCTTAACGCTTTCTCGTCCAGGGGTGTTCAGCATATGACCCTCCCATATTCGAATCCTGGTGGGGGCATTTTTGTTTCATACAAAAACCACGCATGTTCGTCTCTCTCTCTCTCTCTCTCTCTCTCTCTCTCTCTCTCTCTCTCTCTCTCTCTCTCATATTCGATTGCAAATGTTTTTTCTTTCTATGAATGAGAGACTCGGCAATTTCATAGATTTAAGTTCCTAGCATCACCTAGTTGCCATGGCCGTGTCACAATACCACTTCCCGTTAGATCAGCGAGTTAAGCGATGTTGGGTCTGGGTGGTGATTGGATGGGTGACCGTCCTTTGCGATCAGATGTAGCGATCCATATTTCGGATTGTACGTAAAGGTATGAAATGTTACGAAGGTTAAACTACCCCAGAATATTACATTACGTGTCACATGGAGCAAATTGAAGAGTTAGCCCGGTTCCCATAACCAGGAATGAAGAAGGAAGTAGTGGTAGTAGTAAAGAAGCAAACGCAGGCAGATGGCAGAATGCAGAATCTTAAACATTTTAATATTATGGATAGAAGAACTCAAAAAATTCAGAAAAGAAAATACTTTTTATATTTTCATTATACGTGTATATGTTAGTCAAAGTGTGTAACCAGCCATTTCGCGTAATGGCTGTTTCACTCAGTCATTTCGCGAAATGACTGAAATCTTCAACCATTACGCGAAATGGCTGAAATTCCACCTTGGTCATTTCATGAAATGGCTAAAATGACTTTTGTCATGAATTCATAGAAATAACAAAAATCTATACTATAATAAGAGAGCTGTCCGTCTGTCCGTCTGTCCGTCTGTCCGTCACACTTTCAGAAATTGTAAAAAAAATTCAGAAATTGTATTACGGGCGGCAATGTGAAGCTCAAGATTTTCATGACTGTGTTCTTTTCTGTAGTTTAGCAATGGGGGAAGGTGGGGGTAATGGGGGATGGGTGGGGTAATGGGGAGGGGGTTAGCCCCCAAGTTGTATGAATGGGGGTGAGGAGGTTTTGGGAGATACCAGATTCAGAAATGTTGACAATGTGAAGCTCAAAATTTTCACGGCTGGGTTCTTTTTTTGTAGTTTAGCCTGTCTAACCGTCAGCGAAGCGGCGGGAACTGTACTAGTTACAATAAAATTGTAAACCTTTATTTAACTAACTAAATCTGCTAAAACATGCATACATCCACAGGTCTGTTCAAATAAGTGAGAAACACACTTGAAATACACATTTGAACACACTTGAATTTTCAATATAGAGGTTTTCAAATACTAACCGGGCCTTCAATGTTATTCCGATATCCGCCATTGAAGGCCCGGTTAGGTCAACTTGTATGCCCTTGACAAATGGTTAGGTAAAGTCGTGTTATTTTCGTTAAAACTTTGAACGAAAATAGCGCAACTTAACCCAACCAATTGTCAAGGGCATACAGTTGACCTAACCGGGCAAATGATCTTGTACGAAATGACCAAGGTGGAATTTCAGCCATTTCGCGTAATGGCTGAAGATTTTAGTAATTTCGCGAAATGACACAAAGTTTCAGCCATTACGCGAAATGGCTGGTTACACACTTTGACTGTAATATATATTCAGAGAGAGAAATTATAATCTTCTTTGCAAACAATTTGGATATCTAATGTGCAGGTAGTATACTTCTAAGCTATTCTTAACTCAATACGTCGTTAAGAAGCATGGAAACTTTGCAGGCAAAATCGATGGGACTCGGTTTATTTATTAAATAAGCCCGCAGAGGTCCTCAACCCTTGGCTCACGAATAACATGTCGGTCATGGAGCTGAGTCAAGTGGCTCACGAGAGCTCTAGTAATAAATAAGTGCAAAGTACTTGAATGAAATAGTAAGTATTTCAACAACTGCATAAAAAAAAAAAAAAAATATGAGGACTCGCTACACTTCTGACTCAGAAGATGGCGAGGTTTCCCATTAGAGGTGGTCCTGTTTACGGGTTTTAGGTATTTAGTAGGCATCCATGTTTCAAAATATCACTTACTTTGAACTTTTAAGAGGCTTATGACAGAAAAAAGGTTGAGTACCACTCGCATAAGGAAAGTGAAGAAGGTAATAAAAAAATAATAGTGAAAATATACAGAAGTGAGAGCCTATTGTTTTATAAAATTATATTATTAATTTTATGTATGTATAATTATTGCATGAGACCTCTTTATATCTCTCAAGTAAATAATTAGACAATAATTAAGTGTTAAGTAGACAATAAGTGAAAGTATAAATGTGAAAATAAACAATGCTGGCTCTGAGTTCAGATCAGATACGATGCTTGCAGAAATCTCATTTTAAATAGCTCATTTCAAATAATAATTAACTTAATTTATACAAGGTTAAATAATTAAATATAATTAATGTATTATTGATAAAGTAAATAACTGAATTAATTTTAATTAGTTTGTTATAGCTGAATTTACGAACTGGTAATTAAATGTGTATTCTGTACAGTAGTGTTGAGTTACGTAATGTTGTCATGGCAACCGAACTTTTTCTTTTATGCATTTAAATACTGTATTTTCACCTAGATTTCACGCATGTAATCTAACAAATTTCGTAAGTGTAGAACAAACTAGGAAACGCCTAGTATGCTAGTCGCTATAAGGATCATGAGCATTAAAATAAGAGTTAGCAGTGTCAAACAGTGGGTGACATTAGCAGCTACTGTCCAGTCGGCTACACATTTTACCAATGTGTCTCGAAAGCAATGCTTAAAAACATTATATTCGGGGTACCAGTAAAAATATGACGACAAAAGTGGAAAACCGTGGCGTATTGTCCCTCTGTACCCGAGGCAAAGATGTTGCGGGACTGTTTCACTAAGTTTTTACACGCTGTAATAGCGAAGTTTTGCTTTATTCTTAATGAGTTAAAACCCCGTTTTCCAGATTTGCCAAAATGGTCCCACGCATTGTCAGCCCTCGAAAGCCCAACAGAGTCTTCCTACCCACACGTGCATAAGCCGTTCAGGACGCAGGGTAAGATCTCGGTGCCCTGCCCCTGTTGTGAGGTGTGGGCATTCCTGTTTAACTACTTTGTCTCATTGTATCCGCCTTGAATATTTATAATTCACTTTCACGAGAAATTTTAATAATAATAACAGGATATTATGTTTGATTAAATGATTCTCGTAAAGTTGAGTAAATCTTTTATAATATTAAGAATTCTATTTAAAAGTACATTAACCGAACTTTATTATTGCAAGAACACGAAAATAAGTGAAAAATTTGCTACTGCAGTATTTTATGCTCAGCAAATTGGTACTTTCTTTGAAAAGTTGACTACTTGTTTGTACAGGATTGTGAAAGTTATTTGGAAAAAAGATGGATTTAGCATGTCTTTTCTAATGTAAAAAAGTCTTCGTAATCTACCTCCCTCCCTCCTTTCATATATATATATATGAAGGAAACCACTCTTCAGGAAGACAAATTTTTATTTCTTAACACCAATACAGTTTCGGCTCCTCGCGAGCCCTACTCAATTGGTAATTATATATAATACAACTCAGAATGGTCCCCTGAGAAACTTTTGTTACACACAGACCGTACATGGAATAAGGAACTCTTCTGGGTAAATTAAATCCACTATAGTTCGAATAAGTAATGGTACATGACATAGTTTATAGTGTTTGTCATGTACCATTACTTATTTGGACTATAGTGGATTTAATTTTCCCAGAAGAGTTCCTTGTTCCATGCACGGTCTGTTGTAACATATACAGCCCAAACTACGAATGGGAATAAAACACTATATATCATTTTAAAGCTTTATTTATTATACATTTATACTTATATTAGTAATTTGTCTGTCTGTCAGCAGCTTTGCGTACATCCTGTAAACGCGTGGAGTATATATTATGATCTCGATAAATTTTTGAAAATCCCACGAGTCACCCTTTTCTTTGATGACCCACATAATTTTCACTGCAGTAAAACATTAAAAATCCGATGCGCCCAGGATTGGTACGAAGTTCTTGATAGTGCTCACCACCTCGATATCTTCAATAGAATATGACCACACACTATAGTTCTGAAAATTTGGTCGTCGTATGGTCCATATGAAAAATTCATCGCTTAGTCTTTCAGGCCCTCTCTCACGGTATAGTTGGATTAGTTGTCTACTGACCGCCGCTAAAATTTGTTGAGCAACATTTACGTGACTTCTCTTTCCCTGCAGTACAATTTCCTTGCTCTCTTTGTGGAGCTGTAGGGGGCTTTCACTCATCAGAAGCACCAAAATAATGAGTCGTACCCTTATTTCCAATTGTCCGTAACCCATCGTTCACTTCGGTTTAGTTTTTTAGCAATCCACTTTCGATTAATAAAGGAAGGAACTACTTCCATTATTTCAGGGTATGCATCGACACGGATATGGTGAATAATACGTTGGTCTTCACAATCATTAATAACAACCGTCATTGTCAAAACCAAAGCGTGGACTAAATGAGCATTAGAAAGAGAAAATTGTACGATATATAGTTTGACCTGATTGGCTGTCCAGATTAGGCTCCACCCCCATACCAAAGGTTTATTTACATCCTGTATAAATAATAATAATAATAATGATGACAAAATGTAGCCCATATTTTTGTCATCCGTTATGTGAGACGTGTTGAAATCCTTTGTTCACAGACGTCCATTGTGATGAGTGATAGTCGCGGACGCTTTCACGTGATCGTGAAGAAGACAAGGGCGAACCTGGGCATCGCCATCGAGGGTGGGGCTGACACGAAGCACCTCCTGCCCAGGGTCATAAACATCGCAGCCACCGGGGCGGCATTCGAAGCAGGCGGCCTCAGAGTGGGACAGCTCATCCTCGCTGTTGACGGAACACGTTTGGAAGGTTGGTTGGTTGGTCAGTCAGTCAGTCAGTCAATCAATCCTTTTACGTTTTTCAATCCGAATGGTCACTGAGAGAGATGGTAACGCCGCCAACTGGGAAAAATAGTCAAATTTGGACAATCCACGGTTATGTGGTCGGTTGGACTGTTTGCCGCCTTTCAGACACAAAAGGTCATTGGAACGAAGTTTTGTCATTTGGGGATTTGGTGGCGACAAAAAGAGCGCCTCTTATTGGTACTCTATTTTTCATGTTTGCTTGAGATAGTCTGTGACTGGGTTGTCTGACTCGAGTAAAGTCCACGTAATTAGCAGGTAATTTCCCAACTTGATGGTCATATCACTACTATAATTACTTATTAAACTACATTAAATTTATTTTATTTTCAGTGTAATTATATTCTTTGACGGCAGCACATATATAAAACATTAAAAACTCGCGTTATAAGTGGATTTGGCAAGCTAATAGCAACCAAAACTTACTGTGTAGCCTAGTAGGCTTTATGGCAACTGTTTGAGTCTGTTGAACGCGAAGCACTTCAAACTGGTCAGTTCTTAATAGTCACTTAAACACTTTCTCGAGTCTTTTGGGTCTTTTTGGAAAGAAGAATTTATAATGAGGGTAAGAAAGGGTTGATACAAATACATGTATACACTCTAATAGAGTTGTCAACCAAAAATGAATTACGCTTCCAGTAAAAAAAAAGTCATCAACAAAACTTCAAAGGTACACAGTTGAAGAAATTATGATTGTACGCGTATTTTTATAATTTTACTTTCATAATCAAAAGATTTTATTCTTCACTAACAAACAATCAGAATTTCAATAAAGATATGCGAGTGTACAGCTGAAGAAAGAATTTTGCAGGGAGAAAAATCTGTGGAGAAAAATTGAAAATTTTAAAAATTGGCAATAATTCTTTGAAAAAATAATTTTACACCATTGGTCAGAGAGGCCTTCGCTTCATCATGATTGTGTTTAATGTACTGTACTCTTAATTAATCGGTTATTTTTCATATTTGGTCAAATTATGAAGTCAATATTTTTACTACAAATTTTTCCCTGGTCGAAATTCTTTTTTTCGCAATTATTATTATTAAACTGTAGTTATAAATGTCCCTCAATTTTACTCTTTTCTAAAATATCTATAATAATAGATATTAATATTTAACTTCATTCAGCGTAGAGAACTAATAAGAACTACTACTTCATCAGTGGCATTCAAATATATGATGATATCGGCTCTTGTTATTAACCAAGACCAAAAGCTAAAAGTGACATTGGTGATGTTGCTTTTGCAAGGACTAACTTTGGAAAAGTTGCTCTTATACTGACTTAAGAATACCTCTCTCGAGGTGAAACTTTCCTTTGATTACGGTCAGCCTTTTGTATTAGGGGTACTAAAGGGAATCTCGGTAACTTTAAAATATGAACATGGTCATTTTCCTCTCATATATATATATATATATGTGTGTGTGTGTACACACATGTGTATATATAATATCCTCCCCCCGCCTGTGGCCACCTTGTCGTGGTGGGTGGGCTCTCGTGTTGACCCAGTGGGCTACGTCGGTGGGGGTTTTGCCCCCGGAAGGGTCACCCATGCCGGACAGGCTACTGGGGAGACCGGGCGAAGAGCCACAAGTCTTTGGTTCCCAGTACGGGTCTCCAGAGCTGTCCGCCGGAGGTGACGCCCTTAGGGCGTCACTGTGTGGATGGTTGGTTGTCCGGGCCGATGGGATTTGGGTGGCGGGCTGGGGGTCTTTGCGCCGTTTGGGGCAAACTTTCGCATCACGGGGCCCCGTTTTTTAAACCGACGGTGTGTTTCTTGGGGACGAGGTATCCCGACCCCGGCGGTTTGCGCTCGGCCTCCCTTTCTCACCGGTAGGCAGTTTCTCGTGGCACCTGGGTCAGTTTTTCTCTAAATAACGTATGGATACTTCTGCTTGTCCTAGAACTCGGGTGGTGGGCGACCAGGCACCCCCCGAGTCCTGGAAGACCACGTCGTGAGGGGGTCGCCCCTCCTCTGGCTACGGAACACTCGCATTCTCCTCCCTCGTTATCGACTGCAACCCGTACCTCTAACATGCCTTTGGACACACCTCCTCTAGAGCAGGGGTCCCACCCCACCTCCCTTCAGCCAACTACGGGCAAGCCAACAGGGTCTATGAAAGACTCGCCCCGAAAACCAGGCCTCTCGCTCTCTCCATATGCCCCTCAACCGCCATCGACCCGCCTCTCCACAGAGAGAACCCCGTGACAGACGGGGGAAGTCGGCGCCCACGTCCGTCCTATCAACCATTAGATGTCCCAGTCCACCTCGAACCAACAGCTTCCCTATCCCTACCCAGTATTCACAAATTTTTAGTTATTCGCCCTACTTCTGGGTCCCTACCGTCCAACGCTGAGAGGACATTTCAGGCGATCCGCACGCGCAGCAACTCTAGCCGTTACGACGTCTGACCACAGAAGGATGGTTCTCTCCTTGTAAAATCGCGAACAGCGGCAGAAACGAATGCCCTACTCTCCCTCACAGAAGTCCTCGGATGCTCGGTGACCATCTCCCCTCACCCTCATCTGAACCAGTGTCATGGTTCAGGCGAGAGTTCAGGCTACCCGTTTACTGATGATACCCGAGAAAGAGTTATTAGAAGACCTCACACCCCAGGGTATCATTAAAGTTCATAGATCCACGTCTCGTCAAGGAGGTACCCCGCGCCGCCGCCTCACGTTCAACACCCTAGTCCCTCCCGGTCATATTGTGTGGGGCGTGGGAGACCGCGCGTCATGCGAGTTCTTGGTCCGCCCATACATTCCAGACCCGACCCGTTGCTTTAAGTGCAATAAGTTTGGGCACGTCATTTCGGTGTGCCGACAGCCACAACGACTGTGCGTATGTTGCGGGGCTATCGCCCACCCAGAACGATGTCCCAACTCGCCTAAATAATCAAACTGCGCCGGCACACATCCTTCTTCGTCTCGCGAATGCATCTTTAAGTTTGAGGAGGTGGTCCGGGCCCTGCGGGTGGCGGACTTCATCAGCCTCCGAGAGGCGCGAGACAGGATGCGGAGTCAGGAGGTGAGGCCGGGGGTCTCTTATGCTGCAGCCCTCGGCTCGCCGTCCGGATCCGCCACTCAAACCCCCATCGACTACTAATTCCTCTTCCCGATCAGGCCCCACGCCGGACCCGGCAGCCGCCTGTTCCCCCTACCATGCCTCCCCACCATGTATCTCCAAAGCTACAAATTTACCAGAACTCTGAATTGGGAATCTCGGTTCCCGTCTCCCAGGAACCCCGCTCTCATCGCACTCTGAGAACACACACAAACTTAGCGCCCGGAGTAAATCAACAAGGCGGAGACGCCGGAGCGAGTCTCCAGATTCACCGACCATCCAACAAGCCTCCCTCTCTCCTTCTAAATCTGGAAAAAGAACTCGAGCACCTACACCCTTAATCTCGCCTAAGATGACCCTCTCACCCTGCAGAAGTTGATAGTCGTAGCTGACGTGCACTCGCCACCACCTAGGGCGAGACACGGGGCAGATAACCCCACATCCGAGGATCCAGTGGACGCGGCATTGGCACGCCTACATGGTGTGACCAGAGTACCCTCGGACGCATCCTCGAGCCTTGTGGATCTACCCTTATCCCCTGGTGCCATCTTCTCCACCCCACCACGAGAACACCCTGGCTCATCCCCCTGTACCCCCACTGAACCGGCCCCTCTCATACCTCCGGCTCTTCCCGCATCGGCCACCCAGACTTTGTCCTCCCCGCCACCCGCCCGGTTTTACTGGTACCCCCTGTCGTTATCCGGGTGTCCCGGGAAACCACAGACAAACGGAGGTGCCAATATGGGTGGAGGTGGGCGACATCAGTTGGTTTCTGCTTATCCACCTCTAAAACCAAAAGTATGGTCTTCAGCAGAAGATCCACAGCCATACCTACCCCCTCGGTCACGCTATACGGCGAGCCCCTCAAAGTGGTACCCACCGCGCGGTTTCTGGGCATGACCTTTGACCGACGGCCGGCTCAACTGGGTTCCCCACCTCAAGCACCTGAAACACACTCCAGCGTCCCTTCGCTCTCCTAGACCACTTTTCCCACCACGTGGGGCGTTGACCGACGCTCGCTTCTCCGTCTTTACACTTCCGTGGTCCAGTCAAAGCTGGACTACGGGAGTGTTATATATGGATCTGCCTCCAGCGCTTCCCTCCGAATCTTGGACCCGGTACTTAACAGGGGCCTCCGCCTCCCCACCGGTGCCTTCCGATCCTCCCCAGCTTCCAGCCTCCAAGCAGAATGCAACTACCTCCCTCTCGCCCACCGACGGGGTCGTCTCCGCGCGCAGAGGCTGCCTTTGTCACTTCTGTGCGCGGCAATTTCAGAACATCCACCCCAGGGTCAGAGCTGGCACTTCACGGAAGCGGTCCGCTCTTTCCAACATGCCCCTCCCTCAGTCACCCCCATCTCGTATCATATCCATCCTCCTTGGCTCCTCACCCCTATTAAGTTTTGCAGGGACTTGTGTGCCCTGCCGAAAGCTACCACGACCGCTACAGTATACAAGTCGCTCTTTCAGGAACATGTAACCCGACACCTGAACACTGTCCCCATCTATACGGATGGTTCCCGATCAGAGGTTGGTGCGGCTGCCTCAGCCGGTGATGTGACCCAACCGCTCTCTAGAGACATTTCCCTTCCCCGTGAGGCCTGTCTTTTCAGCAGAACTCTTCACTATTCTGGAAGCCCTCGACATCATAAGCACCCGCTCCAACTCCTTTGTCCTCTACTCGGATTCCCAAAGCGCACTGCTCTCCCTTGAAAAATTTAATCCCCGTCACCCACTCGTCTGTACCATCCAACAAACCTTCCACTCCTTAACGGCATCCCAGCACAAGACGGTCACCTTCTGCTGGGTCCCGGACTCCCAGCACATGTCGGTATCCGAGATAATGAGGCGGCGGACCGTGAGGCAAAGTCCACGTGCTCATTGCCAGTCTCCACCCGGCCCCTCCCTTTCACGGATTTTTTCCCCGACTCTCCGCTCCCACTTCCGTTCCATCTGGCAACGGGAATGGGACCAGGCTATAAACAACAAACTCTAGCGGATAAAATCACAACTTGGATATTGGGCTTCCTCGTTCCATAGGTCCCGTCATAAAGAAGTGATTCTAGCCCGTCTCCGCCTAGGGCACACACGAAGCGCACACGGTCACCTTATGGCTAAATTGCCAGCCCCACTCTGCAGCACCTGACATACCCCCCCCCCCCCATCACCGTCGTCCACCACCTGGTTGAATGCCCGAATCTGTCTGACCTCCGCCACAGCTGTTTCCCCTACCTGTTCTGCATCCCCACGTCTCCAGTCCATACTCGCCGAAGGCCTCACACTTCTCAGCGGAAGCGATTTTCTCATACCTCACCCACTCCCAACTATTACACTGCATCTAAATCCATACCCCTCCCCCTCCCCTCCCACATATTCAATAACCGAACCTTCTCATTCCCTCAGTCTAATACTCCCATCCCAGCGACACTACCAGCCCTCTGTCTCGCCGAGACAACTAAAAAGTTAAGCAACTAAAAAAAAAAAATTCTAAAAGATTATATATATATATATTATTTTTTTTTTTGAGTCCTAAAATCTCAAGGCATTAGATGTTAAATCTTCAAATTCAAAGAAGGGTCCTCTGAGGCTTTGAATTTTCCCTTAACCCCCAACAGGGAAACCCCACGAGGAAGCAGCCAGGTTGATTGCCGATGCATGGACAGACCGTGCCAAATCTGAGCTGGAGTTCTTGGTCGTAGATCGAAAGCCTTCTGAAGCAGATCTTAGAAGAAACTCCATCTCGCTTCTCTCGCAAGTCTCCTGAGGGTGTACAACATGCACCTTCAGGCAAATGCCAGTGGTTAGTCAGTTTCTTGGAGAAATATGGGTTTTCTCTCGCATTGGGTCCTTTTTAGATCTCTATGGTAATAGTCAATGTTACTTTGAACTAAAAAATTATAGATTTGTTTATCTTTCCACGAGTTAACCACAATATTTACCGATTTTTATGTATTTTCCTATTCTGGGTTTTGTTTATATATATATATATATATTGTTGTTAGTAAACTATTTAAGACTTACCTCAAATATTTACAGTATTTTTTGTTACCATGTTAATATTTAATGGCTCAGTGTATGCAGATTATTCCTTGTATCAACAAAGAATTACACACGTGATCTTACTACATAAACACGTGTGTATATATATATATATTCCTTTATTTTAATAGCCACGAATTCCTAAGTTGTACCTCAAATAGCCTAACCCAAGGCACAATTTAAATTGGGTCTCCAAGGTTTACACGAGCCAATTGGGTCTCGAATTTGTAGAACTGTAAACAGAAAATTAATCCTCTCCTTTTCTCTTCCATATTTCTGATACAAGATCTCTTCTCTACGTCATTTTTCTGGTGTGTTTAGTGTCACATTCATGTTCTCGGTTCTTAATTTTGTACTGAAGAAAATTGAATATTTACAATGAAAGGTAATCACAGTTATATAAGGTCGCATTTATTAAAGATCAAACTATATGGATCTTAAGAGTACCTATGCAAATTCATACCATTTAAATAATTACTGTGTAATGTATAATAATATATATATATATACACATATATATATATATATAACTGCTACAATGTGTTCATTTTGCAATGTCTTTATCAATTCTTACTATTTAAAACAATTATCTGAAGCTTTTCCAATAGTTTCGGTGGCTGTGGCTTTAATATATTTATAATGCTTATAGGCAGTAAAAACACTCGTAGAGTTAGCTTCTAAAGAGTTAAAATAAAATGTTCAACTCTGTAATAACATTTTTTTGACACGAATTTTGGAAAGGATTGGAAGGTCTCGGGTTTAGAGGCGAAACAAGGCTTCTTTTGTGGCCTAACACATTAAAATAATTCGGATATGTTCCTAAAATTAGTGCGTAAAAATTCAAAACTCCAATTTATAGGAGTTTTATACCTATTTCAGAATTTAACCCATCAAGTAGAATCGGGTTACATGTTAATGGCTTAAAAAACATTTGGTTATTCTCTTCTCAGATTCAAGTCGTAAATAATAAATATATTTCATTCGAGTAGATAAAATTTGTTAAAAATTGAAATGTAACGCTTTGTCATAAAGCGTAGAAGAGGTAGTTCTTCATTGGATATTTCCTGTTCTTTCAATAACACTTCATACATTTACATGCAAAAGATAGTAGTAGTAGTAGTAATTACAGATTCAATTGAAAATAGAATTAAATTATACGAAACTACCACCACATAGTTAGATTTTAATACAGAGACTGAAGTAAAATGCGCAACACATGTGGTTCGTCCCTGCGTCGCTAGGTCACGTTCCGAGCCACGCTCAAAAGCTGCGCTTGAAAGGAAATGTTTCTATTTCCCGCATGCTGATGCTGGTGGTAAGAAATGTGCTCCGGCCGTAGCCCAGTGACGCGCGGACGATATCTCCACCTCTGTTCCGCACATTTTACTTCACACTTCGTGTTGTAGAATTTTCTAATCTTGAAGGAAATGGTTACCTCGAGCTTTTAATGTAGATTGTGTGAAGTGTAATTGAATACAGTCTTATTAGTCAACTAGAAGCGACAGTCACTCTAATTGGTGTTAAGAAAATTCATAGTTTGCTAATTGATGTAAATCGAGCAATGAAACTACCATTACACAAAAAAAAAAATTAACTATTGAAGAGTGATACACGTTTTAATTCTAAGCATATATTCAATGTACATAGTTATGGTTGGCATAATTTGATATTTTACTAACTTAATTTAGAATAAATATTTTGAAATTAAATTCATTTTATAAGTTCACATAATACAAGCATTGTAAATAGGTTTTTCAAACAAAAAAAAAATCGCTAGTTAAATTTTTTAAAGATTTAGTTATAGGTAGGTATAAATAACAAAGAAAATACTTTTCTAAATATAAGTAACAATGTAAAGCTAAATAAATAAATAAATATATATATAAAATTAAAATCTTTCTATAAAATATTATTTATCTTTGGATTAACTTTTATAACGGTGATACTGTAAGTGATTTGAACTCGTTTAAAACGAGTCAGATTTTATACCCGCCACACACGATTCCAAAGCCCAAATAATGAGGAATCGGAGTTCGAAACTGGAATCACCAAAAACGGGATGAAAAAAAAAAATGGTTTGTGAACCTCAATTTATATATATTAACAAAACTGTATTTATAAAATGATTCTTTATTGTTAAAAATTAAATATTTAAAAAAAAAGTTATATTTTTTCCTAAAACTGGTTTGGAGTTCAAGCGAAGTTCAACGGAAGTTAAATATGACCATACGGATGGGGAGCCGGACCCCCTCAATGTAAAGCAGTACACCCACTCGCCCATTTTTTTTTTTTTTTAATATTTTGCAGTACTTCAGAAAACCCACCCAGGGGAGATGACCAACACACCGACCAAAAGGTTAGACATTTTGTGGTTTGTTTAAAATTTTAAATGAAACTATCAAATGCACATTGTTCCTTTTAATACAGCAATTGCCAATGGAAGAACCTAGCTTACGAGTAGATTGAAGTCAGAGTTCAGTATGTATTTTATTAAATCTGTGTATCGTGTTATTTGTTTAGCCGTCTTTGTAAAGGCTGTGACGGAGGGGCCATACGCCTTTATCCGGGATCGGAACCATCTAAGGACGGAGAGGAAGGTCATCCAGCCAACTACTTACCTAAACCCAATGTCCCCCAATCCACGGACAGCGGTGTTGCAACGATGCATGGTATGAATTATTAAAAAAAACAAATTGAGACCCTGTATTCTCCAGCTTGCGCGTGACTCAAAATATAAGTTATCACACGGTATGTGAATGTTTAAACTTAAATTCCGATTTGGGTATAAAATTTAACTTTGAATTTCACTTGTATATCATAAAATCTGACCCGTTTAAACTCTTCACAAAATGATACAAACATTAATAAACTCCCGTATATGAAAATAATCCCAACAAGAAAGCCTTTTAAAAAAAATATTTGATAAAAAACATTCCATAAAATCTGTTTTTCTAAGACTAATGCCTCGCAACCAATTTTTTTTTACAACGTATCCATCCCACTTCGATACCCAAATGGCCAGCGATAGTTCGATCTCATATACATCTCCCCTCCTTCCAAAACGGTGTGAATAAACTATCCCACAATTAATACTTACCCTTTCCTCAGCAACAGATGCCAAACTTTTCAAAGGAACTCGATAATGCACTTAGCATTGGAATATCACATTCTAAGGCACCAACGACTGTTAAGAGGATATTGGTATCCCCACTAGGGGGCGAAACACTATGGGCGGAAGGGGATGGGGAAGGTGAGCGGCTAAGGAGAGCCCTCTTCTCGTGGGACGAAGGGGAGGCTGCCGCGGGAGAGAGCTGATTCTGCGATTGGCTCTGGGAATTCATCAAATCTTTGTTTCGGTTAACGTAAGACCAAATCTTCACCTGAAGGAAGAAAAGGTTCAATAACAAAGCACGACACCAATACGAAACAATTAAGAAAAATTAAGTCAGCGAATGACTTGCTTACAATTTTATTACCCCTTTTCGAATAAATTAAGATATATTAAACAATTCTTCCAAGTACTTCAGAGTTTCCTTACGTTCTCCCTAACACAAGGGAAAACATAGAAACCACAGAAACAAAACCCGTTTTGATACTTTGACAATACTGTATTTACTTAATACATTACCAAGATTTCACTGAATATATACACGTGCATAAAGTGTACAATAATAATGTGGGGCTCAAACCCGATATCAAAGTTACGAGATAAGTGAGATGTACATAATTTACTTAGAGAACAGAATTCTCACTTTAAAAGAACTTACTAAAATTGATAATGATGTACTGTACTGTACACAATACAAATTCATTTACCGGTAATATGTAATCATTTCAATGAGATGATTATAACGAGAACTATTTCGGAACGACATCAATGTTCCCGTCTATCAGGGTTGGTGATTTTTTTTTCTACATGTTCAAGATAGACTGAAACCAGTAAAAAAAAAAAAAGATTCCTTTTCATTCTTACAAGTTCCTGTAGCACTAATAACATGAAGCAAACTATTATATTAGCTAAGTCATCTTCGAGTTTGGATAAGAAATTGCACCTTTGCGGAAGGTGCCAGTTTGTGAATATATCTAAGATTTATTCCAGGCCAAGAGTGCAATAACTATTGCAATGAGCACCATGTGAGTACAAGGAAACCAAGGGCGACACTTGAGTTAGGTTAACAGTTAAAAGAGGATTCTTACTATACAGGGTGTTTATAAAGTCCCTATCTATTTCAGTGAAAACTTAGCAAAAAGGGTAAAATTCAATAACAATATAATAGAAGGCATACATTTAATGAATATTTAAGCATACGATTCTACATGAGCACCATCAGTATCTCTCCAGAGTTCGAATCTGTCGGTAGCATTGCGCAACACATTTTGGAGTATGATAGCAGTTACAAAAATAACCCCTGTTACGATACGAGCACGTAACTGTCCCAGCTTCATTCAGATGGCATTTTAAACACCGTTGTCTTTCAACAAAATGGGGCACCTTGTCATTACGCAAACATTGTTCAGGAGTACCTAAATGAACGATTTCCAAATCGGTGGATCGGACGTGGAGGAAACAGGCCCTGGGCGGCTCGATCTCCAGACCTAACGCCCTTGGATTTCTTTGCATGGGGGCTTTATCAAATCAAACGAGGGTTACAGATCTGCAAGATTTACGTGCTCGTATCGTAACAGCAGTTACAAAAATAACCCCTATCATGCTCCAAAATGTGTTCCGCAATGCTGCTGACACATTCGAACTCCGTAGAGATACTGATGGTGCTCATGTAGAATCATATGCTTAAATATTCATTAAATGTATGCCTTCTATTATACTGTTATCGAATTTTGCCCGTTTTGCTACGTTTTCACTGAAATAGGGACTTTATAAACACCCTGTATTATGATAATTATATATATATATATATATATATATATATATGGAATGATAAATGTTACTTTTTTTTAATGTAGATCCAATTTCTAATGGGGGGGGGGGGGGGGTACTATACATTTAATATGCTACACTACACCAGTTGTATAAAATCAATTTATTAAATTTGAGCTGCAAAATTAGTATTCCTTTTCAAAACTTCCAATCAGCATTAGGGCTCAAGAGCTATACTGTACTTTTCATGACCTTAAATGTTTTCTAGAAATGAAAAATGTTTTATATCAAATCAGTGGAATAAAAATTAATTAATTATTGATGCTTTATAGAAATAATAAATATGTTCTACGAATGTTTATTCACTTTAGGACAGTGGCTATTATGATTTTAATTAATGTTTAAAAAAAAAAGGTTAACCCAGGTATCTTAATTTGTCACTATAATCAATAGAGCTATAAGTAAATTCTATAACCTGGTTTTATTGAAAAATAAACAGCAAAGTTCATTACCATTCTTTATGTATTATCTATACTACAGTATAGTGATTAATTAGTTTTCGCTTTCTATAATTTTTATTTATTTATTCGTATACTGATTTAAATAGATTTTTTTAAAATCATGATTTAAAACTGATTTAAATCAACCAACCCTGCCGTCTATATTTGCAACATTGAGCTTTGAGTGATGCAAGGACCTGATTCTTGTTCGCGACACACCGTCTCGTGACGTTGCACGTGTATGAAATTTTATCAATTCGTCTTTGTTCAAAATTTATGGCGCAGACACGAGTGTGTGATGAACGGACAAGAGCAATCCAGTACTGCCCGCACAAAAGGTATTTGGCGGGAACAATTATCAGTCAGGAGGTCCAGAAACTAGCAGAGTGGTCAGGCCAAATTAATTGGGTTCACTGCGCTAACTCCCGCGTTATTAACCAACACCATCAGGAGTCGGACCCCATCCTTAGTGTTTTCACTTCGCTTAAAGGGAAACCCCAATAATTCGGGACCTACACCCATTTCGGCAACGAGAACATTTTGTTTGCAAACTAATAATTAAACTAACCTAATCCAATTTAATTTAACCCTAAAAATCTTCACAGAATATCGTTAGCCCGATATTTGGTTACGAAAGGTACCATACCTGCATAAACGATTGTGTATGAAAAACAACAACAATGTCGGAACGACACAAATGTCCCTTCCTACATTTGTGACCTTGACCTTTGGTGCACGACCTTGATTCTTGCTCGCAACACATCGTCTTGTGATGATACATACGTGTATGAAGTTTCATCAATTTATGTCGAGCGGCTCAAGAGTTATGATGCGGACACGAAAAAGCAAAGTTTAATGATCACGAAAAGGTTTCATCAGTATTGAATAAGTCAAAAAATTATGTCGTGGACCTCCATTTGGGACCTTAACCCAAGTCTTGCTCAAGACACGGATTTGTAATGATCTACATGTATGTAAAAGTGCATCAGTTTATGTAGAGCGGTTCAGAAGTTATGGCATAGACTTATCTTTGATGCAGGGCCCGGGTATTGCTCAAAACACACCGTATTATGATCATCCGTGCGTGTGAAGTTTCACGAATTGAGGCGTATAGAATAGAAAGGGCGTACGCCCGAAAATAAAGTTATTACTCGTTGACGACTGAACCGAGTTTAATGGTTTTGGTCTCAAGCCAGTGTCGGAGCGCGTCACACCCACGGAATACAGCGTGCTGATTGGTTACTGCGCAAAACGGAATATCGGGAAACCGGGAGATACGCCTGTGCTATTCTAATAGCCTCAATTCATGCCAAGTAGTTCAAACGTTATAATCTTGGCACGAAAATGCGACGGACGGATACAATCCAGTATGACCTCTTCAAATTTATTTGGTTGGAGACATAATAAAAGTGAAGCAGGCCATATGAGCAACCCTTATAAGGCAATTTTATGGACTGTATATATTTTACTTATTCATGGTAGAAACTGTATACCAAATTTTAACCAGTGGAAATCTTTACCTTATTCGTCCATTCGTCAATCAATGTGGCGAAATAGAGATTCAAAACAGAGATGGAAAACTTCTTATTCTCGATCAGGGTGAGAATTTTAGGCACGATCTGCGGGGGCCGCGATTTCAGAGGAAATGGCTCGCTGACCTACAACACAAATAAGTTTACTGTAAATTATTTTCAAAGTTTAGACCTATCAAATTATAATCCTAAGTAAAGATAATAGTTACACACATCGACTATCAATTCATTGCAACCAAAACGAACGAGAACACCACACAGAGGATTCCGTTCTTATCGCGAACATTGAAGACAATAGAATTAATAAGACCAATTCTGTTCATTTGGCGCATTGAACCCTCCTTTGTTCAAAGTCAAAAGCTTATGAACTATCTTATAAATGGTTACAGAGGGGCCAATGACTGCCATTTCCGTCTTAAGGGAAGACCGTACCAATAGGGCCCTGGGGTCGGGGTACCGGTGGGAATGAAACGTTTTTATTAGCTAAAAGAGAAATAAGTTAATACTACTGATTTCTATTATCTGCCTTCTTTCATTACGTACTTGGACATCGTAACTGAGGAACCTCTCCTTCGTCTCCTCCTCGCCAACTTCCGGACGAAGAGGTGTGAACTTCATGCTGAAATTATCCCACGAAGATTCACTCACAGAAGGTGACCAGACGGTGATAATGTTGACATTTTCCACTTCTTTCGAATCTTCGCCGGGAAAGTTCAAGTGAAGGTGATGAAACAAACACAAGGGCATAATAGACTGCCAAAACAAATACAAAAAAAATTAAAACACGAGTACATACTTACCAACTTGGAAGAAAAGAATGAATTTCATTTTGTGTTACTATGCAATGAATAGATTCACTTTACGTGAATAAACTACGTAATAAAGGTTGACCTAAACTGAGAAGCCTCATGGAAAGCCTACCTTTAAAACAAGAGGAATATCTGATAAAGGTTGATCTAAACTGAGAAGCCTCGTGGAAAGCCTACCTTTAAAATAAGAGGAATATCTGAGAGCAGCTTTTCATCTGAAGATTCAAATATAACTTTATTTCCAATGTAAATGTGGTGAAGTAACTTTTGGAAATTCTTTGGAGTCATGATTTCCATCAGTGACTGGAGAGACATTCTACCTGCCAGTCGGAAACCATACTTGTTACTTATAAAATTAAAAATAATACTTTATAAACGTACATAAACTTCCACCTTAATGAATATGAATAAAAGCTACGTTATAAGTACACACAAGTTACTTCTAACCTACAAATATGCTTATTTAGAAAAAAACGAACTAATTTTGAGGATTTCAACAAGAAACTTAATTATTTGAAAGCGTTTTGAAAAGACTTAAAATTAAACGAAATCTTGCATTTTTGCACGTAGTCTGTACAACAACATTATTTATAATTTTTATTCCCGAAGTTGTTGAGAGAATCGTTATCAGTAACAAAATAACAGCAATTTATTGCGTATCTTGTGACGCGTGAGAAACCAAACGAGTTTCGTATCAGGAACAAAAGTATCAAAATGCTGCAATCACATTTTTATACAGTGACTGAAAATATTAAAACTACGTTAAAATTACAGTATGAAGGTGGAATAAACCACAAACCTAATTTCAAGGTAGAAATAACTACTTTCTTTTAAGCAAAATTAAGATTTTAGTCATCGGTGAAAATAATTTAATACGGGTCATTAATACTTAAAGAAGGAATATAATGTGAACGTAGTCACAATCTAATTAATAAAGATCAAGCCTACATCAATAATTAAATCAAAAAGTATTTCATGACGTTTCGCTCCTCAGATGCATGCAATCTCTACGACCGTACTATGTACTCTATAATCTGTACTCAACTGAAGAGGGTCCAGTGTTGTGGACCGGAACGTCGTCTTTTTCAAAATAATTCCACTGTGGGTTTCCCTGCCACCCAGTAATAAGGGGATGCGAAAATAAACCCACAACATTTCACCCAATCGCTCTTAGCGATGTGACGAATATTTAAGAGTTCAAATTAAAGTTCAGGACTTCCATGAAAAGTTTTTAACCCTATACCAAAATAGGATTCTCTTTTCGGAGAATTTTTTTACTTGGGTATTATTCTTCAGTGAAATTTATTCCACCCACAACTGTTTACAAGTATCAGGAATATACTGTGGAACCTATTTTAACTCTTTTAGAACGAGCACTTCATTCAATATTTCACTCGTTTCCAGCGCCGTTCAGTCTCCGAATTAAAAAGTCCGAACTCGGTCAATTCGTAAGTGAAGAGACGGAAGAGTTCTGATAACCTAGACCTAGAGACACCGCCGGGCGAGCTCTTGCTCAACGGCAATTGTTCCACAAAAGTTTAGTAACTTTAAGAAACCTTCGGAAAAAGATGCGTCCGAGCTCACTTACGTTGGTCTTCCTCTGGAACAAACAGAGGAGGACCTTCAACCAGTTTCTCGAGCAGGCGCAACCCTCCCGCCTTCAGAATCCAAGTGAACCTCGAGTGTAACGTTGTCCATATATTTTTGTCTCCTACAAGATCCGTCAAAGGCCTTGGGTTGCCCGCCGCTGAAAAATGTACAAAATAAATAAATAAATATGCAAACACTGCCCCCACCAGGATTCAAACCCACCACCTCTTGAATAGAAGGTGAGGGCGCCAGCCACGACACTACGATAGCATAAAAGTTAATACAACCTGTAATGCATTTAAAAACTCAGGAAATGCATAACGTTTGGCGTCCAGAGGCATTTTATGTTAACCCTTCCGCACTCGATGTAATGACCAACGTTTCATTTAAATTATCTGGTGCAACATTGGGATCTAATGAATGAAATATCTCGTCGTAGTACAGTGGATAACACACTCACTTTTCATATATACCTATATGAAATGAATTTCACAAATAAACAAGAAATTAATAAATGATACCCACGAGGAAAAAAGAAGCAATTCCAAGACTTTTCGTATATTTAACAATACACAATCTTTCCTTGATGAGGTGTATTGTTACGAATAAATACACGGAAGGCCTTGAAAACGTTTTTTTTCCCTTTGTCACAATAAATAAATAAATAAATAAATATATATATATATACACACACACCGGGTGGTGATAAATGATATTCCGATTTTAAACACTTATGAAAAAACTAACAAAGCTACAGCGGAAAGCAAGATATACAAATAAAGAAGAACTCAAAAAGCTTTATTTACAAGCTATTTAAGTTCAATATGAGCTCTTTTTATGGCGCTGCAGACATCAAAGCGGTATTCTGTTTCCCTCCATACATTTTGTAGCATATCATACTGAACTTTTCTAACAGCCTCACGTATCCTTTCCTTCAAACGTTCCAAAGTTGTTGCCATTGGTGGAACAAAAACTTAATTTTTGACATAGTCACAGAGGAAGTAGTCAAGTGGGGTTGGATCGGGCGAACGAGCTGGCCAAGGAATGGGCCCCCACGCCCAATCCAACGATCAGGCAATTGCTCAAAAGGAGCTCATATTGATCTTAAATAGCTTGTAAATAAAACTTTTTGAGGTCTTCTTTATTTGTATATCTTGCTTTCCGCTGTAGCTTTGTTAGTTTTTTCATAAGTGTTTAAAATAGAGAATATCATTTGCAATCACCCGGTATATATATATATATATATTTTTTTTTTTTTTAGTTCAGGAAGAACCGATTCGCCTCTATTTAAAGGGCATATCTCAGCGGAAAAACAAAGAAAAAGTGAGAGGAAAGACAGAGGAAAAAGAAAGGGTGGAGGGGACAGTCGAAGTGGAAAAAGACCAAGGATGACAAGGACTGCAGGGTCGAGCCCCATCATTCTTGGGTGCTAGGGCCGGGATGGCGCACGTGAAACCTCCAGGAACAAGCACGTACAAACGAGCACAAAGAGCACTCAAGAGCACGAGCTTAGAACCCCCTTGCGGGGATATATATATATATATACATATATATATATATATATATATATACACACACACACACACAGGGTGTCCGAGAATTATCTGTACAATTTTTGGCTGTTATTAAAAGTCAACCATGAAGTGTAGAAATTCCAGTGTTGTCCCATTTTACAGAGAATCTCATTAAGTTTTTTCTGATACCACGTTTTGGCAAGTTTTTTAGAAATGTACGCGGGTGACAGACATTGATGATTTAAAAGCAAGAATCACAGCTGCTATTGAGCGAATTGATGTGGATATGCTGCAGCGTACATGGCAACATTTGGAGTATCGATTGGATGTTTTGCGAATCACTAATGGTGCACATATCGAATGTTTGTAACAACGTTACTTTAATAAAAGAAACTTTTGAAAATACAGATTCTAAATAATCTTGTTTAAGAATTTTACGTGTGTTATCAAGAATTTTATTAAAAGATGAAATTGTACAGATAATGTTCGGACACTGGAATTTCTAAAAAAACTTGTCAAAACTTGATATCAGAAAAAACTTAATGAGATTCTCTGTAAAATGGGACAACACTGGAATTTCTACACTTCATGGTTGACGTTTAATAACAGCCAAAAATTGTAGAGATAATTCTCGGACACCATATATATACATATATATACATAATATATATATATATATATATATATATATATATATTATATATATATATATATATATACCTTACAAAGGTTTCGCGCGATGATTTCTCATTTCGCGAAGGTCAAGCTTGTCGCCCTTCCTCTCGAGTTGGCCTGGTGAAATATTGGGTTGGATTCTTGTGCTCTCCACCTCACATAGCCAGGTACGCCCGGCTCATCGGGGATTGTTCTGAGCCAGGCGTTTAGTTTTCTTTTGAAGATGTCCACTGCAACTCCCTTCGTGTTTCTTAGGTCTTTGGGCAATTGATTAAACAGTTTTGGTCTTCTCACTACAAAACTATTTTCTTTCAGGGTTAAGGATGTTCCCTGTCTCGCCTTTAATTTGGGAATAGGACACAGTCTACCGTTTCTACCTTCCACCATTGTTTGGGGAGTTATAGGGTTCAGATAAGATTAGGGACTAGTTTCTCCATTATTTTCCAGAGTGTAAATAATGGTGTATCTCTCTCTTCTCCTTTCCAGTGAATATAGGTCTAGTTCGCGTAACCTTTCCCAGTAATTTAGTTCTTTGCACCCATTGATCTTGGCTGTGAAGCTTCTCTGGATCCCTTCCAGCTGTCTAATGTCTTCTTTTTTATATGGGGATGTTAGGACCGAGCAGTATTCCAATTTGGGTATGATCAGGGTTTCCAGTAGATGAGTCATTACCTTCCTATCCCTTCGTTTAAAGGTTCTCAATATCTGTCCCGTTATTCTCTTTGCTCTGTTTACTGCTATCTTATTTTGTGTTTCAAATTTCGCATCATCTGTCATTGCAACCCCTAAATCTTTTGCTCTGGAATTTCTCTGAATTCCCTGTCCATTTGGGGTATAATATTCCATAGATTTTAGGTCCTCTCTTTTTCTGTACCGTAATAGTTGAAATTTCTCTCTGTTAAACTTCATATTGTTGTCTTCCATCCACTTGTAGATTCTGTTTATGTCGGTTTGTGGAGATCCTATGTCTTCTGGGTTTCTTATTTTTCTACTGATCTTTGTGTCATCCGCAAAGGATGTTACTGTGCTGTCTCTGGTAACGTCCTCATCTATGTTAGTTAGCATGATTATGAAGAGCATTGGAGCTAATACTGTTCCTTGTGGTACTGAGCTGAGGACCTCTGATTCTGATGAAGATATTCCTTGTACTGTAACGACTTGCCGCCGCTCACTAAGGAAATTATATATCCATTTCCCTACTTTTCCTGTTATTCCCATATATTTCAGTTTATATATTATGATTCCGTGGTCACACTTGTCGAACGCTTTAGAAAAGGCTGTGTATATTACATCATAGTTTTCTATCGCATATCAATTTGTCAGTTTTTGGGATACTGAAAGATTCGTACTGAGCTCTTAATATTTCAGATACTTCTGTTAGATCATCAGATAAAGCACTGTTATCATTTTTTAAAGGTCTGATAGTCGCATGGTTTTTTGACTTTCTTTTTGCGAAATTATAGAAGTACTTTGAGTTAGCCTTTATCGCTTCTATAGCGTCGTCTTTTTCTGTATGCTTCTCGATTAGTTCCTGTATGACGACATCGATACTTTGCAGTTTATCATTTAATATTAATATTTTTCTGATGTTGTCATCTTTACAATTACTTAATTTTGCAGTCACTCTTTTTCTCTTTCGAAACAATGCCCTCTTTGTCTCTCGAACCTGCTTCTTTTTCCTCTTTGTTGTATCTTTGGGACATGTTTTTCCACAATTTCCACCGTCTTCTCCTCTAACGTCATTAGCATCTCCTCCGTTGTCTTGGCCTCGAAAATGGTTTTCCAATCTATTACTTCCATGCTGGATGTCACATCTTCCCAGTTTATAGCTTTGGAGCGAAAATTAAAAATTTCGAATTTGCTTCTTTCTGTTGCGCGTGTTCTTTCCTGTTGCCTTTATATTAGTTATTTCAATGATGTTGTGGTCCGATATCATAGTTGGGGATATTTCTACATTATCAATTAGATTACTGTTGTTTGTGAATACCAAATCTAGGCAGTTGTTTTTTCTTGTGTTTTCTGTTATTTCTTGCATTAACAAATTCATCAGCTAGAGCTAGTAGCATTTTTACCTGCTCCTGGTCTTCTCGTGTGCCCCCCTTGTCCTGGTGTATACATATATTTATTCCTATCCTTTTATATTTCATGAATGGGAAATTAAAATCACTACAGAGAAAAATATTTGGGGTTTGAGATTGTAGATCTTTTACCAAGTTTCTTACCTCTGTAATGGAATCTGAAAATTTTGAGGTTGGCGTATTTGGGGGTCTGTACATTACAATTAGTACCATATTTAATTTTTCAATTTTTGCTGCTACACATTCTACGTAGCTGTTTGAGGTACTTATAGCCATTTCTGCTGTGTGCCTTTCGCGTGTGTAAATAGCACATCTTCCTTTACGTCTCACTGTTCTGTCGGCTCGGAGGATGTTATAGTTGTCAATTTGTGTAATTATACATACATACATACATACATACATACATACATACATATATATATATATATATATTATATATATATACTATATGATCAAAAGTATTTGGACACCCCGGAAAATCCGCATTTCTGCAAATATCACCTTCGCCGAAAGGTATGCTGGGAAAAAGCGTGGCGAAACTATAATGTTGAGGTGTTCTGTTAAGTTATCAGTAACTGTTGTGAAGCCATGCCGCGCGGACGTGAACTCTCCGAGTTCCAACGTGGACTCGTCATCGGATGTTATTTAAGTAACGTTTCTATACGAAACATTGCAGCCAAACAGGATATACCAAAGTCGACTGTAGCGGATGTTATCATGAGATGGAAGCACGACGGTGCAACTAACGCGAAAAAACGTTCCGGACGACCACGCAAACTGACGGAACGTGATAGAAGTAGTCTGGTACGACATGTCAAGAAGTCCCGCACGTCCTCTGCCGCTTCCATCGCTGAGGAGGTAGGAAGAGCATCCGGTACCTCCGTTAGTACTGTAACTATCTGCAGAGTGATGCACAGACTCGGTTATTATGGTAGAGCAGCTGTACACAAGCCACTGATTACAAAAGTTAATGCCACGCGTCGTTTGGCCTGGTGTCTCCCGTCGTTCCTGGACCGTGGAGGACTGGAAAACTGTTCTTTGGAGCGACGAGTCGCGGTATTCACTCTTCCAGTCTGATGGGCGTGTTTGGGTGTGGCGACAGCCCGGAGAACGGCTTCTTCCTGACTGTGTACGTCCAACGGTGAAGTTCGGTGGAGGGTCCATCATGGTATGGGGTTGTTTTTCCTGGCTAGGGCTCGGCCCGTTGGTTGTTATACCCACTACCATGAACGCTGACGTTTATCTCGACGTTCTGGACAATTCGGCCCTCCCTACACTGTGGCAATACTACGGAGATGGCCATTGTTTGTTTCAACAGGATCGAGCTCCCTGCCATACTGCAAGGCGTGTGCAGTACTGGTTTCGTGAAAATAAGGTGGATTTGTTAGACTGGCCTGCTCAGAGCCCAGATCTCAACCCAATCGAGCACATGTGGGACGAACTGGAGCGACGGATACGAAACCGCACACCATGCCCGGCTTCACTTGCATCTCTTGCATCAGCTCTGCAAGAGGAATGGCGAGCCATTCCTGCACAGACTTACCGAAAACTGGTGGAAAGTATGCCTCGACGTGTTGACGCTGTAATAAAAGCAAAGGGTGGACCTACTGGTTACTAAATGCCATAATAAAACCATTTTTCCCAAAACCATGCGGTGTCCGAATACTTTTGATCATATAGTATATATATATATATATATATTAGGGTGACAATAAAAATCGAAAGTTGGAGTTTTTTATTGGCCATTTGTTCAATGCTGCTACTACATGAGAAAACAATGTACTGTAAATATTAGGTCATTCAGATAATATTTAAGGGTGTCTCAAGTGAGGTAAATAATTCTCCTTATAACAAAAATTAATTATTCATTACCTAGTAAAAATAAATTAATATTTTTTTAATTAATGTAAATAAACGTTAGTTTTAGTTCATAAGGTTTAAGTGCAGGCGTACTCCAATCGTAATAAGTAAATAATATATTTACTAAATATATTCCAGGGTGTCTTTCATTCAATTGTAGACCACCCATTAATTCTTGCTTTTCCTCAAGCCATACCCCTTTTTCAATGTACCAGGCTGAGACTTCCTATGATCCTCAACAACCTGCAAGAGATGTTGGCGCTGTTCTTCATTCTTCGTAATCTTTGTATTGAAGGCCTGGATCAAGGCAATTCCCCTCTCTGCCATGTCATTGACGACTTTTAGTCCTTCAACTATAGTCAAACCAGTCTTGAAATCTTCGTCGTCCGGCCAGGTCTCTGGTTCCTTGGACAAGAAACCATCATTAATTTTTAGAAGTTCAAAGAGAAGCTTTGATCCTTTCGAGGCAAAGTCCGAGAGCTGCTTTGTTGAAATGGAAGAAACAGCAGGTATTGGGGCTCGCTTTGGAGGATCTTCAGCAGCTTCTTTTTCCAGGATTGATCGAGCGATATTCTTTTTCGTCGTTGCATTGATACCTTTATGAAAGAGTGCGAGACCAATCAAGTACTCGCTGAGGTACCATAAGTGACGACCGAGGACACTAAGGCAGGATGCTGAGATCTTTTCATCGTGGTACTTTGCTAGGTCTTGAAGAAGCTTCAAATCGTTCGCGGGAGCAGATGAAGGACTGCTGGCCGTGAACCACGCGCTGACATACTGTATAACTCCAGGGCAAAAAATACAAATCGTTTTAAGCCAGACATTTCACGAGTTGTAAGTCTGAACTGATGGGAAAGCAGCAGGATTTTTAATGAATAAATTACTTTTGCCATCCAACGTGCTCGGTAAAGTGCTCCAGGTCGCCGAAACCTAAAGTTAGGTAAATTACCTCCAAGGATTGTAATCGACAACTCCAAGAATTCACGGTAATCATCCCTCGGCTGATCAAATTCAGTTCCAAATTTATATAATTTAAACATCAAACTATGCCAACAATTAATGAAACTTTTCTAGAACAATTTCCAATAATAATATAATCAATGTATCAAAATAAAAATATATTACCTTAGATATCTTAAAAGAATCGGGAGAGAACTTCTAAGCGTTGTTTTCAGTCAGGCAGTCGTATGCAAAATGAACTTGAAGCACCAAAAGCTGATCATCCAAAGATTGATACACATCATATTATTTAACGATTTATTTATGAAAATTTTAATTTATTTAAATAAATTAATCGATTTGCATAATCTATAGTATGAAATAAAGGAAACAATTCTATTAAATTATATAATACACTTGCATTCTCGAAACATTTTTGTTTTTGAAGCGTTGTCGAAACTCGTTCATTCTTGAAATTTCTTCCGCGTGACAGTTTCATTCATGTGACTCGAGGCACCCCTAAATGCTTTCCGAATTCCATGAGATTTCGTCTACGGTGTTTCCTTATAGGGTGGCAGCATTGGACAAATGGCCGGCAAATGTTTTTGAATTTCAAATTTTATCCCTATAAGAAGTTGTCACCCTAAATTATATATATATAATATATATATATATATATATATATATATATATATATATATATATATATATATATATATATATATATATATATACTGCGTTCCAAATTATTAAACAGATTACATTTTCTCCAATGTTTTCAAGTTCTTCCCCGATTTCAATGAAATTTGTAGCAAATAATCACTATATATATCAGCATTGATAGTATTCATTTCGATAAAATATTTTGATAATTAAAATATTTTGATAATTAAAATAATTATCTCATTTTATTGAAAAATATGTAAAATATTGTGTTCCGAATTATTAAGCAAGTATTCTATTTACGCATCTAAATGGTGAAAATGGGTAAGAAGAAGGATTTAACACTAACTGAGAAAAGGAAAATAGTCAAGTTACTCACTGAAAATATAAAATCTATTAAAATTACGAAGCAGTTCGGCAGAGCTTATCGAACTGTAAACAAGTTTGTAGCGGAGGGTACCAAACTGAGGCAGCGAAGTGATAAAGGAGCTATAAGAAAAGTGACAAGGTGGCAGATATCTGTAATTAAGCGCAAATTGCAAAGCATCCATTGTCCTCAAGTAAAGAGGTTTTTGAGCAGGCTTTTAGTACCCAAGCATCAGAGCTCTACCTTTAAACAGAGTTTATAAGATATTCATTTCCAATGTAGAAGTTTTTGCTGGATAGGGTTTTATTTTTTGAGTTTTTAATTTTTTCTAGTTCTTCGTTTATATATATATATATATATATATATATATATATATATATATATAATATATATATATATATATATATATATATATATATATATATATATAAGAATTACATGAAAAATTGCTAATTCGTAATAGTTGTAGATTTTTGGAGAGAGGCGGGAAAAGGGAAAGAACTACGCCTGACATTTGTACAATAGATCATAATTTTAACTTTTAAAACTTTATTTTTCATTTTAAACGAGTACAGTAAACGTGGAACTAAAAATCTAATCACCAATAAAACCAATTCACGAAGGAAAATTTGAAAAGTTCCTCTCGTCCTTTCATTTAGAGACTAAAAATAAAAATTACATAAAAAATAATAAAACACAAATTTGAGTGCACCTTTTATCCTCCAAATATTTTATTAAAAACGAAAATGTAGAGGAACTCCAGTCTTTTAATTCTTTACTGGTTTTTAGTAATCAAACCGGCATGAATTCTTGATAAGGGAACAGCCTAAAAACTCGAGAGGTAAACTTGACAAAGGCAGTGAAAAGAGGAAAAGTGAAGGGGGAAAAAAAAAAATTAAACATACCTCTATGACGTTTTGAGTTGTCTGGCGTGACGGGAGGCTTCAACCCTATTTGATGACTTTCTTGTTTTTCTTCCACAGAGTAAACCTTGAAAAACAGTTTCAGTGTTCAAAAATTATATTTTCCCCATTAACATCTTTAAATTAATTACTCTTGCAACTAAAAATCCTTGCGCGACTCTCATTTACATAGCTATTAAAATTTCCATCAGTTCACATTCAAAATGTTTACGATGCGTTATAAATATATACTCGTGTTTGTATATATGTATATATGCCCAAGTCTCCAAGTAGCGCCAATAGTAAGCCACTTTTTTACCAATTAATTTTTAACCTTTCAGATGTTCTGTGCGAGCAATGATTCCTCACTTCATGAAAGTCAGGCTTGTTGCCCCTCCTCTTAGGTTGAACTTAAATAAGTCGGTTTTTCTTGCATAACCTACTTTTTTGAAGTTAGGTTAGATTACCCTGAACTAACTTAACCTAAAACAAATCAGAGGGTTTGTAAATTTTGAGGGAGCATAAGACACGACTTAAATTTTAAAAAAAAAATAATCATTCTATATATAAGGAAAAAAAGGAAAATCTCTAAACTTCCTTATGGAACCTCCCTTACTTTAACACAAGCAAAAGTGATTAAATATTCAAAAATTAAAAATATATAGTGTGTTCGACCTACTGAGTAAAAAAATGGTCATTGACGACCAACTTGGGCATGTGTGCGTGTGATATATATATATATATTATATATAATATATATATATATATATATATTATATATATATATATATATATCAGGTCATCCCATAAGTAATGTCGTTTTTTACGAAAGATTAAGTTTAAACAAGTCCTACTCGGTTTAAGCATAAATTTTCCGGAGGTTATATCTAAGAGGAGATCTATCGTGTTTCACTACATACGTTACAGACCTTAACCAGTGAAGACGTGTGTTTTGCTTTATGTGAACCCTCATAAACATGGCGGTATCAGAAGAGCATATCAGGCATATAATGCTTTATGAGTTCAAAAAAAGGGAATAGTGCTACTGAAGCAACACGAAACATTCAGGACGTTTATGGCAACGATATTCTGCATGTGAGGAAATGTCAAAGATGGTTTCAAAAGTTTAGAAATGGTGACTGCTGTTTGACAGATGCAGCACGCTATGGACACCCTGCTGAGTTTGATGATGACCTGCTGTTAGCCGCACTTGAAGAAGACTGTTCAACAACTGTCGAAGAATTGGCTCAGAAACTCAATTCATCCCCGTCCACCATCCATCGACATTTGCAACAACTCGGGAAAGTGCCTGTTAGGAAAATGGGTGCCACATGAATTGTCGGTCGACAATCTGAGGGTGTGGGTAAACATTGGCACAGCTCTTCATTCCCGTGAACTCCAAGATCCGTTTTTGCACCGTTTAATGACTGGTGATGAAAAGTGGATACTGTACCAGAATGTTAAGCGCCGTCGACAGTGGGTTTGCGCCGGAGAACCAGCGACACCACAGCCAAAACCAAATCTTCACCCTCTGAAGGTGTTGCTTAGTGTTTGGTGGGATAAAGGTGGTGTAATACACTTTGAAACCTTACCACACAACCAAACAATCACCGCTCAAGTCTACTGTCAACAACTGGATCGATTGAACACTGCACTAAAAGAAAAGAGACCTTCTTTGGTTAATCGGAAAGGAATCGTGTTCCACCACGACAACGCACGTCCTCATACCACTCGGATCACAAATGCAAAAATTGAGGAGCTTGGGTGGGAAAAACTTCCACATCCTCCATATTCTCCAGAACTTGCGCCTTCAGATTATCATTTCTTCAGGAGTTTGCAAAACTATCTTGACGAGAAACAGTATACTTCTTTAGATGACCTGCACACCAGTCTTTGTACGTTTTTTGCCTCAAAACCGCCTAAATTTTATAAACAGCATTCAAAAGCTTGTAGGACGTTGGCAGAGTGTCAATGATTCCGATGGAAAATATATACTAGATTAAAAAGTTTCAGTTGTTTTTTTTTGTCCTTCAAATTCTGATCTAAAAAACATTACTTATGGGATGACCTGATATATATATATATATATATATATATATATATATATATATATATATATATATATATATATATATACACAGTGGAGTAAACAGCAACAGTGTAGTAACATCCTTTGCAGACGATACAAAGATCAGCAGAAAAATCAGCAATGTAAATGAAGTGGAGGCCTCGCAAAGGGACACAAACAAAATACACAAATGGTCAGAAGACAACAATATGACATTTAACACTGAGAAATTTCAGCTCTTGAGATATGGTAGAAATGAGGAACTTAGACTACATATCATGCTCCAGATAGACAGGAAATTCAGAGGAGAAGCACGAAAGCAGTTTATCAGATAGCGATAAACAAAGCAAAAAGAGTGGCGGGGCAGGTACTAAGAACGTTCAAAAGGAGAGACAAGACAGTAATAATTCCCTGCTGAGAACCAAAACTTGAATGCTGCTCAGTTTTGAATCTCCATATAAAAAGGAAGAAATTAATAAACTAGAAGAAACTCGGAGACATTTCACATTAAAGATTGATGGCTGCAAAGAAGTCAACTACTGGAAAAGACTACATAAACTAAATCTGTACTCCCTGGAAAGACGAGGAGAGAGGTACACCATAATCTAATGGAAAGTGATCGAAAAACTGGTACCAAACCTCAAACTAAACCCAATTACCATCCAAACAACACTGGAAAATAGGAAAGGCAGTGTGTGCAGTGTTCCCAAATTAAAGGCCCGACAAGGGACCTCCTAAACACTGAAGGAAAATAGCTTGGTTGTCAGGGGGCCAAGACTTTTTAACCAGCTTCCAAAGGACCTTGGAAACGTTACAGGGGTCAAAGTTGAAGTCTTCAAGAGAAGACTAGATGCCTGGGTCAGGATTGTACCAGATGAGACAGGTATACCTGGCTATGTGCGGTGGAGAGCGCAGGAAAGTAACTCGCTCCTTCACCAAGCCAGACCTAGAGGTGGGGCCACCAGCTTGACCTTAAGCTCAGAACCTAAACGAGGTTAACGATACCATATATATATATATATACTGCACCTCGGTGGTGGTGTGGTTAGCATCGCTGACTACGAGTCCATCAGCCTAAGGATCGAGACCCAGTGATGGCAGGCGGCGTGCAGCAAAACTCAGCTGTTCATCCTTCCACATAATAAAAAAAATTGGCTGGTAGATAAATGGGTACCGAGTAGCATAGTGGTTAAGACACTGGGCTGCTGGTGGGGCGTACTGTAGTTGGGATTCCACATTAAACTGTAGGTCTAAGGTGGAGTGATAAACTTGATCTTCGTTAGAATGAACAATTAGGGCAGAAGCAAAACCAAGTTAGTAAGTATTTGGGCTTACCTTACATGCAGAGTCTTGTAGTAATTTGATAATTTCTTGAATATATTTAATAAAAAAGGACCAGGAATTCAAGAGAAACATTTTGTCCGCCATCATCACCAAGATGCTGTATCTGAATGAGATTAAAATGAATTTAAAATAGTTTTTCAATTATTCCTCCCAAGTACAACCTAATGCACTAATTTAACCATTCAACATTTAAACATTTACTGTAAAATTACTGCATGTTTAAAAAACATGACATTTATCACTGGTGGTCTTAAATCTAATCTATAAGTTATTTTAAAATGAACACAATCTTGGCATGCCACTTCATAACAAATTCTTTGTGAAATTATTATTATTAATAATAATAATTAATTAAATAATAAATAAAATAACTTTCAAACACTCATATTGAATAAAATTTCAGCCAACAAATTTAAATCTGTTATTGTATTTCAGAGTTCAATATATGTATAACAAAACAATTCAGACCTCTGCTCCATTGGTAAGAAAATAATTGAAAAGAAAAAAAGGGAAAGGCTGCTACATACGTACAGGCAATGGCATGCAGCAGACTTTCCATATTTGGCCTTAAATGGTAATCTCATAATCCGGGACTTTCCAACCTTTTGTAAACTGATCTGATAATTTTATTTTTAATTCTGTTCCTATGGCTGTCTGACAAGACACTTATCAATCATGGATGTACTTGTAGTTGTATATAACTGAAGTCCGGTTCCTTTCCCCGTATAATAAATACTGTGCATATAAAGTGTATGTACAGGGTGTCCCAGAAGTCTGGACTCGAAGGGAAAATAGACATTATATTTTTAAAGTGAAAAACACATCTCTAATGTCAGTTTTACATATTTCAGCAAAGAAAATACCCTGATGGTGCGGTATACCAATCAAGAGAAGGTGGAATTGGTATTTGCTACACATTTCCAGAAAAAGTAAGAGGGAGACATGTTCGTGAAACAACTGACATGCCTCCCTCCTGGCTTTTTCCAGAAACACATAGCAATACCAGTTCCACCTTCTCTTGATTGGTACACTGCACCATCAGGGTATTTTCGTTCCTGAAATATGTAAAACTGACATTAGAAATATGTTTCTTTCACTTTAAAAATATAATGTCTATTTTCCCCGAGTCCAGACTTCTGGGACACCCTGTGTATATATAAAATAACTTTTAGGGCTTTAGGCAGTTTGTCAAATTTCAACCAGTGTCTGGGGTAGTGAATCGTGTGAACATGATTCAGGGTCATGCATGATAAAGGTTGGGAACCCCTGCCATAATCTAATGGTTGGTTGACTTCAGAATTTTTATGACTGGGAAATATCAGCCACTTAATTAAAATCATATTCATGAAATCTGGCAGGTAAAGTGGATGATGTTTACCAATAGCTATAATGAAATACTGTACCAATAATTTATCTATTCGGTAGAATGTAAATACAAGTTCTGACCATGAGTAATAAAATTATCTCCAAAGCTGTTAAATAGTATCTCTTTTTACTAGTAATGAGGGGAATACAAAAATAATATATTTCAACTACATTTACCACTTTCACTGCTAAACTTGGTCACCTATGAAGAGAAATTCTGCTAGTCCTGCATTAAATAAAGATTTATAATTTTTAGGCCTTGAAAGATTCCCCTTTCCCTCTATGAAGGAAAACACCATCCTTAATTAAAGAATCAACACAGCTAAGAAATTCTGAGCAGAGGAAAGCTAGTGAATGTACACAGACAGACACAAGGCATTTCAAGCCTAATATTTAAATGTACTAAGCCTAATTATAGTAATTTTTCATTAATTTCACACCAGTGACTGTTGTATGTGAAAAATTAGGAAATTATTATTAAAGAAAACTAAGATTCTTTGAATAAAATTACAATTCCAAAAACTGCATCTAAACTTATCGCAGATGCTTATTCAATACAACTTCTGGAAAGCAACAGTGAAGGTTGCTTGTATGTATGTATGTCATTTTAGGACTATGGAAATACCAATATTTTAATAAATCTTAGGTGATATTAAATATTTTATCCAAGCCCTTACAACAGTACGTTATTTTCTTTCTTTATGACCCCCCCCCAAAAGACTTTTGAGTTATGAACAACAAATAATAATAATAATTATGGTAATTAAAGAATGCTTATCCATTTCCAGTGCAAAAAAAAATTTAGACAACTAAAAATCTAAAAAGCCAACCTTCGGAGAAAGCCCCTGGCTTGAATATCCTTGAGAAAGAATGTGTAGGAAATGACATGACCTCTTGCATGGTCTCCAAAGTAAATGGGGCCTTCACGTTCCGAGTAGACCTTTGGGAAAGAAGTTTGCAAAACTTCAACTGAAGTGGAAATTTACATTTTTTTTTCAAAAGCCAATACCTGGTTGAAGATAATATTGTACGATTACCATTTATTTAAATGGTGATGTATTTGCAGAATTGAAAACCAATTATGAATAGTTCATCCTCGTAGCAGTTACTTTGACCCTAATTTAATTTATAAAGGAAAAATAACTTGGAAATTGCACTTATGGGATATGCTACAGCTCTTACCCCATTTCGACACAAACTAGACTCTTCTTCAGATGTTTCTGGTCTAAAGGAAATTAAAATAAAAATTAAATTTAAAATATAGCATCTGCTATATAGAATGCATAAATAATTTTTTTTCCTAAAAAACTTCCTCATTTATTATGAGTTCAGTACAAATATTCCTTATGTTCCCTCGTACAGGCACTACAGGGTGATTCTTTAATTATACCATGCATTAAAATTCAAAATCTTTTAAATGCAAATAGCTTAAAGCCAAAGAATGCTTACAAAAATAATATTTACATTGGCCTAAGTAGAATGCAATCTCATTTGCACTGTGAATAGGCAATGTATAAATTAAAACACTAGTTTCAAACCAGTATAGTTTAAATCCAACTTTGTTAGGTCTGAACATCACACAGCACTATCACTACTAGCTAAATATGCAATGTCCATAAATTATCTTTACAAATTCAATTGAAATTTAATTGAGTTTGTAAAGATAACTTATACAGGGACACCCTGTATAAATAAATGGCAAGAAATGTTATTGAGCTTATGGTATAAGTAATATCTAAGATAGTATAATCACTTTAATAATAATAAACCTAGGTGGCCTTGTTATTTCAGTCTCACCTCACAACTCAGAGATCTTATTCCAGCTTGGCGAAGTAGTGTAAAAATCTCTTCCTGGAAAGGATACTGTGAACTAACAAACGTCACATGATTTTCATCATCATTGCTAATAACGGCTGCCTTAAATGAAATAAAAAATAAGTAAAAAAAAATATTCCTTTACACCAGTGGTTCCCAACCTAGGGGTAAATTACCCCACTGGGGTAATAATGTGTAATCCAGAAGTTATAAAAAATAATATTGTAATAAATCCAGAAGTTACAAAAAATACTGTAATATCTAGTGATTGGGGTAATGAAGCTGGATTAGAATCAGGTTTTGGGTAACTATACAAAAAAGGTCGGGAACCACTGTATTACATTATGAGCTACAAAATACCACTTTATTGCATTCAATTAGGTAGGAGAAAAATGTTTAACCCTAAAAGGACGATGCTACATATTTGTAACCTTTCAAATATCAAATACATGCATTCATAACTTAACCCTACAAACAATTCCATCGTTAAAGGGTTAAAAAAGGGTAATCAACTCACTTTATTATGTGGAAAAGATCGGCAGGCAGAACATGTATCTGTGATAAATGATGGTTGAGATTTGAATGTCTGATCCTTGTTAATTCTTCCATATTTCCAGCAACATTCACCCCCCTAAAATAAGGCATTAAATTCTTTCATTCTACATAAATTCTACATCTGATAGTAGTACCTAATAGTTAGGTTTAAACCACGCTAAAGCTGGAACAATTTTTGCCAAACTCAAATTCTCAATATTGATTTTGGATAAGATTTGATGAGTTAGATTTCCTATCACGAACTTTTCAAAGCAATATCTTGCAATAACAAATAAAAATACCAACTAGACTTTAGATACTAATATTAAAGAGATTAACTGACTGACTGATTGATTGATTGCAAAAATTTCACTGCGTCATCTTGCAGCAAACATTATATACATACATATAAAAGCAGAGAGAGGTCTGCAAGTCAAAGACTTCAATCAAGAATTGGTATAGTACTAGATACTGACAATTCTGCAAGATCACACAGACTTGATGAGCCAAATAAATCAACCAAGTGATACTAACAATGAATTTCAGCATTTTGTAAACACACACACACATTTTATATATATATATATATATATATTATATATATATATATATATATTTTTTTTTTGTTTCAAAGAATGACCGCTCATGGCCACCAAAAGAAAGGTGGATAGCAGAGCGAACACAGAACGAAGAGTATGGAACAACTAACGGAAATGAACAATAGACGGGGGGGGAGGAGGAGGAGGTGGGGGAAAAGCAAAAAGATCATAGTGGGGTCACAGCCGGTAAAGAAGTCGGGAGCGAAAGAGGAAGGAGAACAACCCGGTTATCGAAAAGTAGGAACCTTCAGACAGAAGAGCGCCAAGCCTATCACAAAGCCCAACGTTCTCCAAAAAGGGAAAATACTCTGCGCGCAGCGCAGAGTAAAGCGGACACTCCACCAGAAGGTGGGCAACTGTAAGGAGGACGTCACAATTGGGACATCGGGGCACCCGATCCCCGGCCATCAAATAGCCATGGGTCAGGTGGGTGTGGCCAATACGGAGGCGGGCCAGAGCCACCTCCTTATGGCGCGACCGATGGAAGGAAGAGGCCCAACATCCCAACTTGGGTTTAATCTTGCAAAGTTTGTTGTCCGTAGCGCCATCCCAGCGACTCTGCCACCGGGAGCGCAAAAACCTACGGAAGCCAGGGATATAATCAGAAAAAGGGAGGGACACAGGTGAAACCTGCAGTCGGCACGCGGAACGGGCAGCTCGATCGGCAGCCTCATTTCCAGCCACGTTAACATGTGCTGGGACCCAGCAAAATACCACCTCCTTGCCACCGAAAGCGACAAGAGTATGGTACAGTAGCTGGATTCGTCGGACCAGGGTGGACAGAGTCAAAACACTCCAGGCCATCCAGGGCACTGCGGGAATCCGAATGGATGACGAACGACCCATCCGGATGCTCCCGCACCACCTCCAGAGCGCTCAGAATGGCATAGAGCTCCGCCGTAAAAACGGAAGCCTCATCAGGGAGACGGGTACATCGGGGAGCAAGGACAGACGACTGGGGAACAGCCGCGGATCCAACCCCCCCGACGACCTCGAACCATCCGTGAAGATCGCAACACATGCAGAGTGACACGCCGCATGCTGAAGGAAAAGAGACCGAAGCAAGGCAGAGTCCGACTCGGTCTGCGAACGGGGCGCAACGCCCTACAGCACGCAACAGGGGTGCTCTCCCAAGGTGCAACACCACTGAAAGAGACCGGTATAACGGATGGAGGGGGAGTGCCCATACCATCGAGGAGGGAGGTCACCGTGTCGGTGAAATACCAACCCCCATCCCGGCAGAACGCCCTCTCAACCACCTGGAACAGAGGAGAGGTGGGAAGACGGAGGATCCGGAGATAGTGTTTAGCAACGAGGAACGACCTCCGATCCTCCAAGGGAGGGATGTCGCACTCCACCTGCAGACTATCAACCGGAGAGGAGCGGAAGGCGCCAGATGACATGCGCAGTCCTCTAGAGAGGACCGGATCCAGTATCCGAAGGGCCGTGCGGGAGGCGGAGCCATACACCACACTCCCATAGTCTAATTTGGACTGTACCAGGGACACGTACAAACGGAGGAGCGTCCGCCTATCCGCGCCCCATGTAGTATGCGACAGATGCCCCAGCAAATCCAGGGTACGTCTCGCGGACTCGCGCAGCCGGCGAAGGTGGGGAACCCAGCTCAAACGGCTGTCGAAAACCATACCCAAGAAGAGTACTGATGAAACGAGGGCCAGAGGCTGACCCCCGAGTGTAAGGTTAAAGGCCGGGATGGCGCCGGATCCCCGTCTCCTCGACGGAAGGAAGGCCACACACGAAGTCTTCGGGGAAGACAACGTAAGGCCCACCGACGACGCCCAGCGTTCAACCCGATTGACCGCGAGTTGGACTTGCCTCTCCACGAGGGGGGGACTCGTCCCCGCGGCATAGACAGCCAGATCATCTGCATAGATGGAACAGCGCACCGAGGGCGGAAGAGCTCCCGGTAGCGCAGACATAACTAGGTTGAAGCATGAGACGCTCAACACACACCCCTGGGGCACCCCCTCCTCCTGAACATACAGGGCAGATAGGGCCGCCCCATTACGGACGCGGAAAGTGCGACGGCAGAGGAAGTTGCGAAGAAACGTGGGCAAAAAGCCCACAAAACCAAGAGACTTCAAACGGTCCATGACACTCCCCGACGGGTCGTGTCATAGGCCTTTTGGACGTCAAAAAAGACGGCCAGAACAAGATTCCGGCGGGAAAATGCCTCCCGTACATCATGGCCAAGGAGGAGAAGGGGGTCCAGAGTACCCCGAAATCGACGAAAACCATACTGGGTCGGGGGGCATAACCCAAGCGACTCCAGTGTAAAGGAAAGTCGGACGGCCACCATCTTTTCGAGGAGCTTGCATAAGCAGCTCGTCAAAGCAATAGGCCGATAGCTCGCCACCTCCGCCGGATCCTTCCCCGGCTTAGGTATCGGGACCACAATCGCCTCCCTCCAACGGGAAGGGAACGACCCCTCAACCCACATCCGGTTGAAAAGATCCAGCAAGAAGTGCAGGGCCATCGGGTGCAGATTCCGAAGAAAGTCATACGGAATGTCATCAGGGCCAGGAGCGGAAGAACGACGGGTTGCCAAAGCAGCCCGAAGTTCCCGCATCGGAAAGAGATGGTTATAGGGCTCGTTCCCAGGGGGCGGGAACGTGACCTCCGATAAAGGGCGATTCGCAGCCGAAGGCGAACGGGAAACCGCAGCAAAAGCACCGGCCAGCCGATCAGCCACAGCAGCAGGATCCGAAAGGAAGCCGTCCCCGTCCCGAAGGACAGGGCGACTAGCAGGGACCGGCCTCCCCTCGATACTACGTACCTTCCGCCACACAGCAGCAGAAGGGGTAGATGAGGAGATGCCGGACACAAAAGCACGCCAAGAGGCCCGACGGGCCAACTTGAGAGTCCGGCGGGCGAAAGCCTTCGCCCGCCGCATCTCAATCAAGTGGCCCGCGCGCCGGGTGCGGTGGAAGCGGCGCGTTGCCCTCTTCCTCTCGCACACCGCCTGGTGACATGCTGGAGTCCACCACGGGACGCTACGAGTCCGCGGGTTACCGGAAGAACGAGGAATACAGTCTTCCGCGACGCCCATCACCACCCGCTCGAAGAACTCCAAGCTCTCATCCACGAGCCAAAGCTCAACACCGAACGGACAATGACGGAACGAGCTCTGAAAGATGGCCAGTCAGCCCGCGCAAGGCACCACCTCGGTCGAGACGAAACGCCCGGCTGCGGACCGACCGGCTCAAGACAGACTGGGTAATGATCACTGCCATAAGAGTCCCCCAACACCTTCCACGAAAAATCGAGTAAGGCATCGAGGGACACCAAGGAGAGATCAATACAGGTAAATGAACCCGTGGGTTCGTGGAAGTAAGTAGGTTCACCGGAATTGAGACACGCAAAGGAAAGTTCCTCCATTAAGGAGAGTAAAATACCAGCAACATTAGTCGACCGAACATCTCCCCAAGCCGGGTCGCGACTGTTAAAGTCCCCGAGGAGGAGAAACGGTCGGGGTAGTTGCAGCACCAATTCGCGAACCGCGTCGCGAGAAGGAGGGTCATGAGGAGGAATATAAACCGAGCAGGCAGTGTACTGGCGATCTAAAAAGAGCCGCACAGCCACAGCCTGCAAGGAAGTGCGAAGAGGCACACCACGCGATGGTAACGAATGATGCACGTAAATCGCCGCACCCCGCCGGCGTGTGCGCTCATCCGGGGTGCAAGGGAAACCAACATATCCAGAGAGACGAGGGAGTCCCCGCGCAGCCAGGATAGTCTCCTGGAGACAAACACAGGAAGGCCGCTCGCTCTCCAGCAGGGAGGCAAGGTTCTCCCAGTTAGCTAAAAGCCCCCTACAGTTCCAATGCAAGATGGAACTGTAAGGGGAAGCGGCATTATAAGAGGCAGAGAAAACAGCGAAATAGCCACGGACCAAGCTGAGCAGCAAACTCAACGGTCCGTAACCAGGGACGGAATCGGTTTCCCCGACTCACCCAGAACTGGGGGGGTAGGGGCCACCGACTCCGCATCTGCTGCACCCGTAGTAGGACGAGAAGTGGAGAGTAGAACAGGGAGGTCAGAGGGGGGCTCTCCCGGCGGGGGAGAGACGACGAGTCGGGCCCAGCCGAAACCCCCAACTCCCCACAAGAGGGGGACCGGGGGGAACCAGCTGTTCGAGGGCTCGTCAAACCAGACAAGCACTGACGGGGGGGAGAGGAAAGGTCGACCACAAGTGGGAGAGGTAGATCCAGGGGAGAGACCCGACCACTCTCAGCAGGAGCCGGAGAGAGAGAGACTCCATGAAGGAGGGCCAGGCCCCTCTCGACCGGGTCTATCATGGGAACAGAGTCAGTAATCGAGGGTGTCATGGGGCAATGCACCTCGACCGACACCCGGACACTGGTCGGGGCACCGGGAGGTGACGCCCCACCAGCGCTCCGTATATAGGGGGGGGGGGAAGTCCCGAGCGGATCAGGAACAGCGCGCCGCTTCCCCTCCGGTGAAGACGGGGAAGAAGGGGAAGCAAGGCGAGCAGCAATCAGGGTCGGGTCGGAAGGACTCCGACCACGGCGACGCTTCCTCCTCTCCTTCGGGGCATCCCCCTCCCCACCCGAGAGACGAGTAGGCAAGGATCCAGACCCCAAGGCCGGAGGGGGAGAAGGGGCACTTGTAGGCAGGGAAGCAGATGGGATGTCAGAAAGTGAGACAGAGGAACAAGAAGGACCCGCGGCGCCAGGAGGACCACCAACCCCCGGGACTTCCAGGGGGGGCACCACTCCAGTAGACGCCGGGGTAGCACGGGAGGGGCCCGAGGCCCGCCAGGGCCAAGAGCCGCAGCGTAGGACAACCCCCGCCGCGGCTCCCGGTCACGGATCTTATCGCGCGCCTCCCGCGCACTAAGGAATTCGGTAGTCCTTAAGGACCGCACCTCAAATTCAAACTTGAAAACGGGACAGTCCCGGGAAGAGGAAGGGTGGGCCCCCGAACAGTTTGAGCAACGCGGGGGCTTCGTGCACGGGGTAGGGTGCGCAGGCCCACCGCAGCGGACACATAGCTTACCCTCACGGCGGCACGCAGAGCTAACATGGCCGAACCGGTTGCAGCCAAAGCAGCGAACCGGGTCAGGCACATATGGTCGCACCGAAAACTCACACGACCGGCGATCACCCATGCCCCAGAACACCTGGGCCGGAGGTCAGGAAGCGGACGGGGTAAGAGCACCATCCCGGCGCGACGAAAAGCGGAAGACCTTCGTTACCCCCTGGGGGGCAAGATCCTCCTGCAACTCGCCAACCGGGATTGACAGCAGACGGGAAGCGAAAATGGTGCCTTGACAGCTATTCAATTGCGGATGGGGAGTCACAGAAACTCTGCAACCCAAGACATCCTGCAACTGTAGAAGGGACCCAGTCACCCCCGAAGAACGGGACTTCAAAAGAAGAGACCCATCCCTCAGAGGGCGGATATCATAACGACAGGGAACCCCTATCGTCTTAAGGCGCTGAAACACCCGTTCCGAGTTGCCCGGAAGGGAGCCAGCGGAAGGGCGGAGAACAAGGAACCTGTCCACTGGACAGAAATTGACAGCAGAGACAGGTCCATGTGTAACGGTAACCGAGAGTGGGCGAGAGAACAAGGGCCGCGAAGACCCCGCCCTACGGCCACCACGAGTCCGGCCACGAGAGCCAGACACCGCAGAGGACGAGAGGGGGCCATACGGCTTGAGGGTCAATCCAGCGGAGGCAGAGGCCGCTGAACGACCAGAAGTAGTAGTCTGATCCAAATCCAAGGGCGGGCCAGAGTCGTCAACAAGAGGGGAGTGAAGTTTAGTAATAGAACCCATAAACAGTATTTTTACAAAAAACGGCAGCCTCGGACCCAAGGCGATGCACCAGCCGCCGCTGCATCCTTCAAAGCGCAGGCCCCAACGTCCCGGGTAGCCCGCCCCCCAACCTAACTGTCGTTTTAAAAACAGCCGATTGGCACGACGGAGATTTGTCCGTTCAGGGCCAAGCAAAGACCCAATCCAGACGCAGCAGCGGTCCGGGCGCCCAAACCGTCCCCAGAGCACGGCTCAGCCACGGAGCGATGCCCCCCGGCGGGTGCACCTGATGACCCCAAGACTGCAAATACAAACAGAGGGGGGGGGGGATACTACGATTGACAGAGGCACAGGACCGAGTCAAGACCAAAGAAATTCTGGGAGAAACGGAAAAAAAGGGGAGAAAAAAAAAAAAAAAAAAAAAAAAAAAAACGCAACTAGGTAACTCTTCGCCCACACCCGCGAGGAGTTGAGGAAACCTCAACAACCCACGAGGTGTACGAGCCCCTCGGCCCGGCAAGCCGGAGTACCTAATCGAGGGGGTATATATATATAATATATATATATATATATTATTTATATATATATATATATATATATATATATATTAGGCCGGGTCAAAATTTTTTATTTCTTACATCATAGTGTGAGGTGGTTCAATCAATCATAGTAATACCCTGGTAAAATATTTTTGAATTCTGAGGACCCCTATCCCCCCTACCAGTTTCAGTTTTTTCAGAAAATTCGTAAAATTTGAGATAATTTGCAATTTACTTCAAAAAAAATTTTTATTTACAAAAGTTTGCTTATAAAACACAGTTATATTTATTTTAATGAAAACAATTTTTTAAAATATGAAAATGCATAGAAAAAAAATAATACATAAATTTTTAGCTATTATTGGTAGAAATTTAGAAATTAAGAGACAGAAATTCAATAAAATTTTTGACCTAAAACTAATGTTTTTTTATTCCTTCCATTGACCTTTCCACCCAAAAGTAGGCAGTTCTTTTCTAGACTCAAGTATTTAAAATAAATTTATGCCAATTAATATAACCAATTCTTTCCTGGCTAGATTTAGTTACTAAGTTCACACCCCATTCAACGCTTTGGCTGTGACATGGAAAATCTAGTATTTCTAGAGGTTTAGTTCTAATCTGAAGCAATTGGTCATTGGTAAAATTACTTAGCAAAAGTGGAGGATTAATTATCTGCTCATTCCAATTAATCAAATCAATATAATCATTTGCTAGAAAATTTATAAATCTTGGTAGCTCAAAATGTCTGCTGCAAACGGCTACATTGTGGCTTCTTTTTCTAGTAGCCATAATTTAATTTAATAAGATTTTAACTATATTTTATTTATCTTGACCCCTTTTTGACCTTCACCCCTTTTTGACCCAGCCTAATATATATATATACAGTAGACTCGCAACTTACGCAGATTTTTCTTACGCAGCTTCAACTATACACAGGTTAGAATTTTATAATTTTGGTGCTTTAAGGCAGCGTACACAAGTCTCACCTTCATCCGCATTTGCAATGCCATGGAGGATGGCACTAACAAGTGTGTTATGGCATGCTGGAAGGAATTCAACATTGCCAATTGCATCACTTTTGTGCTATAGGTATGTTATACATATAACAGAGTTACAATATATAGTGATTTAAGGGTGATTTAGGTTGTTTTTTTTGGTTTCTGACTTTACGCAGGGTCCCAGGAACGTAACCCCCACGTAAGTTGCGAGTCTACTGTATATACTTACTTAAAATATAAATGGGACAGTTAATGCCTTCCTATACACACACAGTAGCCTGCAGAAGTGCCATTGACAAGCAAATTTTATGCCTTATTGAATAATGCAGAGAAACAAGGTTATTTACATTAATTTTAAAGATATGACAGGAGAAAAAAAAAAAGAGAAGAACAGAGATTAATTGTAGTATGTTTCAGACAAATTTATATATAAATTACATTTAGAAAACAAGATGCTACTTGAGCCTATTAAGGTTATCCAAGTTGTAAGCTACACATGTATTTTATAATCAAATTTTGCAAAATGTCAATCTCAAGTCAGTTAATTAACATTAAACTATATACAGAGCTATGAAAGTAGCCTACATCACTTAATTAAACAAAATATACACTAGTCACGCAATTTATAAGCTCTCTTTTTCATTTATAAAAGCATCCAATTTTTTCTTAAAACTAAGAAGGTACGGTACCATACTGTTTATATTAAAGTCATTCCAAAAAGCTACTTTATGACTAAAAGGTACCGTATTTTTGCGAGTCCACGAGTCTGTTTTCTAATTTTATTATTATGCCCTTTAATGCTTCCATCAGACTCTAATAAGAAAAAGTTCCTTACATCCATATCATATCTCCCCTCAAACACTGTCTCAAACTAAACATGCCCACTTCCTTTAATCTTTCATTATATTCCAGTTTTCTTAAGCTAGGAGTAAGCTTGGTTGCCCTACATTGAGCACCTTCCAGCGTATCTATATCATGCCTATGGTAATGGGACCAGGCTTGGTTAATATTCTGCTGAACTCAAACCAACACCTTAACATGAAAACATAATATTCTGAATCATTATTACAAAAGATAATGTGGAAAACTATGTTTTAAATAGTGTGCAAATGATTATAAAGCAATAAATAATTATAAAGCTTAGGCCAATGTATATTATGAATGAAAAGAGTTCTTTTTGTTCATATACTGTACTGTATATGCATAGGATATATGATATTTATGTGTACAATACATATGATACACACATGATATTTTAGCATTTGCAGCTGGCAGCAACATGCCTGGTAGCATGTCTCTTGTACAACTGGCTAGTTTATATCAAGTCATCTTTCTCATACTCCTCTGGATTATTACATTAGTGATGTTTTTGAAATTTGTTTTTTACAATTTTTACTATTTATACTTCTTGTTATATATTACTTTACATACAATATTATTATTATACATTTATTGTACAATGATTTAAAAGCTTTTATTCAGCAAACTTACTTTATACATGATCTTTTAAACTTTTATCCCCCTAACCCCATTTATATTATGGGAAGATAGTTCTGACCTGCACAATTTTGCGCTGCACGAGCTTTATCAGGAATGGAACCCTAGTGCAGGTCAGGGGATCACTGTATTAGGCATTAATATGCAAATAAGAATAATAATAATTAACCAGAAAAAACTTTTTAGCACAAAAAGTAACAATTGATGGCTTCTATACAAAGACTGGCTTACATATATAGTTTAGATATTCCCTTAATCTAAATAAAAAGTTATAATACAAACTTTCAATTCATTAATTTCTTCAGTTATAACAGCAATCTTTTTTTTTTTTTTCCATTCTCCATTACTTTCCTTTTCTGTCCATCTGTCTTTTTCCAGGTTTTCCAGAGCAGTAGAGACACCCTGATTCAGTGCAATATTTACCCCAGGTCTAAATACAGTATTCTAAGTTGTTCTTTTTTATATATAGGAAGGAAGAGTCAAAGACATGCACCTACAAAAACGCTCCCCCAATATAAGATAAAACCAAAATCAAAGTCTCTGAGGCTTATGATGCCATTTTTTTTAATTTCAAAAGATTGTGTAGTGTGTAAAATACATTTATGCATAGTGAAGAATAAGGGGAGAAGTGTGTTTGAGAACATGCTGGGTTGCTCACAGGGTAGGTGGGACAAGGAAAAAGATCGGCTAAGGAAGACAATAACAGGAGAAATGGGAGTTCCAGCACTCCCTATCCTGTCTCGTGTGTTCCAAACGCATGTAAAATTGAAAATGTTTCATTTAAAACTAAGCTTCTTTTTGAAAAAGCAAACTACCAAGATATAAAGAAGGATCTTAATAAAATTGATTGGAATGAAGTATTCAAAGAATGTGAAAATGATGTAGAAGGTCAGTGGAAAAAATTTAGCAATATAATTTTGTATATAATACACAAGTTCAGTCCAAATAAAAAAATTCCACAAAACCAAAATAAGAAAGGAAGTAGCCCCCTAAGTAAAGAGGAAATAGCAAAAATAAAGAAAAAACATACTCTATGGAAAAGGTATATGGAAACTAGAGACAGTAGTTACTATGATAAATATTGCAGAGCTCAAATCAAGTTAGAAGTATGACAAGAACAAAAAGGAAAAACTAAGGAGAATATTACAAAAGAATCTAAGCAAAACCCTAAAATAATCTGGAAATATATCAACTCCAAAATCAAGACACGAGTGGACATCCCTGATTTGCGGAAAGATGATACTAATTCTCAGTCAGAATTGACTACAAATGATAAGGAGAAAGCAAAGTTCTAGCAGAATATTTTAGCAAGGTATTTACAAAAGCACCAGAAGAAAATCTACCATGTATGGACAAAAAACTCATTCTAAAACACCTAGCAGTAGTAGTTATAAACAAGATATTATTTAAAGACATTTAAGCTCATTGGATATGTCAAAATCTCCTGGTTGAGATATATAATCTACATCCAAAGTTCCTGAAGGAAACTGCTGGTGAGATCTGCTTGCCTCTTAGAAAATATTTTCAACATCACGGAGTACTAAGTCTGTGCCAAAGGAGTGGAAGAAAGGAAAGACAACAATGCCATCAAATTATAGACCTATTAGCCTGACATGCATAGGCTGTAAAATTATGGAGAAAACAATCGGAGAACCTGATGAAACATATAACAGAAAATAAGTATTTACCATATTTGATGGCTTATAAGACGCACAGGCATACAAGATGCACCCACATTTCAGCTGGGAATATTTAGGAAAAAAACTTAAGTGTATTTAAGCATTTAATATTTACTCCTATTAATATGGAACATGAGCATGAGATCAGGATAGCAGAAGTAGTCATTTACAATGAAAATATCTTACATGAATCATATAACATTAATTCTGTATAGCAGAATTCAAAAAAGCATTTCACTAAAAGCAGGATCTTTTTAAATAAACAAATCTGCATAACAAAAAAATAATTTCAGTGTTACTGGTACTCAACATTAATAGACATTAATAGATAGTTACGTTTGTAAGAGTTCAGAAACAGTTACAGCTCAGCTCTGAATAGCTGGGTGCCATACAGATGATAATTGTCTTGTAATATCATCATCAGTAATTATAAATCCAGCTTTAATATTTACAATAATTCCCTTTTTAGTTAATTAAAAGAAATAATAATGTGTAAGTAAATAATAACATTTTTAATTCTGAAGTTGAGCTAGGCAGAATTTAGCTTACTGGAGACAGCTACTCGGAGGATTCATTAGCCTACAGGAGACTACAACTTCACATATAGAATGGGGGTGATTTTTTGAGCCATTTTTCAGAAAAAAAAGTGCATCTTATATGCTGTCATCAAATACGGTAAGTAAGGATCAATATGGATTTATTAATGGATGATCCACAGTTCCACAACTCCTAAGTATATTGGAAACATGGACAAAGGCAAGTGATGAAGGGAATGAAGTGGATTGCATCTATCTAGACTTCATGAAGGCTTTTGATATAAAGTCCCACACAAATGTCTTCTGACTAAATTAGCTGCTTACAACATAAGTGACTCAGTGTTGGGGTGGATAGCATCATTCCTAAATAGTAGAAGACAAAGTGGTTGTAAATGGAGAGCAATCTTCATGGGAAAATGTAATTAGTGGGATCCCCAGGGAACAGTTCTTGGTCCTATCCTTTTTGTTATTTATATCAATGATCTACCTGAGTGTCAGCTCCCCTCCCCCAATATAAGAGAGAACCAAAATCAAGGTCTCTGAGGTTTATGATGCCATTTTTTTTAATTTCAAAAGACTGTGTGTAGACATAGTGTGTACAATACATTTAGGCATAGGGAAGAATAAAGGGAAAAGTGTATTTGAGAGCATGCTGGGTTGCTTCACAGGGTAGATGCAACAAGAAAAAAGATCAGCTAAGGAGGACAGTGACAGGAGAAATGGGAGTTCCAGCACTCCCTGTCTCCTGCCTGATGTCCTCCCTTGAGGAGGCCTAACGTAAAAATTATTTAATCTATACAGATGACTTCCATACTCTCATAACCAATATTCCTCTTAATAATATCCAGCATTTTATTTGCCTTATTCCTAGCCTCTAAGCACTGCTTAGAAAATTTTAGATCAACAGTAACTATAATGCCAATCTTTTTCCTGACTAACATCCTCTAACCTCTAATACATATAGACTGTTCAACAAAGCTTACATATTCTTATTTGTCGAGATATCGGAAACTAAATATTAAATATCTTGCTAACTGAGTCTTAACAGACTTCGCTTGACCTTACACATATTAGGAAATATAGACCTACCATAATGTTTTGCATTTCTGGCCTAATTTACATCATAAAAATATGAAATGTATTACCTAATATATACTGTACCTCTGATTCTTTACCTATATTATCATCATCTCCATGGGTTTGGTCCAGACCTATACTGGTCAGAGAAGGTGGATCTCTGAATGCTTGCGTGTTAAATACAACTCTTGGTCCATGAAGTTCGCAGAAATGACATAATGATAATATAGCATTCATTTCAGATAGGTTTGTATTGTGTCAGATATTCTCTCAACTTAAAAACAAAATTAGTTTTATTTTGAGGTCATTATTATAGTTGTGGCCTTCTTTAATTGGTTTTGTACTACAAGACAAACAATTTTCCACTTTTTTCTTCAGCTATTTTGTGTGAAACAAATGGAATTAAAGGCTAATTCAACCATTCTGAAGAATCATACTATAAAATGTAAAAAGTATAAAAATAGTATATCAGAAGTATCATACTGATCTTGCTTACTTCCTGCATCATTACACTTTTATAAGAAAAGTATGTTATTAAAATTTATTTGTCAAATGAACAGCTTAGCTTAAAGTGACCAGATTTGTTTAAGTTAAAAGCAGGACATATCCTGAAACCCCCAACTTGGGGGTCCAGTGGGGGGAGGGGGTGTCCCCCTGCCGTGGTTGAGAAGATTTTGAAATTACAATACTCAAAAAACACGTTTTGGTGGTATCATAAGCAGATATTTCAATGTTAATTTCAGCAACTGTCCCACCAAAAATCAGGATTCTGGTCACCTTAGTTTAGCTTCTCTATGTGACATACGAGACAACTTTTGATATTTAAGTTAAAAATAAAAACAAGACATTTGTTTCTGAATAGGTCATGATTTGTGGCTCTCTCAGTGGGTGAATGATTAGCATTCTCACTTCTTGACCAACAACCATGCAAAATGTTACTTACTACTAAAATAAAAATTTTGTGTGTGTGTGTTGTGTACCATGGAAATTAAAGACCAAACTGGACTGTATCCAGTTTGGTCTTTACTCTCCATAGTATTAAAAGTTTAAAATAACTCATGGTACACCTTGTATCAACAAAATTTTTGGAAACTGTGTTTGAAGGAAGTGTAATGGAAACTATGGCCAAATTTAACTAATTTTTAGTACCTTTTTTTTTCTAGCATATAATTTAGATGTCTTAAATGACATTATGAAGAATTAAATATATACATGTATTAGTGATGTAACAGATGTCAGATTTTAAGTATCCATGGATGCAGATCTTTAAAGTTGACATCCATGGATGCAGATGTCTATAAAGAAAATTACACATTTTTGATTCCCCACATTATTAACAAAATGTTTTAGGTTTCTATAATGTAAAAAACCTTGGTCACTTTATAAGGAACTACAAGCTTTACAGATGTTTTGTACCTCTGCCATTTTGTACCCACATACTAGTGTCATTTCATAGGCCTACCTTAGATGTTTCATGCCTTTTATTATTTATTAATTTTTTTTACAGCATTTTTACAGTGGAGCACCTCCACATGGTACATCATCAATGACTTGTTATAAATAAAAAAAGAAACATGATACAATTTAATTAAAAATGATGCAAGATAAAAGAATAAAAACTAAAACAAAAAATGAAAAAGCAGTTTACAATCATTGTATTGGTACACTATATTCAACCCTCTTCACTTGGCCCATAGATCCTTCTGCAAGCTCAGAGCAACTGTGATGTCATCATCTTCCCAGATGCTGAACATTTTTCCCTGGATGTTGCGATAGTTCTTTCATTGGAGTATGCAAAGGCTTTTTTCAATGAGAAGATGAATGTGTATTTTGAGGAGGTTGGACTCTTCTTGCAACATGTTGATAAGGGTGTAGAATGGATGGTAGTTTGGCTTTTCCGAATTGAGTTTGCAGTGCCATCCCTCAAGTAAAAGCAATCATGCTATGCACAATGTAGATTGTACATTGTACACTACATTTGTACTTACCAATAAGAGTGATGCTATGGTATACTCTTTCAATATAGTATTTACAAATTTTAGCCACACAGATTATGGTAGTATTACCAGGATGCCAAATCAGTGAATGTATGGTGCATAGGACCTACCCAAAATGGGCATTAAAAAAAATAGCCAAACCAAAATTGGACTCCAATAAAAAGTAAACAAATTTGCAGCCCAAATTTGTCATCTAACAATATGTATCACACAAAATTTCATAATTGACCTGCATTACATTTAGAAAACAAAATCACTGAGGCCAATCAAAGTTATCCAAGTCAGATAAATGCACTGAATCTACATTTTATCAAATTTTGCAAAATATTAATTTTGTCATAAATTCCTCAATTTGAAAAAAATGGGTAATTATGCAGTTAATGCCATGACCTGCATTTCTAGCAAGAATTTGTTGTGCAAATATTCCAAAATGGAACAAATGGGTTAGAGTTGGGTTAGGTTCCCTTTGGGAACATTTGCGGGTAATTATATAGAAAATGGCGCAACCCGAAGTATGATGTAAAAAACATTTTATTAGGTCAATTTCGATGTACTGAAGCCAAATCTGTTAACCATTTGGTGTGCAAATGCTTCAAATTAGAGTAAATGTTATTTATATTTTACTCTTATTTTGAAGCATTTGCCTAAAAAATGGCTAACAAGCACATGAAAACTAACCTAACCTAACCTAAGAGTAAAATAATCAAATCAACTTACCTTTAACTTAAACATTGGGAGGATACAACTTTGCCACAGCTTTGAGGAAAAAATGAAGTCTCTGATCACTAAGGACGTTATGTAAAAATAGACCATTTTTTCCTCAAAGCTGCGGCAAAGTTGTATCCTCCCAATGTTTAAGTTAAAGGTAAGTTGATTTGATTATTTTACTGTTAGGTTAGGTTAGGTTAGGTTAGTTTTCATGTGCTTGTTAGCCATTTTTTAGGCAAATGCTTCAAAATAAGAAAATATAAATAACATTTACTCTAATTTGAAGCATTTGCACACCAAATGGTTAACAGATTTGGCTTCAGCACATCGAAATTGACCTAATAAAATGTTTTTTACATCATACTTCGGGTTGCGCCATTTTCTACCCATTTGCGCAAATGAAGCTTAGATTTGAATAAAGCACATCAAATTACACTAGAAAAATATATTTCTTGCTAGAAATGCAGGTCATGGAATTTACTACATATTAATGACAAAAAGTTAAGTAATGAAGGTAAATATTCCCACGAATGCTAAAAATTGGTTGTATAATACCCCTTTTTAAAGGGGGTGATCCTACATTAGCAACAAATTACAGGCTGGTGTGTTCATTATCTGTGTTCAGCAAAGTTTTTGAAAAGTTGTAAAAAGTAGACTGCACCAATATTTAGAATCCTACAATTTATCATCTCCAAATCAATATGACTTCCATAATAAAAATGGAAATGGCTATTTTAAATTTTATGGACCTAACCGGGCCTTCAGTGTTATTCCGATGTCCGCCACTGAATGCCCGGCTAGGTCAACTGTATGCCCTTGACAGTTGGTTGGGTTAAGTCGTGTTATTTTCGTTAAAACTAACGAAAATAACACAACTTAACCTAACCAATTGTAAGAGCATGCAGTTGACCTAACTGGGCCTTCAATAGCGGACATCGGAATAACATTGAGGGCCCGATTAGGTCAACTATATGGTCAGGTTTTTTTTTTTTTAGAAAAAAAATTTTAAATGTTAATTTTTTTTTCAAAAATGGTGTGCATATTCCGGTGTCCGCCTTGAAAACCTCTATATTGAAAATTTCATAAAAATCTGACCATAAAGAAAGAAATTACACAGGGGGTGCTTTTGCTTTAGGTGCGCCCTTTATTTTTGTTGTTATTATCAAATAACTTTAGATTTAGTGAACATTATTGAATTAATATACAAGATTTTAGAAAAAGGACTTTAAATAATTTTTTAAAATACAGTAAATAGCCTGTATAAATTCTATAAATGCTTCTCAAATGTGGAAGTATTGGCGTACGGATTTGTATGTTCATTATGGACAGTGATTCACTGGCCTACTGGTCTGAAATAAAGTGTTTGTTTGTTTGTATTAGATTTATGAAGAATCACTTGTAAATATTTTGAATTTATGAAAAGGTGTTGAAGAAAAATGAAAATAAATTAGAGTGTTTCCTTCTACATTCTCGTAATATTAGATTGGAATCTATAAGAATGTAAGTACTATTTATTTTATTTTGTGAAAAAACAAGGTTAAAAGCAATATCGAGGACATTCAGTCTTTTAAGTACAGTTCGTGTCATAACTTCATAGTATTGAATGAGTTAATAAGAAGGCAAGCAAGGCAGTCTTTAACCTACATAAGATCATCGTATCATTATTCATTACTCACAGATTTATCGGGATGATTAATCTTAAGATTATCGTATGATATACGTCAGAAGATTTAATCGTAAGATTATCACAAGATGAATTGCAAGATTATAGTGAGATTAATCGTAAGAGTGTCGCAAGTTCAATCGCCAGATTATCGCGGTTGATCATATGAGTAATTGTAAGATTTAGTATATACACTAAACTAAGCTTAATGAATAAGTTTCTGTAACATCTTTTGGCTCTCAGGCTACAGACCAGTATTTACCGTACGTTGGCGAATTATTCTGTTTTATACTTATTCACATTATTTATAATTGATATTGCACATTACTTAAACTACTAATTATAATATAATTTTAATTTAGTATGGATTAACATTTATTTAAATCAATGTGGATAATTCTTGGGTTATTATTATTCGACACTTTCATGAGTGAAAAAGATAGTTTGTAGATTGTAAATAGTGTATATTCTTAGTTTAAGTTATGTAGGCTACTGTGGTAGTAGAAGGGCTGGATTAAGTGGTGGCAGAAGGAGCAGCAGCCTTTGGGGCTCATTTTCGGAAGGGGCGCTAAATATCGAAATATTTGTGTTTATTGCGTGGAATAGAATACAAAAAAATTTAACCCGAGAGTTTAAGTGTATTGTCATCAAATAACACAAACACACAAAGTGTAATTATTTATTCTATGTTTATTCGTGTATTGTATAATTAAAGGAGGTATGTTTCATTTTTCTTTTTCATTTAAAATTTTTATTGGTCATTTTCGTTAATGCTTCAGAATTAACTAATAAAAAACCACCTTTTTTATCTGAATTAGTTGATTATCTTTGTGTTAACCTAACCTAACTAACTTTACTTTGTGCATCCTGATCTGACGTACATATAAGACACCAGCTGAAAGTGGCTCTATCAACTTGAATTACGGCTTTCCCAGCAAACACACTACATAAATACAACGTTGTATCCTGGCTGAATCTTGATCATGTCAGAAATTGACGTTGTACTGACGTAGACACAACGTAAAACTTAAATGTTATATTGCAACTTTGATGCAACGTTGCATAATGACGTTGTATACACGTGAAGCACAAGTAAACTTCTGACGTAATTTTTTATACGTAGCATAGACGTTGTCTACACATAAGGTGCATATACAGTTTCATATTACATTATTCTTCGTTACAAAATTGTAACGGAGTTACGTACGGCATACTAATATTTCAAATAAAGTGCTTTTGTCGGACCAAATTCTATCCTTGAGACGTTGAGACAACGTTGTAGCTACGTAAAGTTTACGTAATATCACAAAGTTGTGAAGCCGTAACTGAGACCACACAAATTTACGTTGTATCTACGTCACATTGCTAAAATGCAGCCTTGTGACAACATCGCATCTTCGTATCTCTGTAAAATTGTTAGCTGAGTTTGACTTATTTTATAAATTAAATTTGATATATAATAAATTAATTAAATATAACTTAGCATAAACATCACAATTAACTAATAGCAATATAATTAATTATTATTTATTAAAGTTAATCAAATTATTCCTGAAATGCCCCGGGGCGCAAAAAGTGTTAATCCGGCCCTGGGTAGTAGTAAAGAGTTGTATGTTAATTAGCTGGCTTGAGATTGATGTTTTACAAGATTTTATTATTATTATTATTGTTAAAATATAGCTCATGACTTGGATAACCTCGATAGCCCCCAGTGGCTTCATGTTTTCCAAATGAAACGTAATGTAATTATGCATTAAAATCCACACCAAACATTGACAAATAGTTTATGGTTTTGCAGTAAGTGTCAAGCCCGTAGCCAAGGGGGTGGGCTCGAACGACCCACCCCTTGACAGGAAATGCCCACTTTTATAACCATAGTTATAACTTATGAGGTGATATTATAATATACAACATCATTTAGTCAGTGGCGGATTATCATTGAGGCAATTGAGGCTGAAGCCCCAGGCCCCATGCTCGAAGGGGCCCCCAATCAAAGTGAATCTAGTTAAGTGAGGGTGAGGGTGTTAATTTCAACGGGGATTGTTTCAGTGAAAGATAGTATGGAAAAACCACAACATGGTATCGTATGTGATACCTTTATTTCATAATTAAATATAAATTATTAATTAATTGAATTAATTATCTATACAAAATTGGCTCGGGATTGTTGACATAGCCTAATGGGAATGAAATGATTGCCATACATACATGGAAACCGTATGTAGGCGTCGGTCTGCATAACCACGTGAAACCTTCATTTATTTCACGTGAAACGAAATCTTCCATTCGCTAACCCATGCAAAAACAAGGGAGAAAGAGTCAACAACCTTTGCAAAATCAGCAATTTATACAGAAATATGAAGATATATTAAAGGAATAGTCTCAGGGCTGTTTATGTTACAGTAAACGCTTTAAACGGGAGGATGTCTAAAGTCCTCCCTAAAGTTCTGTGTGAATTCCTTATAATATAAAACCTAATGACTATAAAAGGGTAGGCCTATTCCTTCAGGGGTTAATAAGTGATTGCCTATATTAGTAACAAAGTGTTAATTCGTCGTGTAACTCCATCGTGGCGGCCCTACACCGAAAAAGATCGTAACGCCCAACATCGAAGTAAACTAAGATCCATCAAAATTAAGGTGAGGTAATTTCATTTTCATTTTCATTCTAGGGCGTCTAAAATCCCGACGCTAAAATTACCATAAACAATTAAATATAAAGAGGTCCTTTAAAGACCTACATATTCATAACTCTCTAACGAAAATATATAGGGCTTTTGTCGTTCACTCTCCACTGAAATCTGCTGGACATTTCCAACGGATGAGGGTAACAGGCAATCAACCCAATGCCCTATATAGTTTTTCACATGGTGGCCCGTATGTGGGGAAGGGTTATTTGCTGTGAAAACCTTAACCTTGAATAAAATAACAAAACAGAATTAAAACAAACAAATAATAAAATTACGCCTTATCAAACATTTTGACATCTGAACAGAATTTATTCCATGTTTGGCTTTTTCATTACATATAAATAATAATAAATTACGAAGCCTACCTCACAAAGTAGACCCTACTCTTTACACTCAAGGCCTATTCTAACTAAAAACACTAAATTTATAATTCAACCTGTGGTGTAGGTTATAAAATTTATTTCAGCAATTTAACTTATAAGACTCATTAACATCACAAAAATTAAGTGCATAACTGTAACATCACAAAAATTAAGTGCAGAACTGTAACATCACAAAAATTAAGTGCAGAACTGTAACATCACAAAAATTAAGTGCAGAACTGTAACATCACAAAAATTAAGTGCAGAACTGTAACATCACAAAAATTAAGTGCAGAACTGTAACATTACAAAAATTAAGTGCAGAACTGTAACATCACAAAATTAAAATTATACATACAGTATATAAATATATACAAAACATTGTAATATTTCCTATGGAAAATAAATTAAATTGCAACACCCTTTCATTTTGGAAAGAGTGAGGACTTTATAAAATGCTACACTTTTTATATTAAAAAGTGAGGAAAAACAAAAATGAAATAACAAATAAAACGCAAATTAATTATAGGTAATCTAAGATGGGTTTTGTGGCCTTTCCTTGGCCACAGCTCAAACTATTACTATAACAAGGGTTTTGTGGCCTCCCTTGGCCACAACCCAAACTATTACAAGGGTTTTTGGCCTACCATGGCCACAACCCAAACTATAACAAAGTTCTTGTGGCCTTCCATGGCCACAGACCAAACTATTAAGGGTTTTGTGGCCTCCCCTTGGCCACAACCCAAACTATTACAAGGGTTTTGTGGCCTACCTTGGTCACAACCCAAACAATTACAAGGGTTTTGTGGCCTCCCCTTGGCCACAGCCCAAACAATTACAAGGGTTTTGTGGCCTCCCTTGGCCACAACCCAAACTATTACAAGGGTTTTTGGCCTACCATGGCCACAACCCAAACTATAACAAGGTTCTTGTGGCCTTCCATGGCCACAGACCAAACTATTAAGGGTTTTGTGGCCTACCTTGGCCACAACCCAAACAATTACAAGGGTTTTGTGGCCTCCCCTTGGCCACAGCCCAAACAATTACAAGGGTTTTGTGGCCTACCTTGGCCACAACCCAAACTATTACAAGGGTTTTTGGCCTACCATGGCCACAACCCAAATTATAACAAGGTTCTTGTGGCCTTCCATGGCCACAGACCAAACTATTACAAGGATTTTGTGGCCTACCTTGGCCACAACCCAAACAATTACAAGGGTTTTGTGGCCTCCCCTTGGCCACAGCCCAAACAATTACAAGGGTTTTGTGGCCTACCTTGGCCACAACCCAAACAATTACAAGGGTTTTGTGGCCTCCCCTTGGCCACAGCCAAACAATTACAAGGGTTTTGTGGCCTACCTTGGCCACAACCCAAACTATTACAAGGGTTTTTGGCCTACCATGGCCACAATCCAAACTATAACAAGGTTCTTGTGGCCTTCCATGGCCACAGACCAAACTATTAAGGGTTGTGTGGCCTCCCCTTGGCCACAACCCAAACTATTACAAGGGTTTTGTGGCCTCCCTTGGCCACAGCCCAAACTATTACAAGGGTTTTATGGCCTCTAATGGCCAGAGACCAAACAGCATAAAAACAGTACAGGATTCAAAGCCCCAAGCCCTCCAGATCTACCTGTGGAGGAGTAACATTTACTCCACTAAAACTACGGGTATTGACTAGTCTGAAGTGGTAGGAGGTTTGAATACAGTACAAACTCTTTCAACCAAACAACATAACATGGAAGTACAGTACATTTCAATTAACTCACCAACGTAGAAGTCATTTTAATTAAAACATAAATCATTAACAAAACAAAACATGACGAAACTCCAAAACAACATTAGTAAACCAGCATTTAAAAATTGGTGACATAAAATTTACACAGATAAATAATGAGCAAAAGTTAATAACTTTACTTTAATAACATAAATTTCCTATACCTAAGGGGAGTCGAACTGATTGAAATAACTTTAACCAAACTTGAGAAGCTAACCTCTTGAACTTTTATATTTAAATAGGTCTTGAGTAACCTTTCTCTTCCTAAATTCCTATTTCATTCTTTTCAATCCATTTCACATGGTTTAAAACACAGTTTATCAAAAAATTTGATCTATAACAAATTTTTCTCCGGCCCCCCCCAGTATATGGAAAAACCACAACATGGTATCGTATGTGATACCTTTATTTCATAATTAAATATAAATTATTAATTAATTGAATTAATTATCTATACAAAATTGGCTCGGGATTGTTGACATAGCCTAATGGGAATGAAATGATTGCCATACATACATGGAAACCGTATGTAGGCGTCGGTCTGCATAACCACGTGAAACCTTCATTTATTTCACGTGAAACGAAATCTTCCATTCGCTAACCCATGCAAAAACAAGGGAGAAAGAGTCAACAACCTTTGCAAAATCAGCAATTTATACAGAAATATGAAGATATATTAAAGGAATAGTCTCAGGGCTGTTTATGTTACAGTAAACGCTTTAAACGGGAGGATGTCTAAAGTCCTCCCTAAAGTTCTGTGTGAATTCCTTATAATATAAAACCTAATGACTATAAAAGGGTAGGCCTATTCCTTCAGGGGTTAATAAGTGATTGCCTATATTAGTAACAAAGTGTTAATTCGTCGTGTAACTCCATCGTGGCGGCCCTACACCGAAAAAGATCGTAACGCCCAACATCGAAGTAAACTAAGATCCATCAAAATTAAGGTGAGGTAATTTCATTTTCATTTTCATTCTAGGGCGTCTAAAATCCCGACGCTAAAATTACCATAAACAATTAAATATAAAGAGGTCCTTTAAAGACCTACATATTCATAACTCTCTAACGAAAATATATAGGGCTTTTGTCGTTCACTCTCCACTGAAATCTGCTGGACATTTCCAACGGATGAGGGTAACAGGCAATCAACCCAATGCCCTATATAGTTTTTCACAGATAGCTTTGCTAATGTGGAAATAGCTTTTCGAATGTATCTATGCCTCATGGTCTCAAACTGTACTGGTGAACGCAGCTTTTCAAAGCTGAAGCGGGTAAAGGATGAAGCTAGAGCAAAAATGAAGCACGAATGGCTGAATATGCTCTCACTGATGTATATAGAATGTGACATTTTGCGGGAACTGAGTTTCGATGATATACTGTAATTCGAGATTTCGCAAACTAGAAAGCTCGAAAGGCAAACTTCTTTGATTAAATAAGACAGAGTACACAAACTAACACATTTCCTGTTTTATTTTACGTTTTATAGCCCTAAAGTAAAGTTTGTTTAATACCGTTTTGTTTTAGCAAACGGCAAAATACACTGTGTTAAAGTTCTTTTATGTTTCTTTCTCAATTAGCCTAAGTACCGTACATGCAATTCGTGTAAATGTACTATGTATTGTATATGTACACGTATTGTTAATCAAAATCTATAGAAAAGGGCCCCCAAAATAAAATGAGCCTCAGGCCCCAAGTACAGTTAATCCGCCCCTGCATTTAATAAATAAACATTTGCATTTTTTTTTTGAAAATTCATAAACTACTGTACTCTAACCCTCCACAGTGACTCCAGACGTTTCGAAGGGGAGACGTCATCCTGGCTCTCAAATGAAAATGGCTGTGAACCTGCAGCTAAGAAAAGAATACTAATATTCTGTTCTCTTGAAGTATTAGCAGATTTGTAGTAACGAAGTCTTTACTACTTCGTTACTATTATTTTACGAACTACAGAACGTGACTATATAAGCAAGAAATATTATTATTATGACTTTTTTTTTATGCAGGAAGTAGGGGTGAAGGGCCAATGCCGTTTCCTGGCATAAGCAGACTAAGCGGCCGCTTAGGGCCCCGCTGCTACTAGGGGGCCCCTAGACAGGCTTCCAGGTCATAGCTCAGTGGGCAAGAATAGGAATATAGCTGAAGTTATTATTAATATTATTGTTATTATTATTATTATTATCCTTATTATTATTATTATTATTATTATTGTCGTATTAATTAAAGTTTTTTGTGAGACAAATGTGATAAAACGGAGACAAACGAAACGTTTTGGTCATTATGTGTAAATAACTATTGTGAGATCTTATTTCGATATTATTTAACTTTATTCTTACTACATGCTTAATGCTTATACTTTCCTAAATGCTTAATTTTTCTAGTACTGGAAAACATTATTATTATTATTATTATATTATTATTATTATTATCATCATCATCATTATTATCATGATTATTATTGTTTAACAGATTAGTTGTGGTTAACTAGATGTGACTTCGTGCATCTTGGAAAATGAAACGACATTATCCATCAGGAGCTGAAAAACGGAAAAAGAAGAAAATAAAGGAGGAAAGCTTTCCAGTAGCACGGGTGAGATGTGCCATTTGTATATTCTTATGATTACAGTTCAGGCAACTAGGTTAGGTAGACCGTCAAGCTAGGCAAGTGCTCAGGAATCGTGTAGAGTAAGCTAGTCTCTGTAATATTTATAATATTTCGAAATGTGAAATTTAATGGATCACATCACCTCAAATTCTGTTCACACAGATCAATTATCAAACAAGATAAGAAAAAGTATTTTAGCAAAATTTAACAGAATATGTAATGTTATGTTCTTCTCAGGAGCACTACTGAAATATTTGGAAAAGCCATCCTCAGCGAAGCCTGATGCCTGATGAGCATCATGAGCCAACAGCAGGACCATCCTCTATGCAACCTCAAACACCAGTAGAAGTAGAGCCTGATGAACCAACAAGTGGCCCATCTTCTGTTCAGCTTCAAACACCACACACAGGCATTTCTACTGAGCAACAAGAACCAAGATCTGCTCCACCGATTGATCCATATGACTGGCCAGTTGTCCTGTCAGATGCCTTGAAGACAGATCTGAGTCTCGAGGACCATTTCAAATCAGTCCAGATTTCACATTCCCTAAAAGAGAGGACGGTAGAAGCTTTCATCACCATTACATGTACAGAACATTAATTAATGGGGAAAAAATAAAGCGAAGCTGGCTGATGTACTCTAGAAGGAATGATGCTCTTTATTGCTTCTGCTGCAAGGTGTTTTCAAGGAAGTCGTACAAACTAATTGCGGATGGACTTTCAGACCGGATAAACGTTGGTTCGCTTCTGAAAGGCCATGAAAATAGTTCAGAACATGCAGATAACATGGCAACATGGAAGGATCTGGAACTGCGGCTAAAAACTGGGAGGACCATTGACCAAACTGAAATGTCATTAATGGAGGTAGAGCGAAGACGCTGGCGAGATGTTCTCACACGTCTTGTAAGTATAATCCAATCACTGGCAGAGAGAAACCTTGCTTTCAGGGGGTCTTCCTCTACATTGTACAATCGAGACAATGGCAACTTCTTGAAGGAGGTTGAGCTGCTTGCCAAATTTCATCCAGTGATGAAACAACACATCAGCAGAGTCGAAAGTGACCAATATAGCCATTCAAGTTACCTAGGAAACATCATTCAAAATGAGCTCATTGGGTCCATTCGTGGGAAGATCTTCGATGTCATTGTTGCAGGAATAAAACAAGCTAAATATTACTCACTCATTTTAGACTGCACTCCAGACATAAGCCACCAAGAATAGATGTCGATTATTATCAGAACTGTTAAAGTGGGTGAAGTACCAGAAATAAAAAAATACTTCTTGGGCTTTCTTGAGGCTTCAGAAAGCACAGGCCTGGGTTTATCAGTTCTGATTCTGAAGAGACTAGATGAACTGAATATTCACTTTGATGACTGCAGAGGACAGTCATATGACAATGGAACGAACATGAAGGGCAAGAACAAAGGTGTTCAGGCAAGGTTATTAGAGAAGAACTGTCATGTACTCTGTGTTCCATGTGGGGTTCACACTCTGAATCTTGTAGTGGCTGATGCAGCTAAAGCTTCCACAGATGCCATCAGCTTCTTTGGCAACGTACAAAAATTGTACAACCTTTTTCCAGCAGCTACACAGAGATGGACAATCCTAAAGAAGAACGTGAACATAACACTCAAGTCTTGGAGTGAAACCAGGTGGGAGAGCCGGCTTAAGAGCATTGAGGCTGTGCGATACCAGAGCCACAACATCAGAGAGGCCCTGTTGGAAGTCAGAAACAATGCCACAGATGCCATAGCCAGGACTGAAGCACAAGCACTTGCAGAGGAGGTAGGGTCTTATCGCTTTCAGATTTGCACAGTAGTATGGTATGACATTATTCATGCAGTTAACCATGTGAGCAAACTTCTGCAGTCTCCTACAATGCAGTTTGATGTGGCAGTCAACCTCCTCACAAAAACAAAAGACTCACTCACCAGCTACAGAAACACAGGTTTTGTTGCAGCACAAATCGTAGCTAGGAACATATGTGAGGAAATGAATGTAGAGGCTGTGCTGAAGGAGAAGAGGCTCAGATTCACAAAAAAGCACTTTGCTTACGAAACTCCTGACGAACCATTTACAGAAGCCTTAAAGAGGCTGGAAGTCAAATTTTTCAATGTGGTGGTGGATTGTGCCATCGGGTCAATAAATGAGAGATTCAAAACATTAGATGATGTGAGGGACATATTTGGGGTTCTCCTAAACTTCACCACAATGAACAAGGAAGACTTGTCCTGCAAGTGTGAAAAGCTCTCTAAGATACTGAGCTCTGGAGCTGACTCTGACATTGATGGAAGAGAACTGGCCCTCGAAATTAAGAACTTGCCGACTTTACCTTCACACAATATAACTGCATTGGAGCTTCTCTCCTCCATTCATCAAAAGCAGCTGGAGGAACTATACCCCAATCTCTGGGTTGCACTAAGAATTGCCTGCACTCTACCTGTGACAGTAGCGTCAGCCGAGAGGAGCTTCTCTGAGATGAAGCTAATCAAGAACTACCTCAGATCATCAATGGGGCAGGATCGCCTCAGTGGCCTTGGCATCATAAGCATCAACCAGGACGTTGGCAGAGAGATTTCATATGATGATGTTATTGATGATTTCGCCCAGAAAAAACCTAGGAGGCAAAAATTACTAATTACCTTGCACGTGTCGTTAAAGTCGTATAAATATCAGTTTCGTACTATCATATTTATTAGGGAGGTTATCCAAGTTAGATAGGCAGTATAACGCTATATTTTATGAAACAATTTTCCAGTTTCAAGTCAGCTAACTATCAATAAACTACAGGTGTTTCAGGTCGTATTTTAAAAAAGTTATGAAGTAGCCTACATATAGATGGGTATATGGTTTAACCAAATCCTACTAATTTTTAATTGATCCACGCTCGCGTTATAACACATAAAGAATTTCATACAACAGATTTTTAACAGAAATTTAAGCCAATGAGACTTTAGTATTTCCTTTAAGTGCACGAGTCACATAGAATTAAAGTGTAACTTCACAGATTTGGTCTCGCTGGCTTTGGATGTAAAGGTAAAATTTTGATGGCTGTGATATTTTTGGATTTTGTCTTTTATTCTATTTTATCAAAAATATAAATTTTTGTCAAGTCTAGTTTGACTAGATATAGGTAAACTTTGATTTAACAAATGAGTGTTGTTTTTCATTTATCCTTAAAACTATGCTATACTACACAAAAGACTAGAGTGCAAATGGTTCTTAGACCTACACATAGCGGGGACCTACGATTTATCTTTATGTTATAAGTAACATTTCTTGGTAGTTTCAGTTAGTTATAAATTGGTGATTGGATTTCAGATAAATTCCTGTCTTCCTTTTGAATTTTTTATGTTGTTTGCAGTCTTACATTTCGAACATTTGTACATTACAAAAAAGTTAGGGTATCCCTTAGTACAATAGGCTAAAAGGAAATCATTAGGCTAGGACAGCAGACTCCGATACTTTAGGTTAAGTCTAGATAAGAATGTTAGGTAGACTTGGCTAAGCTAGATAGAGTAGGGGCAAGCCTAGGTTTATCAGTTGCTGTAGAAATGTCTCAACTAGGTTAATCTAAAGACCAAGCCTCCCAACATAGCCTAGTAGGCCAGTTACTCCTCAGGCTATTGTTTGTTAGTCTTATTTAGTTTCATTAGATTGAAGATAAAGTAGGCTTAGTAGACTGCCTTCTAATTTTCCTTGACTCAGCGTACTTCACAGCCCTCAGTAGGGGAAATTAAGGTGATTAGGCTTAGATTCAGGACTGTCAGTGGTAAGACTAAAGATAATGCTGAAGTCTTTTCTTGGCTAGTATGAGACTGACTTGAGATTGACGTTTTGCAAGATTTTAAATAGTAAATAGATTGTAAATAGTGTATATTCTTAGCTTAAGTTATTTAGGCTACTTTGGTAGTAGTAAACAGTTGTATGTTAATTAGCTGACTTGAGATTGATGTTTTGCAAGATTTTATATTTGTAAAATATAGCTCATGACTTGGATAACCTTGATTGGTCCCAGTAGCTTCATATTTTCCAAATGAAATGTAATGCAGAATCTGCAATTTTTTGTATAATGCTCTTATTTTTGGCAAAATTGTTTCATTCCAAATTAGGAAAATGTTGTACAATATGAAATTCAGTCAATATGTATAGTGGTCCCTTGCTCTATGAATCTAATTCGTTCCAGAGGGTTGTTCGTAGAGCAAAAAATTTGTAGAGCAAACCTATAATTAATGGAAATAGTCTAATCCGTTCCAAGTCCTCTAAAATAGGTTGTTTTTACCAAAATGTATTAGAAATTTAGGAGTTTTTAAGCAGTAAACAGTATGTAAATATGTACATAACATAGAAGAATAGGCAGTGGTGGTGGAGTTGGTGTAGAGGGGTTACTGCTTAGAAGGTGAATCTCTTTCCATTATGATGTTAGGAGGACCTTCCAGCTATGGGGTTTGGAGTCTGGGTTGTTTACTAACAAAGGTGTCAAGGGTTTTTTGTCTTTTCCTCTTTCTCTGCATGTTCCAAAAATAACTGAGGATGGTATCTTCAAACCTACAGATTAAAATTTTGGTAATTTTTTACTATCGCTCCGGTCTCTTCAATTCCCATAATTTATAGATCAATGGATTCGTTATTACACCAGGAATGCGATTTGGATAGTCTCAAGTGAGGGAACTGGCCCAAAACTAAGTTAGGACACGAAGTTTGTTTTGGGGTATAAGTGTGAAAAAATACCTAAAATGCGGGTAATTCCTTCAGTAGAGACTACCTAGGGCGCATTCGCGATGTAAAAATGAATCCATTGATATATAAATTATGGAAATTGTAGAAACAGCCAACATGAGTGACCTAAAAGGTATATATATACATTTATATATATGTAGTAAAACGAACACTGTATATATTCACTGGGATCTTTTCCGTTTGACTGCCGCCATTGAAACATAATTAAACTCCAGCCTTCTTTAGTTAGCTTTATAAGGTTAACTAACAAAAATATCACGACCTAACCTAACCAATCGTCAAGGTCGTACAGTTGACCTAACGATTGGTTAGGTTAGGTCGTGATATTTTCGTTAGTTAGCCTTATAAGGCTAAGTAAAGAAGGCTGGGGGCACTCACCTCTTATGTTTCAATGGTGGCAATCAAACGGAAAAGATCCATTCACTGTATATATTATATATACCGTAAAACTAAACACTACTAACCTAACCTAACCTATCTAACCTTGCGTGTTCCCCTTCTCCATTTCTTATCACGCACACGACCTATGGCAACGAAATGCTTTTCTGTTTTTATCGAACACACACTTATTACCACAAACAATATCTTCCTTGTTTTTCTTAGGGCAAATAAATTCTTTTAGCAATACACCGTGTTCTACATAAAAATTAAATGCAGCCTCTTCATCATCAAAAAATTTGCATGAAGTTAAACACACTGAATAATTACAACCATCGCAAACCAACGCCATCGTGATACTAAAATCTTATGAGTTCAGGTCAAACCACCCAATTTTGTTAGTGGTACCTTCCTAACCTTTGTGGGATCAGCCATTTTATCACTCCCAAAAACATGATCCGCGATTTTATCGCTCAAAAAAAAATTTATTAACATTAATTTTATAGCTTTAATTGGCATTTGCCTTCATATTGTACTTAATAAAAGTTGTTTAAAAAAATGTAGAGAGTCTTATGGTAAACTTTATTTTCAGTTTCCAGAGACCGGACTGATAGTAAAAAATTACCAAAATTTCTGTTGATTCAATGTCTGGATGTTTTTTAACAATTTTTAATAATATCCCAGGCTTTAAAAAGATGTCAGCTCATGTGATGTTACAGCATGGGTGTCATCATCAATTTCCTCTTCTCTATTATCCTCCTCACTTGACCTCCCCAATTCTTGTAGCTCCTCTGTTATTAGTTCTTTTCTGTGGTCTGCAATTGTGGCTAGGGATGAGGCAGAGTACGGTAACCAAATTCAGGCACCAAATCTTTTAAATATACCCTATCTTCAGATTTTTTAATGATAGCCTATCCTTTTTAATTTTAATAGAAATAATATTACGGCCACATTTAGCTTTAGGACCCATAGTTAGCAATCAATTAACAAAGCACAACTGAGTGCACAACCACTTGTAGAAAATGATCAATAGACACTGAACAGAACGTAATGGAGCACCTCCTAGTGAATGAAATCAGTGCTGCGCTCCTATTAGCTGAAATGGGAAATTCGCACAGCAAGTTAAATTTCATAGAGCAAACCATTTGCTCCTTATTTGGGTCATTTGTATAGCAAGCCGTTTGTACAGTGAGGGACCAGTGTATTAAATGACATGGGCTAGACCTATAAATCAAAATAACGTTTTATGAAGTAGTTTTAGTTGCTTTATTCAAATTTGTCACTCATTTTTTGTGCAAATGCATATTAATGGTGAACATTGATACTAATAATATATATATAAATATACTTATTTTTGGTCTGATGAGTATAATCTTAGGCTATTTTTTTCGCTACTCTGCGACTTAATTAGTTTGTTTTTCTGTTTTGGCTATTTTTTTTCTAATTGGATTTAGTTTCATGGTGGTTGTGATAGAATTATGACGTGCCATTCATGTGGTTTTGACTGAGAACTTGATTCATCATGTGCCCTAGATGAAGACAAAGCAATATATTTTTATCAATTATAACATTATTTTCTCATCCTTAACTTGCCTAAAATGTGACAGTGAGTGCCTAATACGAAAAGATCAGAAGATATTTAGGTGGAATAACCAATATTAATCAGTTAGGTTAATTGAATGCCCTTGATGATTGGTTAGGTTGTCATGATATTTTCGTTAGTTTAAACAAAAATGATGAGAGCAAACTTTTCTGGTTAATTTTGAGGTGTTTTGACCGTTTCCTATGGTAATGCGTTGTTTATGAGATCTTGTAACATGAACATGTTAGGTTATGCTTTATTATATAAAATGTAGTCAAAAATACATTTTTCAAGTGTATTTGGTGTGTTTTGTTCGAATATGACTTTCATTTTTTGAGCAAATGAACAGAAATACAGTTGTCATTGCATGGCCCAAACACGTATTTCTGTTCATTTGCATAAGAAATGAAGGTTATATTTGAACAGAGCACAACAAAATACACTAGAAAAATATATTTTTGAATTCAACTTCAGGCCATCATTTTCTGCATAATGACCTGAAATTCTTATACATAATATTTTAGTCTTGTGTTAAAGTATTTTAGAAGGAAAATTCTTGTTAACTTTAGTCAGAATTTTAGTTTTAACTTGAACTTTCATTCTATATGTTCAGCTTGAGTAATTTGAGTTAAAACTCTCGCTTGACACTACAGTATTACATTAAATTACATGGTCACTTGGGCCTATTGAGGTTATCCAATATTAATATTTTGTAAAATATGTTTCAAGTTGGCTAATTACCATAAAACTATTTACAGAGTTACTGAAGTAGCTTACTTAACTTCAGCTACAATACACATTATTTACATAAGCATGTCAAATCAACATGGCAGTTTTCATGATCACCTTGGATTCTAATAAAATTTGGCATGCTTGTTGGGTATGGTAAGTGATAAATATGAAATTTCATCTTCCTACATTAATAATTTGGGAGAGAGAGAGCATTTTGAAATTTGAAGTGAAATTTTTCTTATTTTAGATTCATTAAAATGCTTATAATTCCTCCGCTGATAATTAAGTTAGAGAGCTCATTCTGGTAGGTGGTAGCTACCAATGTAAAGCCCTTAAATCAGGCTTTCATTTAATGTTACCTAAGATATTTTAATTTATTTTGATCTTGACCTTTGATCTTAGTTAATGAAAAAATATAGCTGTACATAGCCAAATTTATTTAAGGTTTTTCCAAAATATTTTGTATTTTAGTACCTTTTTGGAGAATTTCATTTTGGGACATGAATGGGATGAGGGGAAACAATTTTTTTTGTAAGTGCTCTGATGTTGCACTGTATGATTAGTCATGTTCAGACATGATCAGATCTGTTTCAGGGCAACATGCTTCAGCCAGCCTTTCAGTTTACTGTTGGTTCTGGTAGAGTTAAGTCGTGTTTCATTCTTTAGAAAGTATTTCAGTAACTCTGCTATATGTAGAATTAAATATTTTTTCAGAGATTAAAATGGCTGCGAGTGTTTCAAATGTTAAAGAACTTAATTTTTTGAAAGTATTGTAATCCTTTTAGCGCGAGTCACAGTGCTAGTTCCAAGAAAAATCAGACCTCTATTAGAGTGGATGATAAAAAAGTATCTAGTATTCAGAAAGGACAAAAAATCTTCGATAAATATAGGAAAACCATCGCAAATTTACCTGAAACTTGTAGAAATGCAATATCTGAGACTTTGAACTCAGAATGTGACATAAATCCAATTGATGAGAGAAAAGATGATGTAGAGGTTAGTTTTAATACTGAGCCAGAGTATGTTGTTTATTCCTTAAACAATACTTCGTAATCAATAGAAGAGTCACCAGTTTGCATTAAAAAGTTGTTGCGATGAAGTATCCATTTGAAACAAAAATTTAAGAAGAAGAAGAGAATTGTGAAAAGAAATATTTGTAATTTATCAGATTCTAATAATAGTGACTGTTCAGATGAAAGTGAAATCATAGCACAGTTGAAAGAAAAATTTTGCGCAACAATGAAAAAGAGCGAAAAAGTCCACATTTTGACTATTCTTTCTATGAGCTGGTCAATTAGGCAAATCTAACAAGAATTCAAAGCTTCAAATTATATGGTTCAGAGTGCCAAGAAATTAGTGGCTGAGAAAGGGATATTGTACATAACATGCACTTACAAAAAAAAATGTATCCTCACTCCATTCATATCCCAAAATTAGATTTTCCAAAAAAGGTATGAAAATACTCACAAAATGTTTTGGAAAAGCCTTAAATAAATTTGGCTATACATTTTTTCACTAACTAAGGTCACAGGTCAAAAGATAAGGTAAAAAAAATCAAAGTGAATGAAAATATCTTAAGTAGCATATTAAATGAAAGCTCGATTTAAGAGCTTTATATTGGCACCATAATGAGATTTTTAACTTCATTATCAGCCAAGTTATAAACATTTTAGTAAATCTGAAATAGGAAAAACTTCAACAAAACCTAAAATTTCAAAATGCTGTATCTCCCACATTAAATGGCATAGGAAGATGAAATTTCATATTTATTACTTAGCATACCCAGCAAACTTGCCAAATTTTATTAGAATTCAAGATGGTCATGGTTTTTTACCCCCTGATCCGTGTTGATTTGACATGGAATGACCCATAGTTTATAAACTATTTCATTTATAAAAACATCCAAGTTTTTCTTCAAACTATCTAAGGAACTACTCTTTACCACATCATTTGGCAAGTCATTCCAAAAAGCTACTACTCCATGATTAAAATAGTATTTTTACACAGGGTGTTTCACAACCAGTCTGCCAAACTTTGGGGAGTGATATTGAGTAAAAAAGTTAATACAACATTGGTGCTATTCCAACTGTTGCGGAGCTGTGTACATTTTAAGTGCACAGAAAAAAAATAAATAAGAGTATTAATCTGATGTATTTATTATTACATTTTATGAAATACACCTTATAAATGTTCAAAATGTCCGCCTCAGTTTTCAATGCACAGCCTCGTTCATTCCAAACAAGAGTCCACTGCACATTGAATCATTTCAGTGGCTTCCATAATCCAATGCAAGAGTTCCTCTCTTGTACTTTGGGCTTGTAGACCATCTCTTTCGTAAGACTCCTAAAAAGAAACCTAACAGGGTTAGGTCTGCAGATCTTTTGGGTGGGGGGCACAATATTGGACCAACATGACCAATCCAACAATTCCTGTACCACTGATTCAAGTAATCTGTAACATGACAACCAAAATGTGGTGGCACATCTTAAAATGTCTGTAGCTCCGCAACAGTTGGAAATAGCACCTATGTTGTATTAACTTTTTTACTCAATGGCCCCCCCCCCCCCCCCGCCCCCCCAAGTATGGCAGACTGGTTGTGAAGTATTAATTACAATGGAAAGGAGTAAAGATGTTTGCTTCAAGCAATATGCTATAATTGAATTTTTGACTGTGGAAAGTGTTGCTCCCACAGACATTCATCAGCAAATGCAAGCTGTGTATGGCAAACTGTGTTCATGCGAGTACCATTTGATGGTGGGTGAGGCAGTGTAAAGAAGCAGCAGGGCAAGATGATTTGCAAGACACCGCGAAGTGGAATGCTTGTAACAGCAACTGATGAGTCTCAAACTATGTTGTTGAACTGATTTGTGGAAATTGTCACATTAAACAAAATGAAATTGCTGCAATGCTTGATATTTCCAAAGCGTGAGTGGGACACATTACCAGTATTCTTGGTTACTGAAAGGTCTGTGCCAGATGGGTGCCTTGCATGCTCACTGTCAAGATGAAAACTGAGAGACTATGCCCTTTGCCAAGAAAATCTGCAGTGCTTTGAAGATGATGAATTTCTGCACAACCATTGTGATGACCCTGACCCTGATCACTATGACCCTGAAAATAAGCCGCAATCCATGGAATATTGGCACAAAAATTCACTGCAACCAAAAAAATTCAAAGTTAAAAAATTGGTTGGAAAAGTGATGATGACTGTTTTTTAGGATATCAATGGTGGTGTTCTTGAAGACTTTACAGAAAGAGGGATAGCAATCAACTCTGCACATTATATTGAAACTCTGAAGTTGAAAAAATGGATCAGGAGGGTTCACATCCACAAAAACACAGCCATTGTTCACCATGACAATGCACAGCCTCACACCAGTGTTCAAATACGAGAAACAATTGAGAATCTACAATTCACCATCTTGCCACATCCACCATATAGCCCCGATTTAGCACCATGTGATTTTCACCTCTTTCCTAAACTTAAAGAACATCTCCGTGGAAATCACTGAGTCTGATGAAGAAGTTAGGGCCAATGTACCATCACCAGTACCATCACAGACATTTTTGCCATGACTGGCAGCAAAGAAATTCCCCTCAGCCTTCAAACCAAAATCTTGTCCATGATAGCACAGATTGCTGAAATTAAATGTTTTTGTATTGGCCACTACACCCATCAGAAAAATAATGCACTTTTTGTACATTAAGGAATTGTTCTTTTGCATCCTTCATCAAATGCTGTTGGAAAGTGTAAACTGCTGAAGTTTCATGCTCAAGGCATCAGTAATGAAGCGGTAACTAGTGTGATTTAATTCCCCATCCTTGTTTTTGTGATGCAGTACAAATGGGTGGGTTATCATCAAATCATTTGTCCAATAGAAATGCTGAGGTGCATCTTGGGTAATAAATGAATACCGTAGTTTTCAGGAAAATCTCTGAGTACAAGAACTTCTTCATGATGAACATTGTTTCAATGTTTTCATATGGGGCATTCCAGGACAAATCACCCCAAAATTAAAAAATTTGTCACCACTCCAACCCAGATTTTAATGAAAATTGACATATGGGGTTCTTCCGGGTGCTGATTTTACTGGTTCAAATAAAAAAGTTCTATGACCCATAGTTTTTGAGATGTGGGTCCCCAAAATCTTGGGGGGGGGGGGCCCACTTTACCACCTAACTTTAATGGGCAATAACTCCCAAACATCTTGTTGTAGACCTATAAAACTATACATTTTTGGAATCAGCATGAAGAGATCTATTAAATGATACCACATTCAAATGTGTAGAACAATGAAAATTTTCCCCCCCCTTTTTTATTTTTATTTTTGACCCCCACCCACCCCTAGACAGTGAAATCCCCCAAAAAATGTTCATTTATTAAACTTCCATTAATTGTTAAAAGATACAAACAATAAAAAATATGGGTATCAAGTTGCAAGATATTTTAAAAATTATTGAAAAAATATATACATTGACATTTGTACATTGTACATTGAAATTTTGACATTTTTACACAGACTTAAATAGAGAACTACAAATGATATATTTACATCCTATGTATAACTCATATTCATGCAGTCTCTCTCTCAAATGTTTGTTAATTAGGCTTATTTTTATTACAGATGTGCCTATTTTGAGTCAAATCATATCTTATTTTTGAGATTTACAATTGTGTATTTTTAGTAATGAAAAATGGTTAGATACTGTGATGATCCTTTACAAAAAGATAAGAAAAAGATACATAAAGATACAAGAACCATCAGCCAATCACTTTATGATCGATGTAAATGGAAACTACAAAGGAATACTGTACTATGTAGCAACTGTAGGAAATTATTGACCCAGAGACCAGAGTTGCTATCAACATCACAAAGTGAAGAGTCTGATCACAATCAGTCTTCTGAGAATGTTATTTCAGAAAGCAATGAATATGATCCAAGTATATCAAGTAATGCTAAAGAAGAGGTTTCTCAAGTTCTAGAGTCTTGCTGTGACTCCAGTGAAGAAGCGTAAGTATTTAATGATAGGTACTTTTTATATTTATAATTTTTTTATTTATATTATTCATTTATAATGCATTTACTTTCAAGACAGTTTTTCAGCAGTTGCTGAAAAACTTAATGAAATTAATATGTTGACATATTAAATTTATTAAACTTATTAAACTTATGAAATTAATATGTTGACATTAATTATTATTGTCCATATACAGGTAGCCCTCGTTTTGCGCTGGTCTGATTTGCGCTGATTCGCAATAGCGCCAGTCACTATCCACAAGGCCATGAATGGATTCCTGCAAGTGTAGAGTCCCTCACTAATGAGCTCTGTGACATTGATCACAACTGGGAGAGGAGTGTCATATCAAGCCTGAGCCCTTATTTTGAAATTGTTAAAGAAAGGAGGAAGAAATCCAGGCAATCAACACTTGATTCTTTTTTCAAAAAAAGGCAACCTTCTCAACCAGGGCCTTCAACAGAAGATCCTCAACCAGGACCTTCAAAAGCCAACTAAAACTTCTGCATTACGCCACTGTCAAAAAACATCAATGCAGGGGCCTGACAGTGGCGCTTATAAGACCACGTGTGGGCTCCAAACATGTGAAGGTAAGTGTACAAAATTTAATTTTTATGTATTAATTTATTTTTTATTTATCATTTATATAGGTTAAAAATAAAATACTTTTTTTAATTAAAAAAGTTTATTTCTGAGCTTTAAATACTCCAGTATTGAAAAGGTTAGGTAAAATTTTTGGTGCCCAGAACCTAACCCTGTGATTTCCCATTGACTCCATCATATAAAGGGTTCCATTTGTGCCAATTCCATTTGTGCTTGTTCCCCTAAGAACCTAACCCCAGTGTAAATTGAGGGCTACCTGTATATCAAATGGAGTCAAATATTTATTCATTCAAAAATTTTGGATGGTTTGGGTTCCTCAAGAAAAGAAGCAAAAGCTATTCAAACAATAGAAAAAGCATGTCATTCTTTAAAATGAAAGCTAGAAACAAGTTTAGAAATTGAGATCCCAATTCCAACAAAAGCTACAAAGTTGGATCATGAAACTCAAAGGTATGAATTTTAAAATGATACGCTATTATTAAGTAGGAATATACCTAAACTAAAATGAAGCATAAAAATAAAATGTAGGTATTCACCTTTGATAGTAGAAACTAGAAGCACAACTCCCTAAAGATCGGAGATCAATGGGCCCATTAAATCATTTGGAATTCATTTGGTCACAAAATAATTTTTGGTTTAATTTGACTCTATCTCAAAGAATGCTTATTTTGTTACACTTGAAATCAATATTATTATCCAAAAAATTTAATATGCACCTGTAATGTTTTGTTTATAGCTATTATACATTCATGAATTTGTTTCAGGTCAATGATTCATCTCATGAATGAACTGGTTGAAGCTTTCCATTCTACTGGCAGTTATGAGAGGAAACTCAAAATATTGACATTATCTCCATTTAGCATTTACCATATTGAAAACTATAAATCTATTTCAGACAACTGAATATTTAGTTAAGAAAAGCAGAAATATAAAACAACGGAATTATTCCTGAAATTGAACCCATGTCAAAAGGAAAAGTAATAACTAAAGGTACTAAAGATTCTGTTCAGAAATTTTTTGAATCAGATGAAATTAGTCATTTGTGCCCAGGTACAAAAGACTGCCTGAGTATCAGAAATGAAAGTGGGTATAAAGAATCTGTGCAGAAAAGACTGGTGTTAATGAATCTGAAAGAAGCTTTTAGTCTCTATAAAAATAATCCAGATAGTCCCCAAATTGGCTTCTAGTTTTGCCAGCCTTTGCCCCAGACATTGTGTTTTAGCTGGAGCTGCTGGTACCCATTCTCTGTGTGTATGTACATTAGGGTTATGACTAGAGACTGGATTTTGCCCTTTTTGCCTTTTTTATTCCCGTTTATAGATTCATAGGCTTCTTTTAGAGAAATCCATTTCGGGACTGTGGGATGTATATAATTAAATGTTATAGTGCCTATAAACGCCTATTTTGATGGTTAGTGCCTAATTTTAAAATACGTGCCTATATATGCCTTTTTTAATTTTATTGTACTGTACTAAGTAAAGCAAAATAACTCGCATTTTTTTTAAACTTGTAGGCCTAAATAGGGTAGGGGATGGAAAAACCAGGCTAGTCCTGAGGCAACCAGCACAGCCAATCAGATCACAATACGTCAGCCAAATACAGCCAATCAGATCACAATACGTCATTGTGACGTGTTCGGCCTCGATCATTTTGTTTGGTGTGTGCAACGTGGTGTCTTTGTTCAAGTGCTTTTGCTAAATAAAATCTCACGTTTGTGCTTACAGCTTTTTTTATAAGTGAGAAAAAATGCCTAAGGACAAGACAGCCAAAAGTGTTCTGTTCAGGCAGTGGATCAAGAAGGACTCAAACCACTATGGATGGTAGAGTTATTTTCTGCCAACCTTGTTCCAAAGAGGTACGTTGCAACATTTTTTATTCTCTATCCAAAATAACAAACCCACTCGATGTAAACAAATGCATGCGAGGGAATTTGACGCTCCAACAATGAGTGATAATGTGAGCTTTTCCGAATTTAATAGCATCCTAAAGATAAATTGGTAAAGAGTGGTGAAAAACAAATTGGTTTAAATTTTAATATTAATTTAATTAATCGAACAACCAACTTCGACGTTCGACTAATGCATTTTATAATTTAGTTACCCTAAAAATTGTTGTTTTCTTTAGTTTCTAAAAAAAAAAAAGATTGGTATCTAAAGAAATTATTAAGTTAAGTTGGGTTCTTATAATGAATAGAGAATAATAGCTTTTTGTTTGTTGTTAATTTGATTTATTTTAATGCATGGCGCAGTAATTAAGTTTGTTTTTCAGTAATGTTTTTCAGCATGTGACTTGCCTGGCTCATGCTCTCCATCGGGTGGCAGAAAACATCCGGGGACATTTTCGGAACGTAAATGCACTTGTATCGTCGGTGAAGAAGGTCTTTCTCAAGGCACCTTCACGAATTGCTGCTTTCAAGGCAGCTCTTCCAGAAACACCCTTGCCACCTCAGCCAGTTTTGATTCGATGGGTTTCCTGGCTTCAAGCTGCCATGTATTATGCTGAATATATCAGCGAAATTGCCAAGGTACGAAACATATTCAGTTTAATTAGTACATTCTTCTACAGCCATTTCAAAAGTAGTAAAGCAAATTTCATCTTAATTCTGTTTTTTGTTGCAGGTCGTTGAAAACTTAGACGAGCATGAGGCAGTCGTGATAGGAGAAGCGAAGGAGACCTTATCGTGTCTAACCCTTCGAGGAGACCTGGCCTACATCATGGCCAATTTCGGACGGGTGCCAGGGACCATAACCAAGCTGGAGGAGAGAGGCCTGCCATTTGTTGAAGCAGTGGAAATAGTTCAAAATTTAAGGAAGGAGCTGAGCCAGGTTCCTGGTAACGTAGGGAAAGAAGTGGTAGCAAAATTTGAAAATGTTCTCAGACGCAATCCTGGTTGGCAAACGTGAACGTTTCAATAGTGTTCAAAGGAGAGTGTCAGGAGGTTCTGGACTTTGAGCCAAGTGAATTAGCATCTTTGAAGTTCGCACCAATTACGTCCTGCGATGTTGAAAGGTCGTTTTCTCGATATAAAAATGTATTGAGTGACAGGCGATGTCAATTTAAGCCACAGAACCTTGAAAAATTTTTAATCATCAATTGCCATTTCAATTTATAGTTTAGTTGAGTTTTTGTAAGAAGATAGTTTAAATGTTTGGATTTTACTTTGATTCAAATAAAATGTTTGATGGTTTTTGAGATGTTTATTTTATTTTTTACAATAAAAATCCTGATATTCATCAGAACTGCAAATGGGTTTACTGTAAGTCAACAATAATAAGAGAAAAGTGGGAAAATAGAAATGCCTATTAAGTGCCTTTTTTAGCTTTTAGTGCCTATTTAAGCGACTTTTTAGGGCTTCTTTAGTGCCTTTTTGCCTACCTATTATTGATTTTTTGTGCCTATCAATCCTAACTCTAGTTATGACATTTTTATAACCTCATGTTCCTGTATCATAAATCGATGAACTTTTGCCCCCTGACAATGAAAATAACAGTTTTTTTGATATATTTTGAAAAAACTTCACCCCAAAAGAAAAAAATAATAAATATTGGTTGCTCCTTGGTATAGCTATTGCAGATGGGTCTCTGTTCCAGTGATTTTCCAGAGTATTTAGTGCTTTTCGGTATTGTTGCAAGATATTGGACAATTTATGATAATCATCAGGTAACCAATGATAGAATGGTGCAATGCAGCTGTCTCGAATATACTAATATACTATATTTGCTTTCGGGGTGACATTTTTTTTTAATTCTGAAGAATTAGGCCCTTTTTTATTGTTTTCAAGCAAAAGTTCATCGATTGATGATACAGGAAACAATATTTATGACAAAAAATTAAAATGTCATAACCCTAATGTACATACCACCAGAATGCCAAAATACAATTCTCAGCTTTGGGTGTCAAAGGGTTGGAATACACAACTCTTATGGAGAAAGCAGTGTGTGATGTCAACAACAGGAATTGCATGATGCAACTTCAAGTATGTAATCTGTGTCCAAAAGAACAAGGTATTAAGAATTTTTTGCTCACTTTTCAAAGTGTTAACAATCCTGAATGTGAGGAAATAAAATATAAACAATGGGTTACTACAGATCGATGCAATATGGTTGAAAAAACAGAATCTGTAGATGATTTTATAAATTCATTAAGCACAAAAATTGTCAAATTGACATGTCATCACTTTATAGCAAAGAATCAGAGTGCATTTCTAAAAAACTTGAAGAATAATTTAAATAGCCATACAGCTGTAGTTCTTGGTGACTTTTCAGAAAACTACTGATTTGTAGTACAGGATGCAGCCCAAAGTTTTCATTGGGAAAATATATACCCAATGCACAGTGCATCCCTTTGTGTTATAAGGAACCAGAAAGTAATGAAACAAAACATTCAAGTTATTGTTTTTATCTCCAAATACAAAACGTAACACTACAATGGTTTACACTTTTTTAAATACACTCATACCTATTATCAGAAAATCCCACCTTCATATCAAAAAATTACATTATTTTACTGACGGATGTGCAGGACAATATAAAAATCATTTCAACTTTAACATTTGTAAACATGAAGATTTTGGGCTGGAATGTGAGTGGCATTTCTTTGCCACAAGCCATGGTAAGAGTGCTTGTGATGGGATTGGGAGTACAGTGAAAAGATCTGTAGCCAGAGTGAGTATGCAGAGAACATTCGCAAATCAAATATTAACACCAGAAGACATGTTTGAATTTTATCCAAACAATATAAGTGACAGCATAAATTTTTTTTAATAAATCCTGAAGAAATTGAAGCTATGGAAAAATTTTAAGTGACAGATATGGAAAAAAGTATGCGGCTAACAGGAACAAAAATTCCACAGATTTGTACCTATTAATGCAAATAACATAAAAACATTTGAATTATCTTCTGATGAAGTTGGTGAGGTGAGGATTATAAGCAAAGCTTTTCTGGGTGAAGATAATGTTGAAGTTAATCTGAAAATAGGAGAGTACATAGTTTGTACTTACAATGATCAGAAATGGTTGGGATTTGTACATTCTTATTATGAGGAATTTGATGACTTTGAGGTTAGCTTTTTGCACCTATCAGGATAGTGTTTACTATTACTTTCCACAAATTAGAGATACATGCCACATATCAAGAGAAAATTTTAGGTTTATTAAGCACACCAACTTTAAAGCCAGGAACAATGCGTATTCAATATGTTTTCCCAGAAAATGAGTTGAAAAAACTCATGTAATTATGAATCAACTTGATGTAATGTGTGTTCAATTTGTATTTTACTGTTTATTTTCATCATGTGAATATATCATTTGTAGTTCTCTATTTTAGTCTGCAGGTGTAAAAATGTCAAAATTTCACAATGTACATATTTTTTCAATAATTTTTAAAATATCTTGCAACTTGATACCTACATTTTTATTATTTGTATTTTTAACAATTAATGGAAGTTTAATAAATGAAAATTTTTCTTTTGGATTTCACTGCCTAGGGTGGGTGGGGGTCAAAAATAAAAGGGGGGGGGGGGAATTTCATTATTGTTCTACACATTTGAATGTGGTATCATTTAATAGATCTCTTCATGCTAATTCTAAAAATGTATAGTTTTATAGGTCTATGGTAAGGTGTTTGGGAGTTATTGCGCATTAAAGTTAGGTGGTAAAGTGGCCCATATCTCAAAAACTCTGGGTCATAGAACTTTTTAATTTTGACCAGTGAAATCAGCACCTGGAAGAATCCCATGTGTCAATTTTCATCAAAATCTGAGTTGGAGTGGTGACATGCATTGGGTGATCTCTCCTGGAATGGCCCATATAGTTACTGTAACTTTTTGCATTGAAGTGATGATGAGTAAGGGAGAAGATCATTTCTGAAAGAAATTCATTGAACTCATCTGCAGGAGCTAAATTGGTAATTATTAGGGCCCACACAAAACTGATAATTTTCAAAACCAAGTTTAACCGACGCTCATTATCAAAACTGGTTTCAAAACTGGTTTTGACGTCTATTTTTGCTTTTTATGAAATAAATATAAAACTTGCAAAACTAGCACAAATATAACATTTATTTCATGCACATATTTGAATAAAAAGTATCATTAACAAAATTTCCTTTAAAAAATATAAATCCATGATTTATTTAACACAAAAACATATCCTCTCATTTTAATAAAATTGCAAAGAAAAACTAGTGCTTTAAAAAATTCTTAAAGGAAAATATAACAACATTAGGAACTTGCTTAATGATCGATTTTATTTTGGTAATAATCTTTCAAAAAACACACCACATTGAGCGTTTTACCCAAGAGACTTGTTCTAATTTTTGTGCTGAACAGTCCTGTAATCGAAAAAGCTCTTTCTGACTGGATGCTGGTCGCTTTAATTGTAAGCAATGCTCGATAAAGTTGCTCGAGCTTTTCGCTCCTATTCAAGGTTGCTTCAAAATACTTGAATTCTTTGTTGATTTTGAGCTCAGTGGTGTCTTTCTTAGGCTCCTCATTTAGTTTCTTCATTGCACAAGTATACTCACGCATGAGTTGATCATCAGCATCGGAAATAGATGAGACAACATCTGTTTCTAGTTGAACAATTTCTTCATTTTCAGTTTCTTCACTCAACTCTGCTGTGCTCCACTCGTGATGTTCTGGAAATAATCTCTCATATGCTTGTTCAGCCTAATTCTTCAACACTTGTTTTGTTGGAAAAACAAAAGTTCTTGACTCATCATTCTTAAACTTCCTTGGATTGTGAAGATAACTCAGCAGAGCCACAGTTTCCACGTTTCTTCTCAAATTATAATGATTTGAAAGGCTTTGACAAAGCTTTAAAGCCAAAGGATTGGCTGCTTCATCAAGTTTGCCTAAGACAAATTCTAATGAAGACTGCTTTAAGTAGGTCCGCATCTTCCGTGTAGATAGCCTTCAAAATCATTTCTACCGGATGAAGAGTTTCATATATCAAATTAAGTGTTTTCCATTCATCGTCGGATATGGCTTCGGTTGAAAGTACTGCTTGTAGGGCATTTGGAATGCAGCTTTTTAATTTAAAAAATCTTTCTATCATATAAAACATGCTATTCCATCTAGTTTTGCAGTCTAGTATAAGCTTATATTCTTTCCCATTCAAGTTTGCTCTCACAAAATCTTGCAATATTTCATTTTTGGTTGGTGATTTTTGAAAAAGTTTGCAAATTTTTCTGACCTTGTTTATACTTTTTGCAAATTCGTGTTTTGGCTTGGGAAAATAAGCAGCCTCATGAGCCAAATCTGTTTGAAAAATCATGTCTTGTTGGTTTCCTTCAGGTTCATCTTCACTATCCTCTTCTGTATTACTCTGCGACGCTTGCAGAGACGCGAAGATTTGATGGGTTAAAACGAGCTGAAACGATTGAAAATGTTTTGGAATGATTTCCATCTGCGTATAAAATTAGAAATATAGAAAACAATTTCAAAGGAGACTAAAAATAAAAAATATTAAAACTGGTTTTGGTTACTCGGTTTTGGTTTTAGGGATTAAATATGAAAACTGGTTTTAATCGTTTTTATAAACTCGGTTTCAAGCCCTAGTAATTATGCAGTAAATGCCATGACTTGCAATTCTAGCAAGAAATATTTTTCTAGTGTAATTTGATGTGCTTTATTCAAATCTAAGCTTCATTTGTTGTGCAAATGTTCCAAAAGGGAACCTAACCTTACAATGTAGCATTACCTTTCAAATCTGAACTTAATTTGTTGTGCAAATGCTCCAAAATGGAACCTACCCTAACCTAAGCAACCCAATTGGCTGATATATTTTATTATGGAGATTTACATTTTAATCATATTTTAGGAAATTTGCATAACAAATAAAGTTTAGATTTGAATAAAGTGCATCAAATTATACTTGGAAAATATATTTCTTGCTAGAAATGCAGGTCATGGCATTTACTGCATATTAACTGCCATATTTTTCTGCAGTGTAGACCTGTCTGCATTAGTCCATTCAACGTATTCTGCTGAATCTCTGTCTGTCAAGATAGACATAGCATTCAAGAAGTTTACTGCTCCTATTTTACTAGAACATTCTTGACACTCCTGTGACATACACTTAGAATTATTGGAATTGCAAACACTGTTAATAATGGTGTGGTAAGTTGAGCTTTTTTCACCAATTGTAGATATCAACAGTTGAGGATTTTGTTGGAGGTACAAACACAAACTGAGTTAGGAATGTCAAACATTTGCCAAATAGAAATTATGAAGACAAATATTGAATATTCATCACTTTTTCACTGCACTGCCACCACTTAAAAAAGTTGCCCTGAATTCAGCACAGTTTGATGAGCTAATATAGTAATTTATACCATTGGCTTTTGATTCAGGCTCTCTTTTAATTAGTTGTGAAGTAAAAAATAGTATAAATGCTGCTTAGGGCTGCTTGATTCCACAAAAAATGACCCACAATAATCATTAGCGAATGTATAATGAGTATTGTGATATACGTATATTTAATTGTATTGATATATTGTTTAATATAAATAAATTGTGAATTTTATTTTTAAGGAGAGGAAAGGTTTGTAAAAAGAAATCACGTAAAATTATTAGCAGTAACTACCGTATTCTAACTTTAATTTGCATTGTAAGTTTTAACCTTAAATAATGCTAAAAAATTGTTTTCTTACCTTCACTCATTTTTAATAAAAATTCCAATTATCACCAAGCAGAAAATGCTGATGATAAGTGCCATTTTTAAACCTGGTGAATGATTATCGTTATCACAATTACTGAGCAGCCCTAGTAGGTACGGTATACTATACTATAGTTATAATGAAAGTTTCATAAATATTACATATTCTTTAGTGGCCTATATTTACATATCTACTTCTTAGATAGATAGCATATATTTTTATTGTAAGTGAACAAATAATTAGTCATCCTTGTTTTTCATCGAGGATGTGTTCCTGAAAACCACAACCTAAAATAATTTTCCCATAGGAAACAATACAATAATTAAGGATGCATTCTTGGATATAGAAACTCACTAGTATCATATGAACCATTTTATTACAAAACATATCTACTTTTCAGCAGATGATGAACTTCTTTTTTCAGCCATTGTTCTTTTTTTTTAACAAAGAATACGGCAAACTGAGAGTAGTGAGTAAGACCTTTACTGGACAGGAGATGGGGTGAATACTGTCCCAGACCCTCTTTTATACTCAGTGAGCGAGAAATGCTGAGTCATGACACAGGTGTGTGGGAACATTCTGGAAACTGGCTGCTTGAGAGAAATTTGGGTGGTTGGGGGAAAGATAAAATGATGCAAAACCAAAAATGTTCCCAAAATCATTGATGACTTAAAAACAAAAAGATGCAAAATGAGGGATAACTGTACCTATATATTTGATTGAGTGTTGATTCTGTGCCAAATTGTGGTTTTTCAGTGAACTTAGCAATATTCAAATGTAAAAGCACCACCATTATATGCTAAAACAGTTTTTTTCTCGCTTTCCACTGATGGAGAGTTGAAACTCAATTTCATTCAAAGAAAAAATAACTTTTCATTTATATCAAAGGGGGAGGTTGCCCAAAATGAAAAAAATATCTATAACTTCTTATTCATTGACTCGGTGTGTGTTGTTTGCTTATAATAATTTATTCTTTGAGAAATTGCTTTTCAAATGCTTTATAAATCATTCCTTTATCTAAATTATGGACTGAGATTTGGGCAACTTGAAATTTAGTAGTACTATCATACCTCAAGATATGTTCTTGAGGCTTGTCCAGTAAGCGAAAAATCTGTTAATAGAGGTCATTATAACAAGGTGCTTAGGGGTCATTCAAAAACTGCGTGGTCCTTTTTTGGGTGGTTTTCAAACCCATCCCCCCCTTGTGGTCATTTGTGGCCAATGACTTAAACCCCCCTCCAAAACCACATGGTCTTCTGATGTCACCCCCACCCCTTCTTAATCTTATGTGAATTAAAATGCAAATTAAAATAAAGCAAATTAAAAATAATCAAATTAAAAGTATGGTGAATTTGTGTTAAAGATTTGAATCTTCTAGAATTTTTTGAAATAAAGGTACCATAATATGATAAATAATAATTATGAACAGGATATTTTAATGCTTAGTATTGGCCATGTGGTTAAACATCAAGACTCCCCCCTCTCCCCCATGGGGCACTTAGTGGTCAAATAAAGAACCCCCTCCCCCATTTTAAGGACCATAAATAAATGCCTTTAAATACTATTATTTTCTTACAAAATGACTAAATAATGATTAAATGTGCCGAAATAGGAGGGCCACTCAATATATTTTGCCCCACCTTTTTTTTTTTTCCAAGTTTCCCTGTAAGTTCCAGAAATTTTGTACACAAATAGTTGCATACCTTTTTTACAAGTTTTTATTTTTCCCACATAGTCTCCATCCTTTTCTATGGCTTTCCTCCACCTCGAAACAAGGGCCTTTATTTCTTGCTGGTAAAAGTCTGCTGGATTCCGCTGGAGCCACCTCTTAACTTAATTTGATCGAATGATGATGATAGTATGTTACACAGTGTGAGATGTCACAGCCGATTCTGAGTGACTGCTGCATGGCTCATCATCGAGGCTGGCTCTCCCTCTCTCCGATGATCTCACACGTTTAGACCAGTGTCCAACTGTGCTTCGATGAACATCATCATCTCCGTAAATGTTTTGTAGATGTTTATGAATATTTCCAACTGTTTCCTCCTCTGTGGTTAAGAACTCGATATCAGCTCTGTTTATGACACATTACTGTTAGATGCCATTTTCTAAACTGCTTTAACCATCAGTTTTTATACAGTGGTGTTTAAAAGTGGTTTTATACGAGGAGGGGAGGTTCAAACTGGAAAAATTAGTTATGTGAAGCATAGAAAGTTCAAACTTATGGACCAAAAAACATTTCAGCCCCATGCCCTATTATTTAGCTAAGAAAAAAGGGTGGGGCAAAATATATTGAGTGCCCCTAGTAGGTCTTAAACATTAGAAAAAAAGTTGGTTAGTTAGAAATATGTACAGTAAACCCTTGATAAGTTGGACTATATACTATATAGGGCTCTAGCCAGTCTGACTCATCACGAATTACCTTATTTACCCCTAAATCACTTATTGAACAGATCACTTATTTAAAGAAACAAAATAATAATGGCATTTGACATAGGAAATAAAACACTTCTCTCAGTAAAATAAACAAAAGAATAATAGCACTTGACAGAGGATGAGTCTGACTTATCGAGGGTTTACTGTATGTGATTTTCCACTGCTGTCTGTATGAAAAGTAATTAAGCGGCAAGCAAATGGCTCCAGCACAATGATGATAAAACAACAAAAATGGTTGCCATGATCAGTATAGGTGACAATGCTTAATTTTGTACAATTCAGATGGACTTTTTTAACATCAGTAGTGCAAATGAAAATAAATTTAATAACATAAAATGTTCACAAAAAAAACACAGATAGAGAATATGAAGAGACCTACTGCGACAACTGACACAAATCTTGGTGGGCTACTGTATACATTTTGAGACGATTGCTGATTGGCTTAGAGGATTTAAACAACAAAGATGGTGACAGACTTTATCATTGGTTCTTTTTCGCTAATGTTTGATTGATTTTTTTCTTGAATGGTACTATAAAGGGTGTTTCAAAAGTCTTTACCCTTTTTTTCCCCCAAGGACCCTAAGGTGACCATACATTCAACACCCGAGTGAACATAACTGTCAGTGTGTGCACACAATCAGAGGCCACGCAAGTCAATATGTCAGGTTCAATGGAGCAATTGAAAACTCGGGTTGCTTGCGCTGCGTTTGGGGAGGCACATCGAGCTTGTGCAGACATGATTCGGAGAATTTGTCACGCTGATCACAAGCTCAAAGTTCCAGGTATGAAAAACCCTGTATCTGTAGCGTGGGTGGCACAACGCTTGAATATCTGTGAAAAAACTGTCAAAGGGTGGTGGCAAGCGGACCGGAGTGGGAGTGTTACCGATTTTGTGGACAAAAAGCGAAGTGGTCGCAAGCGCAGATTTTCGGAGCTGGACGTTCATTTCTTGCGAACGCAGGCCAAGCGCCGACACAACCCACTCAGAAAAATTCGAAAAATGGCTCAATAAACATTTTATAAATGTTTGTGTTGAATGCATGGTTACCTTAGGGTCCTTGGGGGAAAAAAGGGTAAAGACTTTTGAAACACCCTTTACTTACTACAGGTAGGTCCCATTATACGAGCATTCGTAATACGAGAAACTGATGATACTAGGTTAGCATTTATAGGACTTTCCCATTATATGACTCTGATCTTACGAGAATTGGTACGAGAAGGCAGAAGGAAATTCAAAACATGCAGCTAGCTGTGACACAGCTCTCTGCTCGCTGTCTACCTGTTTGGTCATACAGCCAGTATGTGAGTGTTATTTACCTTTGTGTTTGCAATGAGCTCATGAAGGAATCATTACATCATGCCTGCTAAGTGTGCAATAGACAGCGAGCCACAGCTGGAGAGGGCTCTGAACTTCAAGGCCAAGCTATTGGACTTGCTGGGCAGACATGAGAAGCTTTACCAGCAAGCAGGAGGAGGCTAAGGTGGCACAGACAACACTCCACCAATTCTTCCCACCCAAGCCTTCCCCTCCACCATCACCTACATCTTCAGAAACATAGCCCTCCACTAGCTGAGGTGGTTTGGCACTGATATTTAAGTCTCCCTCCAAGGGCAAATAAGGGTACATACTTGTATGCTATTTCATATATATATATATATATATATATAATATATATATATATATATATATGCATTTAACTGCAATGACCACGCAGTATATAAATTAATAGAAACGACGTAAATAAGGAGCGTCTCTGCACACGGGAAAGAGAAATAACGAATAAATGAAAAATGAGGCGAACTGCCCGGGAATCGAACCCAGGGCCTTCCAATTGCCGGTTGGATGCGCTACCATTACACTACGGACCTCGATCAATCATAAATCGAAATTCTCCTACATAGGGCAGAAACCAATGCCCTGAGAGGGCACCCTCGCAAATCGTGAATATGTGCATTTAACTGCAATGACCACGCAGTATATAAATGCAGTTAAATGCACATATTCACGATTTGCGAGGGTGCCCTCTCAGGGCATTGGTTTCTGCCCTATGTAGGAGAATTTCGATTTATGATTGATCGAGGTCCGTAGTGTAATGGTAGCGCATCCAACCGGCAATTGGAAGGCCCTGGGTTCGATTCCCGGGCAGTTCGCCTCATTTTTCATTTATTCGTTATTTCTCTTCCCCGTGTGCAGAGACGCTCCTTATTTACGTCATTTCTATTCATATATATATATATATATATATATATATATTTATTTATTTATTAGTGTGTCCCAATTTTTTTTGTTCCTGAAGTTTGTCATGCACACACCCCTAATTTCTTCCACTCGTGAAAACATGCCAGCAAGATGAATTTCATTCATGTTCTTTAATTTTAAGGGTCCCCTCAAACCATGTTTACTATTGCTGAACGGCTACTCTCTACCTTATACTAATTGTAGCATATTTCTTTTCAGGTTATGGATACAAGAAAGCAGGAGACTGTGTGGTTGGTGGGGGTGTTGCGAAATGAACCCCTGGAAACGCTGTGTCAACTCCCGACAGTGGGAGATGTTTTCGATGTCTGTTGTTCTTCACTCGGAAGAAAAAAAACGTCCACGGCGGAAGCTGCCAATGTGGTAGCTGATGAGGTTATGGCGGTGTGGGCTCGGGCATCTATTCTGACCTCCCACAAGCCCAAGTGCGTCGAGAGGATCAAGGCCCTCTCCACGGACTACGAGAAGGTTGCCAGAAACCGAAACCATGGGGGAGAGAAGCAACTGGAGTGGGAAAAGGGATTCCAAGCCAACCTGAATACACTGTTCGAAACAGCTCATGCCAACGCCATGAAACTCATCAAAGTCCCCGAAGATCGAGACTTTCTGAATGACCAGCGAACCGTGCGGAAGATGTACATTGGAGGAGAGGACCTGGAGTTTGCTCGCAGGGCAGTGGAGCGGGAGAAACGCCGAGCAGCTGAAGAGAAGAGGAAGAAGAAAAGCTGCGAAGAGATGGACTCACTGCGAGCAAAAGGAACGGTGAAAAGTGGGTCTTCTTCTTCTTCGGAGTCCATGGCCAAAGCATCCAATGATGATGTCCAATATTCCTCTCCTGGTCCTTCGGCTCCTCGATCCGCTCCCAAGGACGGCCAAGTGTCGGCAAGGAGGATCATCCAATATCTCAATTTTGCTGCAGCCCTGGATCGAACTGGAACCTCAGTATGCCAAGCGATGCACATTGTGGCTCCAGCACTCGCTGCTGCGGGAGTTGAGTTATCCTCAGTCACCTTGTCCAATTCAAGTCTTCACCATTCACGGCAGAAGTCCAGGAAGAACTTGGCAGCCAGAATCAAGACCAAGTTCAATCCTGATACGCCGCTTGTCGTCCACTTTGATGGCAAACTCCTCCCTGATTCGGATGGAGGGAAATTGGATCGCATACCAGTGCTGGTCAGCGGGAAGAATCTTGAGAAGTTGTTGGCGATCCCAAAAATCCCTGACAACACGGGACAGCAGATGGCTGGAGCTGTTCTGAAGGTGCTGGATGATTGGCCGCAAGTTCAACCATGGATTGCTGGTCTCTGCTTCGACACAACAGCGGCGAATACCGGTATTCACAGCGGTGCTTGTACAATTATCCAGGACCAAATGGACCACCACGTTCTTTTCTTGGCTTGCAGACACCACATGATGGAATTGGTAATCACCTCAGTCTTTGACCTGTTCTTCAGGTCTTCTGGCCCCGAAATTGCGCCATTTGCTCGCTTCAAATCCCAATGGGAGTTCATCGACCAGAAGCAGGCTTCTCCGTTAAATGGCGATGGCCCAAGCGACATCCTTTCGGAATGGGTGGCATTGAAAAAAGAGCATACCACCGGGCCAGGTGGATGGCCAAAGGCATTTACTGTCTTAAGATGTTCATCTTCCGAAGCCAATTCCACCTGACTGCTCACGAGGTCCGGTCACTACGCAGGATAAACGTCTTTGCCGTCACCATCTACCTCCAGAGGTGGTTCGAGGCTCCATTGATGGCGTACGCGCCCGTCAATGACCTGGAGCTGTTGGAGGACCTAGAGCGGTACAAGGCGGTGGATCATGATGTAGGTACCACCGCATTGACGAAATTCCGGGGACACCTCTGGTACCTAAGCGAAGATTTAGCCGGACTCGCTATGTTCTCCTCCAAAACCACTGATGCAGAGAAGATGGCCATGCTCCAAAACCTGCACAAGAAGACCGAAAACCCAAAAGATCTGCGTTGGCTGGAGGGAAAGAGTGTCTTGACCGTGAGACGGTCGGATTTGAGCACCTTGGTTACGAAAAGGACTCAAAACCTTTTTCATTGCCTGAAGCTGCCGGTTCCAAAAACCCCCAAAGATCTCGAAGGATGTGCACCATCGTTGAAGTCTGTGAATGACACGGTGAAACTGGCGGAAGATTTCAATGAGGGCCTGACAAAAAACAAGGAGGAACGGCAGCTCGTGTACCAAGTTGTTGAATACCACCGCCAGCAGTTCCCCTCAGCAGACAAAAAGATCCTCTGTCCCCCGAAATGAAATGTGCCATTAGGAAGAATTTCCATTTCCTTTAATTTAGTCATTAGAAAGAATTTACATTTCATTCTTCCATTCTAGAATGATTAATGCTGAGCATTTACGTTTGTTCATATAGGGTCGAATAAACAAGGTCAATGAGGGGACCCTTCCCCTCCTAATAGGCCAATGAAATTTCGCCCATTTTTTCCTTTCTTAAAGTGTAATTAATTAAAGGGGTGTGCGATTTGACTTGCAAATTTTTATTTTCACATGTGAGGCTGGGACACCCTAATATATATATATATATATAATCTGCTCCCTCCAAGTTCGGGCAACGTCAGGATGTTACTAGTGAGAGGGTTATTACTTTAGCACTCGTGGATGCAGAAATAGTTTACTCTTCGTATTCCCACAATCGCAGAGTACTGTGTGGGCCCGTGTTTTTCTTTTATCCCAGTTATCAAAGTCCAAAGAGTAGAAAATAAGCACAATGGTTTACACGATTTTTAATTTGAATATATTTGAGATAAATATAATGGATTGGCATGAATCAGATGTTTCTTTTATATAGAGCAGGGGGGTAATAATAATAATAAAGGTTTCATAATTAAAAAAATGTTACTTTACAGTGCCCGCGAAAAGTATCCGATCACTCAAGAAAATACAATATTTTCCCTTGATATTCAGAGACACGTAATTCACTTTCTATTTGTTCTAGCGACATCTGGTAACTTTGAGGTTGCTCACTGATATGAGAGCTATCCAACGCATTCTCAAATTAGTGTTCTGGTAGCCTTCGTTGCGGGTGGCTGTGTCTTAAATTTGTCAGATTTCACTGTTTGTGTAAATTTCTTGATATTTTTTATTTTTTTACAGAAAGTGGTGTAAATAAAATTTATATATAATGTGTGCTAAAAAACAACTTAAGAGTGATTGTCGAGGTGCTATTGTTGCTTTGCATGCATGTGGGAAATCACAGAGACAGATAGCTAAGGAATTAAACATATCCCAAAGTACTGTTAATTTATGGGTTTCACGGGCTAAGAACAATGGTGGCCTAACCACGCCAGTCCCTAAAAAACGATCTGGCAGACCGAGAAAAACAAATTCGCGAACAGACAAACTTATGAAACGTTTAGTATTGAAAAACCCAACAATAACTGCGAAAGAAATAAATTTAATATGAATAATTTGTTATCTGGTGTTTCTGAACGAACTATCCAGGAGCGGCTCCAAAAAGAACTCGGATTACCATCTCGCCATGCTGCTAAGAAACCGTTCATTAATGAAAAAATGCGTAAAAAACGTGTCGCATTTTGTAAAAAATACATTCATTGGACTGTTGATGACTGGAAGAAGGTTTTATTTAGCGATGAGTCGACATTTTTGACATTCAGAAGTTGTCCAAAAAAGGTTCGCCGGCCTATTGGCTCAAATAGGATGGACCCTAAATACACCCTAAAGACAATGAAACACCCTCCAAGTGTGATGGTTTGGGGTTGTTTCAGTTACTATGGGTGTGGAAACTTATATTTTCTTCCGAAGAACACAACTATGAATGGTGCACGGTATTTAGCAATGCTACAGGATAAACTTCCAATGGCAATGGCAATCCAAAGGACAAAAACATACATGCATGATGGTGCACCATGTCACAGGGCCAAAATAGTGACAAAATGGATTACTGACAATAAATTTGATATTTTGGATTGGCCTGGTAATAGTCCAGATCTCAATCTGATAGAAAATCTGTGGCTAATAATAAAAAATAAGGTTGAATGCCACGACACTGGCTCAGTCGAAAAATTACAAGATGCCATCAAAAAGGTATGGTGCAAGGAAATATCAGTGGAAGTTTGTCAAAACTTGATTAAATCCATGCCAAAACGTCTAGAACAAGTCATCCAAACCAAAGGACAGATGACAAAATACTAATATAAGGTTAGTATACATTTAAACATTGTTTTTTATGTAAAAAATACAAATTTCAAGGGTGATCGGATACTTTTCGCGGGCACTGTATCTATATTGTAAGATATGAAATAAGTCGAGACCCTTTCTAAGATGCCCTCTCGTCCGTTCTGAGTCCCCAGACTTATATAAATCAATTCCAAACTACCAATCTTTCTCTCTAAATGGTCAGACTTCAAATTGATGCCGAATCTTCCAATTTTCAAAAGCAATTCTCTAACGAGCTGACTTTCCCTCATCAGCCCGGAGACCCTCCTCCATGGATATGCCGTAAGGGCGCTGATCCCCTTCTTATATATAGAAGGAATGGGACCTGGCTACGCCATCACGCAAGTGGTTGATGTCACCTGAGAATTTTGGAGAAGCGAGCGTCTCACGATCCATTGTTTCCCAGGTGAAATCAAAGAAACCATTTGCGTTACTGGCGTGTGATTTCCATTCGGAAGGAAATTAGTCATACACTAGCGTGTGAAATATTGAATGAATGAAATCACTAAACAGTCATCAGGGCACGACTTTGTTTATAACATATATATATATAGTTTACATAATTTATCACCAATTTGAACGTATATATTCAAAACGAAATATGGTTGGCATTCGAGAAAGTTTGAAACAAAGCAGGAAAAAGGTCATAAAACAAAAGGTCAGAATACCCTCGACCATCGAAAGGAAAGAAACAGGAATTAAAATAAATAAATAAAGAATTTGTGTGGGTATTTCTTCTTACACTAATTAAGGAATAGCATGGATATGGGTCCAAATTCTCACTTAATCTGTAATTTGTGCAATTTAGTAACAACGGAAAGCCTAGCGATTAGTGTGATTTCTGCCAACGATTAAACGACTTTAACTGCATGAATTGGAATGAGGGAAATAACTCTTGTCTCGAACGCGAAACAAGTCGTGGGGATCAAATTTCTATGTGGTGCATGTACACAGACCGTAAATTCTTTCGCGGTCTTTAAAGAAATGGAGATAGCAGACTCGAAAGTTACAAAAAAGAATGAAATAATGGGGACGCATGGTCCGAAATGGTCCCAACGAAAAACAGGGTGGATGAGAGAGAAGACGAAATAACGATAACAGCATAATAACGAACAACAACAATAATAAATAACGATATAAACAATATAATACGGAAGGAAGACATAGATGAAAGGAAAGAAATAAGTAAAAGTGGCGAAGTAGACAAACGGTCCAACGAGCGAAATGATAAAAAGATAATAACTAAAAACGTAGAAAATAAACAGCCAAAGAAAAATAATGATAATGCCAAAACTAAGAACTTGGAAAATAATAAGAAAGAAAGCAGAAGCGTAGAAAATATCGTATGCAAATACTACGCGAAAGGAAACTGCAGATATCGGGATGGGCAATGCATATATGCACATCCCACATTATGCAAAATGCATTACACAAGTGGATACTGCAAGTTTGATAAGAAATGCATGTTCCACCATCTTACGGTCTGCAACACTTATGAAAGATATGGGAGTTGCAAATACGAAAAAAAATGCCGATACCACCACCCTCAAAGGAACGCAACGAGGGAACAGAAAAAACGAACATCAAAGAAGAGTGGAAATTTTTTAGACGCAGCCAACACATTTCAGCTGCTAAATACTCTCAGCAATTACAAAACCAGCTGACAAATATAAATATAGAAATCCGAGAGCCGGACAGAAGGTACGAACAAAGACACTTCATGCGTTATCGGGACAACAGGTACCGACAAAGATAAAAAGAGGTAAATTCTCGGAGGACCACAAGGCAACGAAACCGGCACCCCCATTGGAAAAAAAGCGGAACCACCTGTATGCGAAAAAGAAAGAGAAAAAATAAAAATAATCCTAGCCAACATACAGGGCCTTAAATCAAACCAGTCCACGAACAAAGTTGCATACCTGAAAGGACTCATGCAAGAAGCCGGAGCAGACTTTGCATGCCTCACGGAAACTCATCTAAAGGACTGCCAGGCGAACTGTGAAAATTGTGAGTCCTGTATTGACAAAAAAGAAATACAAATTGACAACTATAACATCCTCCGAGCCGACAGAACAGTGAGACGTAAAGGAGGATGTGCTATTTACACACGAAAGGCACATAGCAGAAATGGTATAAGTACCTCAAACAACTACGTAGAATGTGTAGCAGCAAAAATTGAAAAATTAAATATGGTACTAATTGTAATGTACAGACCCCCAAACACGCCAACCTCAAAATTTTCAGATTCCATTACAGAGGTAAGAAACTTAGTAAAAGATCTACACTCTCCAACCCCAAATATTTTTCTCTGTGGTGATTTTAATTTCCCATTCATGAAATATAAAAGGATAGGAAAAAATATATGTATACACCAGGACAAGGGGGGCACACGAGAAGACCAGGAGCAGGTAAAAATGCTACTAGCTTTAGCTGATGAATTTATGTTAACGCAAGAAATAACAGAAAACACAAAAAAAACAACTGCCTAGATTTGGTATTCACAAACAACAGTAATCTAATTGATAATGTAGAAATCCCCAACTATGATATCAGACCACAATATCATTGAAATAACAACTAATATAAAGGCAACAGGAAAGGAAAGAACACGCACAACAGAAAGAAGCAAATTCGAAATTTTTAATTTTCACTCCAAAGCTATAAACTGGGAAGATGTGACATCCAGCATGGAAGTAATAGATTGGAAAACCATTTTCGAGGCCAAGACAACGGAAGAGATGCTAATGACGTTAGAAATTGTGGAAAAACATGTCCCAAAGATACAACAAAGAGGAGAAGCAGGTTCGAAAGACAAAAGAGGGGTTCCGAAAGAGAAAAAGAGTGACTGCAAAATTAAGTAATTGTAAAGATAACAACATCAGAAAAATATTAAATGATAAACTACAAAGTATCGATGTCGTCATACAGGAACAAATCGAGAAGCATACAGAAAAAGAAGATGACGCTATAGAAGCGATAAAGGCTAACTCAAAGTACTTCTATAATTTCGCAAAAAGAAAGTCGAAAAACCAAGCGACTATCGGACCTTTAAAAAATGAGAACAGTGATTTATCTGATGATCTAACAGAAGTATCTGAAATATTAAAAGCTCAGTATGAATCATCTTTCAGTATCCCAAAAACTGACAAATTGATATGCGATAGAAACGCGTTCTTTGAAGAAGAACCACAAGGGGAAAGTATAACGGATTTCGACTTTACGACGGATGATATTACACAAGCCATAGGGAAACTAAAAACACACTCAGCGGCAGGACCGGATAAATGGAATGCCACACTGATCAAAAACTGCAAGAATGCAATCGCTGAGCCCCTATACTGGATATGGAGACGATCATTAGACACGGGAGAAATACCGGGCATCCTGAAGAGCGCGAACATAGTCCCAATATATAAAGGAGGAGATCGATCCGAGGCCAAAAACTATAGGCCAGTGTCGCTTACATCTCATCTCACTAAAATATTTGAAAGAATAGTTAGACAGAAAATCTATGACTTTTTGGAAACTCAGAAAAAATTCAATGATAACCAACACGGGTTTCGTCAGGCAGATCATGCCTATCACAACTAATGGAACACTACAACAACATTATTGATTCACTTGAAAGTAATGAAAACTATGATGTACTATACACAGACTTTGCTAAAGCGTTCGACAAGTGTGACCACGGAATCATAATACATAAACTGAAATATATGGGAATAACAGGAAAAGTAGGGAAATGGATATATAATTTCCTTAGTGAGCGGAGGCAAGTCGTTACAGTACAAGGAGTATCTTCATCAGAATCAGAGGTCCTCAGCTCAGTACCACAAGGAACAGTATTAGCTCCACTACTCTTCATAATCATGCTAACTGACATAGATGAGGACGTTACCAGAGACAGCACAGTAACATCCTTTGCGGATGACACAAAGATCAGTAGAAAAATAAGAAACCAGAAGACATAGGATCTCTACAAACCGACATAAACAAAATCTACAAGTGGACTGAAGACAACAATATGAAGTTTAACACCGAGAAATTTCAGCTATTACGGTACGGAAAAAGAGAAGACCTAAAGTCCATGGAATATTATACCCCAAATGGACAGGAAATTCAGAGAAATTCCAGAGCAAAAGATTTAGGGGTTGTAATGACAGATGATGCGAATTTGAAACACAAAAAAAGATAGCAGTAAACAGAGCAAAGAGAATAATGGGTCAGATATTGAGAACTGTTAAACGAAGGGATAGGAATGTAATGATCCCTCTACTGAAAACCCTGATAATACCCAAACTGGAATATTGCTCGGTCCTAACATCCCCATATAAAAAAGAAGACATTAGACAGCTGGAGGGGATTCAAAGAAGTTTCACAGCCAAGATCAATGGGTGCAAAGAACTAAATTACTGGGAAAGGTTACGAGAACTAGACCTATATTCACTGGAAAGGAGAAGAGAGAGATACACCATTATTTACACTTGGAAAATAATGGAGAAACTAGTCCCTAATCTTACTCTGAATCCCATAACTCCCCAAACAACGGTGGAAGGTAGAAACGGTAGACTGTGTCGTATTCCCAAATTGAAGGCGAGACAGGGAACATCCTTAACCCTGAAAGAAAATAGTTTTGTAGTGAGAGGACCAAAACTATTTAATCAGCTGCCCAAAGACCTAAGAAACATGAAGGGAGTTGCAGTGGAAATCTTCAAAAGAAGACTTGATGCCTGGCTCAGAACAATCCCCGATGAGCCGGGCGTACCTGGCTATGTGAGGTGGAGAGTGCAAGAATCCAACTCACTACTTCACCAGGCCAACTCGAAAGGAGGGGCGACACGCTTGACCTTCGCGAAATGAGAAATCATCACATGGAACCTTTGTAAGGTTATATATATATATTGTATAATATTCAGGAACCAAACCCCCTTTTTCCCATAGGTTATGTAGTTCGTTATATGAGAATTCGCTGTATGACTGGGGTTGGAGGAAAGTAACTGCTCGTATCATTGAAACCTACGTGTATTATACAGTATTTATTAAATGAGTATTTTTTTTATGACTGTTAAATGAAAATCCATTGGCAAAGGCTTCGTTAAAAGAGGTATGATAGTATGTGGAACACCCTAAAATAGGTTGGAGGAAGTGCTGGGCAGTATTTAAATGCATTTGTATTTAAATACGTATTTAAATACATTTGTGTATTTAGAACTGTATTTATAAATACATTGTTTTTCATGTATTTAAATACTTTAATGAGTATTTAAATACTCAAAATATAAAAATGTAAATACTTTTACTGGTTTAATACACGTTCTGTACCAGCACAGTATGACGCGTCGACAGTGTAGTACAGCATGGTTCATGTTTCAACATGTCAGTTCAATCAGTTGTGTGCCACTCTTAGTTGAAAGCGGTTGATTTCTTTATCGTGTGCGTGTCATGGCTTTCGACAAACAAATCCGGTGAATCAAACAGTGATATATCTGCAGATAACAATTTAGTGCACCCTCTGTTTGATGGAAAATACTTTAAAATTAAATCTAAAGACGGTAATAAGGTAAAGTGCACCTGTTTGCTGTGTAAACACGAAGTCTCTGCTGCAAGCAATGCTACAACGAATCTGTACACACATCTGAAGGTAAGTGTTTTTTTAGACATCAAAAAATATCTTGAAATTGACCGAATAATCGTACAAAACGGCTCTGCCTTAAGTGGGCCTGTGTAACTAACTCGTTGCAATCAATCCAATTTGCGATGGAAAATTCATTGATGAAAAAGCTTTTAAAATCGTCTGAAATATATAATCGGAAATTAGATTGTACTATTTCTTTATCCTTTATCAAACATTTTATATTGTTGTTACTCATGAATTAGTGAATGCATATGTTAAAATTTGTATGTATTTAAAATGTATTTACAAATGTATTTAAATACAATTGATATATTTTGTATTTAGTATCTAAATACATTCATAAAATGTATTTAGTATTTAAATACATTTCTCCCATGTATTTAGTATTTAAATACATTCAATGTATTTATTGCCCAGCTCTGGTTGGAGGGCATAATTTTTTAACCATTACTTCAATTGAGCTATACCTTTATACTTTGAGTTTGTTGGTTTAGACTGCCATATACCAAATTATAGGAAAATCAAAGATGGTGTGATGTTAAATTTTATTTTTTTTCCCATGATTTTTCTTGGAATGCCCCATGGGGTAATTACGGTATCTAAACACACTAGGCTGTTACTGTTATGGAACTCCTTGAATTCTCTTATTTTTAATATTTCCTTATTTCATTATTCTACATTACCTAGCCTAAAAGCTAAATTTACTGTAGTCACCCCTTGAGAAGCAAGGAACTAAATGATCATTGTTGACTAGATCTCTATTTAATTGTCTAAAAACATATGATAGAATGGTCACTATTCCCTAATGATTCTCAACCTGCAAGTTCATTAACTTCATAATCATTAGACAGAACCAAATCTAAGATTGCTTGATCCCTGATTGGTTTATCTACAAACTGTTTTAGAAAGCTACCATTAAAGCACTTGGTGATGGGGGACTTCCTTTATGTTCAGATGATGTAGCAATCCATGTTTTGAATATCATGTAAAGCTGTAGGGCCCCTTTGTCATATGACCTTAGATAGTGTGAAGAAGGGTAAACAACCCCATCAAACAACATATCATAAAGTTTTATTCTATTTTTAGCCCGCTTAATACCTATACAAAAAATCATATTAAGAATTTGTTGAATTTTCAGAATCTAAAAACAGTTTAGAAAGTCTATAGTAGCTTAGTAATACATTAGGTTAGGTTTGATTAGGTTAAGTAATCATGGACACACTCTGAACTGTGTCTGGATTCTGGAATTTTACCAAGAATTTTACAGTGAAAGAATTCATGATTTGAGGATTTTTAATTCTGTAAATTAAAATCATAGTCTATATAGCTTTAACCACTTTGGTGTTTTGTATGCAGTAGCAGCTACAGTTAGGTGTAAAATGAACACTGAAGGAAGGGATTAATAATAATGCAGCCTGTAATAACAAGACCTAATTTTTGATGTATGCTTGACCAGTTATCTTTAGCTTTTTGGAATCTTGATTTTTTTTTTTGATCAGGAATATGAACTAAATGAAATATACAAAGGCCTGTGGTACCTCATGTACTTATGATGTATAGTATGACAACAACTTTTAAGTGTCTCAAGAACTGAATGAATATTTAGTAACAAAGAGCTCTGGTATGGTTTTAAGGTTTATTTTTTAAACTGTAAAAAGGAAGTTTTTATAAAGTAAATTTTTCAAAATGATGCAGGTAAGTACTATATTAGTTTAGAGAGGTTTTAGTAATATAGGTTTAGTCATCATACTAGCCTGACTCATAGCTAGACCTATAGTTAAAAGACAAAGTTTTTTAAATTAAACTGTAGATTTACAGTTTAATGTCATAAAAGTTAGACCAAGAAATTTTCAGAATTTGTCATTAGTCATTCCATCTGCCTTTTGTGCCACCAGACAGATGAGCCAAAGTGGATGACACAAAGTGGATATGACCCATACTGGTTGATGCACAATGAATATGGAAGAGAATGTTAAATGGTCCAAGATGGCATCAGTGAAAAGTTACTCAATGATGCCTTTAAGAAAAAGTAACAGAGTTAAGGTAATTTTTTCATAGGAAAAAGTTACTCCATTATAAGTAGAAGTATTTACTCAAAAAGTTAATCCATTGCAAGTAAAAAGTACTGAAAATGTTACTCAGATATTATAATGAATTAATTTTACTCTGTTACTTTGACAAACTGTGGTACTGTCAGAGCTGTAAAGAGAATATATTCATTTTCACTTGGCTGGTTTAACTTGCTTTGCCAAACTGAAGTCTTAAATTAGGGCCTGCTTGAGGGTTGATAAATTAATATTGTGGATTATGATGCAGTTAGTTGTTTTGCCATGTAATGTACATAGTGATATGCTAGATAGTTAGCTGGACTTAAGGTACAGTTCATCTGTTCAACCAGACTTGGCTATAGGTATTTCTAAACAGTACTTGAATGTTTTTGTCATTTCTTTCATATCAAATTTATTTTGGTTTATGTTGAGGTCCAGCTGGACTCAGCATTTTGGAACCAGACTGTCCAACATCTGGTGTCCAGCCAAGTTTTCAAGCCAAATTTTGAGTTCATAATGTCACTAGATTAAAACAATTTAGGATGACCCAGAGTATGATGATAAAATTTAAAGCTACTGGACTAACATTGGCATCATACTTATCACGTACATTGTTGTGAAATCCTATTTCAAATAATGGGTACTCATAAATTTCTTAATATTGCAGCCAGATGATCCCCCATTTCTAACTGTTGGTACTGAAGTCTCAGCTAAGTATAAAGGAGCATTTTGTGAAGCAAAAGTCAACAAAGTTGTTAAAGTTGTCAAAGTTAAGGTAAAATCATGAATAATTTGGTTCATAACAAAAATTTGTGAATAGTATTAGGAAAGTTCTAAGATGGGGCTAAATTTAATTAATTTCCAACATTTTAAAAAGTGGATGAATTAGTTTAAAACCATGTTCTCCCTGTGAGTGATAGTGGGATTAGAGGGGCAGGTAGTAAGGAGTATCACTTAGGACAGTATACTCTTCCATAATGGTGAATATTGATGGTAACTTAGCTATAGGCTTGCCCATTATCAAGATGAGACATGAAAGTTAATAGAGTAACTTGGTTAATTTTACTTACATTTTTATGGGTATTTACTTTTAAAGATTATGCTAGGATAGCATCCAGTTTATTGTGGTAACACCAGACTATTTTATTGTATGTAAGGGGATGCCTCTTTCAAGAAAGAATAAATTAATGCTGGAAACTGAATGCACCATAATTTGTCAACTAGACCTAGTCAGTTTGAGGGTGTATATTGGTCTATAATGAAGTTTTTAATAGTTTGCCATTGCATTTCTCTCCATGAAATGTCTCCCAATTTTTTCTCTTAGGTTACCTTTAAATATGGCCTTGGATCTGCAATAGTTTTTGATGATTGTATCAAAGGAGTATTAAAAGTTGGGGCCCAAGTAAAAGCTTTGCATCCTGACAAAAATCAGCAGTTAGATGGCATTGTTAATAAAATTCAAGACTGTAGTCAGTATACTGTTGGTAAGTTTGTGTTGAATTAGTACTGTAGGTACCTAGCTTTATCATAGACTTGTGAAATGTTACTATATATATATATACACTATATGATCAAAAGTATTCGGACACCGCATGGTTTTGGGAAAAATGGTTTTATTATGGCATTTAGTAACCAGTAGGTCCACCCTTTGCTTTTATTACAGCGTCAACACTTCGAGGCATACTTTCCACCAGTTTTCGGTAAGTCTGTGCAGGAATGGCTCGCCATTCCTCTTGCAGAGCTGATGCAAGAGATGCAAGTGAAGCCGGGCGTGGTGTGAGGTTTCGTATCCGTCGCTCCAGTTCGTCCCACATGTGCTCGATTGGGTTGTGATCGGGGCTCTGAGCAGGCCAGTCTAACAAATCTACCTTATTTTCACGAAACCAGTCCTGCACACGCCTTGCAGTATGGCAGGGAGCTCGATCCTGTTGAAACAAACAATGGCCATCTCCGTAGTATTGCCACAGTGTAGGGAGTGCCGAATTGTCCAGAACGTCGAGATAAACGTCAGCGTTCATGGTAGTGGGTATAACAATCAACGGGCCGAGCCCTAGCCAGGAAAAACAACCCCATACCATGATGGACCCTCCACCGAACTTCACCGTTGGACGTACACAGTCAGGAAGAAGCCGTTCTCCGGGATGTCGCCACACCCAAACACGCCCATCAGACTGGAAGAGTGAATACCGCGACTCGTCGCTCCAAAGAACAGTTTTCCAGTCCTCCACGGTCCAGGAACGACGGGAGACACACCAGGCCAAACGACGCGTGGCATTAACTTTTTTAATCAGTGGCTTGTGTACAGCTGCTCTACCATAATAACCGAGTCTGTGCATCTCTCTGCGGATAGTTACAGTACTAACGGAGGTACCGGATGCTCTTCCTACCTCCTCAGTGATGGAAGCGGCAGAGGACGTGCGGGACTTCTTGACATGTCGTACCAGACTTCTTCTATCACGTTCCGTCAGTTTGCGTGGTCGTCCGGAACGTTTTTTCGCGTTAGTTGCACCGTCGTGCTTCCATCTCATGACAACATCCACTACAGTCGACTTTGGTATATCCTGTTTGGCTGCAATGTTTCGTATAGAAACGTTACTTAAATAACATCCGATGACGAGTCCACGTTGGAACTCGGAGAGTTCACGTCCGCGCGGCATGGCTTCACAACAGTTACTGATAACTTAACAGAACACCTCAGCATTATAGTTTCGCCACGCTTTTTCCCAGCATACCTTTTGGCGAAGGTGATATTTGCAGAAATGCGGATTTTCCGGGGTGTCCGAATACTTTTGATCATATAGTGTATATATATATTAGTGTGGACCAAAAAAATGAAGTTTTATAAATCTTTGTTCCACATGAGTAATGTTATTGCTTTTGCTTACCTTAATCGAATTACAAAATTTGAAACCTCTACGTCAAGTTTTAGGGGTCCCGAGTAAATTGCACTTTTCCTTTTAATGCTGAAAAAATTAGTTTTTCCTCATTTTCATAAGTTCTGCTTTATTTTTTGTTGGAAATTCTTTACGATTCTTGAAAACTGTTTTGAGCAGGTATTGTTTGTCCTCTTCTTTAGTTGTCACTGCTTGATTAAATTTTTCAATCAATGCAACACCCCGCTCAGCTGTGTCATTTGTCACTCTAAGGGCACGAACTCTAGCACAGCCTCTTTGGTACTCAGGATCTATTCCCCATGAGAGGTAAAATATAAATATGCTAAATTAATCAGACAAAAAAAACTAACCTAATATCTCTGGGAGCATTTTTCCATCCCACTGAAGAACTAAAGGCTCTCCAGGACAAAATGCTTGCTCTTGATATTCTGTTGCTATTTCTTTGCGTAACTTTTGACGAGTTCTAAGCATAGTAGATTTTGACACTGTAATGTTTTCCAAATTATGGCCCAAAGACTGAGCAACAACAGCATAAGACATAGCTGCATCTCGATTGGAAAGATTCATTCTATCATAGGCTGCTACAACATTTTTGTCAATAGGCTTTGACTTTTTAGGAGCCAACATTTTCTTTTTAAATTGCTCTTCAGAGGGACCTTGAAAATTCATTTCAAGGTTGTCGTCATTAGTTGATGATGATGATGACGATGTGAAATCATCTCTATTGGCAGGCAAGAATGATCTTTTAGATCGCTTCTGCTCTTTGAGGGCTCTTTCACACTCTAATTCTTCACGATGAAGCCTTCTTTTCTCTCTTTTTGCAAGAATTTGGTCTACTGTACCCATGCTACTTTGTGTAGGATCTTCTTGCTGGCTTAAGTAGAAAAGCTTGTCTTCTTCATTTGACATCATCAAAAGGTCATTAGAGTGACCAATATCAAGAATTTCAGCCTTAATTTCATCTTTAAACATAGCTTCTTCAATACGGCCTTTTTCCTCTGGCCTTTTTCTGTTTTTCATCAATTTATCATAACAGCTTATTAAAGAGTCAATCTTTCGGATGGCACTGTCTCTACGCATTGTGGGAATCCTGGCTTTCTCCCAGTAGGTCATCACTTCATCTAAGCAAAGATTAATGGATCTTCTTCGTCCCAATTTTTCCTCTTTTTGATGGAAGAAATATATTTGCAAAACTTGCAGTTTTGTAGGTAAGCGGCAACAAAGTATATCTTCATTTAAATGGCCAATGAGCCAAACTTTAGTTTTAGAATGAGTAGCCATTTTTAGTTTAAAAAATTAAATTTCTGAAATAGTAAAATAAACCAGTTAAATTAGGAGATAAAAATGATAACTAAAAGGTTCAAGCCAATTAGGCAAAACCTTTAATTTAGAGTTGACCAATTAAGGATAATATATTTTATCCAAAATTTTTGTTTTCCTTATTAATAATTTTCTCTGAAATAATGATCTAAGATTGTTTTTGTACTCTATTAACACCAAAAATTTCTTAAATAAGAAGAAATTTTTTCATAAGTTGCAACTCAAGAGTTGAGTTGATCATTGATGTTCTAAGCGGGCCTATTCATTGGAAAATTTTTATAAGTCATTAAATCTCGGAACCCCTAAATATTCTCATATTTGACCAAAATTTTGCTGACATGTCTATCTGGTCGAAAGGAACAAGGGCATTAATGTGGAACAAGGATTTCTTCAACTTTATAATTTACCCCCCATTTTGGTCCACACTAATATATATATATAATATATATATATAATATATAATATATATATATATATACAGGGTGGGCCGTAAGTTTCCATACATAGGAAAATTTAAACGTTTGTTTTTATGTTTCAGATCCCCTAAGAATATGCGTTTGTAAGATCTTGTTTACTGATGAAGCAAATTTTTACGTCAATGGAGAGGTTAATTGGCAAAACATATGTTATTGGAGTAATGCTAACCCTAACTGGCTGAGTCCGACGAAGATGCAAGGTGCCGGTAAAGTGATGGTGTGGGCCGGGATATGGGGTGACAGAATTATTGGACCAATTTTTGTCAGTGGAAATCTTAATGCCGAAAGGTATCTTAACATGTTGCAAGAAGAGATTTTCCCATCCCTGCTAAACGAGGAAGGTAACTTCCCAGTTTACTTCCAGCAAGATGGAGCTCCACCTCATTATGGTCTTCACATGCGTCGGTATTTGGATCAGCAGTTTCCGGATGCTTGGATTGGTCGGCGTGGTCCTGTGGAGTGGCCTCCCAGATCCCCAGATCTCACCCCCCTTGATTTCTATCTTTGGGGGCACTTGAAGGCCATGGTGTATCAGGAAAAGATACGAGACATAAATCATCTAAAGGAACGTATCACCAACGCCATTACAAGCATAACGTCAACTGTGCTAATGCGTGTTCATCAACAGTGGGGAACACGTATTGAAATGTGTTTTCAAAACAATGGCAACCATGTAGAGCATATTATATAAATAAAAATGGTTATCCATAAAAAAATGTTTATTTTTCCTATGTATGGAAACTTACGGCCCACCCTGTATATATATATATATATATATATATATATATATATATATATATATATATATATATACAGGGTGGGTGGAAAGTAGCTCCCTAATTTAAATTACATATAAATTATGTATAAATTGTGATTGTATTGTTATATTGTTATGGTGTGTTCTCTAAAGTGGTACAATTGTAACGGTAATCTTTTTTTCTCTAAAGTGTTCTCTTTGTGTTCTCTAAAGTGGTACAATTGTAACGTTCATTTTTTTTTTAAATTTCAGATTGAAGGGTAACATGGCTGAGCGTTTAACACTGCAGGAGCGTGTCCAGTTGGCGGCACGGTACGAAGTTTGGCAATCTGTCGTTCGAGTTCAAAGATGGTGGCGGGCCATTCACGGACCACGTGCCCAAGTGGACCCGAAAACAATCAAGAACTGCCACTCGAAGCACATGACCACGGGGTCTGTGGCAGATGTTCGAAGATGTGGTCGCCCTTTGACATCCAGGGCCCAGGAGACGGTGCAGGCAGTTCAGGAAATGTTCGCACGGAGTCCACGAAAGTCAACTCGCCAGGCAGCTCGGGAAAGTGGACTCTCCCGCTACTCAGTGCGAACTGTGCTGAAGAAGGAGCTGAACTGGTGTGCGTGGAAGCCGCATTACTGCCAATCTCTCTCGGACGAGGACTGCGACATTCGCATGGAGTTCGGGGAAATCATGCTGGCTTGGCATGAAGACTGGCCCCATCTCTTCCGCAACATCCTCTGGAGCGACGAGGCGGTGTTCCACGTCGGAGGCTTTGTCAACCGCCACAATTGCCACTACTGGGCAGGAGAGGATCCCATGGTTACCGCTGAAAAACGGCAGAATCGGTTCAGTGTAACGGTGTGGTGTGGTATGACCTCAGATCAGGTTGTGGGCCCGTTCCTTCTGCGCAACACCATGAATGCTGAGCGGTACCTTGCTATGTTGCGAAACGAGGTCTGGCCAGTTGTCAGCACATGGGAGAACATCGACGATCTGATATTTATGCAAGATGGCGCCCCTCCGCACTTCGCTCTTGTTGTCCGTGAGTGGCTGGATGCCCACTTCCCTGGGCGTTGGATGGGTCGTCGTGGTCCACATCAATGGCCAGCCAGGAGCCCCGACTTGACACCGTGCGACTTCTTTCTTTGGGGGTGGGTAAAGGAAGAAGTCTACCGCACCAAACCGAGGACATTGGAAGAACTGGAGGACCGAATTCGGGAGGTCATGTCCTCCATCCCGCCGGAGTTCCTGCTAAAGTCAGTGGACGCCATTCCTGGGCGGCTCCAGAAGCTGGTGGAAAGAGTTGGAGCCCACATTGAATTTTAGAGAAAATCTACCATGTATGCCTACCTTTTCATATTATTTCTTCTGAAATAAATGGATAATATACGTATTTTTTTACCAATCCAAAATAGGGAGCTACTTTCCGCCCACCCTGTATATATATATATATATATATATATTATATATATATATATATATATATATATATATATATATTCTTCCCTTCTGCCAATGTCAGTGTAAAAGCAAAATTGAATAGAATTTTAAATTACAGTAGCATACCAATTAGGCTGAGTTATCAACAATATTTTTACCCTTGTGTCTTCAGGTCTAAGAGATGTTGACACTTTTACATGATTTACAATAGGTTTCTTATGATTCCAGTTGAAAGTACAGTGCATGGCAATTTAGAAATTGCTCTCTCTATAATTCCTAGTAATGAGAGATGTATAGGCAAATATTTCAGTCATGAGAGTGTGATGCTATTGCCTCAGTGCACAAGTTTAATTCATGAAGACCAGTGTTAATTGATGATTATACTTTGTTCCATACCAACACCCTTCTTCCAGTCAAAGCATTAATGTTTCAGTTTTCGATGATGGTGATATCACGACTCTTCGTCGGTCATCATTGTGCCTGAAGAGTGGAAGGCATTTTGCAGAGAGTGAGACCTTGGACCAGCTTCCTCTGACACATCCTGAGCATTTTGGGACTCCCGTTGTTGGAGGAAGACGCGGAAGGAGATCTCGCCATCATGCGTATGTAATCTTCACATTCAATAGGGTTTGAATGGGATGGGAGTAACATTTTGGAAGCGTAATCATTCGTTGAAAGGGAATTTAAATCAGTGAATGAAACTGGTTTTTAATAAGTTGGAATGTTGATTATAAAAAAAAAAGATAAGCTTTTAAAACATATGATTTGTTTTTAGTAGCAGCATTATCAAGTAAGAAACTTAAATGAGACTCATCGTTAGGTAAAAGTAAAATGGTGAGAAAAGAGAAATAGAAATGAATGTTAAAAATTAACTCTTTACAAACTATCTTTCACGGGTAAAATTAATGGAAATAAGTAATCCATCCTTCATCAAAATTGCATTTATGTTCTTATGTTTCAAAAGATTTAGATCAAGGTTTCCCAAACTGTGGTCCATGGGCCCCCAGGGATCCACAGTCATGTCTCAGTGGGGTCTGCACCTTTTGAACCTTTTTACATTTAATTTGTTTAACCTTAACATTTTGTTTGACATTTGCATTATATTTATGTACTTTTTAGTTTTTACTGTAAAAATTAATTTTTGTGACAATAATACAGGGTGTCTACGAGGTCATAAAATCATAAAAAGTAAAAAAAGTCATATAAATTGAAAGATTATAAAGTAACAAAAAGTCATAGAATTTACTGTTGGGTCATAATTTTTTTTTTTTTACTATTGCACACTGGTATTTGTTAGTACTTCTTACTTCAGCTCCCAGGTAGGCTAGTTAGCTTGACAGTGGAGCCAGCCTCCTTTGCACTCCGCCCTGTCCAGCAGCACTCGCGTTTCCCCGAGCTCTTGCATGTTGGGCAGGTTGTATCTTTGCAAGCTCTCCTCTACTTCGTTCCTCCATCTCCTTCTCAGTCTCCCCCATGGTCTTCTGCCATTCCCTGGTCTCCACTCCCAGTACCTCCTCGCAGTTCTCCATTCTCTCCAAGTGGCCCAACCATCTCAATTTGGCAGCGTTGTTTTTTCTCAAAATCAAGGTTACTCCAACATTGGCTCTCATTTCTTAATTTCTTATCCTATCTCTTCGTGTCTTTCTCAGAGTAGTCCTCAGTGGTCTCATTTCTGCCACCTGAATTCTACTTTGATCTGCCATCGCATTTTCCAGTGTTCCAACCCATAAATCAGTATTGGTATTTAAAACTGTTTTGAAGATTACTTTTAGTCCTAAGGGGCATATGTTCATCTCTCAGTAGCAGGTATAACATTCCAATATTTTTACTAAACTTTGCAATTCTTTCAGTTATTTCTTGCATATTACCACTTTCTTTAGTAAACATACTCCCTAAATATTTAAATTTTTCAATATTTCTTATTTCCTTGTCTCTTATTTGAACTCCAAATTCTCCTTCTTCTCCAACATACACTTAATATTTGTCTTTTCTACATTCATTTCCATTCTCCCCTCCTTCAAACATTCATTCCAGTCAATTAAAGCTTGTCCTATATCTTCTCTCTCTGTCGTCCAGAATGCTATGTCAACCACATATGCCATTATTCCATTATTATTATTCATTTCATGATGTCGCTTGAAACTTGCAATTACTGTGTCCATGAAGGCTATAAACAGGAGTGGTGATATAACACTGCCCTGCTTCACCCCTGTTCTAACTTCAAACCACTCATCATTTTTGTGTCCAGTCCTTACTTTGCATTCACTAACTTGATACAAACTTTTCAAAGCCCTAAGAAGTGTCCCCCTTACCCCATAAATCTCCTCCAAACGTCTCCACATTCTTCCTCTGGGCACTGTATTGAATGCTTTTTTAAGATGTATGAATATTACATAGATGTTAGTATTAAATTCCCATGCCTTTTCTATAACAGAACTGAGGCCAAAAATAAGATCTACCGTACTTCTATCTTTTTGATAACCATGCTGTTCCTCTCCCAACCTTGCTTCAATTATTTGCCTCTCTCTTTTTTCTATTATTCTTTCATAAAGTTTTGTTATATGATTAATAAGTGATATTCCCCTATAATCCTCACATCTACCTGAGTCACCCTTTCCTTTATATATTGGAACGATGATTGTCTTTCCCCAATCACTTGGGACTTGACCTTCTCTCCAATATTTATTCAATAGGTTTCAAATTTTTTCTTTCATGGCTTTGCCTCCTTCCTTTATAAGTTCAATTGGAAACTCCTCCACTCCCATTGACTGTCCATTCTTCATTTTATTAACAGCCTCTTCCATTTCTTCTCTGGTAATAATTACCTGTTCTGCTAATTCCTGATATATTCCATCCACTTCTTCTGGATCTCCATTCAATAGATCTTTAAAATAATCTGACCATTGTTTATTAATTGCTCAGGGTTCCACTATCACATTTCCTGCTTCATTTTTAATATATACTGTATACTTTTTTCTTTAACTTCCTATAAGATTTTGCGAGACTATAAATCAGTTTTTTGTTTCTTTTCTCATCTTCTTTCAAGTTTTCTCCCAATTCCCTCATTGCCATTTGTTTTGCCCTTTTCTTCTCCCTCTCAGCTTCATTTCTTGCTTGCACATATTCCCGTCTTGATTCCTGTGTACATTGCCTCAACTACTTCCTATGTTTTATAGTTTTCTGTTTTACTGCGCCTCTCACTATATCTGTCCACCATGGTTGTATGTCTTCTTCTTCTTCCTCCCCCCACCCACTCACTTCCCAAAATCTCCTCTGCAACCCTCTTAGCACAATCTCTCATGGTTTCCCATTCATTGTTTTCCTCCATCTCAGCTATATTTCTTTCAAGTCCCTCTCTGAATCTGACTCTAATGTTCTCATCCTGCAGTTTCTTTGTCTTAATTACCTTCCTTTTCTCTTTTGTTGCTACTATTTTCTGTATTTTCAAATCTGCTATCAGTAATCTGTGGTCGGAGTCTAACATAACCCCTGGTATCACCTTGACATTTTCAACAATTCTCTTATCAGAGCATATGAAGTAATCTATGATGGATTTTTGGTCCAAGTTTCCTGTCACTTGGTTCCACCTGTATCTCGTAAACTTATGGGTCTCCTGGTGTTTGAAAAATCTGTTAATGATCTTTAGTTCGTTCCTTACGCAGAAATCTATTAGTTTCTCTCCCTCTGCATTTCGGTTCTGTTTTCCAAAAGGTCCAATTACCTGCTCTACTCCCTCCCTCTCCATTCCCACTCTACCATTGAAATCTTCCATAAGCAGTCCCACCACCTCTCCTCCCACTTTATAATTGTCATCTAATAGTTCCATGAGGTTGGTCTTCTTTTCTTCACTATGTCCCTGTTGTGGCGCATAAACCTGGTAGAGAATGTTTTATTCCTAATTCTCAACTTACATTTCATTAGTCTTTCGTTTATTAATTCTACAGTCTGTATGTTTGGGGACAATCTCAGTCCAATAATGATTGCCACCTCATGCATCCTCCTCTGACCCTCCTCCACTCCTCTGTACATGAGCACATATCCATCCCCCAAGTCCCTTCCCAGTTCTCCACCCCTATGCCTTGTTTTTGCCATTCCCAAGATGATGATGACAAAAATGAAATAAAAAATATGAAATATTAATAAATACATGTATGCTAAAATTGTTTATTATTTGTCTGTAAACATCAGTGGTCAATGGCAAATGTCAATTTTGGGGTCATTTTTGGGCCCCAAGATATATATATATATATATATATATATATATATATATATATATATATATATATATAACCCCCTCCCCGCGGGCGGTCTTTCTGGGGTGGATCGCCCGCGGGCTCCTGCCTCCATGTGGCGAGGGGGGTCAGCCGCGGCTGGGGGCCCTGCCGGGTCCCCGCCCGGTTGCGAAGTGGACTTTTAGCATACCCTGCTATCCTACAGCCCCCTCTTTCCTGTCTTCCCCTCTTTACCCTCTTCCTTGCCCCCTCTGTTTTTTCTGCTTTCTCTGTTCACTTCGCGCGCCCCGTGGGCTGCCGGGGCTGGTCGCTGGGGGTCTCGCCCCCATGGCCGGGGCCGGACTAAGTTGGCTGGTAGGGTGCCCAGGCCTGGGACCCTGGGGGGCCTTGGTCTTTGCTGCCGGCGGGGGAGAACTCTCGACGCTGCAAGGGCCCCTTTTGAAACGGGGGTACCTGCATGGGACGAGGCACCCACCCCCCGCCGGCGTGCGCTTGGTCCCCTTGGGCCCCGGGTAATCGGTTCCCTGCTGCCCCGGGCGCGAAACTACAATAAAAATTTTCTATGGAAACACTTACAACTCTAATGGACCTCGTTGACGACCCGGCTTGTGCATCTGACCTCCCTCTGACTACCTCTTTGGACCGTGGGTCTGGTAAGGGCAGTCGGCAGCCCTCGCCCACCCCGTCTGCTCTTCTTGCCGACGCCTCCTCTCCCTCTCTTCCCCAGGCTCGTGGCGCCGCTGCCCGACCCCCGCCAGTAGCGGATGGACCTGCAGTGGACCCCCCGACCCCTGGATCCCCCCATATTCCACGTCCCGATAGGGACCCACCTGCTTTTTCGCCCTCAGGTGTGAGGCCCGCGGCCCCGGTCGCCTCCCACTCCGGTCAGGCCTCATCGCCCCCGGCCCCCTCGGCCCTGGGGGACGTGGGACCCGACGTCGCCGTCCGCCTTTCTCGTCTTCTCGCCCCCTCGAAGTTCCGTGGTGTTTGGCCAGACGGCTTCACTCGGCCTTAGGACGATGGACAAGTTCCTCGTCCTCCCCCCTCCTCCTCCAAGCCCCTCCCCACTAACCACGAACGTCTCTTTCGAGCGATCCATGGGAAGACGGGGACGGCGCGTTTTGACCTTCGGCCTCAGAGGGATGGCTCCATTTTGATAAGGTCGCGTTCCTCTGCCGAAACCTCCTCTCTGCTCGCTATCCCCGATGTCCTGGGCTGCGGGATCACGGTGACTCCCCACCCCCGCCTCAATCAGTGCCAGGGCACAATTTACGCTGCTCGTCTTCTACCCATCCCGGTGGAAGACCTCCAGATTGACCTCGCCTCCCAGGGTGTTGTGAGGGTGTACCGCTTTCCCGACAGATCGCGGTCCCCAACTGCCCCTTCTCCTCGCCTGCTCCTCACTTTCGACTCACTGGTGCCCCCCGTTTCGGTATTCTGGGGCTTTGGTGAGAGACGAGCGTGCGAATTCTCAGTACGACCATACGTGCCAGATCCTACGCGCTGTTTTCAGTGTAATAGGTTTGGCCACGTGAGCAGCTCCTGCCGTCAGCCGGCCCCGTTGTGTGTCCGCTGCGGCGGCCCTCCCCACCCCTTGCCCTGTACTGCTCCGCCTTCCTGCACCAACTGCCATGGACCACACCCTGCTTCATCCCGCTCTTGCCCGTCCTTCCTCTTTGAAAGGGAGGTTCGGGCCCTCTGTTCATCAGAGTTTCTCAGCGCTCGGGAGGCGCGGGAGCGGTTGCGTGGCGGCGAGGCCCGGCGTGGTGCCTCGTACGCCGAGGCTCTCCGTTCCCGGACCCCGTCCTCACCGGCGGTTCCCAACGCGCCTCCACCCACCGTGTCCGCTACTCCCAGTCCATCCTCTGCCGCCCAGCGGACTCCTACCGCGGCTCCCCGTACCACCAGCGCGTCCCCACGTGCTCCCTCCGCGAACGCCGATGCTTCGTCGGCAACCCCCCCTGCCCCTTCTACGCCCTCTCCACCGGCGCCTTCGGCCACCCCCATTCCGGATCGTGACCCGCCGTCACCCACGCGGGCCGCACGACGGAGGGATAGGGGCCGCAAGCGCCGCGCCAGTGGTGACCCCGAAAGGTTCGACGCCATAAGCCTCGCATCACCTTCCTCTCCTAAACACAAACGCCCCCTTCGCCCTACCGCCCCGGTGTCCTCACCGTCCCCACTGCGCAACCGTTATGCACGCTCCCCCCTGGGGTCCCCGTCGGCCCTCGTGGTGGAGGCTGAGATACACCCCTCTCCGGCCCGGTCGATGGACCCACTGGAGGGGGAACTCGCCCGCCTGGTCGGCGTGGGTGGGACGTGCACGCCCCCGCGTTTGACCCGCCCCATCTCTCTCCTCGACCTGCCAATGCCTCTGGGTGAGGTATTATTTTCCACTCCCCCTCGTAGTCCTGCCTCCCCCGCACCTCCGGTGAAGGGAGGGGCATTCTGGATACCTCTCACATCCCTTCTCTGCATCGCTCTCCCCGGACGTCCGGGAGACTCCTCCTCTGGAGGACTTGCCGGCGTCTGGTTCCACATCGCCCCCTCGTCGGGGGGACCCTCGCCTTCGCCCTCGTTCGGCGTCCCTCACTGAACTCCGGGGCTTTCCGATTCCCTCTTTAATCTCGGGCCGCCCGATCGGCCCACCCACCCCATAATCATCCTTTACGCTGACCTTCCTACCCCTCCCTATACCTCGCTCCTGCAGTGGAACATCCGCGGGCTCCTGGTAGGCCTCGAGAGTCTCTCCTCTCTCCTGGCCTCCAGGTGTCCGGCGTGTTTCTGCCTTCAGGAGACGATTCTGGGATCCCGTTCCCTCCCTCGAGTGTCCGGTTACTGCGGGCTCCCTTCCCCGCCTCTCGATGGGGCGGGGAGGGGGGGCGCCGCGGTCTTCGTGCACCGCTCCGTCCCTTTCCGCCCCCTCCCGCTCCGTACAGTCCTGCAAGCTGTGGCCGTGCGCCTTTTCTTGGGGCGCCAGCTCACGGTCTGCTCTCTTTACCTCTCCCCTAACATACGCCCTCCACCCGATTCTCTCCGTGACCTAATTCTCCAGCTTCCCCGCCCTTTTCTGATTCTCGGGGACTTCAACAGTCGGGACCCGGCCTGGGGGGACGTTTGCTCCACCTTTCTCTCCGGGACCCTTCTCTCCCTTATGGACGAGCTCGAGTTCACCTTTCTGAACGATGGCTCCCCAACCTGCCTTCACCCGGCCCATGACAGTTTCACCTGTATCGACCTTTCCCTGGTTTCCCTCGAAATCGTGACGGAGTTCACCTGGGAGGTCCTGCCGGATTCTTCCGGCAGTGACCATTTCCCAGTGTGTCTTACCCCGACCCGTCTCCTCCCCCCCACCTCTGTCCGCCCGCGCTGGCTGTTCGCCCGAGCAGACTGGGCCTCATACGCGAGGGGCACGGCGATCTCGCCATCAATTCCTGCCTTTCCCTCCGTCAATGAGGCCCTCGCCTTCCTCGAGAGTAAGATCCTCTCGGCTGCCGCCAGTTGCATCCCCGTACCTCTGGCTCCCCCAGACCGCGAAGCGTCCCATGGTGGACCCCAGAGTGCTCCCATGCCGTTCAGGAGCGGCGCCGTGCCGGCCGCCGCTTCAACCGGACCCGCCAGCTGGAGCACAAGATAGAATTTCAGCGCCTGAAGGCAGTGGCCCGTCGGGTCCTGAAACTGGCCCGGCGTACCTCCTGGCGGAGTTACGTGTCCGGGATCTCCTCCTCGACTGCCCCCTTGACTGTTTGGCGCAAGGTGCGTAGCTTTGAGGGGACCCGTGTCCCCCCTCGACCCCCGGTGCTTCGGGTCGGGGACGACGAGTTCGTGTCCGATCCGGAGGCCGTCGCGAACGCACTCGCGGCGCACTTTGCAGCCATCTCCAGTTCCGATTCCCCCCACTCCCGCCGCGACCCACCGGAATTTCCGCCTCATAGGAATGACCCCTATAATCACCTCTTCCACATGACAGAGCTTCGGGAGGCCCTCCGCCCCCGGCCCCGATAATATCCCCTATGACCTTTTACGGCATCTCCACCCCTCTGCTCTCAGCTTTCTACTGGACCTCTATAACCGGATTTGGTTGGAGGGTTCATTTCCGGACCGATGGCGTGAGTCCATCGTCGTCCCCATCCCGAAGCCCGATAAAGACCCCTCACTCCCGTCGAACTATCGCCCCATTTCCCTAACATGCTGTGCCTGCAAGGTGATGGAGGCGATGGTCGCCTCGCGGCTGTCCTTTACCTTGGAGGCGAGTGACCAGTACCCTGCTACCCAGGCTGGTTTCCGGCGCTTCCGGTCTACCACCGACCCCCTCCTTCTCCTTAGCCATGACGTGCAGGAGGCTTTCTCCCGGCGTCAATTTGTACTCGCCGTCTTTTTCGACCTCCAGAAGGCCTACGATACTACCCGGCGGAGCGCGGTCTTCGACTGCTTACGCTCCCTGGGTTTCGTAGGCTTTCTCCCTTCCTTTATTTATAACTTCTTGTCCGCCCGTTCTTTCCGCGTCCGCATCGGTTCTGCCCTCTCTGACCGCTTTCCGTTGGAGGAGGGTGTCCCTCAGGGTAGTGTCCTTAGCGTCTTGTGTTTCTCACTCGTGATGAACACAGTCGCTACGGTCCTGCCTACATCCGTTCGTAGCTCCCTCTATGCCGATGACCTGGCTATCTATTGCTCTGGCCGCCTCCCGTCTTTGGCTGAACGTCGGCTCCAGCTAGCCATCAATGCGGTGGTTCGCTGGGCGTCCTCGGTTGGCTATGCTTTCTCACCCTCTAAGTCTTCCAGTATGCTTTTCCGTCCTCGGCGCCTCCGTCTGTCGCATACCTTCGCTCTTACCCTTGCCGGCACTCCTCTTCCCCTCGTCCCATCCGTTAGATTCCTGGGTATGACCCTCGACGGATTTTTCGGTTGGGTTCCCCACCTTAGGCGGTTGCGGCAAACATCTCGCCGCACCCTCTCCCTTTTGGGTCATCTGTCCCACACGACCTGGGGGGCGGACAGGCGTACTCTGCTGCGCCTGTACACCTCCCTGGTGCAATCCCGTGTCGACTACGGCTGTGTGGTCTACAGTTCCGCCTCCTCTCCGGCACTCCGTATGCTGGATCCTCTTCTCCACCGTGGCCTTCGCCTGGCGTCGGGTGCCTTCCGCTCGTCCCCTGTCGCTAGTCTTCAGGTGGACTGTGGACACCCCCCCCTGGCCCTTCGCCGGGGCCTTCTCATGGCGAAGTGTTACCTTCGCATCTGCCGCCTCCCGAAGTCCCTACTCTTCTCCGCGATCTCCCAGGCGCTACCCCGGCCTGACACGTGGCATTTCGCTGCCTCTCTGGCCGAGATTTTCTCGTCCCTGGGGATCCCCCCACCCTCTATTCTGCCGTTCTCCTTCGATCTGTCGCCCCCCTGGCGGACCACCCCTATCTGCCGTTGCCAGGCGCTCCGTGCCTGCGTAAGGAGTCTCTTCCTGCCGTCCTCCGGTCTTCTTTTCTGGCCCATCTTCCCGTCCATTCGGACGACGTTCCCGTCTACACCGACGGCTCGCGCCCCTGCAGGTGTCGCGGCCGCCGTCTCTCTCCGTCATTGTCACCTACCTCCCGGGGTATCCCCCTGCCGGTTCAGGCCTCCATCTTTTCCGCGGAGCTCTTTGCCCTTCTGGAAGCCCTCCGTCTGGTATCGGGTTGTTCGCGGTCCTCCTGTACCATTTTTTCGGACTCGCTGAGCGCCCTTCAGGCGCTCGAGCGCTATGATTCCCCGGACCCCCTCGTACGCCTTATTCAACAGGAGTACCATGTCCTGCACACCATTCACCGGATCCGGGTCACCTTCTGCTGGGTTCCCGCCCATGTTGGTGTTTCCGGTAATGAGGCGGCGGACCGCTTAGCCCGGTCCGCCGCCTCGCTGCCTCCCCTCCCCCGCCCGCTCCCCTTCTCAGACTATGTGCAGGTCTTTCGTTCCTTTTACGATCGCATGTGGCAACAGTCCTGGGACGATGCCACCGGAAATAAACTCTGGTCCATCCGCCCCCGTCTGTCATATTGGGTGTCCTCTTTCCACCGCTCCAGACACAAAGAGGTCGTCCTTGCGCGGCTTCGCATCGGCCATACGCGCCTCACGCACGGCTATCTTATGTTCCGGCAGGAGGCTCCTCGTTGCGCCTCCTGCCAGTCGCCCCTCACCGTCTCTCACATCCTTGTGGAATGCCCCACCCTGTCGTCAGTACGTCGTCGCGCTTTTCCGTTCCTTTCTGATTTCCCCCTCCCCGAACGTTTACGCCTTATGCTCGCTGAGAGCCTCTCTTCTCGCTTGACCGTCTTTTCCTCTTCCTCTCCCAATCTCGCATCCTATCTGAGCTTTAGGTGGCTTCTCACTGTAGTCCGCTGTTCTCCCTTTTCTAGTGCCTTTTCTCCGTCTCCGTTTCTCTTTCTCGTATTCCGCCTCGCCATGATATCCGCTACCATATAGCGGGAAATGGCGGTAAACGCCCCAATACAAAAAAAAATATATATATATATATATATAATATATATATATATATATATATATATATATATATATATACACATATACATATACAGGGCGTCCCAAAAAAATGTATACACACTTTAAATACTTATAAAGGCAGTGTTTATTAAAATACATTTCATTTTCAAAATGTAATAGAATCTACAGACATTATTTAATTGTTTTGTCAACGCCTGTTTTCAAACTGACGTCTGTTCTGGTCCAGGCACTGCTGATAACGCGAAGCAATGGAATCGCAAACATCACGAAACATTTCGTTTGGTATTTGTTTGCATTCTCGTTCAATGGCTGCTCTCAATTCAGCGACTGTTGCAGGTTTTATAGCGTAGACTTTGTCTTTTAAAATTGTTTATTATTTGTCTGTAAACATCAGTGGTCAATGGCAAATGTCAATTTTGGGGTCATTTTTGGGCCCCAAGATATATATATATATATATATATATATATATATATATATATATATATATATCGTAAAGAACGACGCTTGTATAGGAGATATTCCGCGCAAGACGAGAGAGAGAAAACGGAACAAATGAAAAAATGAAGTACCACCTGGGAATCGAACCCGGGATCTTCCGATTGCCGGTCAGACGCGATACCATTACACCATGGACTCCACTCTTCCAAATGCCGTAATTCTTCTACATACTCGCAGATGATGATGACAAAAATGAAATAAAAAATATGAAATATTAATAAATACATGTATGCTAAAATTGTTTATTATTTGTCTGTAAACATCAGTGGTCAATGGCAAATGTCAATTTTGGGGTCATTTTTGGGCCCCAAGATATATATATATATATACAGGGTGGGCGGAAAGTAGCTCCCTATTTTGGATTGGTAAAAAAATACGTATATTATTCATTTATTTCAGAAAAAATAATATGAAAAGGTAGGCATACATGGTAGGTTTTCTCTAAAATTCAATGTGGGCTCCAACTCTTTCCACCAGCTTCTGGAGCCGCCCAGGAATGGCGTCCACTGACTTTAGCAGGAACTCCGGCGGGATGGAGGACATGACTTCCCGAATTCGGTCCTCCAGTTCTTCCAATGTCCTCGGTTTGGTGCGGTAGACTTCTTCCTTTACCCACCCCCAAAGAAAGAAGTCGCACGGTTACCGCTGAAAAACGGCAGAATCGGTTCAGTGTAACGGTGTGGTGTGGTATGACCTCAGATCAGGTTGTGGGCCCGTTCCTTCTGCGCAACACCATGAATGCTGAGCGGTACCTTGCTATGTTGCGAAACGAGGTCTGGCCGGTTGTCAGCACATGGGAGAACATCGACAATCTGATATTTATGCAAGATGGCGCCCCTCCGCACTTCGCTCTTGTTGTCCGTGAGTGGCTGGATGCCCACTTCCCTGGGCGTTGGATGGGTCGTCGTGGTCCACATCAATGGCCAGCCAGGAGCCCCGACTTGACACCGTGCGACTTCTTTCTTTGGGGGTGGGTAAAGGAAGAAGTCTACCGCATCAAACCGAGGTCATTGGAAGAACTGGAGGACCGAATTCGGGAAGTCATGTCCTCCATCCCGCCGGAGTTCGTGCTAAAGTCAGTGGACGCCATTCCTGGGCGGCTCCAGAAGCTGGTGGAAAGAGTTGGAGCCCACATTGAATTTTAGAGAAAACCTACCATGTATGCCTACCTTTTCATATTATTTCTTCTGAAATAAATGGATAATATACGTATTTTTTTACCAATCCAAAATAGGGAGCTACTTTCCGCCCACCCTGTATATATATATATATATATATATATATATATATATATATATATATATATATACATATACATATACTATACATATACAGGGCGTCCCAAAAAAATGTATACACACTTTAAATACTTATAAAGGCAGTGTTTATTAAAATACATTTCATTTTCAAAATGTAATAGAATCTACAGACATTATTTAATGAAGAGTGGAGTCCATGGTGTAATGGTATCGCGTCTGACCGGCAATCGGAAGATCCCGGGTTCGATTCCCAGGTGGTACTTCATTTTTTCATTTGTTCCGTTTTCTCTCTCTCGTCTTGCGCGGAATATCTCCTATACAAGCGTCGTTCTTTACGTTATTTATACTGCGTGTTCTTTGCAGTTGAATGTATATATATATATATATATATATATATATATATATATATATATATATATATATATAATATATATATACAGGGTGGGGCACGGGAATCAAGTGTTTTTTGAATAGCTAGTAATCGGCCATTAGGAATGGGAGGGGCGTGCGGTAGGTAGCATTCCATTTCTGGGTTCATAGCATTTAACTTTAACTAACACACACCTTTATCTTTCAGGTGCCATCATGGAGCAGTGGACGTTAGAACACCGCATGTTCGCGTATGATCATTTTGTTAGGAGTGGCGAGTCAGTGACAGCAGTTCAGCGTGCGTTTCGCCGCAGATTCAACATTCATCGAAATGACTCTGTTCCCGCTCGTGACACAATCTTATGTTGGGTTAACAATCTTCGAACAGGAGGCTCAATAATGAAAACAAAACCGAAGGGGCCGCAACGCACTGTGCGTACTCCAGAGAACGTTGAAAGGGTTAGACAAGCGATGTTGCAAAGCCCAGGCCGCTCTGCTCGGAGACATTCAGCTGCACTCGGAATCAGCAATCGTACTGTTAGACGGATTTTGCATGAAGAATTACATTTTCACCCATACAAGTTAGCGATGGTGCAGGAATTGAATGTAAACGATTGCCCCCAACGACTGAATTTTGCACAGGAAATGCTTGCACTTTATGAGCAGAATGAAAACATGATGGTGGTAATGAGTGATGAAGCCCATTTCCACCTTAATGGGGCCGTCAACAATCAAAACTGTCGGTATTGGGCTGCTGAAAATCCGCGACAACTCCATGAAAAACCGCTGCATAGCCCTAAGGTTACAGTTTGGTGCGCGGTGGGAAAGTTTGGCGTCATCGGTCCCTATTTCTTCGAACAAAATGGGGTTACCGTTACCATAACATCTGGGCGTTACATTGAGATGGTGAACACCTTTTTCATCCCTGAGTTACGAAGAAGGCGTATTGCTCGTCGACATTTGTGGTTTCAGCAAGATGGGGCCACGCCACACACCGCCAGAGCGTCAATGGCTGTTCTTCGCCCCCTGTTTCCCAACCATCTCATTTCGAGATTTGGTGACATTGCATGGCCCCCTCGGTCCCCTGACTTGTCCACATGTGACTTCTTTCTATGGGGGTACCTCAAGTCACGTGTCTACGAGGACAAGCCCCGTACATTAGATGCATTGAAGGAAGCGATCCGTCAACAAATCATCCAAATCAACAGAGACCTGCTGGGAAGAGTGGAGGCCAATTTTCGTAAACGCCTTCAACAATGCGTCGACGGCCAAGGACATCATATGCCAGATATAATTTTCGGTACATGATTATTATGACATGAAATGCTATGTTCTTACGAATGTTGTTCTACCAATATATTTTCTTTACAAAAATAAATATCATTTTCCTGATTATTCCAAAAACACTTGGTTCCCGTGCCCCACCCTGTATATATATATATATATATATATATATATATATATATATATATATATATATAATCATGCGGGTTGCTTCTACAGAGCTTCAATTTAATATTTAGGAGAAATCCAATGACAAGGAGAAATGTAAATGCCATGAAAAGTCTTCTTTAATGCGCAACGTTTCGAGCAATACGCTCATCTTCAGGCTGTTTAATAACAATGTGAAATTAAAATCAATATTGAATGAAAAACAAAACAGAAAATTTCTATAACCTATTCGTAAAGACAAATTTTAAAAGACTGAGAAAAGAGGGTTAAATTCTAAGTTATACAGATTTACATATAAAAATTAAGAAGTTATTTTTAAATACATGTAGTAAATGTGAAATTAATACACTGGAAAAATTACCAATAGTACACTGGAACAATGGAGCTATCTACCTTACACTGCAGTATCCGAGGCTGACTAATTTGAGCAGAGACAAAGAACGGGAAACACGAAGGATGGCGAGGGCGATTGGGGAAGGAGGGATTATAAGGAATTGGGGAAGGAGGAGGGATCATAGCAAATTGAGAGGGACGGCCGATGAGTCAACATTCAGACTAGGGGACAATGCTTTAATGAAAAGGGATTCTAAAATTCTTAGTGAGTTGGGACAAGTATTACAACCAAGAATTTTAAAATTGTCTAAAGTGACATCAATTTTACATTTAATGCTGTGTTCACGAATACTCGAGGCTGCTTTAGTTTTTAAAATTTTACCTGTTCGGCCACTTATTCCCATATGCGAATAAAATCTAGCCCTGAGAGAGCGAACAGTGCTGCCAATGTAATTCCCAAGGAGACACTGTTCGCTCTCTCAGGGCTAGATTTTATTCGCATATGGGAATAAGTGGCCGAACAGGTAAAATTTTAAAAACTAAAGAAGCCTCGAGTATTCGTGAACACAGCATTAAATGTAAAATTGATGTCACTTTAGACAATTTTAAAATTCTTGGTTGTAATACTTGTCCCAACTCACTAAGAATTTTAGAATCCCTTTTCATTAAAGCATTGTCCCCTAGTCTGAATGTTGACTCATCGGCCGTCCCTCTCAATTTGCTATGATCCCTCCTCCTTCCCCAATTCCTTATAATCCCTCCTTCCCCAATCGCCCTCGCCATCCTTCGTGTTTCCCGTTCTTTGTCTCTGCTCAAATTAGTCAGCCTCGGATACTGCAGTGTAAGGTAGATAGCTCCATTGTTCCAGTGTACTATTGGTAATTTTTCCAGTGTATTAATTTCACATTTACTACATGTATTTAAAAATAACTTCTTAATTTTTATATGTAAATCTGTATAACTTAGAATTTAACCCTCTTTTCTCAGTCTTTTAAAATTTGTCTTTACAAATAGGTTATAGAAATTTTCTGTTTTGTTTTCATTCAATATTGATTTTAATTTCACATTGTTATTAAACAGCCTGAAGATGAGCGTATTGCTCGAAACGTTGCGCATTAAAGAAGACTTTTCATGGCATTTACATTTCTCCTTGTCATTGGATTTCTCCTAAATATTATATATATATATATATATATATATATATATATATATATACAGGGCATCCCAAAAAAATGTATACACACTTTAAATACTTATAAAGGCAGTGTTTATTAAAATACATTTCATTTTCAAAATGTAATAGAATCTACAGACATTATTTAATTGTTTTGTCAACGCCTGTTTTCAAACTGACGTCCGTTCTGGTCCAGGCACTGCTGATAACGCGAAGCAATGGAATCGCAAACATCACGAAACATTTCGTTTGGTATTTGTTTGCATTCTCGTTCAATGGCTGCTCTCAATTCAGCGACTGTTGCAGGTTTTATAGCATAGACTTTGTCTTTTAAGTATCCCCATAAAAAAAAGTCTAGTGGTGTGAGGTCTGGTGAATGCGGAGGGTATTCTACGAAACCCCTTCGTCCAATCCACATCCACATCGTGCCAAGTACCACTCGCAATACTCCACTTTTCGGTCCGGATCATCTTCATTAATAGCATGGACTAATCTTGGAATGTAACTTTTCCATTGACAGCGCTTCAAAATGCGTTGGACAGACGATTCTGAAATTCTTACCTCACGACTCGCTTGCCGCACAGATTTTCTTGGACTTTGGTGATACGTTTCCAGTACTCTTTCTTGCTTTGTGGGGCTTGTCGATGTCCGTGGTCTTCCGGAACGCTTCTTGTGGACATTCTGAACAGTTCCATTGGCTTCAAACTTATCTCTAATTCGAGTGATGGTAAGTCGCGTTGGTGGATCTGTTTGAAACTCCCTCCTAAACTGTCTTTGCACTTCAACTGCATTTTCACACTTCCAGTAGCATTTTAGAATGAATTTCCTTTGTTCAAAGCTTAGTCTGACTGCCATTATTAATTCTAATGGGTTTAACTTGGAAAGAAAGAAACATCAATTGAGCTATCAGCTGTTAAAGTGTGTATACATTTTTTTTGGACGCCCTGTATATATATATATATATATATATATATATATATATATATATATATATATATATTTTTTTTTTAGTTTGGGAAGAACCGATTCGCCTCTATTTAAAGGGCATATCTCAGCGGAAAAACAAAGAAAAAGTGAGAGGAAAGACAGAGGAAAAAGAAAGGGTGGAGGGGACAGTCGAAGTGGAAAAAGACCAAGGACTGCAGGGTCGAGCCCCACCATCCTTGGGTGCTAGGGCCGGGAGGGCGCACGTGAAACCTCCAGGAACAAGCACGTACAAACGAGCACAAAGAGCACTCAAGAGCACGAGCTTAGAACCCCCTTGCGGGGATATATATATATATATATATATATATATATATATATATATATATATATATATATATATATATTATATATAAAGCAAAAGTCTTGATGTTCATAGCAAAAGTCATAAAAAGTTATATTTTTTCATGTTATAAGTTTTGTAGACACCCTGTAATAGTCGTATGCTAATTTTCACGATTTGTATTTTTTCTTCTATATTAGAAAGTTAATCAAATTAGCACTATGGAGGAGGAGGGGAGGGTCCATGGAAGTTACCAGGATTAGAAAGGGGGTTCATGAGCACAAGAGATTAGGAAACTGGTTTAGATGTTGTTTGGTTTTATTAAAAGATAATGTTGCAACTTGCTTAAAAGTACAGGCAGGTCTCATTTTACCTGCAGGTTATGTTCCTGGAAAACAGCGTGTAGCATGATTCCTCATAAAATGAATCCATATTTCCTGTAGGCCCCATGTTATAAATGCGTGTTATGTTCCTGAGTGGCACATAGTCACCCAGAAAACATTATAAGAAGTTAATTTAATCATAAAAAAAAGTCAAATAGTAAATCAACATGCATCATAATACTCATAGAATCAGTTTGACATAATAAATAACTTATAAAATAATAATTAATTCTATTTAATCCTAATTAATATTGTGCTGTGCTCGCCTAAGAAAGGGCCTGAAGTCAGCTTACTGGGCACAGTAGGTTGGGAGAGGAGGAAGGAGATGGAGTTAACAAGGGTTTGCACATGTTCAAACTTGCTTGTTCGTGGGAAGGTTGTAGGTGGAGTGTGTAATATCAGTTTATATAGCATGTGAAATGAATTCGTTCCCTAAATAATTTAGTGTTATAGTGATTCTGCATAAATTGGTAGCTGCCATGTATAATGAGACCTACCTGTACAAAGAAATTTTTCATATAACCCAAATAACTTCAAGATAATAAAAGGACCTCATATTGTATGGTCAGATGTTAAGTTTATCATCTGAATCTTATGAACAAGGTATTCATTGCAAAAAATTGTGTCAAATACTTTTCTAGCGATTCTGATGATGCCAGTTCTGAAGAAGAAGATAATGTTCACAAGCGTCATAGATCCCAGAGAGAAGAGTGGGAGTCTGACATTGGAAAAGTGGTCTGCGTTGAGATTGGTGATAAGAAGAAACAAAAAGACAATTGGTTCCCAGGCCTGGTGGTTGCGCCAACAGCCCAAGACACTGTTAAAATTGAAACTAAAAAGGACTACCTCGTTAGATCATTCCAGGATGGTCGCTAGTTAGTGTCACTGATTTCAGCAGGCCTTACCTGTATAAGCATTTAATATTCTTACCACCAATGAATTTTTTGGTAAAATTCCAGAATCCAATCTGGATGCAGTTTGGAGACAGTCTTTAAGCTAATTACTAACTTAACCTAGCCTAATCTAACCTAGGAGACTAACCTAACATTACTAAGCTCTTATGAACTGTCTTCAAACTGTCTGGATTCTGGAATTTTGCTGATTTTTTTAATATTTGTATTTACACACTACAAATACAAGCTTTTACTTATGACTCCCTATTTGAGTTCTGATTCCATTTGAGTACCATATTTTATGCCTCATAAGACGCTACTTTTTTCCTGAAAAACGTCTCCAAAAATCACTTCAGGGCTCATATGTTATTGTTTTGTTTGATGTTCTTTTAATAAAGTTATGGGAATATATTTTTTGTCAGGCTGATAAATCTTCAAAATATTTTTTTCCTAAATATTCTTTGCTAAATATAGGGTGTGTCTTACCACTTGTAGCGTCTTATGACATGTAAAATATGGTAATCATTTTCATTTCACCTCCTTTCCATATCATCTGCAAGTAATTAACATTTGAGTCATAACCTTTTAGATGAACAGTAGCACAGTTTTTGCATTCATTATTTGTAACAAAGTTTTCAGATTCCTTGAAGTATGTACTATAAGTTGCATCTTCCTAAACATTTTTAGTTCCATCTGGTGCATCACTCGTCACTGGTGCATTTGTTTTTCTGAATTTTTCCTCAGATGCAACTTTGGTTAGGAAACTTGAGATGACAAACTGTTCTGCAATAACTTCTAGTAACCTAAAATGAAGCACATTGTAGACCTTCATTGCATTGTTTCATACTTTCTTTTCACTAGGTTTACTATTAACCTTTTTAACCCTTTCCTTATGATGTAGCTAAATATGGTCTGCCTGAAATATGATGCATACTAGGCTGGGTCGAAAAGGGGTCAAGGTCAAGATTTTGCTTAGATACATATTGTGAGGTTGATCATTTTGTAATAGTAGTATCCACACCAAAAATCAAGGCTGTGGGACCTACGCTACCCCCTCCTACTGATACTCACTTTTTTCCATATGAATTTGTATGGGAAATAGGCCGAAAATCGTAAAAATCGACCCTAAATATTATTTTTTTGCTTTCGGATGGCCAAAATCGGGTTCCCCGGCACGAATTACATCAGAATAGACCATTCACCAACTTTTTTTGAGATTGGGGGGGTAGTGGGTAGGGTCTTAAATCCGGTGCTGACTCATAACACCGGATATAAGACCTAATATTACATTATTTTTGTTTTTTTCTTTCCAGATTCCTATTCAGGGACCTAGAATGTTAAAAGTTTGTATTAAAATACGTTATTTAATTTTAAAATATCAGTAATAAATAAAATGTAGTTAAAATTTTATTAAATTAAATTATGGCTACTAGAAAAAGAAGCCACAATGCAGCCTTCAGATATCCAGCAAAATTTTCATCTGCCATGATGCCATCAAAAGCTGATGTTAGGCACTTCCATTTTATTGTTAGAGAGAAAGAATCTAAGCACAGGGTAAAATAAGTAAAAATGATTGCTATAACGTAGTTGTTCAAGATATAAAAGAAATTTGGCAAAAATTTTCTTTCCCAACAATTGATACAAAGGGAATTTATGTTAAGAGTTACTAGACTTATAGAAGATGCTGATAAGTTAACTAAATGCCCTATGATAAAAAGAAATGAAAAATATTATGAAAAATTAAAGAAATATGATGAGATGTTTGACATATCTCCATGCCACTGTTATGATAAAGGCATAAGGGATAGAAAACTTTGTCGGTGTGAATATAAAATACCTATTATACAGGGTGGGCGGAAAGTAGCTCCCTATTTTGGATTGGTAAAAAAATACGTATATTATCCATTTATTTCAGAAGAAATAATATGAAAAGGTAGGCATACATGGTAGGTTTTCTCTAAAATTCAATGTGGGCTCCAACTCTTTCCACCAGCTTCTGGAGCCGCCCAGGAATGGCGTCCACTGACTTTAGCAGGAACTCCGGCGGGATGGAGGACATGACTTCCGAATTCGGTCCTCCAGTTCTTCCAATGTCCTCGGTTTGGTGCGGTAGACTTCTTCCTTTACCCACCCCAAAGAAAGAAGTCGCACGGTTACCGCTGAAAAACGGCAGAATCGGTTCAGTGTAACGGTGTGGTGTGGTATGACCTCAGATCAGGTTGTGGGCCCGTTCCTTCTGCGCAACACCATGAATGCTGAGCGGTACCTTGCTATGTTGCGAAACGAGGTCTGGCCGGTTGTCAGCACATGGGAGAACATCGACGATCTGATATTTATGCAAGATGGCGCCCCTCCGCACTTCGCTCTTGTTGTCCGTGAGTGGCTGGATGCCCACTTCCCTGGGCGTTGGATGGGTCGTCGTGGTCCACATCAATGGCCAGCCAGGAGCCCCGACTTGACACCGTGCGACTTCTTTCTTTGGGGGTGGGTAAAGGAAGAAGTCTACCGCACCAAACCGAGGACATTGGAAGAACTGGAGGACCGAATTCGGGAAGTCATGTCCTCCATCCCGCCGGAGTTCCTGCTAAAGTCAGTGGACGCCATTCCTGGGCGGCTCCAGAAGCTGGTGGAAAGAGTTGGAGCCCACATTGAATTTTAGAGAAAACCTACCATGTATGCCTACCTTTTCATATTATTTCTTCTGAAATAAATGGATAATATACGTATTTTTTTACCAATCCAAAATAGGGAGCTACTTTCCGCCCACCCTGTAGAATGGGAAGCTTTTATTGGTCAAAAAAAAAAAAAAAAAAGTTAGGAAAATATTATAAAAAAACTACTACAAGTAATTTGAGAAAGTTGGTCAAAATCCAAAAAAGCAGAGGAAAGGGAAAAGAAATCAAAAGAAAAATTAAGAGAAGCAAGGGAATTTGTATCATCAGAAGTGATAGAAGATGATAATGAAGATGTTGATTTTCAAGACAGAGAGGACTTAGATTATGAAGAAGACTTAGAATTAATAGAAAATTTTCAAAATAGATATACCTATGAAAATTTAGCCAAAACTTCAGAGAGATATAAGGTAAGCAATAGGGCCACAGCAGCCCTTATAAACGCTGCCTTAAAAGATATGAAGATTTTAAGTTTAGAAAATATGCTTGATCGAAAAAAAGTTGAAAGAGAAAAAAGCAGAATTGGTAAAATAAACAATGATAAGTATAAAGAAGAAAACCAAAATGTGGAATGTATTGGATTTGATGGAAGAAAAGATGATACACTGACAGAATCAGGCAAAATAAAAGAACAACACTGTTATAATTAAAGAGCTGCAAAGCGTTTACATTGATCACGTAGTACCAGATAATGGCACTGCAAGGGTGATTGCTGATGAAATAATTACTGTTATTGAAGATTCAAATAGTGCTAATTCAATTAAAGGTCTACTTTGTGATGGAACCCCAGTGAACACAGGCAGAGTTGGAGGGGTCATTAAATTAATAGAACTTCATCTTGGCAGGTCCCTTCAGTGGCTTGTTTGTGAATTACATTTAAACAAATTGCCCTTGATGCACTTTTACAAAAGTATTGAGGGCAGAACCACTGGTCCAAACACCTTTGAAGGGCCACTTGGCAAGAAATTAAAAGCTGATTTAACAAAACTGAAAGTAATAAATTTTGAACTGATAGAAGGTAAAGTTCAAGAAATACCTCCTAATATTGTAAAAGATGTGAGTAGTGACCAAAAATACTTGTACAAAATGTGTCATGCAAGACAAACAGGAAATGTTTCCAAGGGTCTTGCTGTAAGATCTCCAGGATGACTAAATCATGCCAGGTAGCTGACTTTGGTTAATAGGGTTCTCTGCCTAGACATTTCTACATCAAATCATGATAACTAACCTAAAAGATCTTGTCATATTTGTCATCAGTTTTTATGCCCCTGCGTGGTTTCAAATAAAATCACACCCAAAAGCCACTGAGGGTGTGTGAAATATTTGGTTTATGACAATTCTTCTTCGAAATTTAGATGTAAAATTCAAGAAAATTATTGAGCTGGTCATGAAAAACAACGCTTACTTCACTAATCCTGAAAATATACTCCTGTCAATGGTTTCTGACGAATGATTACATATTAGAGAGCTAGCAATTCAAAAGATAATTCTTTCCAGAATTGGGTTTTCAGGAGCCAGAAATTTTGAGCTACCAAGGTCTATAAATTTTCTAGCAAATGATTATATTGATTTGATTAATTGGAATGAGCAGATAATCACTCCTCCACCTTTGCTAAGTAATTTTACCAATGACCAATTGCTTCAGATTAGAACTAAACCTCTAGAAATACTGGATTTTCCATGTCACAGCCAAAGTGTTGAATGGGGTGTGAACTTAGTAACTAAATCTAGCCAGGAAAGAATTGCTTATATTAATCGGCATAAATTTATTTTAAATACTTGAGTCTAGAAAAGAACTGCCTACTTTTGAGTGGAAAGGTCAATGGAAGGAATAAAAAAAAACATTAGTTTTAGGTAAAAAATTTTATTGAATTTGTCTTAATTTCTAAATTTCTACCAATAATAGCTAAAAATTTGTATTAAATTTTTTTTCCATGCATTTTTGTATTTTTTCCATTTTTTTCCATTAAAAATAAATATAACTGTTTTATAAGCAAACTTTTGTAATTATTAAAAAAATTTCGAAGTAAATCGCAAATTATCTCAAATTTTACGAATTTTCTGAAAAAACAAACTGGTAGGGGGGGTAAGGGTCCTCAGAATTCAAAAATATTTTACCAGGGTGTTACTATGATTGATTGAACCACCTCACACTATGTACGTAAGAAATAAAAAATTTCAACCCAGTCTAATGCATACAGTATGCATCATTATAATGTCAAAAGGGTTAATTTAGCTGGTCCTCTTTTTATTGAGAATACACTGTTTGTATGTATTGATAATGTGATGGTAAAGATCCACCTGTATCAGTTTTAAACATTGCTTTTACATGTAGGAAAAGTTATTTGTCACTTAATTCTTCCTTGCAGTTATACAGTACCCAAAAAGGAGGCAACAGAATTTAGTCGTGAAATTGGTTCAAAAGTGACGCAGAGCAGTCTTCGAACAGCAGTGGAAAAAGCACTTCTCTACATTGACAGAGATGAATTGCCTCCCCACTGGGACAGGGATCTCCTGTTTGGGGTTGATATGTCAGACTTGGATCTGGATAAGGATTCTGATTCTGATGTGAGTTGACAGGCACTGGAACCGTCATATAACTTTAGAGGTTCCTTCTTAAATTGAAATCCCTTCCAGGTGATGGAGTGTAGGATTATGTCTGAGATTGGGGAGTAACAGATCTTCATTTCCTTTGATTACAAAAATATGAAAGCTCTAGCACTTTTTCCTTTTGTTGCCAGAGACTTTGTTTCCTCAGAAATTTGAGTCAGGAATGGAATATGAACTAAACTGGATTAGTAAAAGTTCATCTTTTAAAGAGCTCAACACCCCATTTACATTTCAGACCTCTGACGACGAACCGAGGGAAGAGAAGGATCACTTTGTGGCTCAGTTATACAAATTCATGGAGGAATGCGGAACACCAATCAATAAAGGACCAACCATCGGCACTAAAGATTTAGATCTTTATAAACTGTTTAAGGTATTATGAACCTAAATTCATCTCTTCTTTAGGTCTGAAGCCCAAATTGTTGGATTGTTTGCACCCCTGTGAAATTTTTAGCTCATTCAGTCAAGAGATAATGGGACATGGTCAAATTGGGTCATAAGTTATTCTTGACCTTTTGAAGTGACATAGTTTGGAATTTATTTTGTGCATGAATTTAAATAGGATATTAGATACTAATCTGAGCCCATATTTCCCTTGAATAGAATTTGTGGCTTCACATGTACTTAAACTTATTACATGTAAACAAACTGAAATACTGTTTTTGGAAGTTATCTGGTTCAAAAGCTTATTTAAAAGATTGTTATATCATGCTGTCATTCTTTTCTTGAAAGTTAGCAGTGGCTCTCTGAGATTGGGAATTTATCTAATTTTTTTTTTGTGATGAGTCCTCGTGTCACGATTAAGTACCACATCCAGTTTTTGGAGAACGAGAAATGAACTCTTGAGACTGTATTCCTGTATGACCTAGTAATGTTTATCCTTGATTTTAATTTCAGGTTGTGCAAAAGCTCGGAGGATTCAACCGAGTAATGAATCAAAATCAGTGGAAGATTGTGTCGGTTAAAATGTGTCTTCACACACTTGGATTTCAGTCTGCCTCCCTCGTAAAGGCAGCCTACAAAAAGTAATGAAGATGCTTCATTCAAGCTTACTTAACAGGAGCAGAATAAAATTAATCCAACTTCGGTCGTTATTGTACAGATTCTTTAAATATTTCGTAGTAGGCCTACTGTAGTATTAAACTGCTTCAATAGAAACAATGTTTTGGTTTCATTCAAAGTGAAAATTAAGTTCAATTCAGAATAACTAACAACTCGTATGTCACCAGCTGTTAATAAAATTAATTTTAATCATGCTTTTATAATGAGAGGTCTTTTCCCTCCTCTTTATATCGGTAAAGTCTACGTCGTGGTCACGTCGTAACGCCACTTCCCGTTAAATTAGCGAAGTTAAGCGACGTCGGATTTGGGTGGCATATAGATGCGTGACCGTCCTCCGCGTCCACATGATTATGTAGCGACCCGTGGTTGAGATCCCACGTAAAGCTGTAGGTTCCCTCTGTTATACGACCTTCGCTGTTACGGAGGAGGTTAAACAACGGCATACATTATTATTATTGTTAAAGTGTTAAGATAACTTTATAACCTCTTCCCTTTATGTAGAAATTGCATCGTTCACGATAATTTTAACATTGTATTAACGAGTGAAGTTTTAGCTGGTAAAAAGCCTGACACAGTAAGGAATTTACATCAATTGTTTATTCATCCTATATGTACAGGGTGTACATAAAGTCAGGATCTATTTTTGTGAAGCACTTGGAAATTATATGGAATTCAATCATAAAATGATAAAGTGGTAAATTTATTAAATAATTAAGAGTAGGATTCGACGTGACGCCCATCAGTATCCTGCACAGCTCAAATCGTTCCGCAGCATTTCTAACACATTCTGGAGCATTTGCGGGGTTATGTTTCTGCAGCAGTTCGTATACGTAAGTTTTCAAGACTCGTAATCTTGGTCTGATAGACGTACGATTTGATAAAGCCCCATGCAAAGAAATAAAGGGGTTAAATCTGGTGATCTCGCTGGCCAAGGTCTGTTGCTTCCGCGTCCGATCCAGCGATTTGGAAAACGTCCATTTAGATAATCCTGAACAATTTTGGCATAGTGACAAGGAGCACCATCATGTTGATAGACGACGGTACTAACAATCCTATCCCTGTCGTCTATCAACATGATGGTGCTCCTTGTCACTATGCCAAAATTGTTCAGGATTATCTAAATGGACGTTTTCCAAATCGCTGGATCGGACGCGGAAGCAACAGACCTTGGCCAGCGAGATCACCAGATTTAACCCCTTTAGATTTCTTTGCATGGGGCTTTATCAAATCGTACGTCTATCAGACGAAGATTACGAGTCTTGAAAACTTACGTATACGAACTGCTGCAGATAACATAACCCCGCAAATGCTCCAGAATGTGTTTAGAAATGCTGCGGAACGATTTGAGCTGTGCAGGGATACTGATGGGCGTCACGTCGAATCCTACTCTTAATTATTTAATAAATGTTACCACTTTATCATTTTATGATTGAATTCCATATAATTTCCAAGTGCTTCACAAAAATAGATCCTGACTTTATGTACACCCTGTATTAAATAAGCCCAATTCTGTAATATATCTCCTATGGGAATAATGATGCGGTGATTATATTAATAATAAAATAATAATTAAAATAATAATTGTTCGCAGGTATCTACAGAGTTTTGAGGACTTCTACCGCAAGTTGGGGTGCACTATGGTGAGCAATCCCCGGGGCTCGAGGACCCGCCACAGATCAGGCCGCAGTCTGATTCGAGATTGTGACAAACGCCCCACAAGAAAGAAAGGAGGAGAGACAGATTCTGCCGAGGAAGAGACAGACCGGAAGGAAGAAGACACTGAAGAGGAAGAGTTGAAAAGGGAAGAGAAGAACAAGGAAGAGCACGTGGAAGAGAGGAAGAAGGAAGAGGTTTCGCACAGGTTATTAGACCAGATAGATTTTGCACTTCATCTTTTATCTATTATGTTTATCTTCCGTTAATGGGGCTACGTCGTGGCCATGTCGCAACACCGCTTCCCGTTAGATCAGCGAGGTTAAACGACGTTAGAGTCTGTTCAATGTATGGGTAACCATCCTTTTCAGATGTAGCAATCCGTGATTCGGGTCCCCCACAAAGCTGTAGGTTTTCTTCATCGTATGACGTTTGCCGTTACGAAAGAAGTTGAACAACCTCCGACATTTTTTTTTAATAATATTTTATCATAAAGCGTTTCATGGTTAGTCACTGGTACGACCTTTCAGAACATCCACTCCGCTAGTCACTCCCATCCGCACAATGTCACCCACAACGAGGGAGAGGGCGAAGGAACTTAAGGCCGTCCGCCCAGAAATGAAATTAAGACTCTCGGGTAAAGCCTCTCTGAAGGAGTCTCAGAAAGAGTCTTTGAAAGAGTCTTTGAAAGAGTCTTTGAAGGAGTCTTTGAAGGAGTCTTTGAAGGAGTCTTTGAAGGAGTCTTTGAAGGAGTCTTTGAAGGAGTCTCTGAAGGAGTCTCTGAAGGAACCAAAGGCTGAGGAGTCCCGCAAGAAGGATTCAAAGGGAGAAGAGATTGCGAAGAAAAAGGAGTCAAAAGATGAGTCCTCCTGCGGGAGAAAGTCTCGCGTAGATGAACTGAAACGCAAGGAGTCGAAGGAAGAGGAACCAAAGACTCGATCAGGATCTCTGAAGGAGGATAGGAAGGCGGAGAGTGAATCTGAAGAAGAAGCGGAAGAGAAGGTAAGATGCTGCGATTGAAAATTGTAGCTAGTGCTTCAAGATTTTGAAATATGAAGCGTATCTATAGCGAGTTTCTTTCCTCAGACTCAGACGAGGTCGTTGCGAAACAGGGAAGAAAAAGACAAAGAAAATGAAATGCTTAAAAAGGCAGTAGAAAGGAAAATAAGACAAGACCATCAGAGGTCAGCGAGTTGCAACAGTACCAGCAGTGGAACGTCCAGTACCAGCACTTGTACTTCATCCAGTACTAGTAACCCCACTGAAGGCAAAGGAAGCGCGAAGGGAAAGATCAAAGTGCTCAGGGGCCAGAGTTCTGTCGAGGATCTGAAGAAGAGAGGCAGGAAGAAGAGGAGTGAAACGGATGGAGAAGTCACCACGTAAGTCATTTTCTCACGTATTATCATTTTCACCGTTCTTCGTCGTGGTAATGTGACCGCACCTCTTCCCATTAGCTCGACGAAGTTTGTCCACATTCGGTTTGCTCAGTAGTCGAATGAGTGCCCTTCCTCCGCGTTTAGATGATGTAGCGACCCGTAAATAGGTCAGATCCCGCGTAAAGACGTAGCTCCCCTGTCATGAAAGCTTCGCCGTTACGAAGGGGTTAAAGAACCCTAAACATTATCGTAATTATTTTCACTTTACTATTTCAGGATTTTAATTTTAAAACTTTTGTTAGTGAATAATTTCAATAAATGCTAAATTTGTATTTTTATATTCAGGGGAAAGTCTCTTGTACCTCCACACGTGCCCATCACCGTTGGAGACAAACTCAGAGTTCTTTACGGGCCTAACAATAAGGAATCAAAAGTAACTTACGAGGCAAAGGTAAAGATTTGGAGTTTTAAAAACGAGAAAATGAATTAATTGAAAAAAAAAAAAACCCAAAAACCCCCTGCAGTTAATAGTAAGTAATTAACATTTTTTCAGGTATTGGAAGTGGAGGAAAGTTCCTCTCGGAGTATGTATTATGTGCACTACCTCGGCTGGAATACAAGATACGATGAGTGGGTAGTGAGGCAAAGAGTGGCACAGAATTTGTCATGGAGCCAGTCCAGATGGAAAAAGGGCAGAGGAGCATCCAAGGAGAGTGAGAAGGAGAAAGGAGAGAAGAAAGAGGAAAAGAGAGAGAAAGAGGTGCGTGTCGCGCGGGGGGTGGGAGAGGCAGAAGTTTCCTTTGGTATTTCGTATCTCGTGAATTCTCTTACAAGTAAAAACTATAATTTTTTTCCCCTTGTTTTGCAGACGGCGATTTCTTCTCGATTGAATGTTCCTGGCAAGAGAGGAAGACCTTTCCAATCTTCAAGGAGAGAGAGTGAAAAGAGTGAGAGGAGCGACTCTGCCTCCTCCACAAGAGCCTCTACCAGGAGTGAAAAGGGCGGTCGGTCCTGCAGCCACTCCGCCAGTCCTTCTTCAGAAAGAACTGAACGCAGAAGGAGCAAAAGAAACATTTCTTCATTACGAGGTGAGGAGAATTAACATCCATTCTTCTGTTAATGAAAACGGGTGGAGACGAGGAAGCACTTTTAGAATATTTTGATGATATAAAAATAAATGATATATGTATTCCCTAAGCGGAGCAGTATAGCTTAAATGCCAAAACAATAACTGCTATAATAAGGAAGTACCACTAATAACTTAATCATTAGTGAACTAAGTCAAAATTCATTTCAGACACTGAGGAAAGCGATTCTGAGGAGTACGAGTCTGGGCCTGAATTGGGCATTGAAAATGATCCTGCGCAGAAAGTGAGTGATAGTCAAGCGCAGTCATCAGTGTCCAGCAGCCCAGGAAATGTCACTCCAGAACCCTCCACTAGTTCTTTCATACCCGAAATAAAGAAGGAAGGAGACCCCGTTGTAGAAGTACGGTTGAAGCAGGAGAATGTAAGTCATACTAACATTCAAGGAGCTAGTCAAAGTTCTTGCGGAAAAGACATCGACCTCAAAGCCATTGAATCTGAAATGAAAGGACTGGATAAACCAATCAAAAAGGAGGAGAATGTGAGTGTGAAGGAAGTCGCTGGAAGGATTCTCACCACTGTCATTCCGGGTTCCTTAACGATAACGGAGAAGAAAAAACATGACCCCAAAAAACCCTTTGATTCTCCAGTCAAGAGAGTTGAAATTCCTGTTAGATTAGTTCCTGCTCAGGAGATTATGGGTCAGATAAAGCCTGTGCCCATCAGTGGTATGAAGAAAGAACCATTACTTGAGGAAGATATTTATGAATTCAAGGAACCAGAACCGTTTGAGTTCAGTGACATTCGGTCGAGGAAGGAATGCAAGAACAGAGGGCAAGGTGGAAGCACTCAGGAAGAGTCGGAACCAGAGGCAAAAGTGAAGAAAAAAGGTCGGCCGAAGAAGGAGGGAGAGGACAAGAGTGAGGGCGAAAGTGATGGGGCCCTCACACCGCAGAAAAAACCAAGTGGGCCTCTAAGGGATACTAAGGAACCCCCCTCAAATAAAAGGCAAGAAGGGAAGGATCCTCTTGTGAAAAAGGAGTTTAAGGACTACAGCAGAAGGCCTGATACAATTAAGAGTCCTGAAGAGAAACCAGTGAAAGAAGAGGTGAAAGAACAAGTAAGAATGGGAAGTCCTTCCTGCCTTCAAATCAAAGAATCATCTTCTTCTTCATCTTCTTCATCATCATCATCTTCATCTTCATCTTCATCATCTTCATCTTCAGAAGTAACAGAGAAACCTCTCTTAATTGATTTCTTCAGTAAAGATAAACCGGTGCAAAGAACGTCTCTCGACATAAAGGATGTGAAGTTCGATCTTTCTGACTCGAAAGAATCTCGTTTCATTGGAAGTTCTGTAGTTATTACTCCAAAGAAACTCCCGCTAAAGAAAGAATGTATTGCTCCCACCAGTGTCGAATCTGTAGCTCCAGTTAAAAGCGAATCTTCGGAGATTAATCTCCCCAGGGCATTGAAGATAGAGTTAAAGGAAGAACCTAATCCTAATAAGGAACCTGCTAAAGTTGTAATCCCTAGCTCTGGAAAAGTGAAGCCAATTGCCGTCATGATTGACAGGTCCTCCTCCAGTCAAGTTTTTACCCGAATACCAGGCGCATCAGGGCATGTGATGGCTCAAGTAGTTATGCCTCCAGTAGAATCTAGAGTCCTTGCAAAGCCCATAGTTAAGTCCAGTGTAGAGCCTACATCCGAAAAGGGCTTCACCATTGGACCAGCAACTTCTTTACAGACAATCGGTACCTTAAAGCAAGAAGAAAGATCCGATGGGAAACTGATGCCATTTTCGCAGAGGCAGCAGCACATTTTTCCTCACCTTTTGAATCGGCCAGAACCCGTCGAGGACAAAGGTCATGAAATTACCATACAGAGGACGCCTTCCGTAATTGCCCCAGCCATTCCAGTTCCTGTGAATACTCAGCCCTCCCAACTGCATCCAATACAAGAAAGTTCAAACGTTCCAAGTGGCATTACCTCTCCCAAGATAATTGTTGTTCCTGAGGTAGAGAAAACCTCCGATAAAACAAAGTGTGAATCGACGGTTGAGGAGAGCATTGAGGCAGTCGTACTTCGAGCGAGACAAGACCAAATGCACGTCGAGGAGGAGAAAAAGGAGTCGAAAGTTCTCGATAAGCGACGGCGAAATCCGGGGCGCTCAAAGAAGACAATCAGCAGAGAATTCCTCCCAGACACTTCGGAAGAATCAGACAGCGACACCAAGTGCGAGAAAGGAGAACACCGACAGAAGAGACTCAAAGGGGGTGATGGAGGGAAGTATTCTCCTGCTAAAAAGGTTCTGCGTCCGGCTGGGGAGGTGGACAAAAAGGTCGTTAGGCGGTGCGACGAAGAAGACCGCGGAAATGACGCCGATGAAGAGGACAATGAGGGGAATTTTCTTCCGCAGAAGACCACCCCGAAAGAGGCTGTGAGGAGGAGAAAGGAATCTGAAGGAGATGGGGATAAGGACTCGGGGGAGAGGGAAGCGAGACCCATCAAGAAAAAAAGACTTGCTGTTCCATCCAGAAGACCTGAAGATAGTGAGGAACCTGGGTTGGGAGATCTCCTTTGTGAGGAAACCATCCCTCCAGGGAGTCCTATGCCTCAAGACAATCTCAGTGCAGATACAGAAACGCCAACCCATACACCCGCTATCAAGCAGGAAATGCCATTTGCCAGCGTACCTACCGGAAGCAGCTTCAGCAAGAGAGGAACAACGTCTCACTCAACCATGCAGGCAAACCTTCAGATGTCTCTCCAACAGCTTCATCCCTCAGTGTGCATTCAGAGTGTAAATAAGACGCCCTCAACTTCCTCACAGCCGTTTGGATCCTCACCACCTCCTACTATACAACCTAATGTCACAATCACCAGTCTCAATCCAAATATTCAACCACCACCTTTGCCCACTGGCAAAGTTCCTTCTCTAAGCTTTAGAGGACCCACCACATTGCCGCCCAGTGTCTCAACTATGGTTAGACCTCCCGTATCTAAAGTCAACTCAGAAGTTACGCCAAAGCCTGTCGTGGGAGGCGCTAATTTATACATCCATGAGGGAAACAGTGCCAAAAGTAACACCACCGCAGGTAGCTCCTTGGTAATGGTTCCTGTAGACCCCATTCCCCAGAAAAACGAGGAACAGAAAGCCCCTGCAAGTAGGCCCGGACCTTTGCCCAGCATAGACAACACCCCCCCAACAACTCCTGAGAGTATGGTCTCAAATCTGTCAGATTCACCTCAAAGGTACGAAGAATGCTAAACGATCCTCGTTTGGGGGTTTTAAATAATACTTGTAAATTTTGTGTGGTAATCTGTCATAGTTTAATAATTTTAAAATGTGCTTTTTATCTCTATTTTATGTTTTGCTCCTTTATTAATCAATTAATATGGCTTCTGTATTTGTTAGGGAGAATGAATCTTCTAAACTGGACGAAAACAAGAATGGAGGACAATATTCTTCTGAAATGGAAATCGATAACAAAATGGACAACTATTCGGAAGGTAAACGTTTTATTATTTTAATGTGGCAAATCATCAACTTGCAAGTCACGTTGATGATTAGAAGATTTAAGGCCTTCTAAAACTAGTGTATTTGCTGTTTATTCATTCAAAATTTGGTACCTCGGTTGTGTTAGGCAATCAGTAGAAGATAAATCGTAACGACAACGTGACTAAAACCGTCACCGTCGAAAGGAGAATAAAGCCCACTTAAATAGTGATTTTGTACCCGTGTTGAAGTTAATAAGTGAATAAAAAATTTCCCCTCCCAAGATTCGAACACTATGGACAGCACCACGAGTGCCTCAAAGTGTCACGCTTCAAAGCGTTCCCCGAGTGTAGGTTCTCGTGGCCCCTGTCACCAAAGCCCTTCTGAGGGCTGGGACACTGAGGATGGCTCTGCCAGTCTGGCACCCCCCAAGAGGAGAAAGAGGGGATCAAAGACGAAAGGACACGTTGGGGAAGAAGATTATTGCAAGGGAAGTGGGTCCTCCAACCTTCATGGAAGCATATCGACTAGCAGGAGACGAAGGCGGCACTCATCTTCAAGGGGGTCCGCGAAAGGTATTTTGTGGGGCTTTTCATCCAAGCTTAAATCGTCGTGTTTTTCACCCACGTAGAATGTGAATTTCACTTAATAATATACTGTACCGGGTGTACATAAAGTCAGGATCTATTTTTGTGAAGCACTTGGAAATTATATGGAATTCAATCATAAAATGATAAAGTGGTAACATTTATTAAATAATTAAGAGTAGGATTCGACGTGACGCCCATCAGTATCCCTGCACAGCTCAAATCGTTCCGCAGCATTTCTAAACACATTCTGGAGCATTTGCGGGGTTATGTTATCTGCAGCAGTTCGTATACGTAAGTTTTCAAGACTCGTAATCTTCGTCTGATAGACGTGCGATTTGATAAAGCCCCATGCAAAGAAATCTAAAGGGGTTAAATCTGGTGATCTCGCTGGCCAAGGTCTGTTGCTTCCGCGTCCGATCCAGCGATTTGGAAAACGTCCATTTAGATAATCCTGAACAATTTTGGCATAGTGACAAGGAGCACCATCATGTTGATAGACGACGGGGATAGGATTGTTAGTACCGTCGTCTATCAACATGGTGGTGCTCCTTGTCACTATGCCAAAATTGTTCAGGATTATCTAAATGGACGTTTTCCAAATCGCTGGATCGGACGCGGAAGCAACAGACCTTGGCCAGCGAGATGACCAGATTTAACCCCTTTAGATTTCTTTGCATGGGGCTTTATCGAGTCGCACGTCTATCAGACGAAGATTACGAGTCTTGAAAACTTACGTACACGCATACGAACTGCTGCAGATAACATAACCCCGCAAATGCTCCAGAATGTGTTTAGAAATGCGGAACGATTTGAGCTGTGCAGGGATACTGATGGGCGTCACGTCGAATCCTACTCTTAATTATTTAATAAATGTTACCACTTTATCATTTTATGATTGAATTCCATATAATTTCCAAGTGCTTCACAAAAATAGATCCTGACTTCATGTACACCCTGTATTTAAGGATGAATTCGGAGAGATTGTACCGTCATCATAAAATTGTTGTGAAGTTTTTCCATTCTTTAATTTTTTTTCACTAAAAAAAAAAAAAAAAGTTTTTGGCTCTCTTTTGAGAAATAGGTGACAAGTTTTTAGCAATTTTAACTTCTTTATTAGGTTACGTGTTCGAACTTTCTTTGTGAGGCGCAGTTTTTTTTACTTCGACTTTTGATATATGAAATAGCATTTGAATTTTGATTTCGGATAAGAATAGATTTTAATTCAAAATCTAAAAGGAAGTCCGAGTGGAAGGAAAGATTAGGAGTCTAATTTTAGTCAGAATTTAGATTTTAACTTCAGAGTCGAAATTCGAACACGGTTAAATTAAAAATCCTAAGTTGCAGTCGAAGGTAAAATTTAAGTACGGTAAATCAAAATCGGGGTCAGAATTGAAAGTTGGTCAAAATTCAGTTAAAATTCATAGTTAAATTGAGTTAAAATTCAGTCGAAATAGAAGCAGTTTTAGATTTAATCACGGTAAAAATTCAAAACTCGGTTAAAATTCAAACTCGGGAGTTTAAAACAATAAAATTCAGATTCGAAGTGAAAAGCAGTCAAAATGGCAACTTAAAGTCGAAAGGTAAAAACTGAAAATCAAGAATGAAATCCTTGTTCGAAATTCGAAGTTTAAATTAAAATGCAATTATTTAACTTTTATTTGTTTATTCGTGTTCATGTACAGGGTGTACATAAAGTCAGGATCTATTTTTGTGAAGCACTTGGAAATTACAGTATATGGAATTCAATCCTAAAATGATAAAGTGGTAACATTTATTAAATAATTAAGAGTAGGATTCGACGTGACGCCCATCAGTATCCCTGCACAGCTCAAATCGTTCCGCAGCATTTCTAAACACATTCTGGAGCATTTGCGGGGTTATGTTATCTGCAGCAGTTCGTATACGTGTACGTAAGTTTTCAAGACTCGTAATCTTCGTCTGATAGACGTGCGACTCGATAAAGCCCCATGCAAAGAAATCTAAAGGGGTTAAATCTGGTCATCTCGCTGGCCAAGGTCTGTTGCTTCCGCGTCCGATCCAGCGATTTGGAAAACGTCCATTTAGATAATCCTGAGCAATTTTGGCATAGTGACAAGGAGCAGCACCATGTTGATAGACGACGGTACTAACAATCATATCTCCAATCAGCTGAGGTTCAAGGAATTGCTGCAACATGTCCAGATAAATAAACCCCGTAACTGTAGCTTCAGCAAAGAAAAAAGGACCATAAACCTTAGATTTTGTTAAACCCATCCAGACATTAACTTTAGGTGAGTCTCTCTCCCAATTTTGGACGAAATCATTCGGTCTTTCATCTGCCCAAATTCGACAGTTATGGCGATTTACTTTTCCACACGTATGGAAAGTGGCTTCATCACTAAAGAGAATGTTGTCCATTAAATTATCACTCCAGATTTGTTCTACGAGATCAGCACACACAGCACTTCGTCGAGGGAAATCTTCCTCATGTAAATCATGTAAAACCTGCAAATGATAGCTTTTCTTCTGCAAATTAACTTTCAGAATTTTGTGCACAGATGACGTCGGGAGGCCGAGTCTGTGTGATGCAGCACGAACGGACGTACGTAGCTCCTCAGTGATAATTCCGTGTACTGCATTCACGGTAAGATCTGACATACACGGTCGTCCTGATCTTGCTTCATCATTTACAGATCCCGTTCGTTTAAATTTGTTCACCAATTTTCGTATTGTCTTGGCTATTGGCCCCGGCTTATGAAATCTCCTTCTAAACTTCTCTCTGATGTCATTGTATTTCTTTCCCTCGATTCGCCAAATTACTATTGCCACACGCTCTTCTGTATTCATTCTAAGTGCTTCTGAAAAGAAAAATAGAAAAAAATAATTATTTCACAAAAATAGATCCTGACTTCATGTACACCCTGTATTTGTAATAACTTCTGTTCGACGATCAAATAGTGGGGTACTTGGGATTATTTTAATGGTGTACTGAAAACAAATATAGAATATTAAATATTCAGTTTAAGTGCACACTCAGTTAACTAGAGTTAAATATCATAGTCAAAGGTCACGGTTTATTTCTTAACCCTTTAAGGACTAGTCCGCAGCATATGCGGTCACTCTTGTTACCAGAACGTATAGGTTTTATTGTTATTCAAAACTAAATATTTTAGTAACTAGTCACTGAAATGATACACATTTTGAGTTTCTTTCTCAACAACTAAATGACATCTATATATAAACATGTAGAAACATTTATAGAAACGAGGCATTGTAGTACAATTTATATTATTATTTCTGGTGGACCTCCAGGTACCATCCGTCATTAAAGGGTTAAAACACGGCTTCATTCACTGCGACATTAGTTTCCATTTTTGAATCGTGTTTGACCATAAATCAAAACATCCTATTGGAGTATTTGGCACTTTTGAAAGAAGCGGTAAATATTGTTTATGCACGAGACAAACCGGTAGATTATATCCGCAGTTCGGTGATCGTATTCGATGTTATTTTCGTACTGTATCGCCTTAGTTTGAAGTTTCCCCAAATTGATCCTCGTCATTTCAGGGGACGATGATAGTGAGGCAGCCCATGGCCTAAACACACTCTCAATGGCCGCTTGCAACTCGTCGAGAGGAAGGTCAAGATACAACTTCTGCCAAGAATTGGGTGAGTGTCGATATTTCTTCAAAATGTTTAGTATTGATGATGGCTGTTAAACAACAGAAAGTGGCTTTCGTTCGTATCGACTTTGAATCTTTCAACATTTGTTGTAAACTTAACACTGTTGTAAATTATTTTATTCATTTGTTATGAGTCTATTGGGGAGGAAATGTCCTGAGTAAAATTTTTCCAAATAATGAATAGTTTATTGCTAAGTGTCGGTGGTCACCATATTGTATTGTGTAGGAGCACGATTTTATATTTTGTAAATGGCATGAAGCTTTTTAAAAGGTGTTTTTATTTGAACTTTGATCTTGTGTTTTGATAACCATTGTATGATAGTTCCCTCGTATCTCCATCATGACCCACTAAGGGTTGGTAGGGTTGGGTTTAGATGAATTGTTGTTACACCTTCCTCTCCTCCCCAGATTTATGTTAGAGATAGTTTTATTTCGTTACCTCCTCGCTTCAGATCCAGATTTGGACGCTGGGAAGCGCATCGCCGTCCTTCAGACCCGAATGCAGGAGCTGAAGCGGACCTACATGCAAGTGAAGGCGGAGTTAGCATCCGTGGAGAGGAGGCGAAAGAAGCTCCGTAAGAAAGAGAGGGAAAGTGAGTAAGCTGCCATTTAAATAAAGAACAAGGAAGGAACAATGTTAATTTTTTGGACCTGTTTATAATTACAGTAATTTTTTTTTTTAAAGACTTCTCACGTATTTACATTTGTAAATTTCCCACTTTACCCACTATATAAGCTTAACTGAAATGACATGTATGAAGGGGCTCTTTCTCTCTGTCGAGTCTGTTTCCACAGGTACATTAGTAAAGGCTAAACGTTGTCATTTCACTGTACTTCGTAAAATCGTCTTTTGACGCCTTTGATAGTAACTGAAATAAAAAATATGACTGGGTTGTCTGACAAAAGGACGAGGATACTTCGTTCATTTAGTCGAGTGGCTTTGCGGTTGATATTTTTTCTCATAACTTGTTTGCATATTTTATTAATGTAACAATTATTTCATGTACCTTAAATGGTGTACCATGGAGTTTACCCACACCCGATAACTAACTTTGCTTTTATTCCCATGAGGAAAGACTGATTGTGTGAAGAGATCCGTAATGAAAATAGATATTTTTGATGATGGATTTTAAATATAATGATAGAATGAACTTTTTTAATCATGCTCTATTTATAATTGTATTATTAAAATACTTAATATATGATACTACAGTATATGTTATGAATGGATTATCGAATTTAACTAGTTACTGATTGATCAGAGATTTTTTTGTCAATATTTTTGCCAAGAAGTCTCATACTGGTTTATGAACATAGTTCCCCCTGAATGTCCTCCGTTATCTTTCCATAGGGAGTTTCATCGTGTAAAGTACTACTTACCTTCACGCACGCTCTAAGAGGGCTCATCAATTACTCGACTATTAGGCGAGTCATTGATGAGCCCTCTTGAGCGAAAAACCTCGGACTTTCACTTTATCAACCCAGTTTCTTTTTGAATCAAGCAGGATTGGGTCATCCAGAAGTAACATTTCAATTTCCACGCCATCCCACCTTGGCAGGTCCTTTTGCCTCACTGCTGTAAGACACACTATATCTTTAAATAAAATCCAAGTATCGGATCTTGTTGCACCTAGTCTTTACTACGAGCATTCGGCTTCCCGTGCTGGTGTTGCTACATCCATTTATGCAGATGGCTCGAAATCCTTTGTAAGTATTGGATCATCATCATCATCATCTGCTGTTTTTCCTACGTCTGTTGAATCGCTCTCCTTACCTTCTAATGCCTCCATTTTTTACAGCAGAACTGTTCGCTATTCTTTTTGCGTTACAGCGCATCGTTCGTCACCTTCAGACAATTTTTGTAATATACATAGATGCCTAAAGTACCCATTTAGCTGTCCAGCAGTATTAATCCATCTCATCCTCTGGTACAGAAAGTAGAGCAATGGCTATTATTTCCACGCGACATAAATTTCTCACTTTCTGTGGGGATCCCAGATAAAGAGGAGGTAGATGCGGCAGTCAAAGCTGCCAGCCGATTACCTTCAACTGCATTCCAGTTTCCCCATTCGGATTACGTTTGAGCGGTCCGCAGACTCACATTCTTGGTGGTACTCGCATTGGAGCGATCTAATGCTAAATAAGCTACGCGGAATTAAACCCATTTTGGCGATATGGCACTCATTCAACAAAGTTCGACGATGAGATGGCACTGGCACACCTCCGTATCGGCCCACACACGTATCACTGATGGCTATCTTATATCAGGTGACCCTTTATCCTTTTGTGATAATTGCGTGGTCCCGCAGACAGTGGAGCACCTCATCGCGGAATGTTCGGATTTTGAAGTCCACTTTTCTAATAGATTGTTATTAATGTTATCTGAATCAGAATTCTTTGATTGTGATAACCCGATTAACTTTCTATGGCAGATACATTTACTCCAGAACCTTTAGTAATGAGTTTGGTTTAACGCGGAGATTATAGCCTTGGAGGTAGGGCTAAAATCTTCGATGCCTTTTCAATCATAGTCAACGACAAAATTCAATGGTTTAATATCTCCGCGAAAAGGGAGAAGTTTGGCTATTAAAGCGAATGAAGCGACCGATACCGAATTTGCCTCCTAATGCCAATTTTTGTTTTTCTTGCAGAGGAGGCTCAGGTGGAAGGAAACTAGAGACTTTTCAGTCTTCAACTCAACTAAAGTTCAAAATATGATTAAATGTGTTCTTAGTTTTTAAATTTTATTGTAAATAGCCGCGATTGGAGTGATGAAGTGGTGGACGGGTGGTGGTGGTGGTGATGACACTTTTAAATGCGAAAAGTTCGCAGTATAAACTGAAAATCGTAAGAAGCCACCAAATAATGTAGAATATTTTAGAAAAATCTGACCCTCAGATTAGAATGACTCGCAAATACATTTGATGTAAAATGACTTTTAACTCTCTAACGCCGACTGGGTCGAATACGTACCGTTTTAAATACACGCATTTAGACTTAACCCTACAAAACCTTCGGCGTTAACGGGTTAAAGAAGGTGTAACAAAGAGAAATAAATACAGTATATACAATATTATATCCAGATTATCTACTGTTATGATGTGAATATAGATAGATCTTTATATTTTTTATTTGTAAATTATGATAATTATTCTTCTATTAAATTTTTAAAATTCTATAAAGAAGATATTGAATAAAATATAGCCACATTAAATTAAAATTTATTATTATAAATTATTATTATTATTAAAGGTTGTATAAACATTTTTGGGTTAATGTTGTTTTAAAAATTGTTTGACAGCAATGGCTGTTGTGTACAACTTGAACACACTTTAATTTTTTTTCTTATTTTGATCCTGAAATGTTTGACTGCTGTAAGTGTGAATGTATAAAAAAATAAAACAAAACTCTTTATGGTTGAGTGTTGAGGGGGTGAGGTGTATCCCATTCTTTGTTGGATTCTATTTCTTTTCTGTAAATAAATTTATTTTTTTATGCGATGAAGTTATATTTAATATAAAGAAATATCTTTAATATTTCATTATTACGTGATGTAGTGTTGGTTTTTTTAAGTTTTCACCAAATTGGACTTTAACTGAAAGCGGAGAAGGTCCGTTTTCGTTCGTGAACTCATAAAATTCAATCTCGAGTCTTGACCATAATATTTATGGGTGGCTTTGGTTGTGGTTTGAACGCGTGACAGTGGTTCTTTTTATAATGACGGAGCGATCTTCTTCCTCGAGTTTGGTTATAATACGTCGTTGTTGGATTTTTTAAAAATATTTTGTACCGTGAAAAGCTTTTTCTTTTTTGGTTTTGTTTTAAGTGAAAACTTATTGAGCTCGCCTTGTAACGATATGGTACTAATTCTACCTTCTAAATTAGGTAAAACAAAGCATTTTTATTAGTTTTAAGAATAGAAATTGATTGTTTTCGATTGCCGAGAACATGTTTTTTTATATTTTTTAAGAAGATGGTAATTAACACTTGTAAATTTTACTTCTAAGAAAATATTTTCATGCTTTAAATATTTCATTGAATGAAATAATGTAATATTTTGCCTTCCTTTAACTGACTGATAAGAACAGTCGAAAAAACTACATTCATATTGGAATTGTTAAAAAGCAGTTTGTGTAAGTCTTAAATGTTAAGTTATTTTTAATAAAATATTTAATTATTTTCGTATTTTCCTAACTTGACGAAATGGAAAGCTCTATTCTCAACCGAAATACTCATAAGTGCTTTATAGTACTTTCTAAAAACAGCCTAAAACGATAGTGAGGAAAGATATTTCGGAGTTGAAATTGTGGCAGAAACAATGATCGATGTAATGAACAACGACAAAGGAGTGATTGAGTATGGTTCATATAATTCTTCATTAGTCTCTCGCAATGTGATACGAATAAGGTCTCGTCGTTTTCGGTCAACGACTGTTCTCCATTGAGCGACACTGAGTCATTAGAGTTGTCCTTTGGAGAAGGTTACTCCTCCTCCAAGCTGAAATAAATTAACTGTTTACAATTTTGTAAAACCAAACCACTGTTCTTTGGACGATTCAATTTTATAAAATGGGTGAACACTGCCGGAAACTTAGAGAAATCACTAGATAAAAACTAGATATTTTCGTGACGATATCTCAAAAATACACGTTTGCGCAGGAAACGGATGTCATATTCGTGCAAAACGACTAAAAATTGACCAGAAAAATGTTTTAATCGAAAAACCGATGTGTGCTAAAACGAATATTTACCTAATTAAAAGTCAAGACTGGCCTAGGTTTGAGTTCGCCACAGCAACGTTAGCATAGGCCAATACAGGTAAAAAATTGTAATGATTGAAGGCAAATTCTTTACTTGAGGCTTGTGAATGCATAAATTTAATATCTCGTATCCTTCTAATATCAATAAAATATATTTTCATTCATATCCGAGCCTAAATAATACAATAAATTATTGAAATAACTTGATTCTGCAGACGGCAAATTGTTTGTTTACAAAAAAAGTAACGAATTTTCTCTAGTCACCTCCAGAACTGGCTTCGGCAAAACGAGTCAAGACTAGTCGGATCCTGAGTTTTGGACGAGAAGAATGCGGCAGACTCGAATTGATTTGATTTCAAGTCCGTTGGACGAAAAAAAAAATGGCAATAAATTCTATACATATAAGGATGTCGTTGCATCTGGCAGTATATACTATTACGTAACCTAGACTGGCGATAATCAGGTGTAAGCTCCACCCACTATTGCTATGAGAACTTTTGAAATCCATTAGTGTTTTGTAGATTTTCCTACAAATTACAAAACTTTTGGTTAATATTAAGTTACGCGGAGACCAACTTTACTAGTTTGTCAAAGGGTTAAGTGGTCGTTTTCGATTGGTTAATTATTTCCCACGTGACCAATTTTGGCCAGTCAGAATCTTTGTAATAAATTTCAACTGTCAAAAAAGTGTTTTTTCCCGAAACTTAATATTTACCGAACTTATCTAAATTTTTTAGTTTCGCCTTAGTACTAATCTAAGATTTGGTTAAATAAAGCCCAAGCATACGTAGAGAGACATGTACACATACATGTTATCATATGGTATTACCATATAGCAACATGGAAAAAACGCCAAGTTGGTGTTCATTTCTTTCACAAAAACATGATTATAAGTTATAGTAGCTGGCAAAGGATAAAAAAATAAAGGAATAAAATCGCAATGATTATTTACAGATTTCCTTTCACTTATTACAAATTACCATAGTTTATTTTCTATGGACATTATGATCTGTGCAACTCTGAACCCAAATAAATGCAAAAAACTTCACTTTTTTCTACGTGAAGGTCAAAATATGAAAATAAAAACCCACTCTAACCTTCAGTTAACCAAAAACAATATGTGAGTTTGCCTTACATTGCCGGCTTAGAAAGAGTAAAACCGTTGACGAAAGATTTTAAGTTTGCTTTGGCGTTCAAATATTCGTCTACCGTGAAAAGTAAATTGGTTAGGAATAACGTTGCAAAAGAGGAACAAGCCTGTGTCTACAGCATTCCCTCTAAAAGTTGTGATTTAGTATACGTGGGAGAAACTGGAAGAAATATTGAAACCCGTATTAAAGAACACAAATATGCCTTCAGAAGTTGTAATACTAATAATGCCATTTTTTTATCACGCCAGCCAAAATAATCATGCTATAGATTGGGAATCAAGTAAGGTACTTTATAAATGTAATAATTATGTCAAAAGAAAAATAATAGAATCTGTGTGTATAGAAAAAGTAGATAATTTCAATTTGTGCGAAGGTACTTATAAGTTAGACCCTTTAATGAGATTCTTGGTCAAAAAATCCCTTACGGAGTCGTGGGAACGTGTTCGAACCTAAGTGTGATTTTCTTAAATGTCTCTGGATTGGATTGTTTCCTTACTCGCTTTTAGTAAATGTAATAATGGAAGTAATAAATGTGGAAATAAATATAAATGCAACAGATGTAATAATAAAGGTAATATTATAAATTTAATAATTAGGGTAAAGGTAATAATAATAAATGTTAAAAATGTAAATGCAATAATAAATGCAGTAATTATGTCAAAATATTAGAATCTGTATGTATAGAACAAGAAGATAGTTTTAATTTGTGGGAATGTACTTATAAGCGGACCCTGTAATAAAATGCCCTTCCGGTGTCGGGAGAACGGTATCTAACCTAGGTGCGAATTTCTCAATGGTCTCTGGATTGTTTCCTAATCAGCTTTTTTCATTCGTTTTTCGGTTTATAAGTTCTGTATAATAACAACAATGTAATAACCAATGTAATAATAAATTTATAATTTCTGTAATAAATAATTATGCAATATTAAATGTAATAAATTTAATAATAAATGTAATAATTATGTAAAAAATAAAAAAAATAATAGAATCTGTATGTTTAGAACAGGAAGATAGTTTTAAATTTGCGCGAATGTACTTAATGAAAATGCCCTTCCGGTGTCGGGAGAATGGGATCTAACCTAGGTGCGAATTTCTTAACGGTCGGTCCCTCGACTGTTTTTCCCTCTTGTTTTGGTTCATTCGTGTTTCTGTATCCACCCGAGGAGAATGCCAGTGGGCGTCGAAACTGTCGTGGAAATAAACTCTGTCTATTAGAGTGGGTTTTTATTTTCATATCTGAACCCAAATATCTTATAAAATAATTCTTCAAAAAAATATCACTTTCTAATGATGCAGTTACAGTTTACCTTTCTTATTTCAAATATTTTTTCGTCTCTTTCAAAAGCCTTTTAAGCTCTTTTTTTTTTTTTTTTAATGTCAAACGTAAGCTTGAGGTGGTTGATACAATAGTTTATGGCAACCAACCAACCCTAAAGTGTCACTGAAACGGTTGAAAGTGCATTTCAACATTTTCATCTCCCACCCCACCTTAATGCAACAATAAATAAATCCCAAGTAGAAAAAATTGAAGTCCCTTATCCCACATCACGTATGAAGAAACGGAACAGGCACCCACATAGATTCTCTACTAGTTAACAACGTTGATGCTTGGCACTGTGAAGAATTATAGATACCAAGTGAAATTGCTTTTAAGGGCAGTGATGAAAGCTCACACCAGTCTTCAGTAATCAGGGTTAACTTTGATTGACTGCCCCTTATGATGCTTTAACCACAAGTACGTGAAGGATCTAGATGAGAAGAAACGTTGCCAACAATGGCCCATTCTTTTTTCGGAACCATACCTTTTTGGCCGGGGGGTGGGGATCCGGTGCTAGTGTTCCCGACCAAATGCAGTTCAGTTACTGGAAAAATTATAGGATTTCAATAAAACAATCTACCCAAGAGTAGTAAACAGGGTGACTTACACCTGGGTGGGCTGGGTTACACTAGGTCATTCTTGGTTAACTAATTATTCCCTACGTCATCAACTTTCAAACAATCTGAGCAGCAAAAACCTGATGTCTCGAAACTTAATATAGCTTTTAATATACACATGTGTCGGAGTGGGTGTGCGCGCGCGGTGAGTGCGTGTATTTCACTAATGAGAAAGAAAATGACACCTTAATATTATCCGTTGTCATGACAACTGAACATTGAGCAGTAAACAAATAAGAAATAAATATCATTTTCACTGATTCGAAGATTGTCATTCGGAATACGTGAAGTAGTAATTTATTACCTCCTTACTTTAAATATAATAATAAAAAAATAATTCCTAGTGTTAAATTACTTCTTAAATTAAGTGCTACTCATTGAAACTAATTGTGACTTAAGTATTCCTGTTAATTTAGATGTTAAAAAGTATAGGATAATGCTGTCGAAGCGTATTAATGTTAGTATAGTTTCAGTGTTACGATAACTGTTATTAAGCACTGGATTAGAATGATAATGTATTTATAATGTATTACAGTGAAAGGGTTAGTTGAAGTAGCTGAAGCACTGATTGGTCTTTGTTGAAAAATATTCACAAGATGTCGACGGTCCTTATTTTTCTTACGTATAGATTAGTCTTCCCAAGCACTTTTGTTTCAAGATAAGGACCTTTTCCAGTTTGTGTACCGTTTTTCATATACTTTATTTTTGCTTCTTTTCAGATCAAAAATGAGTGATCAAAAATGAGTTCTTGATAACCTAACCTAACCTAACCTAACCATTTCCGAATGGTCCTTGAATAAATAATTTCAATCTAAAAATGTTTACTATGCTGTATGTAATGTACTGTAGAAAACGGTACATAAACTGGAAAACGTCCCAAGATAACCAGTGTATCTAAAAAAATTATTAAGAATCAATTAGATGCACCGAAACTAAGATGTTATCTTCTGATATCCATTTTCACAAGATCACAATGTAATACTTGGATGATTGCAAAGTCTAATTCATTCTTTCGTAGTTTCTCGTAGCATTGTTGTCTTGGCATCATATCTTGGGTTTCAGCAAGCTTGGTATTTTCTTCCAGATTAAATTGTTGGTTAAAATTGGTTTATACTCGTAGTTATACAAAATAAAAGCATTAAAATTGGTACATGTTTTTTAATTCTCATTTCATAACCTGGGTAAAATATACCCTTGGTATAATTTACCAGTTAAGGTTATGAAATTGAGATTTACCCTGATTTCATAACCTTGGTTTATAATATACCCTAAGTATAATTTACCATAGTTACGAAATAAGGGTTAAGTTCACTCGGAAAAATGTATGACGTGCCTTAAATTTAATTTACCTACGAGATAAGTAAAGTTTCGGAAAAAAGTTCGCCTAGGAAGCTAAAGTTTCAAATAGTCATTAAAAATTATTGTATACATATACTCTAGCGTCGGAAATTATTTATACGTTTAATATCAACAAAAAAAAAAAAAACGAAAATATCACGACTTAACCTAACCAATCATCAATGGCGTACAGTTAACCTAACCGGGCAAAGAAGCTACGTCGTGAACATGGTACATCACGCGCCTTATTTCCCAGCTATATTCACCAATTCTTATGGAGAAATAAATATAAAACTAACTTATTTGCGCATTTGATTATATCCATTAATGACATTTATCAGTTGTAATATCGTTTTAATACTTTTAATAATAATAATAATAAGGTACTTGTAGGCAGTGATGGGCAGTATCTAGATCAGAGCTTTCCAAACTTTTAACGTTGGTGACAAACTATTTAAGCATAACAATTTTCACGACACATTAATTAATTTTTGTTATCAAATATCAGATAATTTTTCAGTAGGTGGTTTATCTTGTAGCCAATTTTGTTGATAGAAAAATCAAAATTTTCAAAATACAAAAAACACTGTGTCGCGACACACCAGTTTGGAAAGCTCTGATCTAGATACATGTATCGCCGATACGTATCGATCGATACTTTTGTATCGGTATCGGTATCGCTTTAGCTACTTGACAAAAGTATCGATTTATCGGTATCGCTAAGGTCAATTTTCTTAAATGTATCGAAAAAAATCGATACTTCGATACATCGATACATTAATAAGAATTTTTAAATATTTAAATAGATGTTATAATATGACACTACTGAGTTATATTTATGAATATACATAAATAATAATATTATTAAATATTTATTTAATGACAGTACTACTCTACTGGTCACGTCACACAGTACGGCGCAACGTTTAAACACGTTTGTACTTGTGTTATTGAGATTAATTAACCATAATATAGAAACATTGTTAGCTGTAGAGAAGAAGCTAGAGCGTTTGAATTCGGAGGCATTGCGTCATTGTCAGCCACTTCTCAATGCAGTCACAGTCAGAGCTGGGCAGTATTTAAATACATTTGTATTTAAATACGTATTTAAATACATTTGTGTATTTAGAACTGTATTTATAAATACATTGTTTTTCATGTATTTAATACGACGCGTCGACAGTGTAGTACAGCATAGTTCATGTTTCAACGTGTCAGTTCAATCAGTTGTGTGCCACTCTTAGTCGAAAGCGGTTGATTTGTTTATCGTGTGCGTGTCATGGCTTAGTGAATTAGTGAATGCATATGTTAAAATTTGTATGTATTTAAAATGTATTTACAAATGTATTTAAATGCAATTGATGTATTTTGTATTTAGTATCTAAATACATTCGTAAAATGTATTTAGTATCTAAATACATTCGTAAAATGTATTTAGTATTTAAATACATTCGTAAAATGTATTTAGTATTTAAATACATTTCTCCCATGTATTTAGTATTTAAATACATTCAATGTATTTATTGCCCAGCTCTGGTCACAGTAGGGTTCACTAAACGGTTTGAAAAGTTTCTGTGCCTTTATGCGTCGCATGAGTGTAAAGCAGCAATGCTGGCATCGTCTTCAAATCCTCTGTTCAAGTTAAAGTGGATGACAATAAAAGGCAAATTTAATACTAACATTGTCAAAAAGAGGGTTCAAGAAATGTTGGTTAATGCTGTTAAGAGCCTCAGCGAGCAGACCCCCCAGCAACAACTAAGTGATGCTGCATCTGACGGAAGTGCAGATGATTTCTTCTGTTATGAGTCTGCTTCCACTAATGTCTCTGCAACCCAAGATTCCACTGAGATGGAAGTTTTACAGTATCTGGGTGACGGAAGTCATTCTCTCCAATCTCTGAGGCAGTACCCAGGAATTCTACGAGTCTTCCTGAAGTATAACACACCACTACCATCCTCTGCTCCTGTAGAACGGTTGTTTAGTTTGGCTGGTCACATTCACGCTCCAAAAAGGAATAGACTGTCTGACCAGATGTTTAGCCAGCTGGTATTTTTGAAGGGTAATAGTAATTACTTTTAATTGTTAGTGTAATATTTTCAGTCATTCATGTATCCTACAAAATTAAAACATACTTTCATTAAATAAAGCAATTGTTTTTATTTACATCTATAAAACCCATTAAAATGTCGTTGATTTTACTTACAGTGCGTACAAATTACTAGTATAAACAATAATATCTAATACCTACATATTAAATGAATAATTATAAAAATGTACCGGCGATACATGTATCGGTATCGCTTAAGACATCTACAAAGTATCGGCGTATCGGTATCGCCTAAGACGTTCTTCATGTATCGATGTATTGGTATCGCTTTAGCGATTTTCATGTATCGATGCTCATCACTGCTTGTAGGTTATCTCCCCCCCACCAATTTTGACAGAATATTTTCATTAAAACTAACGAAAATATCACGACTTAACCTAACCGATTATCAAGGGCGTACAGTTGATCTATTATTAATTATAACATTGTTTGTTTCTGGAATAGTATTTACTATTTATAATAGATCAACTGTACGTCCTTGATAATTGGTTAGGTTAAGTCGTGATATTTTCGTTAGTTTTAACGAAAATATTCTGTCAAAATTGGTGGGGGGGAGATAACCTACAAGTACCAATAATAATAATAGTTATAATTTCCGACGCTAAAACGTAGAAATAATTTCCAACGCTAAAGTATACGTATACCAAAATTACTTATCAGTAATAAGTGGGTTTTGTTTATGAGATTTTATTACTATTACCAAAAAGATAACATATCCAACGAAAGACAGTATTACTAATTAGTAATTTTTTTATGCTTAGAAATTTTCTAGGTGAACCTTTTTCCGAAACTGCACGTACGATACACATAATTAAAACGAGAGGAAACAACGAATAACTATCGTATAAAATGGGCTTAGCCAAGCTTATCCAACAACAGGATAGCAAAAATAAAAGCCTATTATAATTTCTGATACAGACACCTTCCCATTTTCAGTTATGGCGAGACGCAAAAGGAAGGATTATGATGAGATTCATAATTATGTTGAAAGGATTGAAGACGTGCTGTTAAGTGAAAGTTCTTGGTCTACTTCGGATTCAGATTGTTCTGGTTGCCTGCATTTGAGCAAAGGGAGCACAGAAACGGAATCCGATGATCATAATAACAAACTCGAACTCTCTACTTTGCATTCCCGGAAATCTCCGAGGTAAGAGAAAAGACGTTTCTCAGTAACGTTTCAAGCGCGATTTTTTAACGTACTTTGAAAATACGTTTTATTTATAGAAAACTATCAAGAAAATTGTTTAATTGAAGGTAAACTTATTTGAATGGATTTACTCGAAAATTCCTTACATTTCTAAAGTATTATTGGTGATTCTTTACTTCATCATACCATAGCACCCAAAAACAAACAAACATATGTTTCTAGCTAATTAAAGTGCGATAAATCCAAATATCATGTTCATTTTTGTCGCAAACGAACACTTTGCCTGCATTTACCTAACCTAACCTCATTTGCGATAAAAATGAACATGATATTTGGATTTATCGCACCTTAGTTACGCAGAAACATATATTGGTTTCGTTATTGGTTTATGGTGTGTTGAAATAAAGAATATCTGTATTTTATTCTTCATTATTAGAGCTACATTTTTCTCGTTTATTTTACTAGTTCACTTGATTCAATTACACATTTTATATTTAATTTAGATATTAAAGGTTAAAAAATGATGGAATTTGAAAAGTAAAATTGAAGATCAATGAGATGGGTTGTCCGTCGAATATCCTGCGAATAACTTAAAAATTATAGTATCTATTTCCTGATATCCAATAATTATTTGTCACTGACACGAGACTTTTGCAGTGTGATACATTCTTCAACATTTTAAATTAAAATCAATTATAATTAATGGAAAAATTTATTTTGATTGCTGTTTCATGACCGATTTGATGAGTCTCTCATCCTATTTTTAAAAATAAATCCCTTGTGTATTTGAACATATATTATACAGTATATTCACAGGTTACAGAACAACACTCGGATAGAAAACGAAATAGGGTTAAATCTTAACTAACAACCAGCCGTTGTCAGGAACTAGGGTTGCCAGACGTCCCGCATTTGATAAAAAATCAAGCATTATTAAGCATTGTTTTAAGAAAATTTTTCTAATTTTGTTTTTTGTAACCGTTGAAGAAATCTTGTTTCAATTTGAAAAAAAAATTGGTCTTAAAGAAAACCTCAGAAAAAATTTTATTCCGCAGAATGAGGGACAAAATCTGGCAATCCTATGAAAAGGAACATATCTAATATATGAATAATATAATTAATCTTTAATTCGTGGAAAATGAAATTTATGATGCTTGTATATAATAAGTACTTGGGAACACCTGAAGATCAGGGACCCCAGCCTTCTTTAGTTAGCCTTATAAGGCTAACTAACGAAAATATCACGACCTAACCTAACCAATCGTGAGGTCAACTGTACACCCTTGACGATTGGTTAGGTTAGGTCGTGATATTTTCGTTAGTTAGCCTTATAAAGCTAACTAGAGAAGGTTGGGAGCCCTGATCTTCAGGTGATCCAATACTTGCACTAATGTCTTACGATTCATTCATCTTTAGAAAATTTCTTAGCAACGGTTAGTTGCTAAGCAAATTAGTTTATATGGAAGTGACATATCTGGTGTTTTAGTTAATCTGTGCCGTTGTGATCGACAGACAGCTAAGAAGTTTCTCGTTTTTATGATGCAAGAGGTCATGTTACTGAATTATTCATGAAATTACAAAAATGCCTTGCACGTCAGTGTAGGCATTACTTTTAACTTATTCTGGATGGCTCAGAAGCAAGCAAAGTTATCAATTAAAATGCTCGCATTTATTCCAATCAGTAAGAAAGGAAAAAGACCTTTGAGAACGGTGAACTGTTCGCATATAGCTGAGAACGTTCATAGCATCGCAGGATCTTTGTCTGCTTCTGGGATTCAATGTACATCTGATCAGACTGGAAACTTAAATTCAAGCGGGTAAGTGTCCGTTTTGTTTGTATGTTTACATTACGATAATTATAAGTAAAATTAATCACGATTTCTACGTATTTCTTTATTACTTTTTCTAGAGGAATGTTGCAACAACTTTCCCTCTTGACAGCTGGAGCACAACCTTGGAACTATAACATTTGCGCTGTTCACCGTCGAAGATTCGCTTATGCTGCAACACTAGTAATTTATGTGTACCAGGTACGAGACATAAAACTCTTACAGTTACTGAGATTAGTTACAGACAACTTAAAGTTATCAAAAAATAGATATTGCGGTTGCTAACAGCTTCAAATTTTATATTTTTGGGGAAGTGTGAATTGCGTGATTTAGCCTCTGTACTAACAGTCATACAGGTTCATATGACTGAAGGACCCTATAGCCATTGTGTATATATATCCTTAAGAAATAGTAGGAGAATCATCTCTGAAAATATTTGTTACTTTCACAGAAAGACGAGTTACAGATTATGAATTGTCCAATCAGGGACCATGTTTCATTTCTTCCAAAGGCTGACCAATGGGAGGAAGGAAAATATTTTTACACTTGAAATTTGGTACTATGTATAAACGTACGTTCATAGTACGTTCAATGTAGTTCATATAAATGTACATAATATAACAGTTCATTCTATTTCATTCATGAGGTTTCGTCCTAAATGAAAATACTACAGGTTACTGTTATGTTAAGGAAATTAGAAATTTGTAATATTTTCATTAAGGATGAAACACAGTACGATGGGAGAAGAGGTTTTATTATAACTAGCAAAAGTGGGTCTTCCGGGCCCATTTAACTAGACCTGCTGTGCTGGGGCCTGCGGCCCCCCAATTACTGGGGAGTCAATAGTTTTCGGTCAAAAGAACGCAGCCATGAAAATCTTGAGCTTCACAAATCTTGATACAATGGGTTCGGATGCGAAGCTTAAGATTTTCATTGCTGCGCAGGGCCGGATTTAGGAGTGGGCAAAGTGGGCAGCTGCCCACGGGCCTCCACATCTTGGGGGCCTCCACATATTGACAAGCCATTATCAAAATAGAAAAAACCCGAAACTAGAAAAACCCGATAGATGATCAACAAAAAAACACGCGCATCCAATACCACTGTAGTACATAAACTTTTACCAATTACTATTTGTTGTGTACTGATTATTATTTTGTTTTTATTACTCTTTTAGGCCTACTCTCACTATAATGGAATACCCGAGTAACCCGAGGCTTTCATTTTTTGCAGAAATGAGTGGAATGGACAGACACAAGAGTGCACGATGTTTTGAAAGTGTATGTATGTTAGTTATACAGGGTGTACATAAAGTCAGGATCTATTTTTGTGAAGCACTTGGAAATTATATGGAATTCAATCATAAAATGATAAAGTGGTAACATTTATTAAATAATTAAGAGTAGGATTCGACGTGACGCCCATCAGTATCCCTGCACAGCTCAAATCGTTCCGCAGCATTTCTAAACACATTCTGGAGCATTTGCAGGGTTATGTTATCTGCAGCAGTTCGTATACGTGTACGTAAGTTTTCAAGACTCGTAATCTTCGTCTGATAGACGTGCGATTTGATAAAGCCCCATGCAAAGAAATCTAAAGGGGTTAAATCTGGTGATCTCGCTGGCCAAGGTCTTTTGTTGCTTCCGCGTCCGATCCAGCGATTTGGAAAACGTCCATTTAGATAATCCTGAACAATTTTGGTATAGTGACAAGGAGCACCATCATGTTGATAGACGACGGGGATAGGATTGTTAGTACCGTCGTCTATCAACATGATGGTGCTCCTTGTCACTATGCCAAAATTGTTCAGGATTATCTAAATGGACGTTTTCCAAATCGCTGGATCGGACGCGGAAGCAACAAAAGACCTTGGCCAGCGAGATCACCAGATTTAACCCCTTTAGATTTCTTTGCATGGGGCTTTATCAAATCGCACGTCTATCAGACGAAGATTACGAGTCTTGAAAACTTACGTATACGAACTGCTGCAGATAACATAACCCCGCAAATGCTCCAGAATGTGTTTAGAAATGCTGCGGAACGATTTGAGCTGTGCAGGGATACTGATGGGCGTCACATCGAATCCTACTCTTAATTATTTAATAAATGTTACCACTTTATCATTTTTTGATTGAATTCCATATAATTTCCAAGTACTTCACAAAAATAGATCCTGACTTTATGTACATCCTGTATTATGAATCTTATGGATGACTTCAATTATGTCTTCCCCTAAGGTAGGGGGGCCTCCACATGGAGGCTGCCCAGGGCCTCCACACGTCTAAATCCGGCTCTGTTGCTGCGTTCTTTTCTGTCAATAAAACCGAATAATTGAAAAGAACACAACAATGAAAATCTTAACGTGCCATAGTAAAAAGTTGAAAGAAAGCAAAGCACATTTATTTTTATGTTCAGAATCGTTTAATAGTAACGGACGGACAAGAGTACCTTTTTATAGTATAGATTAAGGTCTCTAAGAAACCAAGGGCCGTGATTACCCTGTCAATAATATTATTATTATTATTGTTGCTATTAATAATAATAATTAATAATAATGATAATGCTAAGAGTAAATGAACAAACGTTGGCCTCGACTTTTAACACAAGATAAATATGACGTCATGAATCTCCTCGTGGTTACCAATTTCGTAGCAACGACTCAGCTTCAGATTTTCCCATAGGATCTGTTCTATTATTTATATATTTCACTACGGTGAAGCCTCATGAATGAGATTCCCATTTTGTAGTTTGGAATATTCACCTATAAAAGGTGGTAGGAGGTAATTTTACTCGTAAATTTTAATGATAAAAACGGTGGTACTTACGTATTATCGGGACTACCAAACTGTTTATTATGTATTTTTGCTCTCGTTATTTTCATTTAAACTAACGAAAATATCACAACTTAACCTAACCAATCATCAAGGGCGTACAGTTGACCTAACCGGGCATTCACTTGACACGAATGTTGACACTGGATGTTTTTATCAATTACGGCGTTATTCTCTCATCCTTAACTTGCCCGAAATGTGACAGTGAGTGCCTAATACGAAAAGATCAGAAGATATTTAGGTGAAATAACCAATATTAACCTGTTAGGTTAATTGAATGCCCGGTTAGGTTAATTGAATGCCCGGTTAGGTCAACTGAATGCCCGGTTAGGTCAACTGAATGCCCGGTTAGGTCAACTGTACGACCTTGATGATTGGTTGGGTTAAGTTGTGATATTTTCATTAGTTTAAACGAACATGACGAGAGCAAAAATACATAATAAACAGTTTGGTAGTCCCGATAATATGTAAGTACCAAAACGGCTTATGAGCTGACTTCATAGTAGTGGTATGATGTTATAGTACAGGGTGAGTCAAAAGTCTCCATACATAGGCAAAATGGTCATGATAAATAAATGCTTATTTATTTTTTATTTTTTTGCAGGTGATGTGCTGAGATGTCCCAAGAAGAGCGTATAGAGATCATTCTTCTGGCAGGATCAGGAAGCTGTCGCAAGGTTGCCGAGGATTTTAACACGAGACACACCCTCGGCACGCACATCACACACGACACCGTTGCCAAACTCATTGAGAAGTTCAAGAAGACTGGAAGTGTTGCAGACCAACCGAGAAGTGGCCGTCCACGAACAGCCACCGATGAAGGCACAGCGTTCGCAAAGAGTCCCCAAAAAAGCACTCGACGGATGTCTGCAGAATGCGGTGTCAGCCAAAGGAGTATCGTCCGCATTATGAAAGAGCACAGATGGCATCCATACAAAATGCAAATGTTGCAGTATCTTAGCGAAGACGACCCGGACAGGCGGCTGGAATTCTGTGAATGGGCAAGAACAAAAGTGGACGAAGACACGGAGTTCTCGGCTGGCATCCTATTTTCAGATGAAGCCAACTTTTATGTTCATGGAGAGGTTAATCGTCAAAACGTACGTTATTGGAGTGATGACAACCCGCACTGGATGAGTCCCTCAAAGACGCAAGGCGCTGGAAAAGTGATGGTGTGGTGCGGGATATGGGGCAACACAACTGTTGGCCCTTTTTTCATTGACACCAATCTGAATGCCGAAATGTATCTAAACATGCTGCAAGACTCAGTCATGCCGTCCCTGCTGAACGAGGACGGGGGATTTCCAGCGTACTTTCAGCAAGACGGGGCGCCACCCCATTACGGTATCTGCGTGCGCCAGTGGCTGGATCAGCAGTTTCCGGGTTACTGGATTGGCCTCCGAGGTCCCCAGACCTCACCCCCCTTGATGTTTACTTGTGGGGGCACTTGAAGGCCATGGTGTACCAGGTGAAAATACAAAACACGGACCACCTAAAGGAACGCATTCGTGATGCGTGTGCACGCATAACACCAGACGTGTTAACGCGCGTTTGCCATGACTGGGGAGGAACGCATCCGTATGTGCATTCAGTATAATGGTGTCCACATAGAGCATATTTTGTGACTTACAAGTGATTGCATAATAAAGTGACCATTTTGCCTATGTATGGAGACTTTTGACTCACCCTGTATAACGTGATATATCTCATAGCGATAGTGGTCCTAGCTTATCGTTAGCTGAATTATCAAGTGTGAACACAGAGTAGGCCCCTATTAAAAAAAATAGAAAAATAAAGATCACATGGTAAACTCAAATAATTATAACTGCTTGTACTAGTGTACATAGCATAAATCCAGTACTTGACTGAAAAAAAAACTATGTACTAAATTGACATTCTTTCATTAGCAACTATGGAGCTATTGACGAATAGGGACCCCAGCCTTCTTTAGTTAGCTTTATAAGTAGGCTGACCATACGTACCGTTTTGAACGGGACAGTACCTACGTCTACCTACATTTTTGTATGGGTTCTGTTACTGAAGAATAATTGTAAGCTCAATATATTTATGTACTTACTTTTTCATGAATACAGAATATTACATAACCCCCGTCCCTTTTTTGTCATCCCAATGTCCCGTTTTTGTCTCAAGGAAACATGGTCAGCCTATTTATAAGGCTAACTAACGAAAATATCATGACCTAACCTAACCAATCGTCAAGGGCGTACGGTTAACCTAACGATTGGTTAGGTTAGGTCGTGATATTTTCGTTACTTAGCCTTATAAGCCTAACTAAAGAAGGCTGGGGTCCCTATTCTTCAATAGCTCCGCAACTATGACTTGCATTCATTAACAATCCTTTAAAAAATTAAAAAAAAAAAATTCCAGTTACTGGTGTTAGATGGCGATGTGTCGCTGTAGTAAAAATATCTCTTAGCAAGTAAGAATATTTGTGAAAATATGACCAAAACTTCATCTGTTAAGCAACTATGAGTTTTGTTGGTTTTCATGCAGCCACGGATCCCTACATCATGCTGAACTACCCAGACCTAACGTTGCTTAACTCGTACATTTTGATAGTAAAAGAGACCAATGTTGTCGAAAGCAAATGAATCTATGTATTATACTGGGTGATCCAATAAATGGGACCCATAAAAAAAAGCCAAATATTCTTAATATTTAATTCCTTTCATAAAAACTATATATCATTCGAAAGAGTAGAGTTACAAGTTTATTATGAAATATTTATTTTTTAAAAATGACTCCTTTCAAATGTGCTCCATTAGTTGCCAAGCATTCCAGTGTTCTCCCTTGTAAGTTCTGCATCACTTTTGCAAGAGTGTGCGGTGGTATGGCCTGTATCTCATTTGTGATGGCGGCCTTCAAGGCCTTGCAAGGTCGTTGGGTTATTTCTGTAGACCCTACTCTTTAAATATCCCCAGAGATAATAATCTAAGGGAGAAAAATCCGGAGACCTTGCGGGCCATTCAACTTCTCCAAATCTTGAGATTAACTCGCCTGGAAACGTTTGACGCAAAACTGCCATGCAGTTCCTCGTGGTATGGCAGGTAGCTCCGTCTTGTTGGAACCAGTGGTTTTCTAGACAAAGATCTCTTAATTTAGGAATAAGGAAATCGGTCAACATTTTTTCGTAGCGATCACCATTTACAGTGACCGTGTTTCCGGTGGAATCCTCGAAAAAGTACGGCCCTATGATCTGAGATGCAGTAAGACCACACCAAACAGTTACACGCTGACTATGCAACGGGACTTCGGTAATATTCAATGGATTTTCTGTTGCCCAGAAACGACAATTTTGTTTGTTTACAGTTCCATTCAAGTGAAAATGGGCTTTGTCTGTCTGACATAATCAAAGTTGCTAGAAAATTGGTGGTGTCATTTACCTTCTGTTGGATCCATTGACAGAATTGTCGTCTTCGTGCGAAATCTCCATCGTTTAGTTGTTGCACTGTTTGAATTTTATATGGAAAGAGCATTAAATTTTGCTTGAATATACGGTGTGTTGTTCCATATCCAACTCCTAACAGCTGAGAAGCACGTCTGATGCTTATGTTAGGATTATCCTGTACAATTTCATGAGTTCTGTTAATGATCTCGTCTATCCTTGCTGTGCGCACTCTTCCAGTTGGTTTTCTTTTTCCAATGCTGCCAGTTAGGGAAAAATTTCTGACACACCGACGGATTACTTTCTTAGAAGGTGATTTTGACATCTGAAAATTTGTCTTGAAAGATCTTTGAGCTGAAACTACACTTCTTTCATGCACATAATATTGCTCAGTTATGAAACGCAGCTGTTCCACAGTCCATGCAGTCATCTTGAAGGGTTAGTTTTAACTAACACTTTTATTTTGTTTTGTATCTTATCTTGTCTTGTATTGTCAAAACCTATACAATCCTGTACAAACTTGTAACTATCTTTCGAATGATGCGTATGATTTTATAAAAGGACTTATACTTTAAGAGTTACAGGGGTTTCTTTTGGGTCCCATTTCTCTGGATCACCCTTTACTTTATTGAGTTTATTCTATTCACTTATTAAAAAGTTCGAAGTCGGAATCCTAAGCTTTATTTCAACAAACAAACACTTTATTTCAGACTCAACAGGTACAAACATTATACACCATTTAAAAAACGATTCATTTGATCATAAAACAACAAAATAACTTCAAAAACGGATTTATTTAATTAATTATCAAACAGCATAATAATGGCGAATAATAATCAAAATATGAGCAAATTGGTTTTAGGTTAGGTTGCTATTAGGGTGGCTATTATTATGGCCTTCAGTACCCGCTATTTTAAGTGTACCTGAGGTAATTTATATAATTCTTTTTAGCCAGACCCCAAAAAGGAGGACAAATTAACTAGTGATGGGACGATACCAAAATTTTTAACGATTCCGATTCCGATTCCGATACCACTAAAAAGTCTCGATTCCGATACGATTCTCGATTCCGATTCCGATTCTCAATATTTTTAAATATAATTCTATACTTGTTTTTCTGGAAATTGTCATATTTTACTCTGGTAATATTAACTATTTACATTGAGTATGGTAATATAAATTATAAATTATAATAGATTGGTTTAAAAATAAAAATCAACTGTAAATTGTAACAATTCATTTTAATCTTCTTGATTACACATCATGGATATACATTTTTTAATGTATAGCTACAATACAATAAAAATAAAATTTGTTATCCTCTTTCATTTAAATTTTAAAGTTTACATTGCAAAACTGGTTCAATTAAAAGTTAAAGAATCGTTTTAAGAATCGGAAATCATGGTACAATTCTCTCGATTCCGATTCCGATTCCTGAAAAATGCTCGATTCTTCCGATTCTCGATTCCGATTCCGATTAATCGTCCCATCACTAAAATTAACGTCCAGCTCAAGGTGGCTCCGGATGGAGAACAGAGTGCTCAAAAGGCGGACTGTCCGGCCTAAAGCCGGACGTCTGGCCACTCTAGTTACTATGCTGTTTGATAATAAATCATTTTTGTAAGCTATTATGTTGTTTTATGATCAAATGAATCGTTTTTTAAATGTTAAAATAAAGCTTACATTTCCGGCATCGATCTTTATAATAACCTTATATTACATAAGTCTATCCTAATATTTTTACGCCAGGTTGAAAGCGATGGAAGTGAATGGCAACTGTACAGTATCCTTGCCAATCATCGAAAGACTATCACATGCATTCACTGGCATCCTTCAAACGAAGACATTATAGCGAGGTAGGTTAAAATAAAAGCATTATTAAGTATGGTTCAAATTTCTTCATTCACTGAGCGGAAAATAAGCATTACGAAATTTTAAATTTTAATTTAAAATTAGGGAAACACAAGGCTGATTTTATGTTCTCGGTGGTTGTGTTCATTTACTGAAATATGAAATGTATCAGTCCTTTACTTTGGCAGAAACAGTGAAATATTTAGTTATGAGATGCAAGGAAACTGGTTAGGGGATGCTTGTTAGGGAAAAATATCTTTGCATTATATCTAGTTAATAATGAATTAAAGTTTTCTAAACAGTGCTTAAAGGCTAGAAAAAAGGCGAATAAAATGTAGGCATTATGAAAAGGAATGTTAGTCGCAAGGGTAAGGAAGTCGTCTGAAAATTGTACAAGTCTTATGCTAGACCTCACTTAGAATACTGCATTCAAACTTGGTTTCTTCACCATAGACATACTATAGATATGCTTGAAGGTGTGCAGCCTAGGACAACCAAGCTTATCCCTAGCTCAATAAGGTGAAAAATTAAAGGAATTGGATTTATTTAGTTTTGAGAGACGTTGTTTGAAGGAAGATATGATACAGATGTTCAAAATGTTTTTAGGTTTGGACAATTTAGATGTAACCTTTTCTTATGGAAAAATGAGAGCAAGTGTAGTTTACATTCCACTACATTAGCCTAGTGTAGTTTGCATTCCCCAACTTTATCCGCGTATACCTAATCAAATAAAACGTTAAAAGTAACGAAAATATTGGGACTTAACCTAACCAATCGTCAATTTATATACACAGTATATATATGCTACTCAAAAGAAGTTAAGGGTCAAAAATATTTGTGCATATAAATACTGTATAAGCTAACGAGCTAAAATGGTGACGACTAATGACAAAATAATTCTTTGATGGCTCAAGGACAGAAAACACAAAACAAAAACTTTTGATTAGACACTAGTTTATTACCCTGATGAAAAAAAGTCATGCACCCTCCAAAATGATGTTCACACAAGTCGCAGAAGCTTCAGTAACTGGTGTAGCCACCGTTAGCATTCACACATTCTTGACAACGTTGGCGCATGCTGTTCATCAGGCGTTGGAAATAACGTTGAGGGATCGCTTGCCATTCTGCGACTAATCGCTGAGCCAGTTGCCGGAGGTTGACGGCAGGGACGTGATGTGATCGAACTCGCCGCCCTAGTTCATCCCACGCATGCTCAATGGGTGACAAGTCGGGTGAATATGCAGGCCAATCCATGTGCTGAACGTTCTGCTCCTGCAGGAAGTCGGTCACCACCCTGGCACGATGAGGTCTTGCGTTGTCGTCCTGGAACCAAGCTCCTGGTCCAATCCGCTGCAGAAGTGGAATTACCAGAGGTTGAACAATCTCGTTGAGATAACGCTGACCAGTCAAATTTCCGTTGACGACGTACAGAGGGGTTCTGTGGTTCATGGATATCCCCGCCCACACCATCACACTTCCTCCTCCAAATGGTAGACGTTGAGCAACGTTGACATCAGCAGATCTCTCTCCTTGACGACGATAAACACGAGCCCGGCCATCATTGAACTGGAGCGAGAAGCGTGACTCATCTGTGAACATTGTCTCTGCCCACTGACCACGGTTCCACCGGATATGACGTCTGCACCAATCTCGGCGAGCCCTTCTGTGACGGTCAAGTAGCGGTGGTCGGACTGCAGGACGCCGGCATCGCAAACCTCGGCAGGGCCGGATTTACTTGCTTGTGGGCCCTAGACCAAACCTTATCAGTGCCCCCCCCCAAAATATTATATATATATATATATATCGTAATATTGTAATGTAAAAAAAAAAAGAATTACAACATAATGTAACATCAATAATTTTATTCAAATTAGTTTTATATCATGTACAACTTATTCTTACACAAAGGAATAATGGAAAAAAATAGTCAAATTGAAGCATAATAAATTTTGCAATAAGAATTACAACATAATGTAATACATTACACATTAATAATTTTTAATCAAATTAGTTCCATATCAAGTACATCAAAGTAAATCAAGTTCCATATCATGTACATCTTACACATAGGAATAATGGAAAAATACAATGAAACTGAAGCATAATAAATTTTGCAAGCACAACTATGTGAAGTTCAAAATGACTTTTTCCTGCTTTTTTCTATGGCAAATTTGTCAATGATACTGTTTGTGTCAAGGGATTGTAGGAGGTCCCCAGTGGGCCCCCAGTTACTGGTGGGCCCTAGGCCAATGGCCTATGTTGCCTATTGGAAAATCCGGCCCTGAACCTCGGTCTCGCAGACGATTCCTAATGGTCTGGTCGGACACGTTGGTGCCTCTGGCAGCTCTGAGTTGATCCCGAAGATGCCGTGCGGTCACAAAGCGCTGTCGCAACGCCGTTATCATCAGGAAGCGGTCTTCTCGTGCTGTTGTTGATCGGGGTCTTCCAGAACGGGGGCGATTCTGAACAGCATTAGTTGTCCTGAACCTCTGCCAGAGTCTGCCGATAACGCTTTGGCTTACATTTAGACGCTGAGCCACAGTTCTCTGAGTTTGTCCATCTTGTAGCCAGCCAATGGCCCTTCCCCTGTCTTGGATGCTGAGTTGTCGTCGAACCATCTTCAAATTTCAAGTGATGATGAATGGAAAATGCTCAGCCCTTTTATTGCTAAAATTGGCATGCATGGAATGACACTCATGCAAAACACGTGCAAATGGTGCATGAGGTGTCACAATGGGTGTTTCGAGGCAGTTTGTCAGTTTAGTCTGACTAAGTTCGTGCTTCAAATCTATGAAGAGGAAATCTGGGTTAACTTAAAAAGTTTCTAAAGATAAGTGCAATGATTGCATGTCCCATAATAACGTGATGTCTATAGTCCAAATGACAACCCAAAGGGGGATATTCTAACCCTATCTGGCTTAAAAAGACATACTTACAAAAATGATCAAAAAATTTCCTTTGACCCTTAAATTCTTTTGAGTAGTATATATGGCAACTGCATTTTTCTAAAGACTGGGACAGCTCTCTGAAAACCGGGACGTATGGACACCCTAGATACAGTACAAGTATTTTTCACTGTTCTCGAATAAAAAATTCACCCTGTATATACGATCATCACAACATACACTTATTTACAGTATTTATCAGTAAATCAATTATGACACTTCAATATTAATCATTGGTTTCCCTTAAAGTTTTAAAAGCCAAAGAAAATATTATTATTAAATTTAAGGACGAACTCCTTCATTTAGGGTGAATTAATTAATTAAGTTATATTAACCAATTGGAACCTTAATTTGTTTATTATCTAATTATGTAATAGGGACAAAGCAAGTTATATCCACAGAAAATATTTAGATAGTTGAGAGTCCAGCCATTTAAAGAGGTCATTTGAGAGGTCAGTATTTAAACGTCAGCCAGACGTTTAAATACTGGCGGCTTCATTGATTCAAGCTTCAAAGGGGTTCATGGACTGTTGCGTTATTTACTTTTAATGTAACTTAACTACGTTATTTAGTTTGAAATTAGAAAACCATAATAAATTCTTAATTACGAGGGTGGAAATGAACGCATTTACACTCTAATTTTAATATTACTTTTTACACTGATTTACGTCTTCGACATGCGAGAGATATTTGGCAGTAAAATTATGATAGCCCAATTACAGCAGCACTCCACTGTATATCTACATAAATTAACCTAACTGTATTTAAAGAAAACAGTAACGCAGGACGTACAGTTAGGTTAGATTTACATTTCAAAATTCTAAAAATGCATAAATTATAAACAAAAAGCACCACATTTAGGCTAAACTAACTAAGATAGAACCACTATTGTTGTTGAAAACCAGTTTGCGAAATTTGAGTAGATTAATTTACATTTATGTATGACAAAAAAAAATTAAATTTAAAGTTCCTAAATTGTACTGGTAAAAAGTTACCATATTATTATTTATAAATAATTATATTTAAAAAATTATAGAAGACTACCTTAAATTTCCATTTTCTTTTAATTGAAGTGAGCGGAGTCAATCAGGTATTTTTCACTATATAAAAAGAATTTTAGTTTAACTACTTTTTAATTACTTTTAAATCTTTATGAATTCTATAAAGAGCGTTTGCAATACCTTTTGTCATCTATAATTAACCCTTGAAAATGACTAAAACAGATGGATTTTGTTTTTGGAAAATTGATCCATCAAATGTAATGTGTTCATGCATACGACATAAGATAGTATTTCTGAAAAGGTTAAACATACTTACCTGGCACAAAGGATACCACGATCGAGAAGGTGGTTCCTTCAGGGCGAGGCTCATCATTGCACTTCGATGATGCTGACCCTTGCGATTATCCCAAATGTGGATAACTCGAGTGCGTAATTTTTGGTAGCAGGGGACTGCGTTCGCGCTATCCCCTTATAATAAGATCTGAATCTTCGTCCTATTAAGCTGTAGTGTTGAATAATGTACGTTAATGTAATTTGATTATTTTTTTATAAGTTTAACAGGTAATAAATACAGAAAATGCAATAAGTTTATTAGAAGCAAGATTTCGACCTACTGTAAGTTCTTCATCAAGTGTGATTGGAAAGGGAGAAATTATACTGCAGGAAAATAAATTTTATATAAAAATAATGGCAAAATAAAGGACATTTTATAATGGAGTTTTGACAGGCTTGGAAAATTACTGTACACACACATATATATATATATATATGCGCCCGGTTAGGTAAGTTGTGATATTTTCGTTAGCTTAAATGAAAATGACGAGCAGAAATACATAATAAACAGTTTGGTAGTCCCGATAATACGTAAGTACTATATATATATATATATATATATATATATCGTAAAGAACGACGCTTGTATAGGAGACATTCCGCGCAAGATGAGGAGGGAGAACGAACAAATGAAAAAGTGAGGTAACCACCCGGGAATCGAACCCGGGATCTTCCGATTGCCGGTCAGATATGATAACCACTACACCATGGTCCTCACTCGATCAGAAGTCGTAATTCTCCTACATACGCGCAGAAACCAATGCCCCGAGGGGGGCACCTCCCGCATGCCGCACCTATATATACATTTCAACTGCAAAGAACGCAGTATAATTAACGTAAAGAACGACGCGGAATGTCTCCTATACAAGCGTCGTTCTTTACGTTAATTATACTGCGTGTTCTTTGCAGTTGAAATGTATATACAGTGGTGGGCACCGTTAACCAAAAAGTTAACTTCGATAACGATAATCCGTTAACCCCAATTTTTAACTCCGATAACGATAATCCGATAATTTTACTACAAAGTTAACGGAAGTTAACGATAATCTGTTAACGATAACTATTTCTTTACTAACATTTAAAAAAATCAAGGAAAAAAGCTTTAAAACCCATAGAAAATGTTTATTTATGCAAAATCCAACAATAAATAGGTATTTAACTATTTTTATCAAGTTTTGCAACTTTTTTGCTTAACTTTTTTTTTTATTTTTAATAAAAAATGTACTGATTACATGTTTTGAAACTCTTGTAACCACTAACCATTAACTAAATTTTAATTTACCAGAGAATTATTATGGCGGGAACTGAAGTTATGGCGGTTTGAATTCATTCGCGGAGCGGTGATCTTTCGTGAATAACTCCTCGCAGTTAACGTGTTAACGGACTTTAACAGACAAAATATCGAGTTATCGGAAGTTAACTGGTCCGATAACGATAAATGGAAATTAACTTCCGTTAATAGTTTGTTAAAAAAAGTTAACTTCGTTAATTAACTGTTATCGGATTAACGCTTTAGTGCCCAACACTGTGTGTGTGATATATATATATATATATATATATATATATAATAAGTTGGAGCAACAAGCTTGACCTTCGTCAGAATAAACAATTCATAATTAAGACTAAAATTTATGCCTTTTTTGTGGTGTCGGTTAAATTTACTATAATCTATACTTCGGTTTACCTACAAAAGCATAATTCGATAAAGCTGCTCTGTATTGTCCAAAAGTAAATTGAAAATAGTTTATGCTTTAAATAGTTCTCTTCAAAAGTTAACTTTTTCTAGAAAACGATTTAAAGTGTAAAATATTTTCAATTTACTTTTAGATAATACAGAGCAGTTTTATGGATTATATTTTAGGAAGTGTGCTGAAACCCTGTATAGATTATAGTAAATTTTACACACACCAAAGAAAATGTTACCATTTTAGTTATAATTCAGTTTTGTGGCTGACGAAAATATTTTATTAAAGCAAAAAACTATAAAAAAGAATATAGGGTGTCCGAGAATTATCTGTACAATTTTTGACTGTTATTAAAAGTCAACCATGAAGTGTAGAAATTCCAGTGTTGTCCCATTTTACAGAGAATCTCATTAAGTTTTTTCTGATACCAAGTTTTGACAAGTTTTTTAGAAATTCCAGTGTGTCCGAACATTATCTGTACAATTTCATCTTTTAATAAAATTCTTGATAACACACGTAAAATTCTTAAACAAGATTATTTAGAATCTGTATTTTCAAAAGTTTCTTTTACTAAAGTAACGTTGTTACAAACATTCGATATGTGCACCATTAGTGATTCGCAAAACATCCAATCGATACTCCAAATGTTGCCATGTACGCTGCAGCATATCCACATCAATTCGCTCAATAGCAGCTGTGATTCTTGCTTTTAAATCATCAATGTCTGTCACCCGCGTACATTTCTAAAAAACTTGTCAAAACGTGATATCAGAAAAAATTTAATGAGATTCTCTGTAAAATGGGACAAAACTGGAATTTCTACACTTCATGGTTGACTTTTAATAACAGCCAAAAATTGTACAGATAATTCTCGGACACCCTGTATATCAGTTCACGAAAGTCTGGTCTGGAAGCAGCATCTTGGAACACAATGGCATATTTTCATTGAGGGTTAGTGTTTTAATAAAACTGCAAAAACAAATATTTTTCTTAAGAGTAAATGACGTATGAACTATTTACCTTTCAATATCTTTGTGTATATTTTACTTTCTGCCTTTTCTTCACTGCCTTTTATAGTTAACATCGGGAATGTTTGTCTTCTTCCCCCACAATTCGTTGGAAAATTATATATATACAGGGTGTCCGAGTATTATCTGTACAATTTTTGGCTCTTCTTTCATTATGATTATGATGATTATGATGATTATGATTATATGCTACTCAAAAGAAGTTAAGGGTCAAAAATATTTGTGCATATAAATATAAGCTAACGAGCTAAAATGGTGACGACTAATGACAAAATAATTCTTTGATGGCTCAAGGACAGAAAACACAAAACAAAAACTTTTGATTAGACACTAGTTTATTACCCTGATGAAAAAAAGTCATGCACCCTCCAAAATGATGTTCACACAAGTCGCAGAAACTTCAGTAACTGGTGTAGCCACCGTTAGCATTCACACATTCTTGACAACGTTGGCGCATGCTGTTCATCAGGCGTTGGAAATAACGTTGAGGGATCGCTTGCCATTCTGCGACTAATCGCTGAGCCAGTTGCCGGAGGTTGACGGCAGGGACGTGATGTGATCGAACTCGCCGCCCTAGTTCATCCCACGCATGCTCAATGGGTGACAAGTCGGGTGAATATGCAGGCCAATCCATGTGCTGAACGTTCTGCTCCTGCAGGAAGTCGGTCACCACCCTGGCACGATGAGGTCTTGCGTTGTCGTCCTGGAACCAAGCTCCTGGTCCAATCCGCTGCAGAAGTGGAATTACCAGAGGTTGAACAATCTCGTTGAGATAACGCTGACCAGTCAAATTTCCGTTGACGACGTACAGAGGGGTTCTGTGGTTCATGGATATCCCCGCCCACACCATCACACTTCCTCCTCCAAATGGTAGACGTTGAGCAACGTTGACATCAGCAGATCTCTCTCCTTGACGACGATAAACACGAGCCCGGCCATCATTGAACTGGAGCGAGAAGCGTGACTCATCTGTGAACATTGTCTCTGCCCACTGACCACGGTTCCACCGGATATGACGTCTGCACCAATCTCGGCGAGCCCTTCTGTGACGGTCAAGTAGCGGTGGTCGGACTGCAGGACGCCGGCATCGCAAACCTCGGCAGGGCCGGATTTACTTGCTTGTGGGCCCTAGACCAAACCTTATCAGTGCCCCCCCCCCAAAAAAAAATATTATATATATATATATATCGTAATATTGTAATGTAAAAAAAAAAAGGATTACAACATAATGTAACACATCAATAATTTTATTCAAATTAGTTTTATATCATGTACAACTTATTCTTACACAAAGGAATAATGGAAAAAAATAGTCAAATTGAAGCATAATAAATTTTGCAATAAGAATTACAACATAATGTAATACATTACACATTAATAATTTTTAATCAAATTAGTTCCATATCAAGTACATCAAAGTAAATCAAGTTCCATATCATGTACATCTTACACATAGGAATAATGGAAAAATACAATGAAACTGAAGCATAATAAATTTTGCAAGCACAACTATGTGAAGTTCAAAATGACTTTTTCCTGCTTTTTTCTATGGCAAATTTGTCAATGATACTGTTTGTTCTGGCTATTTTTTTTTTCTAGTTGGATTCAGTTTAGTAGTATTTGTGATAGAATTATGGCGTGCCATTCGTGTGATTTTGACTTTGAGAACTTGATTCGTCATGTGCTCTAGATAAAGAGAAAGGATTGGATGTTTTTATCAATTACGGCGTTATTCTCTCATCCTTAACTTGCCCGAAATGTGACAGTGAATGCCTAATACGAAAAGATCAGAAGATATTTAGGTGAAATAACCAATATTAACCTGTTAGGTTAATTGAATGCCCGGTTAGGTTAATTGAATGCCCGGTTAGGTCAAGTGTACAGTGTACACCCTTGATGATTGGTTAGGTTAAGTCGCGATATTTTCGTTAGTTTAAGTGAAAATGATGAGAACAAACTTTTCTGGTTAATTTTGAGGTGTTTTGTACGAAACTGCCATCCGTTTCCTGTGCGAATGTGTAGTTTTCGAGATGACGATATCTCGAAAACTACGCATTTCCACAGGAAACGGTTGGCATATTCGTGCAGAACACCTCAAAATTGACCAGAAAAGTTTCTCATCATAAAAACAGACGGAGTAAAAATGAATAATTACCGAAATAGGTTGTTCGTTCTTATCTTCGATTGTAGATTTCGAGATATGGATTAATTTAAGAACTGCATGAACAGTATTACGTTACTCTAAATAGATTTCAGGTTGGTTCATCACTTCCTTTTATTATAGTTAAAATGTTTAGAATGTCCTTTTTTTTTTATGTGATTTGAAAGAATCTGACATCCGTTTCTTGAAGAATTGCAAATTTAGAAGCGAAACTGAGGTCAAATTCCTTCAAAATGCATCAAAATTAACTAGAAAAATATTTATTGGTGAGGGCACAACATAACCTAACCACACGTAACCTAACTCTAACCTAACCTTAATCCAACCTAACCTTAATCCTCTATCCTAACGTAACCAAATTTAACCAGACCTAACCTAACCATAAATAGGCAATACATATATATGAACAAAAATGATTAATCTGAAAATCAAGCCTGGGATAAAATAGTTTGCCACGTTATTTTTCGTAACGATTCAGAATTTGTCATGTTAAGGTGCTGGTTTAAGTTCAGCAGAATATTAACCTTAAATGTTTTTGTTTGCTGCTACTACTACTACTACCACTACTACTGTAATATATTTGACTGCTGTGATTACAGTTCCTCTGTGGACCAGTGCGTGTGCGTGTGGAGTGTGAGTCGACAGTGTGTGTTACAAGCGATCAGTATCTGTCGCGTTCCCACCCTCCTTTCTTGGTGCTACGGGATAAGGTAAGTCTAAATTACTTCTGTAGAACAGACCTACTTTATGGGTTTGCATGCAAAAAAAAAAGTCGTAGACGTTGGAAGGAGTTTGAAGATATTGGTTCCCACCTACACACCTGAAGCTGATCGTCACTTCTACGATGAGTATTGAGTATTTTGGGGAGATTCGCGCGATGTAATTGTTTTTAAGTGGAAATGCGCTTATTACATTATCTCGCAATTATATGCAATATGTAATTAGTTCGTAAGATTAACTCTCTTGCCAAAACCTTATGCATAACTCGAAGACGCCTCGGTAACGGATACGATAGGCCTTTCAGAGTTTTCCCAGAGGTTACAAGAAAAAGTAAAAAATTTAGGTTGAAATTTAATAGCCTCGCGCGAGCTCATAGGATAAACAGTAACAAAAACTATTTCCGCGGCCGACGAATTAATTGTTCTGTAGTTGCCTTTGGTGCTGCATTCTGATGATGAGGATTTAAGGGTTACCGATGCATATTCATAGTTTTCTTCATCGATTGGTCGATTGTCGTGTGGCCTCGCTGGAGGTAGAGATCTTTTCTCTTCCATCTTCCGAGAAGGTGTCTGTGGTTCTGCTATCGGCATCTGTTGTCACTTTTTTAGGGGGCCTGCTTCCTCCTTGTGAGGTTAGTAGGCCTCGGGGTTCGGATCCCCAAATCTACAAAAGAGCCTGCTCTTAACGCCTGCGCGTGCCTGGTTGAGCCCGGGCGCCTGCCTGTCTTCTTCTACTCACGCTCTCGTTTATGTTCCACTCTTTCTCTATTTCTTTCCCATTTCTTCGTCTGTTCCAGTTTCTCTTCTTCACTATCTTCTTTCTTGGTCACATCGACCATCGACCATCGACCATAGTTTTCTTCAGTTTCACTTATTTTCTCGTGTCCAAGGTCACTCATGCACTTGTCAGAAATCCTTCAGTGACACGAAGTGACCGGTCTCGGTCTCAAGACCTTTTTTCTGCTTTTGGCCTCGGTCGTGTGTAGGTCTCGTTTGAGAATTAATTTCGAGTATAATGAAACGGTTTACATTTTTATTCGTGTTGTAATTATAATTTCATTATTAATATAAATATTATACTACAAACGTAAATTAATTTACTTTTATTCTGAATGGATTATTAAATTTAACAAGTTATTCTTGTTTTTTGTTACATTCGCGAAGGGTTTTTGCTATAAAGTAGGTCTGTCATTCTAGATATAATTCTACTTTGGTTATATTTTAACAGTAACTAGAATGTTTTACATATTTTACAGTCACATTATATAATATCTGCGCACACAGTCTTTGGTTTTAATAAAATTTTTACACTTTTAAAGATAAGTTACAAATTTGGCTGTAATTCACAATACCCAACGTCTAGACACTGTAAATAGGCCTACATAACATATAAGCAGTAAGCCAATAAATGTTCATATTTAAATATGTATTCTTTAAATAAACTGTATTTAATTGATGACTATATAATTCCAGAAATAGGTTCTGCAAATTTATAATTTTTTTATAAATGAAAAAAGACTCATTAAAATAAGGTGACCAGAGTCCCGATTTTCGGCGGGACAGTTGCTGAAATTAACATTGAAATATCTGCTTACGATGTCACCAAAACGTGTTTTTTGAGTATTGCAATTTCAAAATTTTCTCAACCACGGTAGGGGGACAGCCCCAGTGTGGGGGGTGGGGGGTTCAGGATATGAAACTGCTTTTAACTTAAACAAATCTGGTCACTTTACATTAAAATTACCATTTACTAATTTTGGGGAAAAAAATCTGCGAATTTATTTCCGCCACTGTACTTATTTAACAGTATTTAGCAGACAAAGTAAATTCTACAGTATACTCAGGCAGTCAACTCAAATGTCAGAATACTTATTCGTGGCAAATGTTTGCAGAGATGTTCTGTCCTTTACCACGCAGTCTGGCCCAATTCAAGTATGGCATTATAATAATGACGCGGAACCAGTTTCCTTCAGGGACGAACATGCATACAGCAGTAATATTGTAACGTATGCGTGGCACCCTTCAGTGCCAAGAAGGCTGATTGTGGCCCATGAAGATGGTAGAATGACCCTTTTCAGAGAAGGTAACTCTTTGATGTATATGAATGATAGATTATTTGAATTTTTAATTAAAGATTTATTTTATTTCTCAAAAATATTCTAACGGTTGAAAATGCTCGTATAAAAAAATTGAACCGCCAGCGTAGCCTAGTGGTAGATCACAGGGGGCTGTTCATCTGAAATTCCTGAGTTCGAGTGTTAGCTCGGATTTCAGTTTTCAGCGATTAATGTGCTGCTTTCGGTCTCTCTCGGCGGGGTAGTGGTTCGAGCTCCACGTAAAGTTATATGTCTCCTCAGTTCTATGACTCGTACAGATGGTTTCAAAGGACGTTAAACAATCGCCAAACATTATTATGATCATTCATATTTGTTGTATAGAAAATATAAAAGGAACTGGAGTCCTTCAATCTTAATTGATTTTTCCACGCCTTCAGATACAGCAAAGGTAAAATATTCGTCCCTGTTTGAAGGCTTAAGCGATGGAGAGTCTCATCCATCGAGAATTAAGACTCTTGCCTGGGATTACAACTCCCCTGATTATCTTCTAATCGCTTATCACGAAGGCAACTTGTGGATGGTCGACGTTAGTTCCTTCAAAATTGTGACCAAATTTGTGTTTCCCGGATCCTCTTCTGTTGCCAGTCTTGCGTGGTTGCCAAATGCCCCTGGAATGTTTGTGACTGGAGGTAAATTATTGTTAATTAATAGCATTGCAAGATTCGTGGTACATTCATCATTAAAAAAAAAAATATATATATATATACATACACATGCTGAAAACTAACAACTAATTTATTATTATTTAATGAATATATATAGATTGTGAAAAAGGTGTTTTGCATATTTGGTCTGTGTCAAAAACTACTCCACTGGAAAATTGCCTCCTGAAGGACACTGGTTTCCACTGCCTCGCGATTCCTTTGACATTATCAGACAGCACTTCCATCGAGGAGAGAGACGACGAAGAATCGAGCGAAGAGAGCTTTGGTAATGAGATGAGGGGACCCACTATCCCCAAAGTCTCTGTCTTAACACTATTCAAAGATGGCGGAATTGGAATTTATCATCTCAAGAGAAAAGAGTGGATATTCAAGAGAGAGCATGTAAGTAATTCACACTCACTCACTCACTCACTCACTCACTCACAAATAAATAAATAAATAAATAAATGAGTTATTAATATTCAGAGAGAAGCAGCAAGTTTTCAGTTCGTGTTTATGCGGTCCCCAGTTTGGAACTTTTCAACCTTTCAAATATTCCGTGCGATGATTCCTACTTTCACGAAGGTCAAGCTTGTCGCCCCTCCTCATTCGAAGAGAAATCTTACTTTAATTTACTTTGATATATAATAGGGAACCAAACGGCTTAAATTTTGGCACTATACGCAACTTTACTGCTTACAGTTTAATCAAAATTTTCAAACTAAAAACAAAAAACTTTCTGAAAGTTTATTTTAGAAAAGGTAACAGCCAGGAAGTTTATTTTCCCACAATGTGGGGCTGAGGGTGCTCCCAAGGGGGGCCTTTAGTCCCAACAATGACGGAGTAAGCGGCAAATTCAACTCAACCTAGGAACCAGCAGGCGGGAACGAACCAGATCCTCACTACTCAGAGTCTGCCACCGTAATCATTGAGCTACCGGGCGTCCATATTCAATAAACATTGTTAATATTAGGTCATCAGTACAATGGCGCACTTATTAAATTAAATATTTGATTAAAAATATGGAATTAGATAAACGTAATCTTCATTTTTCGAAATATTGTATGGTTTCTGAGGTTATTATTGCTTGGTTACAATTCTAGGGTCACACAGAAACGATTTTTGACTGTAGTTTCAAACCTGAAGATAGTGACCTATTGGCAACTGGTTCTTTTGATGGATCTATCAAAATATGGAGAGTCGATACTATGGAAACGGTAAGACTTGGTGTTGCGTTAATTTTCAGAATAGTATATTTGAAAGGTTTTTTTTTTTTTTATATTGCAATAAAAACTTTGACCAATTCTTAAAATAATTTTTTGAGCGTTAGAAAATTGTGAACGTTATAAATTAATTGAAATACAAATGGAAATAAATTGAAATTCAGATCCGATTCACTGCATTTTTTTTAATTGAAATTGAAATACAGGGTGTCCCAGAATTAACTATCTATTTCAATGAAATCGGACAAATTTTTTAAAAACACACTTTTATTTATGTTTATCATGTTTAATATGTGTTAAAAATGTATAAATTTCTAAATTTTTTTCATAATTTTATTTTCATAATTTTTTCATAGTTTTTCAGTTTTATTTTCATTCTTTCAGAACCCTATTAATAATGAATACACAAGAACGCATCTTTGTTGTAACATCCCGTATCAAAGGAATGCAATGTAATGAAATCAGAGAAAAATTTACAAGAAGATTCCACAGAACCGGTCCTACAGACAAAGCGATTCGTGAACTTGTGAACAAATTTAAAAGAACTGGATCCGTACACGACGAGGTGGGAAGAGGACGCCCAAGGACAGCACGTAACAGTACCGAACAGGTACGACAATTGTTTGAGGATGAACCAACAACTTCGGTTAGGGAGGCCGGTCGAAGACTCAACATATCCAAGACAACAGTTCATAGAATCTTGCGTTCGACACTGATGAAAAAGGCTTTGATACGGGATGTTACAACAAAGATGCGTTCTTGTGTATTCATTATTAATAGGGTTCTGAAAGAGAATGAAAATAAAACTGAAAAAATTATGAAAATAAAATTATGAAAAAAATTTAGAAATTTATACATTTTTAACACATATTAAACATGATAAACATAAATAAAAGTGTGTTTTTAAAAAATTTGTCCGATTTCATTGAAATAGATAGTTAATTCTGGACACCCTGTATACTGTATATATGTAAATACCGAGTCATAGAATTAATGTGTTTGATACCGGAAGCTATATAATTCCCGTATAACTTAATTTTTTAATTCAGGTAGGAACTCTCTCTGACAGAAGAACCATTATTTATTCCATTTCGTGGGCCCCTGCAGATCTAAACTGCATCGCAGCCGGTACTTCTGATGGGGAAGTATTTATATGGAACATTGAAAAGCAAAAGATTATTCAGGAATTCAAAATGCATAAAGAGAAGAAGGTATTTTGCGTTGCTTGGAACATGAACGATTCACGGAGAATTGCATCAGTTGGTAAGACTCTTGTGTAGTGACAGAAGTTCATTAGATAACACAATTCTCTTTTTAAGAGTTTGCACTGATAATTAATTTGTAACCTTTTTTCTGGGTCTCTTTGATCTGTATAATGAATACGAAAAAAGGATAACAGCCAGGAAGCTTATTTTCCCACTATTTATGGGTAAGTATGCCCCAAGGGGTGCCTTAGCCCGAGCATTAACAGGATAAACGGCCAACTCATCTCAAATTAACCCAGGAGCTAGCAGGTGGGAGCGAACCAAAGCCTCACCACTCAGTCCCCCACCGTAACCACTGAGTAATTCTGTGGATGTTAAGCAAATTCTATTTCTTGGAAATTTACTTTCTGGAGACTTAAATTGATCCAGTTATCACTAACGTAAATAATCTCGAGAAAGTATTAATATGAATTGATGAAAATATACAAGTGCCATTATCGATTTTATGACTTGCAGAAACTTGTCTTTCATAAAGTTATGGTATCACAACTGAAAATGTCATAGCCATGTCGCAAGACTGCTTCCCGTAGATCAGTGAAGTTAAACAGCATTGGGTCTGGTGTTAGTTGGATGGGTGGCCGTCCTCTGCGTCCGGATTTAGCGACCTGTGGTTCAGATCCCGAGTGAAGCTCTAGGTCCCCTTTGCCATTAGGAAGTAGGTTAAATAACCCCCAAAACACACGCAGTTGTTAGGAATTGTTAGTTTAGAACTTGATACGAATCAGTTTCAATGTTTACCGAGGTTAACCAAGGTATACATCTTCAATACCACTGGTTCCCAACTGGTGGGTTTGCTTGCTTATCTTTTAGCATTGTTAGCTTGAACAACATGGTCTAGTGGGCCGTCGCCTCAAAAGGGTTGGGGAACGACTGTTTTATATCAATTATATCCTTGTTACAATTTTATATCGGTTCCTGAATGAGAAAAACAACTTGCAGAAGAATAAGTTCGTTAGTTGACAGTAATGAAAACAAGTGATTTGTAGTTAAATTAATTTTAATTAAATCGTACACCATCGTTTGAATTTCAAAATGTAAAATATACACCCGAGTTGACCTTGAACTAAAGTGAAGAAACCTTTTCTTTAAAGGCGAGTCCTGCTTCTGCTTCGTCCATCAAGTTGGGGGAGCGAAAGGGATTTTGGTCCAAGGATATAAACATCCAGGACCTGTGTATGGGTGCGATTGGAAAGACGAAGCGATTCTCGCTACTGGATGCGAAGATGGGAAAATAAGAGTGTTCAATGTTAACAAATCGGGGAAGGATCCTGTTCTTGAACTCAAAGGTAATGTTTGTGATTTGCTGTAATTAAAAATGCGTGAAATTTTATTCAAATTTAGTTGAATGTGTATTGAAATTATTTCTGAGGAAGCAGTTTGATTATCCAAAAGATAAGGAAATGATTGTTGTTTATTGTTAGTGTAAGATGAGCGTTTTCTTTTTTCTCCCTGAATATATATATATATATATATATATATATATATATATATATACACGATAGTCATCGGGCGGTTGATGTAGTGTATTTAGATTTTCAAAAAACGTTTGACACTGTACCGCACAAAAGACTCATTGAAAAAACTAAGGCTCATGGAATCGGGGGTGTAGTAATAAATTGGATAGAAGAGTGGTTGCGAGGTAGGAAACAGAGGGTGGTCGTTGATGGAGCGGAGTCGTGTTGGGCTAATGTAGCGAGTGGCGTTCCTCAGGGTTCTGTATTGGACCCCTTGCTTTTTTTTATATATATTAACAATTTAGATGTCGGCCTAGTCAGTACAGTTTCAAAGTTTGCGGATGACACGAAGCTGGGTGGTAGGGCGATTAATGACGAAGATAGAGGTAAAATCCAGGAAGATCTGAATAAAATCGTTGATTGGTCAGTCACATGGCAAATGAGATTTAACGTCGACAAGTTCAAAATTTTACATATAGGTTCACGTATAGTATGTCAGAGAAGGAGTTAACAAGCGTAGAGCAGGAAAAAGATTTAGGAGTTATAGTCACTGGTGATTTAAAAGTAGCGAAACAAAGTACAGCAGCGGTCAATAAAGCGAACAAAGTGTTACGTTTTATAGCTCGGAATTTTGAGTACAAATCGCGCGATATTATAGTTCCTCTTTATAAATCATTAGTTAGACCCCATTTGGAGTACGCGATCCAATTTTGGAATCCGCATATGCGAAAAGATATAGACAAACTCGAAAGAGTTCAAAGACGAGCAACTAAGATGATTCCGTCGCTTTGGTCAAAGTCGTACGAGGATAGGCTTAAGGAGTTAAAATTGACTACACTCGAGACTAGGAGGCTAAGGGGTGATATAATCCGGGTTTTCAAAATTATGAATGGGTTCGATAACGTAGATAGAGATACTGTAGCTTTTTCGAAATATCTCAATATAATAGGACAAGAAATAACGGGTGTAAGTTGACAAGTAGAAGGTTCGAGACAGCAGTTGCCAAAAACTTTTTTACGCATAGAATAGTAAATAGCTGGAATAGTTTGCCGGTAGAAGTAATTAGTAGCGCGTCTATAAACATGTTTAAAAATCGATTAGACGCGCATGTTGATAGATTGGGTATAGTTTAAGGTAGTAAAATTAAGGCTTTGTGGTTCGGAACCCACGTAAAATTGTAGGTCCCCTCCACCACCACGGAGGACATGCACAATACACAATTACGAACACAGTTAGGTAGACCAGCCATGAGTGGATCCTAGGGTCTTTGTTGGTCTGAAACATTATAACATAACATTATAACATAACACACACACACACACACACACGAGGGCCACTCGATATATTTTGCCCCACCTTTTTTTTTTCCTTTCCAAGTTTCCTTGTAAGTTCCAGAAATTTTGTACACAAATAGTTACATATCTTTTCAAGTTTTTATTTTTCCACATAGTTTCCAACCTTTTCTAAGGCTTTCTGCCACCTCGAAACAAGGGCCTTTATTCCTTGCTGGTAAAAGTCCGTTGGAGCCTCCTCAACAACCTCCTCAACAACCTCTCGTCACTGAAATTTTCTTCCACGAATAGCATCCTTCATTGGTCCAAACAAATGGAAGTCTGAAGGTGTCAGATCCGGGCTGTATGGAGGATGGGATATCACAGTCAAGCACATTTTTGTGATGGCCTCTCTTGTTTGCAAACTGTTGTGTGGTCTTGCGTTATCGTGCAAAAGAAAGACGTGTTCCAGTCGAACTCGCTTTATACGTCTCTGGAATCTCTGTAGGGTAGCAATACAGGGTGTACATAAAGTCAGGATCTATTTTTGTGAAGCACTTGGAAATTATATGGAATTCAATCATAAAGTGATAAAGTGGTAACATTTATTAAATAATTAAGAGTAGGATTCGACGTGACGCCCATCAGCATCCCTGCACAGCTCAAATCGTTCCGCAGCATTTCTAAACACATTCTGGAGCATTTGCGGGGTTATGTTATCTGCAGCAGTTCGTATACGTGTACGTAAGTTTTCAAGACTCGTAATCTTCGTCTGATAGACGTGCGACTCGATAAAGCCCCATGCAAAGAAATCTAAAGGGGTTAAATCTGGTCATCTCGCTGGCCAAGGTCTGTTGCTTCCGCGTCCGATCCAGCGATTTGGAAAACGTCCATTTAGATAATCCTGAACAATTTTGGCATAGTGACAAGGAGCACCATCATGTTGATAGACGACGGGGATAGGATTGTTAGTACCGTCGTCTATCAACATGATGGTGCTCCTTGTCACTATGCCAAAATTGTTCAGGATTATCTAAATGGACGTTTTCCAAATCGCTGGATCGGACGCGGAAGCAACAGACCTTGGCCAGCGAGATCAGATTTAACCCCTTTAGATTTCTTTGCATGGGGCTTTATCAAATCGCACGTCTATCAGACGAAGATTACGAGTCTTGAAAACTTACGTACACGTATACGAACTGCTGCAGATAACATAACCCCGCAAATGCTCCAGAATGTGTTTAGAAATGCTGCGGAACGATTTGAGCTGTGCAGGGATACTGATGGGCGTCACGTCGAATCCTACTCTTAATTATTTAATAAATGTTACCACTTTATCATTTTATGATTGAATTCCATATAATTTCCAAGTGCTTCACAAAAATAGATCCTGACTTTATGTACACCCTGTATATGCCTCTGAGTTGATTGTTTGTCCTTTCTTCATAATGTCACCAGGAATCCACCCCCACCCCTTTCATGTCCCAGAAGATGGTGGCCGTAACCTTTCCTGCAAAGGGAGCCATTTTGAACTTTTTCTTGCGTGGGGAGTCTGCGTGACGCCACTCCATGGATTGGCGTTTTGTTTCAGGTTCAAAGTGGTGTACTCAAGTCTCATCCCCAATCACAATTCGTGAAAGGAAGTCATCCCCTTCTGTCTCGTATCGAACCAACGACTCGGAAGCAATTTCTTCTCTTTGGGCTTTGTGATCTTCAGTCAGTTCGCGAGGAACAAACCGTGAACACACTTTTGAGTATCTCAGTTGCTGAATTATCGTATTCACTCTTTCTTCACTAATTCCTAGCTCCAGTGATAGTTCCTTCTACGTGACGCGCCGATTTGATCAAATGATGCTGTTAGCACGTTACACAGTGTAAGATGTCACAGCCGATGCCGGGCGACCGTTGCGTGGTTCATCATCGAGGCTGGCTCTCCCTCTCTCCGATGATCTCACACGTTTAGACCAGCGTCCAACTGTGCTTCGATCAACAACAGCATCACCATAAACGTTTTGTAGACGTTTATGAATATTTCCAACTGTTTCCTTCTCTGCGGTTAAGAACTCGATAACAGCTCTCTGTTTACGACGCACATCACTGTCAGACGCCATTTTCGAAACTGCGTTAATCATCGGTTTTATACAAGGGCGTTTAAAAGCGGTTTTATACAAGGAGGGGAGGTTCAAACTGGAAAAATCCGGTTATGTGAAGCGCAGAAAGTTCAAACTTACGGCCCAAAAGACATTTCAGCCCCATGGCCTATTATTTAGCTAAGAAAAAAGGGCGGGGCAAAATATATTGAGTGATCCTAGTATATATATATATATAATATGCTTTATTTTTCAGCTCACCAACAGAAGGTGTTCGGAGTAAAATGGAATCCTGTTTACAGCGACATTCTGTGCAGTGGAAGCGACGACACTTCAATCAAAATTTGGTCCTATTCAAAAGCTCAATGTCTCTCCGCTTTGGTTGGACATTCCGACAACGTTCGAGGCTTAGTATGGTGTCCGGAAATACCCTCTTTGCTTATTTCCGGTTCCTGGGATCGAACAATGAGAGTGTGGGATGCCCGCTCGTGCGATTGTCTCGATATCGTTTTTGACCACAGAGCTGACATTTATGGTAAGTTAAGTTTGGTGAGTTTGGGAATTGAGAGAGATTCATTCTTTCGCAAAGTTTTCATCGTTTTGGTATTTTCGTGGTTCCTTCGTTTAGAAGGGGGGGAAGAAAACTTTTGGGGAAACATTTGGTTAAAGAACTTTGAAGGTAAAACGAGTTTTCAGTTCTTTAGAATTTTCCTAGTAAAAAGACATGGCGATGAATCATCTAAAAATCTTCTTTCAACCCCGCCCTTCATATATAATTTCTAACCATTTTGAAATTATAAACTGGAAAATATTTACTTTGCCGTCTTAAATGTGCTTCTGGTTTGAATCGAAAAATTATAAGATCTTACTAAGGAGTTTCTTTGACTGATCGTCAACAAAATTTGCCGCTTCAGGATTGAGTATTCACCCTCTTCGTCCATTCCTTTTGGCCTCCTGCTCAAGAGACTCTACAGTTCGTCTGTGGTCCCTTTCCTCCCTGGTATTCCCCCTTCAGCTCAAAGTACTTGCGGGCAGGCCCTTCGAGGAGATCATCGCCGAGAAAGTGGATCCCGAAGGTAAGTATTAAATTATGTTCAAAAGGAATGAACGCGTTTGTAAATAGTTTGTCATTATCATCTTAGCGAATTAAAACGCTACAATTTATACCCTTTAGAGTACCTCCCGTATCTCAGTGGGAGATAATCGAGGTCGGGGGTTTGATTCCCGATGGTGCTGGTGAATAATAATAATCCAGGAGCAGGCGCAATGGGTCGCATTGGTCTGGCCTGAGCGCTGTGGCAGTTTCTGGCCCTTCTCGCTCATTTAATTAGTCCAAAATCTTCAGTGCTGTATTGTCAAAATAGCTCTTTGTAATTAAAATACCACTTATGTATACAATTTTTGTTTACTGATCAAACCAGACCCATTTTGTAAATCTTTTTTTCAGAGCAACGTGTGTGTTTCGATCCTTCGATGAGGCTTTGTGGTGTCAGAGCGGAACACCTTCAATCAACGGTTTCGAAATGCGATCCGAGTTACCAACAAATAAGGAGTTTGAAACTTTTCGCCGACTTATTTTGTGTAAGTCGTTTTCTTCTATAGTGGGGGGGGGGGGGTCGCTTTTGCGACATTCGCCCTTGGCCCCTCCTTCCTGCATAGAAAAAGTAAAGTGATTACATGAATGAACGGATAATAATTATTTGTTTTGGGCAATAATTTTAAAATTAAGTCAAATATTTGGGATGCATTTTTAGCTATGAATAAATATTGCGTATATATAGATATAAGTTAAACGACATTGGGTCTGGAGAGCAGTTCGACGGGAGATGGTCTTCTGCGTCCAGATTATGTAGCCACCCGTGGTTCGGACCCCACGTAAAGCTGTTGGTCCCCTCGGTTATATGATCGTAGATGTTGCGAAGGAGGTTAAATAGCCCATTCAAAACTATATACATGATATATATAATTTTTATTTCCTACAATTAGGCTGATGTTCACATTCGTAACTTGTGGGACCTTGTTTACGTTCTGCAAGGTAACAGCGACATCTCGGCATTGTCTCCGCAATACGCTTCGTCCATCGTTCATCATTCGCATCTTTTCAAGTGCACAATGGTGAGAAAGCCCTACTTCCTTTTAATTTCTATGACAACTTTTTTTTTCAACTCTTTGTCGGGCAGTGACTTTACTGATTTTGTTCTGGCTAATGCCAGACTATCTTATTCAGTGTCGGAAAGACCTCTGTGCAGTAAAGGATTAAGCAAACGTCTCTTAACCCTTTGCTGCACAGACGTCTTTCCGAGACTGAATAAAATCGTCTGGCATTAGCCAGAACAAAATCAGTCAAGTCGCATTGCGTGATAAAAGGTTAATATTGCAGAAGGACTAAGGAGCTAAAATGCGATGCAATTGAGTGTTCTAATTCTCGTGCATTGACACTATACTGTACTGTGTTTGTATACATGGTGGTCCAAAAGTCCTTATCTGTTTTGCTGAAATAATAGTATTTTAGGATAAACATGTAGTAACATAATTACACGTGTATTATTTATCAAGCTTTAGGTCTAAGATTCAACGTGAGCACCATCAGTGTCTCTGCAAATCTCAAATCTGTCCACTGCATCGCGAAACACATTCTCAAGCATCTCTAAGGTTATTTTAGCGACTGCCGCGACAATGCGGGTTCGCAGATCCTGCAGGTCTGTAACTGTTGTTTTATAAACCTCAGACTTTATAAAGCCCCACCCAAGAAAGTCTAATGGTGTTAAATCCGGAGATCGTGCTGCCCAGGGCCTGTTTCCACCACGTCTAATCCAGCGATTTGGTAAGAGCCCAAACGCCCAAACGATGTTTGCATAGTGACATGGAGCTCCATCTTGTTGAAAGACAAGTGTTGAAAATGCCATTTGAACGAAGCTGGGGTTCAAGAAACTGCTGAAACATATCAAGATAAATTGGCCCTGTTACCGTAGCTTCTGCAAATGAAAAAGGTCCGTAAATCTTCGATCTTGTCATACCCAAACAGACATTAACTTTAGGAGAATATCTCATTCGTAAAACTCATTTTTTTTTTTTTTTTTTAACTAGTCCAGATACAACAATTATGTCTATTCTACTAACCTTTTCGCGTGTGTGGAATGTCGCCTCATCGCTGAAGAGAATGTGGTTTAACAAGTTTTCGGTATGAATTTTTTCAATCAATTCTGTGCACATGGCGGCTCATCTTGGATAATCCTCTTCGTGTAACTCGTGCAGCACTTGAATATGGTTACTTTTCTTTAATGTTGATTTTAAAATCCTTAGAACAGTCGTTTTTGGTATGCCCAGTCTACGTGATGCTGTGCGAGTTGACATTCTAGGATTTGTTTGAAAGGCATCTCTTATCAGTTCAACATTTTCTTGAGAGGTACGTGGTGGATGTCCAGATCGTGCCTCCTCATGAAGAGATCCTGTTTTTTTAAATTTATTGATTGACCAGCTTGCGAATTGCATTTTCTGTAAGTCCTGGTTTGTGAAATCATCTTTCGAATTTTTCTCTAATTTCTTTGCGCTTCTTCCCTTGGATACGTAGTGTTACTACCATCACACATTCTTGTACATCCATCATCATCATCTATGGCCTGTAGAAAATAAAATAGAAATTATTTCGGCAAAATAAATAGGGGCTTTTTGGACCACCCTGTATTTAACACCTTCCGACCTTACTTAAAACAGTTGGAATTAATATATTTTTTTTACTATTAAATCTTGCCTAATAAGAAACGGCTCAGATAATGCAGTTTTGATGTGTCTACTCGATTGGATGTAAGCCAAACTGGAAAAGCTTTAGATGTCAGAATAAAACAGCATAAATATGCAAATAATTCTAATGCATTATTTAATCTGGAAGAATATAATCAAAGTAGTAATTGGTAAGTTTCTAACAATTTTTTAAGAAATACAAGACATAACTGAAAGGAACACTCTAGAATGTGCATTCATATACTTTGTAAACAACTTTAATAATAGTTTGAGAACTTATAAAATGGATTTTATCTTGTTAAAATATCTTTTATTTTAATTAGCATTGTACTTGTTAATCTTTTGTTAGTTCCTCTTATCTCGTTTGTCTGCGCTCTAATAAATAATATATATATATATATATATATATATATATATATATATATATATATTATATATTATATATATATATATATATATATATAATATATATATATAAATTTAACTTTTATAAAAACCATGAAAGTGAGGTGCATTTAGCAATAAACAAAAATTCAGCTAATCTACAGTGATTAGTTGGTGGGTGGTGTGCCAAAGTAGATAGTCGGACTATTGAAATAGTAATGGTTAGGAGGAGGTCTATTCAAAATTTTTGTTTTACTTCCCTGTAATAAATGTATTTTAACTTTCTCCATATCTGAGTCGTTGCACGAACGATTGACGTTGTCGCACCACCGTCACTCCAAACCGTCTCCTTGATTGGTTGATGTGACTGTCCACCTAAGCATGCCTCCCTCTCCCCCTTCCTCCTCGTCCCCGCAACCTCTGCATAAGCTAAAACTATTTTCTTTTTATCATAACTGCCATTTTTTTATCGTCTTATTATTGATGGCTCGATCACATCGTCTCTCCCTGGCACTGGCACGGAGACTTTTAAATTAATTAAAATTTAATTTTGTGAACACGAAAGGCATCCGCAACTGAGAAGGAAATGACGCTGGGAAAGTCAAAAGGAATAAACAGCCGTAAAGTGTCGGCCGCGGAAGCTTGCGATTCCCTCGCGAGTCTTTACTTAACAATTGGAGCAATGCAACAGTACTGCGAACTCATGATAAAACTGAAGAAATGGGATCACGCTCTCGCATTGGCTCCTGCAGTGTCAGTGGATTACTGGAGGCAGCTCACTCAGAGGTAAAGATCTGAAAATATACTTTTTCTTCAAATATCATTGCTAAATTTCGTTTCGGGTTTAAAAATGTCTACTATTTTCTAAGTAAAAACATTTTTTTCCGATGATGGGAAATTCACTTTTGATTACTGCGTATGCTTGTTTGGATACAGATGTATTAAGGTGTTAAATTACTTATTATAACTGATTTTAATGATACCCTTCATTGCCAAAGGCACGCTGACTACCTTTTATCAGATGATAATGAAGGTTGTGTTCCATTTCTACTCGCGTCCAAGGATTCGGACAAACTGATCCAGTTTCACTTATCACGAGGTACCATTTTATTTCGAGTCCTTCAAAGGTTCCTTTGACACTCGTAACACGAAGGACTGAAAAAAAAATAATTCCTCACCTCACTTAGTGATTGCTAACCACACACTCAAACGTAACCCTCCATAAGCAAATGGGAATGGGCTTTGCTTTTATTCACAGCCTCATAAACACAGGATAGAAAAAAGTTTATTTGAATTAATACCTACATTTATTAATTGTACGATAACTGAAAGGATGTTTTGGAGCGACTCAGTGTTGATAACATCATTATAACAGTTTCGATCGTTTGCAGTGTATTGTATTTTATACGAAATGTTGATTACTTTTTCATATGTAACTTTGTTTTATTTGTTAATAAATGTTCTATCGGTTCTAATAGTCGGGGTCACACCTACCTTACGGACAACCCAGTGTATCCAGATTGATGGAACCGATAGTGTCTGTCGCTACAAAACATAGTTTTTAACTTGTAACTGTTAAGAGGTTTTTATGTACAATATATTTTCTTCCATAAAACTCCCTTGCTGTACATGATGCGTTTGAAGCGAAATTAATTTTTTAAATTAGTAATTTGGCAACTTTAACCAAAATACTCATTTAATATTTTTTTTTTAAATTAATTCATAAAAATTCTCTCTTCCTCCCCAAATAGTTCAAAATATTCCTCAAACTTAAGCTTGAAGAAGCACAGAGCACAGAAAAATATAGTTTAGTTCCTCACTTTTGATTGTAGTACAGTTGATGAGTGAAATGTATATAATTTAATAATAATAGACGCAATTATAGTATAGAACTAATATTCAGTATCGTTTTCTGTATAAGATACAGTCGCTCAAAGAAGTTCGACACTCATTCTATGTAAATTTATACAGATGTTATACCTTAAACGTGCCTAGAAGGAAACTGAGTTAGAGCCAAATGATTAGATATTAAAACTACGAGGGGGTTAATGTAATGATGGGGTTGTTTAACATCTACGTTATATGACGGAGGGGACCTACACCCGTACGTGGGATCTGAACCGCGGGTCGCTACATAATCTGGACACAGAGAAATGGTCTCCCAGTCCAACTGCTGTACTACCCAAACCCAATGTCAATTGACTTCGCTAATTGACGAGAAGCGACGTTACGTCATTGGCCACGACGTAATCCTATTTCACATTAAACTGAGTGAAGTAAATATTTAATAAAAACCTAACAAACGTACCAAGCATACGACCAACTGGATATTTCTTAAATATGTTATGGTAGTTATTCTCCAAATCTGTTGGCTCATGCTTGTATATGAATTGGATAGAATTGGGTAAATAATGATTTGGAATTGGACGAAAAAACACTAAATATTATACTGTGTGTATGTGGGGGGAAAGGGGGTTGGGGAAGAGGATATATCTGCGTATTCAAATTCCATTCTCGCGGGTTTTACACCCATCTCCTCGCAGCTAGTCGCTGATATATTAGGTATAATACATGTAGGCTTATTTATAGGAATTTTTTTTGTAGAACTTCTTTAAGAGACTGTACGTAGAAAGTGTAAGCTAAGATAGTTACATCATTGGGTCATACCTATTGTTGTTTAAATGTTAATAGCTTCGTTGAATGGCTTGTCAAGTGAAAGCGATACCTCCTGTTGTACAGTCTAAAGATGTATTATTATACTGTATTAAGTTATAAAAGGGAAGCCATTTCCTTAATGGTGAAATTATTAAAATGTTTTGGGAATGAAATTAAAAACAAATTGTTGGACATAACCACTTTTTGCAAACACTCGCTACCATCTTCTTTCTCAAAAGTAGTTTACACCTCATTAGTCAATGAGACTGAAAATGGTCACTGGTTCCAGGTTCCAGAAATTGCTCACTTGATTCTGCGGATCAGCGCACGTTTCCGGTGCAGAGCCTCTACACTGTCTCCTATTATCTACTTAAACCTTTACTGTCAACAGAATCTTCTAATTTCCATTATTTTTACAATATAATTTTTGATACTTTCTGGTTTTTTTATATTCTCTACTCCCATCATCTCCCCAACTATGTTTCTTAGTTTTTCACAATGAAACGAGTGTCCTATCGTACCATTCTCTCTCTTGCATACTTCACACTTCATGTCCTTGTATTTTCCTTTATAGTTTTCTTTCACCTCTACCATATTTAATCGGATTTCCACTATAATCTTCATATCCTTTTCTTTCATATTTTCAATATATGATTTTCTTTTAAATTCGTCAATGAATCTTAGTTTTTTTCATTTTAGTTTTCCTCTTTATTAGTTCTTCCTGTAAATATTCATTAATTTTTTGTCGTACATTTTTCTTTAATTCACTTTTTTTCATCATTTTCAAGTCCTCTAATGTTACTTTATATAATTTACACATTTCTGCCACTTCCTCTGCCCAACATCCTGGGTATGGATTTTTCAACTGATCTTCGGTTATCATTTTAATTAATGTATCCTCATTTGAGTTTAATATATTGTTCATTAGCATTATCTTCTTGTGTCCAATTTTTTCCTTGACTGGCCACACTCCTAATTCAGCTAATAATCGGGTACTACATTTAATTCCTGTTATTTCCCTTAGAATTCTTCCTTGCATTTGTTCCACTTCTTCAGTATCCTTTGTCCTTGTTCTCGTCCATGTTTCCATTCCACAAAATATTGTAGGTACTATTATGGTTTCATACAATTTTATTTTCACCTTCATTAACCAATGGCCCACTGTAGCTGGATCTCCATATCCCTTTAGATCTGCTATCATGAAATTTATCTTATTTTTTTTCTATATGCGTTTGGTGATCACCTCTGCTATTGAACCATTGTCCCAAATACTTGTATTTGGGACAGTATTGGGATTGTATTATGTACAATATATTTTCTTCCATAAAACTCGCTTACTGTACATGATGCATTTAAAGCGAAATTGATTTTTTAAATTAGTAATTTGGCAACTTTAAGCAAAATACTCATTTAATATTTTTTTTTAAATTAATTCATAAAAATTCTCTTCCTCCCCAAATAGTTCAAAATGTTCCTCAAACTTAAGCTTGAAGAAGCACAGAGCACAGAAAATATAGTTAGTTCCTCACTTTTGATTGTAGTACAGTTGATGAGTGAAATGTATATAATTTAATAATAATAGACGCAATTATAGTATAGAACTAATATTCAGTATCGTTTTCTGTATAAGATACAGTCGCTCAAAGAAGTTCGACACTCATTCTATGTAAATTTATACAGATGTTATACCTTAAACGTGCCTAGAAGGAAACTGAGTTAGAGCCAAATGATTAGATATTAAAACTACGAGGGGGTTAATGTAATGATGGGGTTGTTTAACATCTAGAGTTATATGAAGGAGGGGACCTACACCCATACGTGGGATCTGAACCGCGGGTCGCTACATAATCTGGACACAGAGAAACGGTCTCCCAGTCCAACTACTGTACTACCCAATGTCAATTGACTTCGCTGATTGACGAGAAGCGACGTTACGTCATTGCCACGACGTAATCCTATTTCACATTAAACTGAGTGAAGTAAATATTTAATAAAAACCTAACAAACGTACCAAGCATACGACCAACTGGATATTTCTTAAATATGTTATGGTAGTTATTCTCCAAATCTGTTGGCTCATGCTTGTACTGTATATGAATTGGATAGAATTGGGTAAATAATGATTTGGAATTGGACGAAAAAACACTGAATATTATACTATGTGTATGGGGGGGAAGGGGGTTGGGGAAGAGGATATATCTGCGTATTCAAATTCCATTCTCGCTGGTTTTACACCCATCTCCTCGCAGCTAGTCGCTGATGTTATTAGGTATAATACATGTAGGCTTATTTATATGAATTTTTTTTGTAGAACTTCTTTAAGAGACTGTACGTAGAAAGTGTAAGCTAAGATAGTTACATCATTGGATCATACCTATTGTTGTTTAAATGTTAATAGCTTCGTTGAATGGCTTGTCAAGTGAAAGCGATATCTCCTGTTGTACAGTCTAAAGATGTATTATTATATTAAGTTATAAAAGGGAAGCCATTTCCTTAATGGTGAAATTATTAAAATGTTTTAAGAATGAAATTAAAAACAAATTGTTGGACATAACCACTTTTTGCAAACATTCGCTACCATCTTCTTTCTCAAAAGTAGTTTACACCTCATTAGTCAATGAGACTGAAAATGGTCACAGGTTCCAGGTTCCAAAAATGGCTCACTTGATCCTGCGGATCAGCACACGTTTCCGGTGCAGAGCCTCTACACACACACACTCCTATTATCTACTTAAACCTTTACTGTCAACAGAATCTTCTAATTTCCATTATTTTTACAATATAATTTTTGATACTTTGTTTTTTTTATATTCTCTACTCCCATCATCTCCCCAACTGTGTTTCTTAGTTTTTCACAATGAAACGAGTGTCCTGTCGTACCATTCTCTCTCTCTTGCATACTTCACACTTCATGTCCTTGTATTTTCCCTTATAGTTTTCTTTCACCTCTACCATATTTAATCGGATTTCCACTATAATCTTCATATCCTTTTCTTTCATATTTTCAATATATGATTTTCTTTTAAATTCATCAATGAATCTTTAGTTTTCCTCTTTATTAGTTCTTCCTGTAAATATTCATTAATTTTTTGTCGTACACTTTTCTTTAATTCACTTTTTTTCATCATTTTCAAGTCATCTAATGTTACTTTATATAATTTACACATTTCTGCCACTTCCTCTGCCCAACATCCTGGGTATGGATTTTTCAACTGATCTTCGGTTATCATTTTAATTAATGTATCCTCATTTGAGTTTAATATATTGTTCATTAGCATTATCTTCTTGTGTCCAATTTTTTCCTTGACTGGCCACACTCCTAATTCAGCTAATAATCGGGTACTACATTTAATTCCTGTTATTTCCCTTAGAATTCTTCCTTGCATTTGTTCCACTTCTTCAGTATCCTTTGTCCTTGTTCTCGTCCATCTTTCCATTCCACAAAATATTGTAGGTACTATTATGGTTTCATACAATTTTATTTTCACCTTCATTAACCAATGGCCCACTGTAGCTGGATCTCCATATCCCTTTAGATCCGCTATCATGAAATTTATCTTATTTTTCTTTTCTATATGCGTTTGGTGATCACCTCTGCTATTGAACCATTGTCCCAAATACTTGTATTTGGGACAGTATTGGGATTGTATTATGTACAATATATTTTCTTCCATAAAACTCGCTTACTGTACATGATGCATTTAAAGCGAAATTGATTTTTTAAATTAGTAATTTGGCAACTTTAAGCAAAATACTCATTTAATATTTTTTTTTAAATTAATTCATAAAAATTCTCTTCCTCCCCAAATAGTTCAAAATATTCCTCAAACTTAAGCTTGAAGAAGCACAGAGCACAGAAAAATATAGTTTAGTTCCTCACTTTTGATTGTAGTACAGTTGATGAGTGAAATGTATATAATTTAATAATAATAGACGCAATTATAGTATAGAACTAATATTCAGTATCGTTTTCTGTATAAGATACAGTCGCTCAAAGAAGTTCGACACTCATTCTATGTAAATTTATACAGATGTTATACCTTAAACGTGCCTAGAAGGAAACTGAGTTAGAGCCAAATGATTAGATATTAAAACTACGAGGGGGTTAATGTAATGATGGGGTTGTTTAACATCTAGAGTTATATGAAGGAGGGGACCTACACCCATACGTGGGATCTGAACCGCGGGTCGCTACATAATCTGGACACAGAGAAACGGTCTCCCAGTCCAACTACTGTACTACCCAATGTCAATTGACTTCGCTGATTGACGAGAAGCGACGTTACGTCATTGCCACGACGTAATCCTATTTCACATTAAACTGAGTGAAGTAAATATTTAATAAAAACCTAACAAACGTACCAAGCATACGACCAACTGGATATTTCTTAAATATGTTATGGTAGTTATTCTCCAAATCTGTTGGCTCATGCTTGTATATGAATTGGATAGAATTGGGTAAATAATGATTTGGAATTGGACGAAAAAACACTGAATATTATACTATGTGTATGGGGGGGGAAGGGGGTTGGGGAAGAGGATATATCTGCGTATTCAAATTCCATTCTCGCTGGTTTTACACCCATCTCCTCGCAGCTAGTCGCTGATGTTATTAGGTATAATACATGTAGGCTTATTTATATGAATTTTTTTTGTAGAACTTCTTTAAGAGACTGTACGTAGAAAGTGTAAGCTAAGATAGTTACATCATTGGATCATACCTATTGTTGTTTAAATGTTAATAGCTTCGTTGAATGGCTTGTCAAGTGAAAGCGATATCTCCTGTTGTACAGTCTAAAGATGTATTATTATATTAAGTTATAAAAGGGAAGCCATTTCCTTAATGGTGAAATTATTAAAATGTTTTAAGAATGAAATTAAAAACAAATTGTTGGACATAACCACTTTTTGCAAACATTCGCTACCATCTTCTTTCTCAAAAGTAGTTTACACCTCATTAGTCAATGAGACTGAAAATGGTCACAGGTTCCAGGTTCCAAAAATGGCTCACTTGATCCTGCGGATCAGCACACGTTTCCGGTGCAGAGCCTCTACACACACACACTCCTATTATCTACTTAAACCTTTACTGTCAACAGAATCTTCTAATTTCCATTATTTTTACAATATAATTTTTGATACTTTGTTTTTTTTATATTCTCTACTCCCATCATCTCCCCAACTGTGTTTCTTAGTTTTTCACAATGAAACGAGTGTCCTGTCGTACCATTCTCTCTCTCTTGCATACTTCACACTTCATGTCCTTGTATTTTCCCTTATAGTTTTCTTTCACCTCTACCATATTTAATCGGATTTCCACTATAATCTTCATATCCTTTTCTTTCATATTTTCAATATATGATTTTCTTTAAATTCATCAATGAATCTTTAGTTTTCCTCTTTATTAGTTCTTCCTGTAAATATTCATTAATTTTTTGTCGTACACTTTCTTTAATTCACTTTTTTTCATCATTTTCAAGTCCTCTAATGTTACTTATATAATTTACACATTTCTGCCACTTCCTCTGCCCAACATCCTGGGTATGGATTTTTCAACTGATCTTCGGTTATCATTTTAATTAATGTATCCTCATTTGAGTTTAATATATTGTTCATTAGCATTATCTTCTTGTGTCCAATTTTTTCCTTGACTGGCCACACTCCTAATTCAGCTAATAATCGGGTACTACATTTAATTTCTGTTATTTCCCTTAGAATTCTTCCTTGCATTTGTTCCACTTCTTCAGTATCCTTTGTCCTTGTTCTCGTCCATGTTTCCATTCCACAAAATATTGTAGGTACTATTATGGTTTCATACAATTTTATTTTCACCTTCATTAACCAATGGTCCATTGTAGCTGGATCTCCATATCTCTTTAGATCCGCTATCATGAAATTAATATTATTTTTCTTTTCTATATGCGTTTGGTGATCACCTCTGCTATTGAACCATTGTCCCAAATACTTGTATTCTTGCACACTTGTTCTATACTTCCCATTTTCTCTTTGTTAATTGTTCTCATTTCAGGTACTTTTCTTCTCATCACATTTATTGTAATTACTGCTCATTTCTCTTTTTTATTATTAAATGTAAATTTTTTTTTATTATTTCCATTGATCTACAATTACTAATTGCTTTTTCTATTACTCCTAAGTTACTTGATGCCTGCATTATATCATCCATAAATATACATGATTGAATTTCTATTTCCCTTATTCTTGTCAGGCATTTATTTACCCATATTATTTACTCTATCTGTGTCCAGTGAGCACAGTCTGGGTCCCAGAGACGTGCCTTGTTTGACTACCTCGTCTATATTTTTTGGACTTGTGTCACCTAAAGGTGTTTTTATTTGTATTGTGCCACTTTTGTTTAAGTTGTATATTAGTAGTGCTTTTTCTGGGCCTACTACTTTTGATGCTTCCTTGATGCAGTCCTTCAACTCAAACTTGTCAAAACATTTTACAGCATCCCTAAACAAAACATATGTATTGTTACCTGATATTTATTATAGTCAGTTATTGCATTCAACGTTAATGTGTGGTCTATTGTTGATTTCCCTTCTATTCCTCCACATTGGTACATACTTAATCCCCGATTCCAGTCACTTCTCTTATTTAGTCTAACTTTCTCAAAAATTTTACTAACTATACTCGTTATGAATATCCCCCTCCTATTACCTATGTCCATTCTGTCACCACTTTTGTAAATTAATATTATTTTCATATTGTTACACTGTTCTGGGATATTGTAAGTCTTAAGAATTACATTGAATAGTTTTGTCAGACTTCTTATTACATCCCATCCAGCATTCTTCATTATACTATTGCTCCATCCTTGTTGGTCTGTTACTTCTTATTTTTTAACTTTCTAATAACATTTTCAACATCCTCATTTGTAATGCTATTTATGGTATGTCTATCCTCTACTACAGCTTTAATAGTTTCCAGGTGTAGTTTATTAATCTCTCCAGCTTTTTTCTCTTCCTTATTTTCTGCCTTATTTGTAATAAGTAGATCATGGTAAAAATCTTCATATACTTTCAATACTTCGCTAGTTTCTTCTACAAATTTTCCTTCTCTATTTTTTATAGCTCCTCGTTCCACCTTTGTATTTCTGTTCATATTCTTTTTAAATTTCCAAAATGCTCCATTATCCAGTCCTCCTCTTCCTTTTAACCGTTCCATTGTCTTAATTATTTTCTTTTGACCTTTTCCTCCTCTATCATCCATTCCTCTATCAAACTCACTCGCGTTCTTGCTTTCTCCTTTTTCTTCTTCACTATTATTCCAGTCATAACTTCTTTTCTTATAAATTCTTTTTATCTTTTTTAATTTCTTTACAATTATATTTTCTGGTACTCTCTTCCACTTAATTAACTGTCTTACATTCTTCCATTATTTCTTGAATTTTGTTTTTCCCACTTCTGAAATGTTGCTTTTTTCCAATAATATTTTTGATTTATTTAAAAAAAAAATTATTTCATTCAATTCCATTAAAGCACCGAAGACATTTTGCGCTGAATTTGCACGTTGAAGCACCTTGTCTATAATATGTAAACCAGGAAAATTTAATCCATTTCAACTTTACAGGCATACTGTAACTATCATAACTTAGATTCCACTCTTACTACTTTTTATAATGATATTTTACTATTTGTAAACAATACATAAATTGAATTACTGTATTAGGATATTTTAGGGACTTAATCCGATTTTGAAAGTACATATAATGATTTGAAGTTTCCAAAAATGAGTATTATTAGTCTCTTGCCTTACAAGGGCCAAATTGAATTCTTATCATACGACACACTTCGCGACACAAATTAAATTGAAAAAAATGGGTGAAAATACGTCCATCGAGTTAATAAAAAAAATAATACAATATATGAATAAGAAATGAATATTTTTATTTATCTTTATCTAGATTAGATAAGTTCTCTGTAGCGTAAATTTTTTTCATTATTTCAATTAATAACCTTTTAACTTAAACCAGAATACCAGTTGTGTCCTTCTGTACAAGAGAATAAGAATAGCAGCGTTTTTAATGTATGTAACTCTCTCTGTTCAAGTAACATTCTGTACCATTTTCTCAATCTACATCACGTAGCTGTAGGCCTTCAAGCCTTTGATAACACGTTTGGGTCATCAAGAGTGTTATCCAATGTGAATTAACAATATTAATTCAGGGTTTTTTGTCATGAAAATGCTTGCTTGCTTTTTAACAATTTTTTTTTCTGTTATACATCTCTGAGAAATACTTAAATGAGATGACTCTATGAACATTGAGAACACACTGAATGATTCATCGGCTTTCATTTTACTTTGTCACAACAGATAATGTCATTTTTACGAGAAGTTGAGTTTTTAACTGAAAAATAACAGAAAATTAAGCGTTTCTTTCAGTCTCTTTCACGTAGATAAGTTTCTTGAAGATAATTTGAGTTATCTTATTCTTTTTAAATTTCGTAGATAATTTTAATAGGTAGTTTTAATATAAACTTAGTTTTTAGCTGGGAATGTTAAATTTTTTTTTTTTAAATATTCCTAGCTTGATTCTGGTATAATGAACAGTTCAGAAACATGAATTACCATTTTAGGCCATTTGGACAAAGCACTCTCATCGTGCTTGGCGATCGCAAAACCTCGTCACAATTTAAGGAAAGGGTCAATGCCCTTCCCCCCTGCAGTGCCCCCCAGGGGAAGAATAGATGTCTCCGAAGAACTGCCTTTAAATGACCGTCTCATTGATTGTGCTAACAGAGTCGCTGAATGGCACTTGCAGAGGGGATCTCCGATCACAGCGGCGTGTTCTCTTCTAGCCGTGGATAACATTGAGGTGACGGAACGTTACAGGTATTTACTCTGGTTCACGTAGCAAAGTCACTGTTAAAATACAGATTTACTCCGGGAAAGAGGAAGAAAGACTTGCTGACAAAATATTGAAAGATATCGATTGGTTTGTAATAAGGCATCACGGTAAAAAAGGTTCAAAGAGTTAGTTTTTATCTTCACATTGAGAGATTGAAAGGGAATTCGGTAGTTTTCTTCGTTTAGCAATTCGCTTTCCACCGCAAGCGCCAAGGTGTATTCCATATTAAATGTTTAGCAACGACTAATTGAGGGATAAGTGTAAAACTGTTCAGTTCGAAAAAGTTTTGACTCGACAGAGCAACAACCTTTTTATGAAATGAAAATTCGTCGAAAAGCCAAATTACCCAAACTAGCTAAACCTGCGGTGCTGGGGCCTTCGGGCCCAGTAATTGGGGGGGGGGGGGGGGGCTGGAGCACAGATATGATCACAGTTGCTTAGTAGAATTTTATTTTGAACATGTATGAACCAAGTACGAGTACTTACGGTTTACTTCAGTACTTCATCGAAGACAACACTATTTGTGAGTGTTCCAGATTTATCTCTGGGCTTTTGTGCTGATGATAGGATGTTCAGATTTTCCACACGGCTCGTAGCCACATACAATTGGCCATGGAGGTCACTCTTCAAAGAGATGCCAATTTTTTTCTAATTTTTTGTGTTTACGTTCCATTATCCTTGACTATGATGAAAGACTGCAGCAACAAATATTTTTTTTATTATTATTACGGGCGGCAATGTGAAGCTCAAGATTTTCATGACTGCGTTCTTTTCTATAGTTTTATTGACCAAATAATTGAACCGACAGTAATTGAGGGGCTGCAGACTGTGTGATGTACCCATTATTAACAAAGGACAAAAACTGTTTTTATGCATTCCATTCAAAGTAGATGGTCTATCATTGTGTTTAGCACAGAAAAAAAATTGCTTTTATTTGTTTCATTCAAAGTACCAAAATTGTAAGTTTTTCTCATTACTCGATAATGCCAATGGAATCATATAATTTCTAGCGTAATTAAATAAATAAATTTCTAAAAGTTCCATTTATGTTTCCATGCCTATTTTTAACATTTTTAAGTGTTAACAAATTTTTTTTTAGCTCAAAACAATAATTTAGGACAAAGGGTTAAAATGACTGACCTTAATTTTAAGCCACTATTTTACAGAGAGCCCTGCAGATCCTAATTAGAGGACATGAAATTGACCTCGTGGTTGTGTTGGGACAGCTGTTGAATGGCAGTAAGGTTTTGAATGACTCAAAGAGAGAGAAACTACGTAAATTGGTTGACTTGGCAAAACAGTACTTGGTCTACAGAGCGCTCAGAGTGTCATCGACAGACGTGGCTTTAGATTTAGCCAAAACGCTTCCAGATGTAAGTCTCTTGGCACTTGGATGGTAATTACTGTATATTTATTAAAACAAACAAACACAGCTCCTGCTACGAATTTTAAATTAATAATTTTCTAGTTATTTTCTTTAAAGTTTGTACGGAACAATGGAGCGTTTCCCTATAAACGAAGTGGACACACTGAGGGCTGGGGTTCGACTCCTGATGGTGCTTGTTATTAATAACACAGGCCTGCGAATGAAACTTTGTAAGAGTTTTCTTACTAATAACTGATTTTATATAATTCAACTACGCTGATTTCGAATAAGGTGTCCATTTTTTTTCTATCACGTAAAGATTTTCTGTAAAGTGGAAGGGAAAAAACAACAACAACAAAAATATATTCATTTCAATTTACATTAGGTACCTATTTCTCTGTTATACTAATTACAAATGTAAATAACTTTAAAAAGAAGACTATTAACGTCAATTACATATTCATCTTTATTTGTCCTGAGTTTTCTTGTGAGAGCTATGCCTTTTAGTCTCGAATGTACGCGCTGTTCCTTTTCTTTTATGTAATCTGGAGTATCCCGTTTCAACATCCAGCAGTAATCAGCCATCATGCTGATGTCCCACCTTCCCTGATATCATCTCTCCATTTCTTTGATGTCTTGGTGAAACTAAGCATTTATAGGCAGTAGTTTTTAATCAAAATTTAATGAAAATTACTTACATATGTAATATGACATTTTGTGAAAAGTCTGTACGTGATGGCGAAAAATGAATATTATTTTCGGAATCAGCGTTCAAAAATTACTATACAAGTGATTAAATATTTCGGACAACAAAACCATCGCAGGTCTGTGTATAATCTAGGAGTTATCGCAATGGGCCACATTAGTCTGGCCTGAACGTTGTGCCAGTTTTGGCCCCTCACTGATTATTATGTCCTGAGCACCACTATAACAGTTTGAACATTAGACGAATTACTTTGCCTCTTAATATTCTTTCTGATTCTTACTTTTAATTAAAGCTCTTAATACACCCGTGTTACCTCTCTAAAAAGTTGTTAAACTCTTCAATTAATGTGGGATAAAGCATTAAATTAACTCGAGTTTCAGGTAACTCCAAGTGGAAATAATTAGAAAAAAAACTGTTATTTGTTCCTTTAACGTAAACATATCAAATTTGTTTCCATTGGTGAAATATTGTTGTGGTAATTTTTAAATCGTCTTTTAATTTAGCCACTCGGTGTTATGAGGCCTCTTGTAGCATAAATTTAATGCCTTAACCAATAATTTACCTGTGTCTTAAGAGTTACAGGAATTTCTTAATATTGAGGTATCTCTAACATACTTACCATAGGCCTACATTTATACAGTTAGGTCAGCTCATACACAGGTGGTTTTATTAATTTCTAGAAATATGTATTGAAACGTCTTTTCGTTTAAGGGCGAAGACCAAGTCCTTTTGAAGGCAGAAATCGTTCTTTCCTCCATTGGAAGTTCGGAGGAGAAGGAAACCCTTCATAGTGAAGCGGGATTTCTATCCACAGCTGAGTACCAGGAATGTCCCTTCGAAACCCCTTTCGAAGAGGTATTGTACAATCTTCTCTCTAACCAACCTCAAAAAGGAATTGCGAGAGGGCTTCAATTTCTAAAAGGTATGCAGATTTGTATATATGAGGCCTTCTGAGGAAGGAGTAGCTAAGCGACAAAAGTGGAAAAACGCCAGAAAACGCAGGTAAAGTTGTACCAAATTTGAAAGTGTCGTAACTTTTAAGATTTAAAAAAATTCAAAAGTTGTCACTTTCAAATTGGTACAACTTTGCGATTTCTGGCATTTTTTTAATTTTGTCCCTTAGCCACTTCTTCCTTGAAGGCCCCCTCATATATATACACAATAATGTATTTTTAAATTCATTATTTTTGTGTAAATGTTTCTGGTTTTACATTTCTCTCAAAATATAACTTTGTCGAATAAGTGTTTATTGAAGAATGACAAAAGCTGTGAATTCAAAGCAATGCACGCCGTTTATTAAATTTTTTATTTGTAGAGAGCATAATGGACGTCAAAATCGACGATCCTTTAGTTTGGAAGATCGTAAGGCTTCTCCAAGCAGTTCCTTTGGGTCCCTCCGGTAAAGGAACCTTGAGTGCCCGAGCGGACTTCAAGGCGTCTGTGCTTTCTATTTCAGCGTTTTTTGGAGCGGTGAAAGCAGCTTTTCTCGGATACATATCTGTCGTTCTTCCTCTTCTAAATCACTCCCTGTAAGTTTAAACAATTTATACACAATTTTCTCATTTAAAAAAGTTACGAAAATAACAAAGGTAAAGACGGTATCCACGATGCTCATTTCTTTATTACGTGAAGGTGAATCCAAGCATAAACGGCCTGCTTAACCTTACCTGATGGTAGCAAACCCAACGCCGTAGCCGCTGAACTACCGGTCGCTCACGAAAGCAGTAACAAAACTTGTATATCTGAAGTAGCATCGATACAGATGTTTTAAGGGAATTGGAGTTTTATGCCTAATATTCTGGCATTGAAATTACCAGTATTTGACGTTCAAATTTGGAATTTAGCAGCATAGTAAACATTTCCAAGCTGGAGATGTGTTTCTCAGAATTTAGACCTTCATTGCAATAAAAAAAATGTATTTTACCATCGACTTATAGTTACCAAACTTAAATAACTTTTTTCTTAATCCATTCCCGACACTTCTGTCAAGTTTAATTGCGATTCTTGTAATGGTTTATGAATTGAATTCGCAGTTGAAATTACATTGCGCGAACCTTGACTTGCCGTTGAGCTTCAGTTTTTATCTTGCTCAAATTCAGGTGGTTTCTGCCTTGGTTGGCACATCTTTTGTCACGTTTATTCGAAATCTACTTATGTTTTCGAGTTTCCTTACCCCTCCGCTTCACGGACTAGTCATTACAGTACCTTTTTCGTAATGTGGTGAGGGTAATAAGGTTGTGAATTAGTTGTGTATGGGAGTGGAAATATATGTTAATTTAGATTCAAGAATTATTGCATGTTCCAGATTGCTCTTAGATAAATATAATCCATCGGACTTCGAATTCTTGAGAAAAGAAATTCTTCAAGCAAAAGGGAAGTAAGTATCGAGAGATCGTCATAGTCTAGTTATTTAATTAACGAAGTTACTTTGACCATTTGATTGTCTTCATTCAGATTAAAGCTACACCCATTTCAGTGTGTTTACATAGTATAACGACGTTATTAGTATAGTCATACTCTTAAACTCGGCCTCCTTTTTATATAAAATTATGTAAAATGGAAGTGTCTAATTGGATATAGTTTATAAAGTGATATTAAATAAATGAATTCGTGTATTCGCAGATGGGAAGATGGAGAGACATCGTTGGGTTACGAGTTTTCAGAAATTTCCACAGAATGGATAGACTTTGGGGAGACTCGCGTCTGTGGGTCCAATTTACCGAGACATTCGGACAACTTTGTTTGCTGCATTACTCACCAAATCATTAAGGTGAAAGTATACTGCTTAGGAGTGCGTATAATTATTATCCAGTAATTCGAAATGTAAACATGTCAGTTTTGTAGTAAGTGGAAGAAGGTTAGAAGTTACTGTAGCTTCAAGCTGTAACATGTAGTCAATATGAGGTCAGTGTAATCGCTAAGATTTTCGTGTCAGCATGTTGGACATTTGTTTCTACACTAGACAGGAAACGGCAGCATAGTCGGGTTCATATGAACTCTTGTTTCACACCTTTAGGCCAAGGCTATGCGAGCGACTTTGTCGCTGCATCAGAGTTGTAAGGTGTCGCAAACTACATGGGCTGCGACAAGTTGCCGAGATATTTTCGGTTTTAGTGCCCAGTGGTAGTGACAAAGTCGCTCGTGTAGCCTACCGCACTTGGAACAGTACAACGTAGCCGGATGCAACGGAGAATAATTGTCGCAGTGACTGTCTGCCGTTGTAGTTTGCCCCATAGGAAATAATAGTACCTATTCTTTGCGATTTGTCGTTACAACTACGTCGCAGCAACAAAGTCGCTTGTATAGCCTTGGCTTTACACGTTCCTCACCCATCTCGTCAAAGTAAAGCATTTTAAAGTTAGCTACTTTTTGTGATCGTTATTTACAAAAATATATTTAAGTGATATGGTCAAAGCTTACCTGTACCCAGTTAGTTCACGCTCGCATTTTAACATATAAATAATTTCATACATTGTTGGACAGAAATGTTTAAGCCAGCAAGAGTATAACATTTACTTCAACCTCACGAGCCACTTACATTTTGAGTGCGGCTTCACAAATTAGAACCCCGACTTTAGATGGCTATGGTATCTTCGTTAATATATAGTCTTCCTGGCTCTTCATCGATTTCACGAAAGTGTACAATTTTGTAGGAACGTGGCTTAACTAGATATAGGTAGTTTTTGATATGACGCTAAAATTAAATAATTTTGAACTAAATTATTGTTTACTTATTAATACTGAAAGTTTTCCTTCATATTAAAATATCGCAAATGTCGACTTTACAAAAGTAGTTTGTGTAAATACACATTTTGGTAACAAAAGTCATTGAATTTTTTTTTCTCGTTTTATTTTGTGTTCACATTTTTGACATTTACCAGAAAGTAAAGATTCGATTTTCCCCACAGGGTCCTGGGTACTTTCTGGAAGACGATGCTTCTGTTCTCGGCCTCAACGATGCCTTAATGTGGGCAAAAGTTCATCCTTTCTCTCCCCTTGGCACAGGCTATCGACTTAATCCATTTTAACCTCTTTTTTGGCACTCGCAACCGAGTTTACTTCATTAGTTAAGTAAAATTAGTCGAGACATTAGAAACAAGTTTTTCGCAAGAAGACACGTTGGTTACGAGATATTTTTTTTTTTTTTACTAAATGCATAATCGTAACTAGCATACACTAAACCTATCCATTTAGTGGCTACTGCTACTGAAAACAGTAACACTTATGCTTGTTAAGTATGAAATATTAACCTTGAATTAGACATTACACTCAACATTAGCCATTTAGTTAATACCCTATGTACAAAATTATTCATAGTTTTTCAGGCATACGAGATAGACACGTAGTACCATTCATTTAATTCTTGACAAAAAAAAAAATTGCAGTGTCAAAGCATTCTAACTTCTTGCATTGTGATATTTGAGTGAAGTTTCTAAACTTTACTGTAGTATAGTATACTTCTACGCGCATTTACCTAGCTATTAAGTTAAACAACAGAGGTCTATTATGAACTTAACTTTAGTAATGAACAATCAAAACGCACCGTCACCGACCAGGCTAACCTGAAGTGTATCGGATACATTATTATAACTTAAAACGTACAGTATATTCGAAGTAAAAGTCGGTAGCAGGGTATTTCTTAGCACAAACTTGGTCGTTTCTTTCATTAGAACTTACTGTATTTTAGGGTTTGGTTACACGACTCGTATCAAACACTACCTGTGGGCCACGTGTGGCCCAGATGGTGAAAACGTAATTGAAATCAACTGTACGAGGTAATGTGGGTTTCCTGTCCTAATTTGTTGTACAGATTGATTTTTATTAGTTTTCACCAGAATTATGTAGCTTGAAGTACGATATTAGTTTGAACTGAACACAATACCCTCTAATAAATACAATTTACCCTTTCACTCAATCTTACTAAGTTTCTATACATTTTTGATCCGTTGACCTCGTTCACAGGAAGGGTAAATGGCCCTCAGGTCATGAGTTTGACTTAATTGAATCCTATAGCAATTCACTAATATAAAACCCTACAAATACAGGGGGGGGGTACTTGTAGGGTATCCCCCCCCCCCGCCAATTGACAATATTTTCGTTAAAACTAACGAAAATATCACGACTTAACCTAACCAATTATCAAGGGCGTACAGTTCATCTATTAGATTGAATGCCCGGCTAAACTGGGCCATTCAAACCAATCCTTTGCACAATTTAATTGCTGCTTTTTCAGTCAGAATGAATTTACTGCGACTTCATGCTATTTGCCACGACGACAAGTCAAGCGTCACATTGTGCAAGAAAAGGCTATCGTCCACCAAAAGCGGTTGTGTGGAAATGGGCATGAAATGGGATTATCAGTAGGGATGCAGCATAGATGGCGGTGCAGGATTAGAGGTTGTCGCCAAGAAAAAGGTTTACGGACGGACAATTGGCTTCAGGGATCAAGACTACCGTTACAAAAAAATTGTACTGTTGGGCACATAAAATGACGTCGATCACGTTCTGCGAGCAAGTTAGAAAAGAGCGCAACGATTAACTGGAATAACTACACGAGAGAAGTTTGCGCAGCAGAACTCTTGAGAAACCAAGCTCCAATAGGTGGTCCTAACACAACAGTGGAAATAGAAGTCTTTCTACTCGTCGAAAGTACGTTGGTCGTGTACTTCCGCAACAATGGGTTTTCGGCGGCATTTGTAGGGAAACTGGACTCTTTTGTATGTTCTATCTGATCGCTCTGATGCCACTTTATTACCGATAACACAAGCTATACTGTCCGGTACGACAGTTGTATCGGACGAATGGCGAGGATATAGCCAACTACACATGTATTATTTGCATAATACGGTAAACCACAGTATTAACTTTATGGACCTAACTACTGGGGCACATACCCAAAATGTGGAAAGGATGTGGCGCTCTGCAAAAGGCAACACGGCACACCCCGCCGAATGCTAGATTTGTATGTGTGTGAATACCTGTGGCGATCCAGACTACATGGTGAAGATCCCTTGGTTCAATAGTTGCATTTTGGCTTCCAGAGTAACAAAATTTTTAAACTTTGTATCTATGCGTCATAGTAAATACTATTCCAGAAACAACGTTAATTAATAATGGATCAACTGTACGCCCTTGATAATTGGTTAAGTCGTGATATTTTCGTTAGTTTTTACGAAAATATTGTCGAAATTAGGGGGGAGGGGGGGGGGAACGCCGAATTTTTTTCAGTTTATAATAATAGACCCTTAATGAAGATTACAAATGTTAGTATTTTCCAGTTGGCTGAATGAAATCTAAATTAAATATTTCGCTGCATATTCAATAAATAACACTCGGGGCATACATCTTACTTCAGCAGAGCACCGAATTACAGAATTCTTAAAATTTACCAAAGTGTAATAGAACAGAGATTCACATTATCTTGAATCATCAGCAGTTAGTGACGCAACTTTAAATCCTCGGATCGGTCTAGAATTCAAATATGATTCACAATTATGTAAAACTTGTATTGGAAACTTAAAACAGACTACTTTTGCTAAGATTCACACTATACACTCGGGAAAATTAAGAAACATTTTCTTAGATCTGTCCAGTTACATTAACCAACATCTGTCAAATCTGGCTATCGTCATGTTCCTAACCTTGCAAATATTGAAATTTTTTGCGACGCCATATTAGGAAGTTCGAATGTGTCCAAAATGTATTGTAAAGTTGTCAGCTATCATGGCGAGACATCTACAGTATCCTCCTAGAATAAAAAGACCACTATTCAAAAACAACGGAGTGGACACGTGCCACAGTCCCCCAACTGAAGCATGCCATTTGAAAAAAAAAAAAAAAATTTTTAATAGATATATAACCTTATAAATTAAGATGTCCTTCTAGGAAAGCTGACCTCTGGTTCGTAGAGTATCAAAAGCCTGCCCATACCATAACATTACCACTGAAGTTCAGTGGCCTGCACCAATTTGGGATTGCGCACATCTCCACAGGTTTTCGTTCTCCTGAAGCAGACTGCTAAAACTAATCAGATCTGTCCTTCATTTGTATGGACCAGTCGCGTCGTTTTCGCTTAGTCTCGGAGAGCATCGAACATGGAGCTGGGTAGAGGCCGAGTAGCTAGACGGAAGCAATTGCTCTCTCAGACTAAGAGGGAATGATAAGAGTGGTCCATGCAGATGAAAGACCAGTCTGATCAGTTTTGTTACTTTGTAGTCTTCAGATGACATTGCAGCAATTTGCTTCAGGGAGACATCTGGGTATGGAGAACCTGTGGAGACGTGTTCAACCCCAAATTTGTGCAGCCCATTCTGAAACTCGGTGACTGGGGGGGGGGGGCCCAGGTATTTCGTAATAAAAAAATTCCGAGAGTAACACTTGTTCACTCCGTTACCGTAGGAGCGTATTTTAAGTCCAGCAGGGCAATGTAGTTCAAAATGTTTCCTTACCAAAGAAATTTCTTTAACAAATTTTAAAATGGTGTCAAATATTCGTAGAATTTCCCTGCAACGTATGAGCGCAATTTTATTTTTTCTAGAATGTATATTCGAGTTTATACTCCTGGTTATATATATAAAACAACCCTCTTGTTAAGCACTTATTAATAAATTTAAGGATTTATATTAAAGTGAACTGAAATTTGCAGATGCTGACACTTATTAATGATAATGTGAATAGTCCTTTAGCCTTACGATTCAATCACTTACACATTACATATAGTGTGATCATTATTCCGTTTTAACACTACATCTTAGCAATTATTTTTATAAAGTCAACGAAGATAATCTTAAATCATGCCAAAGTTTGGCATGAATTCAAATAAACCTCTGGTTAGTCTCAGTGACAAACACTTGTGTAGTGTTCATTAAATAAATCTTAAGTTTTTCTTATACTGTGCACAAGTTGTTTATTAATGCACGTCATGAAGTAGAGAGTGGCACACTATAAACAGGAAAGTTCCTAAAGTATTCGAACACAACCTAAATTTTTTTTTTTTTTTTTAAACAACGTTAAATAAAATGATTAACATTGGTCGAACAGTGTATAGGGTTAGAGAGTCCGTACGTTGCCGGTTAGTATCCATGTGGTTTCCAATTTGGAACTAAATTCAAAGAAACCTTCCCTTAGCTTACTTTGACACAAACTTGTTAAATTTTGTCGTATGGAACTTTACTGCTTACAGTGAATATATACAAAATATAAGACTTGCTTATGTATAATTACAGGGTTTATAAAGTAATGATTTTTTTATAATTTTTCATTGTGAACATGGGTGCGTTTGCCGGAATATAACACTACGAAGACTATAATAACGCAAAGTATAACGAGCTTATATAGGCTAATTTTAAAGTGTCTTACATTACATTTTTCCTCAAAAAAGATCTGAATCTTTTTATCTTTAACAACTTGTGTAAGAATTGTTACTCCTTACCAAAGATTAGTTTTCCTAAACGATATAATACATTTCTTAATTATACACTACATTATATATTTTTTTAATTATGACATTTTCCAAAATATAATTAAAGAAAAATCAATGATTTAACTTTCATTCATAATGAAAAACGTAGTTGTGAAGGATGATTTCTTTTCACAGTAAAACTTGCCGAAATTCACCTTTCGATATGAGGGTTCGGGCGAATAGAGGCGAATCAACCAAAATCCCGAATGGTTAATTCGCCCGAGCGCCTCGTATGACGTGACTAATTCGGAATGTGTGTAATTATCAGCCTACAACATTTTAGTTGAAAGTGATTGGGTTTTACTCGCAATGTTTCGGGTTTTGAAGAAACTTCCAAGTATTTCTATACATCACAGGAATCGAGGTCAGGTTAGAGGAGACCATGCAAGACCACATTCATGAAGGTAGGAGCGGACGGAGGGTTACCTGTTAAAGCTTCCGAGCCAAATGTTTCTTACAAAAATGTTCAAAACGACTTTCTGTATAGGGTCTTGAGCCGTCCTACTGAAACCAAACTGTCTAATTCAGTGGTTCCCAACCGGTTTTGGCTTATGGCCCCCTTAGGAACCTTATTTTTTCCTGTGGCCCCCATAAGCATTATTTTCAGTAGGTAATATGCAGATTTAACTCTATTTTACAAAATAACATTTTCTTGTGGCCCCCTTTAAATGTGCCATGGCCCCCAGGGAGCCATATGGACCCCGGTTGGGAAACACTGGACTCTAATTCACCGTTTTAGCCATTAAGAACCAGAATTTGTTTTTGGATAAAGTAAACAATTTGGTACATTTTTCTCAGTGTGGAACTGAAAAACGCCGAAGACTCGTCAGAAATTACGATGGTCAGACTGGTCAATTTCATTAAGAGGACACTAACCATATTGTGTACCTGTAAAAGAGTAGAAGAACCATTATCCTTCCACAATAACCATGTGAAGCTTCGTAACCACCCACTGATTTCTAATTTTTTGGAAGCGTGGCAGAATTAAAGTGTTTATGCATATTACTTAGTTCCAAAATTATTAAAATTAATAAATGGTGCGCAGACAAAAAATGAAAAGCTATTCGGATTCTTTCGTGTATTTAACAGTACACTTCGTCAGGGAATGAAGATATGGTAGAGAGAATATTCTCGTATACTATATCTGTATAGCGTAAACAAAATATTTCCGAGATAAAATGTCCATTTTTATTCTTACCACCCTCTCGATGAAATAGAATTTTTTCTTCAGTGTTCTTACAGCATTAAGAGTTTAGATTCCGAGTTATGCAATATTATGAACGGTGGTGGTAAACCATCATCTTCCATTTCTAGAAATTTGTACAAGAGATCTGACCTCTTAAAAGAATGAATAATTTTTTTTGTAAGTAAAAAAAATGCTATTAAATCTCGCCCAAATACTGCAGTTTGTCTATTCTATATGAGATTCATTCATAGGCCATATACGAGAAAAATTTGAGATGGAGTAAAACGGCCTAAATATATCGAGAACCGCGGATGAATTAATTATTGAAGGAAGTTTAACCATATGTATAGATCTAAAAATAATTAGGAAAGCTAAAATTCTAGTAAATAAAGATAATTGAATATTTCAGACTACATTTCTATACTTTGTAAATAACTAATAACAGTTTGGAAATTTGTGAAATGGACCATAATTAAATACTATTTTCCCTTAATCAGTACTTGTTAATTTTTTACTGAGCCCTCAACTTTGTTTATGCTGTAGATATTACATACATACACATATATAGAGGGTGTCCCAAAGTCTAAACTCAGGGAATATACTTTTTTAAAGTGAAAAACATTTCTAATGACAGTTCTACATACTTCAGGAAAAAATACCCTGATCGGTCAGTATACCGATCAAGAGGTGGAACTGTTATTGCTACACGTTTCCGGAAAAAGCCAGAGGGAGGCATGTTCGTGAAATAACTGAACATGCCTGCCTGCCTGCCTCTGGCTTTTTCCGGAAACATGTCACAATACTAGTTCCACCTTTTGATTGGTATACTGACCCATCAGGGTACTTTCTTCCCTGAAATATGTAGAACTGACATTAAAAATGCGTTTCAATAACCCCCCATGAGTTCAGACTTCTGGGACACCCTGTATATGCGCTTCTGGCGTTCTCCCTCCATTCCCTGATGAGGTATTACTAAATACACGCAAGACCTTTAAATAATTAACTTTGTAAGCATACATACACACACTGCAAGACTTTAAAACTGCTTTAATCAGATTGTCCTGATAAGGAGTCTGTTAAAACGAACACATTAATCTTTAATTCCTACTTTAAGTATTTAACATCCGTGGTTTTAATACATACAAATTTTATTTCTTTTTTCATTCAAAATTAATTTTAAGGACTAAACACGCGTGCCTTTTTTTTTTTTCATGTTAACAGTAAAAAACAATCTGTTACTGAATAAAAGTTGTTCTGATCTCTCTACTCTTTGTTAAACTTATTTGATAAAAAAAAACCGTTATTGAAGAATTTATAAGTTTTGCTCGTTCTATAAAGCAAATTCGTTGGTGCGTCTGTTAATTCACCTTTGACGAATTTTTTTTTTTTTAAATTAGTAGAAAACATGATCGCTTAGAAATGATGCGACACCCTAATACTGCTCGAGAGATAATGAGACACTCGCGTTTGCAAAGAAATTAAATTTCTATAATCAAGTATTATAAGTTTGTATTGAAAGATTGATTTTCAATAGAAATTAATGGCGAACAATACCAGATTTTAATCACCAAATTGACGAACCAAGAGTGAAATAATTAAGTTTATACAGGGTATGTATAAAGTAACGCAAGTGAAGAGAAATCCAATTTGATTATATTAACACGAGTGAACATGGACAAGTAATATTTATTACATGTACTTTTTAACCGTATATTCGATAAGGTTTATAGGTGTTGAAAATGTTTTTACAAGTTAAAAAAGTGCAGGGTGTCTGAAAACCGTCACCCTTTTTTTTAATTCTTCTTGCTCTTAAACGAAAAGGGATATGAACACATTCCTTTAATTGAAATGAAGCTTACTTATTTCCGTTTACTCTGTATGGAGCTTTTCAATTTTGCAATAAAGTTAAAGTTCAACGTAGGCTCCAGCATTGTCCACACACTTCTGTAACCTTACCAGTACAGTTTCAACAGATTTCCTCAAGAAGTCGCGTAGTACAGAAGCAAGAACATCACGAATTTTATTTCCAAGTCAATCAATGGTCCTTGGTTTTCATTTGTACACTTCTTTGGCCCAGCCCCACAATGTCGGATGGCGTTAAATCTGGACTTCGAGCAGGCCATTCCGTTGGCCCTCGACGACCTAACCACCGTCCGGAGAAGTTATCTAAACAGGCACGAACGTTAATGCAAAAGGTGGTGGAGACCCATCTTGCATGAAGAGCAATTCTCCAGCATTTTCTCACTCAGGTTACAGAAATGCGTGGACAATACTGGAGCCTAACGTTGAACTGACTTTGTATTAAAGCTTTTCAATTTTGTAATAAAGTGAAAAGTAAGAAATAGGCTTCATTTCGGTTAAAGAAATATTTTCTTATCCCTTTTGTTTAGAAGTAATAAGAATTTAAAAAAGAGTAACTTTCCAGACATCCTGTAGTTTAAATCAGTTCAAATTGGACTGGTCTGTTCACTTGCGTTACTTTATATACACCCTGTACTAAAGGACAAATTTCACAGGAAAAAGATTCAAAGGCCTTTCGTGTATTTAGCAGTACACCTCGTCGGGGAATGAAAGGTGATGGCTGATAGAAGATTATAAGCGTGTCCCCAAAAAAATGCCCCCATTTTTATTTGCCTGTTATTTTATATGGATATATATTCAATTGTTGATTTTTTCTTCAGGAAAGATAAAACATCAAAATTTTATTCTTTCATTACTTTAATATTGTACATTGAAACTGTCTTTCACCATGTCATACCTGCATTACCCCAGATTCACATTGGTTTTAGCAGGATGGAGCCCCACCCCCCAAAAGAACTGTACTGTAAACATATATGCAATAAAAACTTAACTGTCAATGATAAATGGTCAAAGAAAAACTAAAATCAGTTGGTATTTTACTAGGGTGACAAGACATTGTGGACACCCTGTACGTCAAACGGGGAAAACTTTGAATGTCTACAACGGCATAAATGTGTTTATAGAACCACGAACACTCCAGTATTGTTTAACCACCTGTATACATGTAATCCGTATTAAGTGGGAACGTTCTAAAATTTAGCAAAAAAAAAAAGATTACTGGAAGGAACATTCTAGAATGGGCATTTATATTTTAACAACAGTTTGAGAACTTTTAAAATAAACTATCTCCTCAGTATTTTTCCCTTAATCAGTCCTTGTTAATTTTTGCTAATCCCTCTTATTTTGTTTACGCTGTACAAAGATCCAGTATATAATATGTTCTACTACTAGCCATCTTCCTTCATTCCCTGACGAAGTGTACTGCCAAATACATGAAAGGACTGAATCGCTTTTCATTTTTCCTCGTGGGTTTGTATTCTCCCAGTAGGGAAATAAAGTGAAAGCAGCAATTTGGGAATTAGACTTACTATAATTTAATCTAGTTTACCAGTGATGTAGGACTCGAGACCATCTCGGTCATGGTGGTCTCTACATCACCTGTAGTTACACAACAGATGAAAAATCCCAATACCAATTTTGACGAATTTTTAAATTTGTTAATTTGCAGTGTATTTATTGCTTTATTCTTAAGTCATTACAGCCCTAATCATACCATATTCATACCAAGTGTATTATCAGTTCTCAGTTAACGAACACTTTATGCACACGAGATTAATTTCACTAGTCACGCGTCTTGGGGTTATAATACCAATCATGGATATCTACAGGGTATTTCACTATGTTCTGTTACCCCTTTTTATTTTTACACACTACAGTGACTAATAACTAAAATGTGTGGAATTAGAGTTACAGTTTGGTTTAACATTTATACCTGTACGTACCCAGCGGACCGGTGTAAGCACCATCATTCTCTGGCAGAGAATCCGTCGCCATGTTCGCGTCACATCTTCCTTACCACGGGTGGAATGATTATGCGAAACGTATCATTGACTGCTTGTTTCAGCTCCGTTGAGATATGTTTTACAACTTTTTCTATCATATATATTGTGGGGGGGGGGGGGGAGTAACAGGACACTGAACATCTTGTATGACAACTTATTTCTGCAACACTAAATTCCTTTGGCCTAGTCGCCCTTTATATACATATAACCTAGGTTACTAAGTTTTTAATAGAACTTACCCATTTCATTCAATCATTAGTCTTACAGCTACTAACGAAACGTCAGGTAGATTGTTCTACTTGCGGACACTCCTGAGAAGCCTCTGCTGTCCTTGTCATAAGACTCATTTTGTGTCAGTTTGCAGCCTTTACACAGAAGCCCTCGAGTTTTCCGAATGACATTTTATCTCCCACACTAGTTTGTTGGTCACTGCATACCTCTACACCTAACAAAACTGGATTTACTGCCAGACCTCACTTGATCCTTGCGTGTCCACTGCTGCCCTTAAATAAAATTCGTAAATACATTTCACCTGGTCACAATTCTTATACCCTACCATTTATTTACCCAGTCATCTCAAAAACGTGTACATATTAATGAACTGATTCTTTACATCACAATTTACATAGTTTATATTCTTAAGAGACATTCAAAATCTAAATTTGAATTCCTGTTTAATTTACAACAGTATGAACAAAGATTATAGAGAGGGGTGACAAAAGTTAATAGATACCACGAAGATTGTCCTCAAGGACAAATGGCAAAGTTTATCACTGCAATGTCAGAACGTGTCAGTTTTACACAAAGCAAAGGGTAAAGCAACACCATTCTAAATATATTTATTTACTAAATGTTTTTATTTATTGACTTATTAACAATTCCAAAATTACAGGAAAAGTGAAGACGTCTATTTACTTCTGTCAACCCTCTGTATATACAAGCGAAGATATTAACCATATCTTCCAGTTTAACGCGTCAACTGAATATTAAGTCTTGCCACCAAGCGTATGGAATGGAAACTAAACTTTAAGCAAATTCAAACTCGGATGATTTAGAAATATATTACCAAAAACAGAGAATATCACAATCTTTAAAAAATCCTATACGCTTACTTTATTAAGTGATCCTACATTTGATTACATATTAAACTACAACAAACATTGCAATTTAAATTGACTTATTTTTCGTATATAATTTAGTTTCCAAACACGCTATAGCAGGAAAAAAGGTTAACACAAAGTGGACGAAATTTCTTTTGATATAAATCCTCTGGTCTAAACCACAATTTGCTGTTCAGTTGGTTTGGGCCTATTCGCCGATTCAATCTATGCCCAAACTCCTGGGGGGTACGTCGTAGCCAATGTCGTAACACCGCTTCCCGTTGATCAGCGAAGTTAAGCGATATTGGGTCGGATAGCAGTTGGGATAGGAGACCATCCTCCACGTCCAGATTATGTTGGAACTCGTGGTTTGGATCCCACGTAAAACTGTAGGTTCCCGAAGCGAAGGAGGTTAAACAACCCTCACTAATTCTTGGCCTTAACCAATACAAGTAGTGTGGCAGAAGTAGGCCAAATGCCTATCTACAGTAGTAGGGCGCACCTAAAGCAAAAAGCACCCCTATGTAATTTATTTACGGTCAGATTTTGAAATTTTCAATATACTGTAGATGTTTCCAAGGCGGACATCAGAATAACGCACACCATTTTTGAAAAAAAAAAATTGAAAATTTAAGATTTCTAAAAAAAACCGGGCACATAGTTGACCTAACCGGGCTTTCAATGTTATTCCGATGTCCGCCATTGAAGGCCGGGTTAGGTCAACTGTGTGCTCTTGACAATTGGTTAGGTTAAGTTGTGTTATTTTCGTTAGTTTTAACAAAACATGAAAACCACGACTTAACCTAATCAGTTGTCAAAGGCATACAGTTAACCTAACCAGGCACACAGTTGACCTAACCGGACCTTCAATGATGGACATCAGAATAACATTGAAGGCCCAGTTAGGTCAACTGTGTGCCTGGTTAGGTTAACTGTATGCCCTAACCGCAAGGCTTTTTGGGGGAGAATAAAGCAAAGGATAAAACGTGTAACAGGATTAAATTCAGATTTATGCTGGAGCCATTTGGATGAAGCTTTGTACAGGAAATGTTATGAGAATGAAAGCCAGGTACGGTGTGAATAATTGGGATAGCGTCTTAGGCCATGTAGCTGAGGTATACCCAATGTAAAGATTTTTTGTGAACGCATCCACGACACTTTTTCAGAGCCACATAATAATTGCATATCCTTTTGGGAGTATATTAGTTTATAAAAGCTTCGCAATTTTGAGAAAAAAATTCGAAATATTTTGAATTTGTCAATTTTTTAAAAATTAAAATTCTGACCTATTTCTCGGTATCTGAAAAACCTCTATATTGAAAATTTCATAAAAATCTGACCATAAATAAAGAAATTACACGGGGGGTGCTTTTGCTTTAGGTGCGCCGATCAGGGTGACCCTTATATTCGAGTTAGGTTACACTAGGTTAGGTGGTAGTTCTAGGTTGGTTAGCTATTTCCAAGGCTGTAACGTAATTAGTTACTCGATAATATACACCTTTTTGAGCAACTGGTTACATTATACTTTGGCTCTTCGTTTATAGCACCCCGAATTTCTTCTTTTCATTTAGTATCAAAATTAAATCAACCTAACCAATCGTCAAGGGCATTCAATTAACCAAACTAGTTGGTTAATTTCTACATTCACGTCTCATTCTAAAGTTTTGGGCGGGATACTTTTGTTACCGGCACAAAGGGCGAGGGTTATTATCGAATGTTTCACCAACAGTGCCCTTGACATTCAATAATTACCAAGTTTAGTACGAAATATCATTGGGGGGTCTGGGGCGAAGCCCCCCCCCCCTGGTTAGCACACGCAATCGGAGAACACGGGTTAAGGTTAGGTTTTATATATGTTCCTAGCCGGTTTGGTTTTTGTTAATATCCAAAATACATTTTTCTAAGGTATTTTGGTGTTTGGTTCATATATGACCATTTCTAGCGAAAATGAACCAAAACATAGGAAAACTTTAATGTTTCATAACTGTTTCGGTTCATTTGCGCAAGATATGAAGGTCATATTTGAACAGACCAAAATACATTAGAAAAGTTTATTTTGGATATTAATTTCAGTGTTGGTGAAACATTCAATAATTACCAAGGGCGGGTTCTCTGCAAGAATATTTTACGATCTTTTCCTTTCCTTGACGATTGGTTAGGTTAAGTCGTGATATTTTCGTAGTTTTAATTTTGTCAAAATTGTTACTGAAGAGAAATTGGGGGGGGGGGGGGCTATAAAGGAAAAGATCCTACTTTTATCGGCGAGAGCAAAAATTAGCTACTTTTTTCACAAGCCTTGCCTAATGTACAGTACATATTGTGCACAGTGCAACTTTATTAACATGTCTAATGTTAATATAAAATCTATTTATTCGTTAAATCGCAATCAATTTGAAACAAGCGAATAATCTTGGAAAGTATCACTTGTCATAGAAAGTACTTTTAACAGGATCAGATACTCGCTAAAACCAAAAAAAAATGTTGATAGCAACTTTTTTTGGAAGCAACAACTAGTAATTAACTAGTTATTTGAGGAACTACTAACTAGTTACAAAAGTGTTAACGCTGGTTATTTCTTACGTCACCAACTTTCAGCCAATCAGAGGTCCAAAACAGTGTTCCTGAAACTTTATATTTATTGTACTATTAATCTAAAAACGACTCCACCAGACCCGAAACTAATACTTAGCTTGAAAAATGATGTATCCAGTAAATTTGTCATTTCTCAGTTTGGACCTAAATACACCTAACTAAGTATTTATTTGCATAATTTCTATCTGAATTCATAAGCCTGCGCTCCCATAGTCCCATCTCTAGCTGATGAGCCCTAACTTGGTTACATTACTCAGGCTTATCCTCTCAACTGTTTATTTATGGATAATAATACCCTATGTAACCCAGTGTTCATGATTATCACAATGCTCATAGCCTATTTCTTATCCTTATTCTGGTTAACGTAAGCCATAGCCTACCAAATTTTACTACATCTTAGTCAACATTTACATACTACAAACAATTCTTAATCCTGTCAAGTTAATCCACTACATGAACTACGCTTATGTTCATTTAACTTCAATTTAAAGCTTACCTTATGACTTTCTAAAGCAGTACTCTAAAATTTTTTACTTCGTTTTTGCTTAACATCACTAAGATAATTTAGAGTTCGAGTCTTTCACCTACTTCCGGAAAGCAGTCAGAGAAGATATACATACCTTCCAAATGAGCTTACGACCGAAACTACTGAATAAGTTTGTTTCTTTTGCGTCATACTGATTTGAGTGATCTTGCCATCTGACAGATTTTATGCAAATAACTCACTAGACATCTTATCCTAACTTTATCTGTATTTTGGCAGGTTACAAACGCTAAATCGTTATTGCATCATTAGATTGACTTAATCTACTACGGAGAATAGAGCCACAATAAGAAACAGATTTATTAGAAACAACAAACTCTGGGCCTATTCTAAAGTCTTCATTAGACTATCGCGCTAACTTAGAAAAGCCAAAAATGTTGTCCTGATAAATCCACTTCTTATTGTGGTTTTATTTCTCTTTTTCACTTTCTCATAATTGAGAATATTCACGTATGGCTTAATCTATACTTTTACAACTGTTGTTTTCTTCTGAAAATTTGTGATAGTATCAGGAGTGCAGCCAGGATTTTGTAAAGGGGGGGGGGGGCCCAAGCCAGCGATCGTTACCAACAGCACTGATCTACACACACACACACACAGGTATATATGTCAAGGGCGGATCCAGAAGCCCATTTTGCCCCTGGGCTCCCCTCTTGCCTGCGCTACTGGTTAGCTTAAATAATTATAATCTGTACAAGGAATTTGTGCACGGAACGTCTCTCGACGTTAAAAGAAAACTTGTTTTTATGATGATGTAGGACTTCGTTTACTCTCAGATATTTTTATGTGAAAAGTGAAGCTATACAATGGGAAGAGATGCTTCAAATACTATACAAGTAATATATTTTATGGCTTTAACTGTCTACCTCGTATCTTTTTCAAACTACTCCATTTTAAGCTTATATATAAAAAAAATTAAACTTGATTTGGGACTCCAGAAGAACCCTTTAGTGTTAAATTAGACCATACCGTTCTCATGTGAATAGGAAAGAACGAATGGATGCTACTAGAAAATGTCCAGAGAAGGAAAAAAGATGAAGGTATAATTAGTAATAATAATACAGTGAGGAAGATCAGATACTGGCAAAATGCTTAGATCAGACTAATGTGGCCTATTGCGCTAACTCCTAATTTAAAAGTATTGAATGACCAAATCATCGCAACTTAATTTAGCGTTATTTACCAGGTTACATCGCATTTGTTAGAATGGGTTAAATTATATCTGAGCCTTTGGTGTACTTTTCCGTTATACCCCGGCAATTTCTTCTTTCCCGGTTAGATCATATGTAGCTCTTGACAATTGGTTAGGTTACGTCGTGATATTTTCGTTAAAATATTCGTTAGTTTTAACGAAAATATCACGACTTAACCTAACCAATTGTCAATGGCGTAGAGTTGACCTAACCGGGAAAGAAGAAATTGTTGGGGGGTATAACGGAAAAATACGATCCTTTTCTTGGAAACAATATTTGGTCGGATGTAACAGGGGCGGAGTTAGGGCCAGAGGCCTAGTCAGCTGATCTGAGAAGGGGGCCCATTCTGACCATACCAGTTTTGTACACCAAGCTGATACTTCAATCGATAGTCGGATAGTATAGTAGACTAAATAAAATAAAATTCAGTCTACGTATTTTGTTTCTACGACAGCATAGATAAATGACGACTGAATAGTAAAATTACAACGAAATACAAAAATACCACCTAGGCTGCCTGGGTGGGTGAACAGCTAACATAAAAGTGCATACAAGAAAAAAGTGGTGCGTGTGTACGTGCGCGAATTAAATGTCATCTCGCAATGATGGCTAATGTGGTAACTACATACTGACATAATGCAATGTCTCACATAATGGGTCATGTCCTGAAGCATCTTCTTGCTTTCACTTGGGCAAACTGCTCGGTAATCATGTTCTGATTCATGTTCGAGGATATGTCACTCTCAGTTGCGAGGATTGCACGTTCAGCTTTGGAAATCCCAATCGGCAAATTCAAGAATAGTTTCAGCAAAATGACCATTTGCGGATATGAATCCATTCCATAATCGTATTTTTTGACGAATAAGCTAATGACATGCTTTCAGTAGGTTTAGCAGTCTATCCCTCTACGCTTATCCAAGGTTAACCTACCGTAGCTTAAATCTCTTCAATAGCCCAATGACTTTCAGGCTACAAGTTAGAACAACTGAAATATTGCGAAATACACCAATAAACACTTCACAAATAGTTTTACAGGCGAATATTGCTACACAATGGAGTGTGTCAGTGACAGAGAGGGAGAACGAGAGAAAATTTAATTTTAAAGGGCTAGCGCACAAGTTAATCACAACACACACTTCACAGCCTGCCTGCTAAGAAACGACTGACTCGTTCAACCCTCGGCGGCTCCGGCTCGCCCTGTGTAGTAGTGTACTAGTGTGTAGTATTGTGAAGTAACTCAATGGAGTTGAGTTTCCATGTTTCCGTTTTATGTGGCAAGAATATATCATTCATTGAAAAATATACATGACAATCAGATAGATTAAGCTAATCTTAGTGATGTTCAAAGTTGATTTCAACTTGATTTCCTGACTGGGATGCTTTATCTCCATGTGTCTGTTGAAAATATTGCAGTAGACTCCATGCCAATTGCGTAGATCCTAGGGATGACCAACATAATAATTCCATTACAATACATGTATGTAATGCAGAAAAAATACATTTTTAAGAAGCCCTTGATTTCTATCATTAATTTTTATCAATCCCCCCAGGTCCCTATAGGCACGACGCCACTGCTGGGTATAAAGTGCACTCCTATCCTGCAGTTACCAAAATAGTTCCCTTAGAATTTTTTGCAATTACACCCATGGCCAGAGGGCCCAACCCAAGAGGGGCCCGGTTAGCTAAAGCTGACCTAGCTGCCCGTTAAATCCGCGCTTGGATTTAAGGAGTGCTACCAAACACCGTCAAACATTTAGGCCACATCGAACATACTACGAGTTGGTCATTACCGATGTGTTACACCTAAATAATGGAGATATTCACTTTGTTATTACCAGAAGTAAAGGCTTTTTGAACTATAATCATATAATAATATAGTACCGGCTGTCCGAGAATTATCTGTACAATATTTGGCTGTTATTAAAAGTCAACCATGAAGTGTAGAAATTCCAGTGTTGTCTCATTTTACAGAGAATCTCATTAAGTTTTTTCTGATACCAAGTTTTGACAAGTTTTTTAGAAATTCCAGTGTGTCCGAACATTATCTGTACAATTTCATCTTTTAATAAAATTTTTGATAACACACGTAAAATTCTTAAACAAAATTATTTAGAATCTGTATTTTCAAAAGTTTCTTTTATTAAAGTAACGTTGTTACAAACATTCGATATGTGCACCATTAGTGATTCGCAAAACATCCAATCGATACTCCAAATGTTGCCATGTACGCTGCAGCATATCCACATCAATTCGCTCAATAGCAGCTGTGATTCTTGCTTTTAAATCATCAATGTCTGTCACCCGCGTACATTTCTAAAAAACGTGTCAAAACTGGTATTAGAAAAAACTTAATGAGATTCTCTGTAAAATGGGACAACACTGGAATTTCTACACTTCATGGTTGACTTTTAATAACAGCCAAAAATTGTACAGATAATTCTCGGACACCCGGTATTACTATCATCATAATAAGTCCTCATAAAAATGTCAGGAAATATAATACAGTAATTGAATCCATGATATCTAATTTATCGATACACCTAAATAAATAAATATTGCTGGTATATTTTATTGTGTATGATTATATATTGTATATTATAGTGTATATTGTATATTATACTGTATATTATATGACTGTTTAATAGTCAGTGTTGGGCACGTTATTAGAAAAAAAGTAGCGACATTACTTTAGCAGTTACTTGCCCAAAATAAGTAGTGTCGTTACCCAAAACGTTACTTATTTTAAAATGTAACGAGTAACGACTCGTTGCTCGTTACTTTTCAAATACATACCTGTATTCTATATATAATACATTTACATCGTATATTATATATATACACACACACACAGAAATTAACTTCAAGCATTGAACTCAAGACAAAAAAAAACAAAAAATAAATCATACATTGTGACCAAAATAACTAGTAAGTAACATATCAATTAATGTGAAATAATAAAAGAGTTGTTGTAACTTGATATTCTACTGAATTTCAAAAGTACTGTAACGAGTAAACACGCTGCTTTGACTAAAATTTTAACGACGTTACCAAAAATGTTACCAAATTTGAAAAGTAGTGTCGTTACCACTAATGTTACTAAAAAAATAACGTCGTTAGTAAGGTCGCTACTAGCAACGACGTTACTGCTCAACTCTCTTAATAATACTGCGTGTTTACTGGGATACGCAACACTGTATAAGAAGATGCTTTCTTGATGTTTCCGAAAGATAAATGGATATTTTCTTAAATTTTTGCTTGTCACATTTTTAGCTTCCGACGTTAGACTCAAATCTAACCGAATTTGGAATTTGATTTTCACTTTTATTTGATGGACTTTTAAAATTCAGGCATACTTTTGCTTCAAAGTAAATTTCTTTAATTTCAAGATAAAAGTGTCAAAAAGGAGGTAACTTCCCAACGTGCGGAGGGGCTGGAATAGGACTGCTGTATAACCACGCTCATTCTCTCCCATCTGATATTAGTTTCTTGGCGTTGCCACTACTTGGAAGAATGGCGCTGCAGTCGTGAATCCTGGTATTCCTTCCGTTCCCGGAGTGGGTAAATTAGGGTCAAAAGAAATTGAGAATTTTTGAATCATGGAAGCAAGAAGAATAAAATGTGACGATTGGACCAATGTTTCGCCAATGCAGGCTCTCTTTCCTGAAATACAGAAACAAATTATGTATTTAACACACGTTTGGAGAAATACATTTTTGGTTTAGTATTCTGAATTGTTTCAAAGAGTCAAAAGGAAGTATGACAAATATTTTCAATGAATTTGTTTGAAAATCTCGTACCTCTTAAATGAAAGAAACTTAAATGATAAGAAATCATTCAACAAATATTCAACATTAAAAACTAAAGAAGAGACCTAAAATCTCTCAAATTGTGTGTGTGTGTGTGTGTGTGTGTGTGTGTGTGTGTGTGTGTGTGTGTGTGTGTTATAAACAACAAAGTAATTAACGTTTCGAATTAATTGGTTTTTGAAGAACTTCGCTCGGTACTTTCCCGTTATCTGCCCCCTTTATTATTGAATGCCCGGTTAGGTCAACTGTACGCCCTTGACGATTGGTTTGGTTAAGTCGTGATATTTTCGTTAAAATTAACGAAAATATCACGACTTAATCTAACCAATCGTCAAGGGTACAGTTGACCTAATGGGCATTCAATAATAAGGCGGCAGATAACGGAAAAGTACCCTTTGCTCCATGCATGCCCATAGAAATAAGGTTTAATGATTGTTTGTGTACATACATCTCATCATGAAGGGTAATCACTAATCACCTTTTCCGAATGGAATTAGTCGTTCATCTCTCTTCAGTTTTCCATCTGGAGTTATGAATCTTTCTGGTCGAAAGTTTTCAGGATCTTTCCAGTAATGTTTGTCCACAAAAATTGAATATAAATTAGTAAGGACGATCGTACCTTGGGGTACATGGTAACCCTGTTTAAAAAAAGTTATATATGATGTAAACCTACAAGGAAAATGAAAAATGATTTCAAGGCCTTTCATGTATTCAACCATATCTCATTATTCCTTGACAAGGTGTAGGGCCTACTGCCAGAATCGCTTTTCATTTTTTGTTGTGGGTATATATATATATATATATATATATATATTGCGTGTACTGATATAATTGACAAAACAAAATAACAACCTCCATCATTATCAACATCAACACTATCATTTTTGATACGATAGGCATAGAGCAGCTGACGTTATTTATTTAGATTTTAAAAAGGCGTTCGATACAGTTCCGCATAGGAGATTAATTGCGAAGGTTAAAGCGCACGGTATACGCGGTCAGGTAGCTAACTGGTTAGAAGAATGGCTTCGTGCTAGGAGTCAGAGGGTCGTAGTTAATGGTAGTGAATCGGGGTGGTTAGATGTAGGTAGCGGTGTCCCACAGGGTTCAGTGTTAGGCCCATTGTTATTCGTAATTTACATTAACGACATAGATGTAGGATTGACTAGTAACGTTTCAAAATTCGCGGACGATACTAAAATAGGCGGTAAGGTTGTTAACGAGGACGATAGAAATAGGATCCAAGTCGATGTAAATAGGATTATGGAGTGGACGGATAAGTGGCAGATGCAATTTAACGTAGATAAATGTAAAGTTTTGCATATAGGTTCTCGCAACAATAATTACGCGTACACGATGGATGATAGGGAGTTAGCGAGCGTTGACGAGGAAGTAGATTTAGGCGTACGCGTAAATAAAGATTTAAAGGTTAGGAACCAGTGCCTGGAGTGTTGCGCAAAAGCTAATAGGATGTTAGGCTTCATAGCGCGTAACTTCGAATTTAAATCGAAGGATATTATATTGCCCCTTTACAAGTCCCTAGTCAGGCCTCATTTAGAATATGCAGTTCAGTTTTGGTGCCCGTACTTGCGTGAGGATATTGATAGGTTAGAAAGGGTTCAGCGTCGTGCCACGAAACTTATTCCGTCATTGCGCAATAAGCCTTATGAAGATAGGATTAAAGAGTTAGACTTGTATTCACTCGCAACTAGAAGATTAAGGGGGAGCTTATTGAAGTTTTTAAAATCGTCAATAACGTCGATAACGTAAATTTTGATAAATTGTTCACTTTCGATAATAGTAATACTCGCAATAACGGATTTAAGTTGCGTGGCAGACGTTTCATTACTAATATCGCTAAAAACTTCTTTACGTTTAAAGTAATTGATAAATGGAATAATCTTCCCGCGTCAGTCGTTCATTCTACCAGCGTTAATGTTTAAGAACCGTCTTGACAGACATTTTAAAAATATTAACGTTGTTTAAAATTAAAAAAGAAAGTTAACAACAGGAGCTCTGGTGGTGGTGCTCGAGGATGAGTCTGTTGACGATGAATGCCAGCTTGTGACATGCCAGCGTGTGATGCCAGCAATAAAATTATTAAAAAAAAAAAAAAAAAAAAAAATTAGACTAACACGAATGTAGATGTAGCTCATAGCGTAAACTAACCCACTTTTTGTTTAACTTTACACTCTTTTCTTGCATGTTTGTAGTTTGCATGGTATGATAGTGAGTTAAGACTGTGTTTGCATGGTTTGTAAGTGTTCTTATTTTACTTCTTTTCATCTTTCACCCCTCTCCTATTTTCTCCGACTATTTTTCTGACTTGTCGGCAGTGGCCGGCGGATGATGATGGTGAGACCTTTTTCCTCTTTTTCTGAATGAATGTTAACCCACGAATGATAGGTGTTGCTCCTTACTTAACCCCTTATTCTCTTCTCTTAACCCCCTACTCTTTCCTTTCTCTCGGGCTAGCCTTAGAGTGGATCTTAGGGTCTTTGTTAGCCTTAGCTTCTGTAGATCTGTAGATCATCATTAGGTTAAGTTAGATTTTGCCCCATTTAGGTTACAGAGTTCCAAAGTTACATGCTAACAAAGACCCTAAGATCCACTCTAGGCTAGCCCAAGAAAGAGGCAGAAATGAAAATAAACAATAGTGAAAACTATTATACCATGCCTACACTTATAAACGTGTGAAGCTTCCACACAGAAATAGTAGTAGCAGCAAAGTATAGAACAGGCAAGGCTCATCTTCCTCCGCCAGCCATTGCTGACAGGAAATTGTTGTGAAAGAAGATTTATAGGAAAGTAGGAAGAAGTATAATGAAAAGAACAGTTTCAGATTTCATTCACACCATGCGTACACTTATTTCGTGTATCCATTTACTCATTAGAGGACAGTAGAAAATAAAGGACATGAAATACTAACCTACTTAGTCTAATCTATATCATGCATTTTTTAAAGGATTTTGTTTTATTTATTATATACGAGTTATCATTTCATCGTCGCGTCATTTCTTCGGTGAATGCGAAAGGCCATTGTGCTGACAGATTTACTTTTTAAGATTAATTACTTGTATTGCCATCTTTCGCACTGGAATTAATTAGACAAGGGAGCACTAAAAGAGAAGCACCTCCAGCCGGTGATCACACCCCAATTTAAGAATTATTTAAAAAAAGTACAGCATTCGTGATTTTTTCCCCTTTGTTTTACGGAATTTTGTTACACAATACTTTAAAACTATGGAATTCTACTCTAGCTAAGTAGCACCCCTGAAGTTGAATATGTCTATTCGGAGTTTGTAACTCCCGGGAGTTCCCATCAAGCTTCCCGTCTCTACCAATGAGATATCATCTGAGAACCCCCAGTGTTCTGAAACCGAAACAGAAAGCGCCTTCTACTACATTTACTGGCAAAGGGAACATTACTACTACTCTATCCTAACAAGACCTCCCTCAAGCAGCTCCCTTTATATTGACGAAAAACAACACCCAGTGCTCTGTAACCAGACCAGACCAGCGCCTCCTACTACATTTACATCTAAAGAGATAACACTGTTTCTTTCTCTATACATAGATTATATATACTTAGAAGAGTAGCCTTCCTTTAATTTAATTAGCTATTCGGAGGTTTTGACTACCGAGAGTTCCATCAAGCTTCCCGTCTCAATCAATGGGATATCATCTGAGAACTCCCAGTGCTCTGCAACCAGACCCCATCAGCGGCTCCTACAACAATTACTACAGAAAGAAAATCGGTCTATTCCCTATACTAAATAAAATAATCTCTCAATTTACTCTCCTTTAATGCAAATTATGATTACCAAAGTGTTTGCGACGATCCCCGCAGGAAGGCTATTCTGCCTTTTGGCCATCTTGCAGCTAAAAAAAAAAAACCTTCGCAACACTTGAGGGGTCGCGCGTCTTAAGATACCTAAGCGCCACCACAGGCGAAAACGTGTTTTTGATGGATATCACTATTTTCACCCTTCCTCTATCGCGTGGTTTGGATTATAATGACCTTACGACACTAGAAGTATGGTTGAAAACCTTATGAAGCGAACTACTTTTTTCACCTCTATCGCCAGCCAAAAGTTCGCCCAAAGTTCGACATAATAATAAATAAAAAAATATAAAAAAATATATATAAAATATAAAATATGAAAATCTATTCCAAAAACTCATCAACATCTTCATTAGCATACTTAGAACTCTAATTTAGCCAAAAATGAACATTCTAGCTCAATTAATAACATACTATTGCGAGAATATTGTTGAACTTTGGAGGCGATTTCTGGCGAATTTTAATTTTGGCGCTTAGGTACCGTAAGACGCGGGACCCCTCACTTGTCTCAAAGCTTTTGCCCCTTATTTTAAAGCAGTTGTTGTTCCAAACGTTCCTATCTTCTAGGTAAAAAACAAAAAAATATTCATAATTAAGTTACTTCAACAACGTCATAATCTTCAACATGAACTAAAGCTTCTAATTCGCTAAATTTATTACGTACGCTCCTCACATTAAAATATTGTACAATATTTTTAAACTATTCTCTATATGTTACTGTAGTTTTCTACAGAAAATAAATTTTTGTTAAAATTTAAAGATATGATTCTGTTTGGATAAATTAAAGTATTAATCCTTTAAATTTTTTAATATTGTATAACTTGCCTTTACGCACGCAATAGATTGTCTGGCATCCTTTTTTGCTAAACTTAACGACACTCTCGAGAGATACCAAATCTATAATCATAAACGGAGACTCCTAAATTCTAAGCATTCTTTTCAGCTATTATAAATCACATAAAGGAATTAAGTGTAAAACCAAACCTATATACGAGGGTCACTCAATATATTTTGCCCCACCTTTTTTTTCCTCTCTAAGTTTCCTTGTAAGTTCCAGAAATTTTGTACACAAGTAGTTTTCTACGGCTTTCCTCCACCTCGAAACGAGGGTCTTAATTCCTTGCTGGTAAAAGTCCGCTGGGTTCCACTGGAGCCACCTCTTAACCTCCTCAACAACCTCATCGTCACTGAAACTTTCTTCTACGAATAGCATCCTTCATTGGCCCAAACAAATGAAAGTCTGAAAGTGCCAGATCCGGGCTGTATGGAGGGTGGGGTAACACAGTCAAGCGCATTTTTGTGATGGCCTCTCTTGTTTGCAAACTGTTGTGTGGTCTTGCGTTATCGTGCAAAAGAAGGACGTGTTCCAGTTTTCTCTCTGGTCGAACTCGCTTTATACGTCTCTGGAGTCTCTGTAGGGTAGCAATATATGCCTCCGAGTTGATTGTTCGTCCTTTCTCCATAATGTCCACCAGAATCACCCCTTTCATGTCCCAGAAGATGGTGGCCATAACCTTTCCTGCAGAGGGAGCCCTTTTGAACTTTTTCATGCGTGGGGAGTTTACGTGATGCCACGCCATGGATTGGCGTTTTGTTTCAGGTTCAAAGTGGTGTACCCAAGTCTCATCCCCAGTCACAGTTCGTGAAAGGAAATCATCCTCTTCTGTCCCGTATCGAACCAACGACTCGGAAGCAATTTCTTTTCTTTCGGCTTTGTGATCTTCAGTCAGCTCGCGAGGAACAAACCGTGAACACACTTTTGAGTATCTCAGTTGCTGAATTATCGTATTCACACTTTCTTCACTAATTCTTAGCTCCAGTGATAGTTCCTTGTATGTGACGCGCCGATTTGATCGAATGATGTTGTTAGCACGTTGCACAGTGTGAGATGTCACAGCCGATGCCGAGCGACCGCTGCGTGGCTCATCATCGAGACTGGCTCTCCCCCTCTCCGATGATCTCGCACGTTTAGACCAGCGTCCAACTGTGCTTCGATCAACAGCAGTATCTCCATAAACGTTTTATAGATGTTTGTGAATATTTCCAACTGTTTCCTTCTCTGCGGTTAAGAACTCGACAACAGCTCTATTTACGACGCACATCACTGTCAGACGCCATTTTCGAAACTGCGTTAACCATCGGTTTTATACAAGGAGGGGAGGTTCAAACTGGAAAAATCCGGTTATGCGAAGCGCAGAAAGTTCAAACTTATGACCCAAAAGACACTTCAGCCACATGGCCTATTATTTAAGTAAGAAAAAAGGGTGGGGCAAAATATATTGAGTGCCCCTGGTAAATTCATTTGCCAATATCATTGTTAGACTAAAACTTTGCAACCTTAATAATCTTTTGTAAATATGGCACCAGGGAGTCCCTCCAGGGCAAACACTTTGAAAGGAGCCAGTCGGTGCCTCGCCCTTAGGACAGTCGGTCCGGCCCAGTCCATTGTTCGTTAATAACTCTCTAAACTAGTGTAGTGGTAAGACTTTGAATTCTATTTTACTCTGTTTTGTAATAGAAATATAATCTCTTGAGAAGTGAACTACACTTGTGAAGTAAAACCGTGAAAAAAGTTACACGTCATCTTTATCCTTCCACGTGAGATTTATACACATTCCATGCTCTCAACGGATTGAGGGAGGGGACGCCATTTGAAGAAGGTATAAATTGTTTCGTAACACGCAGTCAGATGTTTTTTTCAAAACAAGAGAAGAACCGTGGATGACAGGAGTATACACTTCATTGTTGGTGCAACGAAGTAACATACTCAGTTACCCAACAAAGGGGATGGTGTAACGTCATATATACTTATATATACGAAGAACAGCCATCATTTCCCATTATCCTTCATTACTCCATTCGCGTTAAGTTTCCTTGCGACTGACGTATGTCTTACTCACTTTATCACTTAATCTACCCAGTCGAATCATTACCTATTCTATTTAGGTGCACGCCATCCTGAATGAATAAATCCCTCGAATCGAAAGCTGAGCAAATATCAGTGAATTCAACCCCCTCAATTACGCACGTCTCTTCTTCTAATTTTATATTAAAATATATCGCTTTAGTTAACAATCTGTTACTTTCATACATTCTACAGTAGGTCGTACCCGACAAATTAACACGTTATTTGACCTCTTTCAAACTCCTAATCAAATTTCGATACCTAACTAACAAGTCCTAGGTCCTTCTGTTAAAATTATACAAATCGTTCCATCCAACGTTCCATTTCGTTGAAATATCTTCAAACGTTTAAAAGTTATGGCACTTTCAAATTGGTAAAAAAATTTACTGCGTTTTCTGGCTTATTTTTACTCTTGTCGCTTAGCCACTTCTTCCTAGGAGGGTCTCATATGCCTAACAATGGATGAGCCTATCAAAACCGGTTCATTTTCGTTATCTTTTTTTTTATGGAAAATGAAAAGAAAAAGAACAGTGTTTTTAGGTGGTAAAAAATCTGTTTTTTAAAAAGGGACACGTCATAGTTAGTAGGGAAAACACGAGAAAGAGCTCCAGAGCTTAGTGGTAAATGGAAAGCAGCAAACTTCACAACGGTCACTCCAGAGTTGCTAATGGCCACACAGTAATTGTGCGATACAGTGGTTTGACGAATACCACGTGGCCTAGCTAATGGCAGAGGCACGCAAGCAGACAGCTTTTGGGAATAGAAACCGAAGTAATATTTATAGAGGAGGAAAAGAGAATCAACGTTGGGGCGTAGGGAAGGTGGGTCGAACTTTGAAGTAAGAAGGGTAGAGTTGATCAAACGAATTGCTTTTGACTCAATTCTGTCTAGTACAGTGGTTCCCAACCTTTTGTAAGGCGACCGCCCACTAGAGCTAATTCGAATAATTTTGGGCTCCACCTCCCATGTTGCTAGGCTCGAATCATGTTTACATAAGGCTTAATAAGCTAATTTTTTATTAACATTTATTAACATAATGCTAAAAGACAAGCAAGTGGTCCATGGCCCACCGGTTGGAAACCAGTGGTCTAGTAGGTACGTGGAATTAGAGTCCCCCAAGATGTGAGAGCAGTATTCTATACAGTAACGAATCAGTCATTTGTAGAGTTGGAGTAACTGCTCAGAAGACAAAAAATCTCCGACATCTGAACGAGATTCACAATTTTTTGAAGGCTGACTTAGCTGTCTAAGTCATGTGAGGTTTCCAAGATAGATTAGAGGTTACATTGATGCCAAATATATTTACAGTGTTGAGTGGTGGAACTATGAACTACTAGGGTGTGTCGAATTTTTCAACTTTCAAATTCCAAATATGAGGGGTGCTAAAAAGTTGCAGCATGACTTAGGAATTCTAAAGATATTTTTGTTAATTTAATATACTTTAGTTTTGCTTGGTAAGAAGCTACATAAAAATAGTGACTTTTTTGACTTTTTTGTGGAATTATATAATAATTATTATATTAATAATTATACAGGGTGGGCGGAAAGTAGCTCCCTATTTTGGATTGGTAAAAAAATACGTATATTATCCATTTATTTCAGAAGAAATAATATGAAAAGGTAGGCATACATGGTAGGTTTTCTTTAAAATTCAATGTGGGCTCCAACTCTTTCCACCAGCTTCTGGAGCCGCCCAGGAATGGCGTCCACTGACTTTAGCAGGAACTCCGGCGGGATGGAGGACATGACTTCCCGAATTCGGTCCTCCAGTTTTTCCAATGTCCTCGGTTTGGTGCGGTAGACTTCTTCCTTTACCCACCCCCAAAGAAAGAAGTCGCACGGTGTCAAGTCGGGGCTCCTGGCTGGCCATTGATGTGGACCACGACGACCCATCCAACGCCCAGGGAAGTGGGCATCCAGCCACTCACGGACAACAAGAGCGAAGTGCGGAGGGGGCGCCATCTTGCATAAATATCAGATCGTCGATGTTCTCCCATGTGCTGACAACCGGCCAGACCTCGTTTCGCAACATAGCAAGGTACCGCTCAGCATTCATGGTGTTGCGCAGAAGGAACGGGCCCACAACCTGATCTGAGGTCATACCACACCACACCGTTACACTGAACCGATTCTGCCGTTTTTCAGCGGTAACCGTGCGACTTCTTTCTTTGGGGGTGGGTAAAGGAAGAAGTCTACCGCACCAAACCGAGGACATTGGAAGAACTGGAGGACCGAATTCGGGAAGTCATGTCCTCCATCCCGCCGGAGTTCCTGCTAAAGTCAGTGGACGCCATTCCTGGGCGGCTCCAGAAGCTGGTGGAAAGAGTTGGAGCCAACATTGAATTTTAGAGAAAACCTACCATGTATGCCTACCTTTTCATATTATTTCTTCTGAAATAAATGGATAATATACGTATTTTTTTACCAATCCAAAATAGGGAGCTACTTTCCGCCCACCCTGTATATGCTGTATATATAATGCACTGCTGTTTTTGCTTATTTCACAGGTTGAAACATATTCATCAGTGTGCTGAAGATTACTTGTCCGTCAGTGCTACCATCCTAACCAGTGGGAATTGACCTACAATGGCTTCTAAAAGGAGGACAAGACTGGGGACATTCACACATATGAGCAACCTAATTGGAACTGGTAGAGTTGTTGCCCTCTGAACTCCCAACTCTGCGAGACGTTCTGAAATATGGGCTACTTCTAAGAGAACAAAGTGGTGAGGATGTGAGAAACTACCCAGCAGCCAGTCTTGCAAAGGACATTTACCCTAAAGTGCTTGAAAAGTGGGAACGAGCAAACAGTTTTTGTAGCCCCCGTTGTAAATTCACGAGTCACAATCTTAAACAAGATCCAAGAGAGCTGGGAGCAGGCCAAAAACATATCTCTTGGGAGAGGAAAGCTACATGTCAAAGAGGCTTTCATTGCAAAACTTGACAAGCTTTTTGACATCCTCAGTTGCAAGTGTAAAATTGTTCTCTGCTCTGAATTTGGCTGCCTTGCAGATGCTGGTTGCAAAAACGAAACTCACATTAACTGTACATGCCTTAGGGAGATGAAGATCCCTGTGAAGGAACTTGCTTTCATTAAAGGTCAGAGAGACAAGTCTGGTTCTATTGGACCACATCAGATTGGCTTGCCAGATCAACCTGAGCACAACAGACAAGTCAAAAAGCAGAAGCGGCAAGAAGACGAAAGAAGAAGGCTTGCTGAATATAAGCAGACAAGTAAGCAGGATGTTTCAATGCCATCAAATGAAATAATTTTCTCTGATGATGAAAATGAAGAACAAATAGCTGATGCTCAAGATGGAAAGGATGGAAGTTATGAAGTGACATTAGAAATACCAAGCACGTCTTCAACTTCCAATAAAAAGCCAGAGTACAACACATTAGAAATACCTAATGTTGCTATGCATAGCATCAGATATGGTGTTGGCCTGCGTGCCACAGCTGCCATCACCACTGCTGCCTTTATGGATGCTGGCTTGATCACTGAAGAAGACAAGAGACTTGTAGTTGATCACAATAAAGTCAAGAGGGCCCAAGAAAAAGTTATGAGATCCCTGGATCAGGAATTTGATGATCTTTGTAAGAAGGGTGAAATTGACTGCATCTTCTTTGACGGCCGTCAAGATACAACTAAAGTTATGCTGAAAGCAGACAATTCAGATCGTCAGTTCCCCAGCATCATCAAAGAAGAGCATTATTCTGTGTGCAGTGAGCCAGGTGGAAGATATCTCTACCACTTCACTCCTGAGAAAGGCTCAACGAGAAAAAAACCTGCTGAAGTTATTGCTGATAATCTTGTAGATTTCATGAAGAAGAAGGGCATTGATAAAAGCCTGCAGGCCATTGGAGGTGATTCTACAAATGTTAACACTGGCTGGGAGGGTGGTTCCATGCATTGGGTAGAGGTTAAGCTTTGCCGTAAGCTGATCTGGTTGGTTTGTGCCCTCCACACTAACGAGTTACCCCTGCGACACTTGATCACAGCACTGGATGGGAAGACCTTGTCTAACAACAAGTGGACAGGTAACATTGGCAAGATGCTAGACACTGCAACCGAACTTGAAATTGATCCTTCATTCACCAAACTCTCATTTGGAGAGCCTCTTACTTCACTGAGTGACAATGTCGTAAAGGATCTCTCTACTGATCAAGCGTACGGGTATAGGATCACACAGGCCATAAGGACAGGAGAACTTCCCACAGATCTGGCCCTTCTTGAAATTGGTCCAGTGAGCCATTCAAGGTGGTTGACAACAGCAAACAGGCTTTGTCGCATATGGGTTTCAAAACATGGCCTTAAAGGCAAAACCCTCAACAACTTAAGACTGATAGTGGAATACATTGTTGGTGTGTACTACCCCTGTTGGTTCAACATCAAAGTAAAACACTCTTGGGTGGAAGGCCCACACCACATCTTGTTTCAGCTGCGGCTAGTTAGGCTGCAAAAGAAGGCTGTAGTGGATGCTGTTTTGCCAACCATCAAGCGCTCGGCATGGTATGCATTCAGCGAAATGATAATCCAGACACTCTTGTGCTCAGATGACAGTGAGGAGAGGAGAGCTGGTGTCCAAAAGATTGTTGACATGAGGGGTGGAGATGATGACACACTTGGAGATCTTTCTGTACGTCCCAGGAAGACACCTTCCATCAACCCCAGTGCTTCTTCCGTGTTGGAGCTGACAGACTGGTCTGACGGGGTATTTGAACCTCCTTTGACATGTAAACTGACTACAGCGGAAGTAAAGAAGTTCTTTGACAAGCCTATGCAAGTTCCACAGTGGCCCTGTCATGCTCAGTCAATAGAGAGGTGTGTGAAACAAGTCACAGAGGCAGCAGGCAGGGTGTATACACATGAGAAACGTGAGGGCTATATCAGAGGCCAAGAAGCAAGTCGGCGGCTGATGTCCAAGAACGAATCAAAGCAAGACTTGATGAAACGTTGTTTAAATATTTTTTTTTACTGATGTCATTACTTTCTAATGTTGTTTGATGATTACAAGGATACGTTTTATGCAGAGAAACTAAAATTTTTATAGCATTACCTGACATTTTGAGAAGCTAAAATTAATAAATGTTGTTTTCCGAGAGCAATTTATGTGCTTTTTAATCAAACGTAGATTTACCAAGCTGTGTTGAGCAATCACAAAAATAATAGCAGATTTGAATTCTTCACATCCAAAAACATATTTTTAAAACCCCTCAGTGAAGGAATTGGCAAAAATTAATTTTCACCTCCCAAATTGACACACCCTAATGAACTACATGGCTTCTGACACTCCAATTCAAAATTCGTTGTTTTCCGTTTTTAGCCATGATGAAAATATCACTTACATTATTTCTTTTCGAGAGAATTTCTCCATTAAGTTCAGTTACGGTTGTTAAATTTTTTCACTTTCTCTTCAAAGAGTTCAAACTTTTTACTAAGTTTACCAACACAGTTGACATTACTGTACTATTAAAACTATTCGCCGTTAAATTATTCTCTATACTTAAAACGTTATGATTAATAACCTGGTCTGGTTAGTTTAAGTAAGGTTAAAAGTGCGTGTCGAGCATAGTGGCCTATCGACGATATGGGTATAGCTCATATACAGGGTTGTTAGAAGTCAGGCAGCAAAACAATGAAATGAAAAATAAGTACGCTATATGGTGTTATAGTGCCTGTCATTTGAAAAACTCTGTATACTGTATATAATTTTTGTTTGTATTACAACTGTACCATACATTTTTTGTGCGTTTTTTGGGAGCGATTTTATTTTTGGTCATGCAAATGTATATTTGAAAAGAGTTTAGGTGAAGTGTGTTTCCGAATAACTGAAATAAACGGCTTGCTTACACCCAAAGTTGTATCTATGGTAACTCGATGTGGAATGGCTGTGGGGCCTGGAGGTCTCATTCGCATAACCTCCATCAAAACAGCCTGTGTGTACACCAAACTGGAAACAAAATCGAGATTAATAACGTTCAAAAAGACTCAAAAACCACTGAATATTTCACACACATCTCTACAATCTTTTAGGATTTTGAGCGCGTGTTATATTCATACACAAACATACATTATAAAAATCTTATTTCCCAAAGAATTGGTATGAGAAGGGAGAAACCACTCGGATATAAAATGCAGAAGGTAATGAAGAGGAGAAAAGATAGAAAATAAAGTGTACACATTCATTCACAAGGGCGTCCTGGTGGACCAGCGCCTCCCCAACATCGCTAAATTCCACAACTGCGGCGCTTTATATGCCATGTGTAGTGGTGTTTCTAGGCCTTCTCAGAACTAAAAGAGAAAGAATCACGAACTTGCATACTTCTGACAAACTTCCTCTATTCCATCCAACTTGCAGCCACTTCTTCTGCATCACTCAGATCAAGTCCAAGCTTACTCACGTAATCATTTACTATCCATTCATCTTTTCGGCTTTTCTCTCCTCTTTCTACCTTCGCGAATACTCTCATATACTCTTTTCACCACTATCATTTTCCAGTCTCTTTTAACGAGTCCAAACCACCTTATCACACTCTCCTCAATTTTCACTTCCACTGATTTCGGAAAACACCAAATCTTCCCAGAACACGATTTTTTTACTCTGTCAATCCGACGTACGCCACACATACTTCTCAAATTATCCAGCTCAACTACCTTTGCTCTTGACTTACTTCTCCTTTTCATACCATGACAATGTTTCGCAACCATACAAAGGTGTCGGTACTAACACACCTTTATGTAGGCTGACCATACGTACCGTTTTGAACGGGACAGTACCGTTTTTTTTATGGGTTCTGTATGGGTTCTGTCACTGAAGAATAATTGTAAGCTCAATATGTTTATGTACTTACTTTTTCATGAATACAGAATATTACATAACCCCCGTCCCTTTTTTGCCATCCCAATGTCCCGTTTTTGTCTCAAGGAAATATGGTCAGCCTACCTTTATATAAATATCTCGCAGTATGTCTATCCAGTCTCCGCTTTCTCACAACCACTTTCAGCGCATCCGCCACCCTTCTTTCTTGATTCACTCTTCTGTTAAGTTCATCCTCACTCGTACCGGTTTTGTTCACTACACATCCCAGATACTTAAAAAACTCTTCCACCTCTAATGTTTCACTATTCACCATCACATGACAGTTTGAGTTTCCCTCATTCTCCACAATCAATAACTTGCTCTTACTCACATTCACTTTCAGCAGTCTTCTCTCGCACACCGCCACAAAACTCTTAACAACCTCTTGCATATCACATTCACTCTGGGTAAATAGCATAACACCATTACGCTGTTGTCCTCTTCGCAATTGTCTTTGCAACTCAACACACACTCCTTACCTTTCATCTGCTACCTCTCTCACCATTAATTTTTCCACTTTAATCCTTTCGTGACCCACCTTTTTTTTTCATTTACTCGTTTCCACTTTCCACACAACCTCACTTTACACAGGACTATATCATGAGGTCAGAGACTCCCACTCATACCTCACACTACAATACACGTGTTTCACAGCATATTTCTTTTCACAAGCACATAGTCTATCAAACTTCTCTCACCATGCGTATCATTTGTTCTATACCATTATACTTATGTACTCCCTTATGTTCATAAAAGGAATTTGTTACGCACACACACACCTTTCTCTCACTGCATAACTCTTTCAGCCTACATCCATTATCATTTACTCCTGGTACACTATGCTTCCCCAACACTTCACTCTCCGGACCCATACCAACCTTCCCAGTCATTTCATGTGTTGCATCACAAACATTTCGTAACACTCACGCACCCATCAGATCAGTGTCAAGCTCTCATTAGAAGCTTTCTTTCTCATCCTCACACGGTGCACACCCAGCTACTACTGCCACTTTCACATCCACCCTCACACACTTAACACCCCTCATTCACACTCTTCACTTTCTTTCATCTATGTTTCATACAACCTCAGAACATCAAACCTTCCACGCTTAACCCTTTTCAGCACCAATATGACTGTATGCCCCGCCGGAAATAATTTATATCGTACTAAAATGCAACTTTTCTCCAAATGTTTTTATATGTTTATTTAGATTTAGTTTAGTTGGAGGAAAAGGAACCTAAAATGTGTGTAATGTAAGTGACTAGTTACTAAGATATTTGGTTTTGAATAACGATAAATCTCATACCTTTTTGGTTTAAAGCAAAAAATATTCGTAAACGAAAGGGTTAAACACCTGCAACACTTCTGCTCGTTTTTACTCATCATTTATTCCACACACCAACATGTGTCTGTCTGCAGTTAGGTGGGCTGCCCGGGAAGGCGAGGCGCCCATGTCCGAGGCTATTGTTACCCTTCGTTTGGAGAAAGAAGGAAGGATGAGTCCCCAACCAAAATCCTTCCCCTCCTGTATCGCAAATGTAAAGCTAACTGCACTTTTCGATGGGCGGTGGGGTTGCCATATCCCTACGCCTGTTGTACTCATGAATGTAATTTCTGCAAACAGCATCCAGATAACACGCGAGACATATTCGGAGGTTCTTGAGTAGAAAACAATTACTCTTGTATAATATTGTGTTGCATTCCATCTCACTTCGATTCAAAAGTAAAATATAAGTACAAATACACCATAAAATTCGTGACATGTTTTCACACACACAAACTCACACAAAAAAGGTTCATAACGTTAAAAAAAAACATTTTATCTTCTGAAAGAATAAATACTAACTATTTGAGTATAAATTTAACTCCAACTAAGTCCCTCCTCTACTCCTTTGTATTAAGAACTCTTACTTTATCTTATCTTCCGTAGAAGGAAGTTGATCCGTGCCAACGTGTTCTAGAATTTCTTCGTACAGTTTGTCTTGTAGGTCCTTCTTGAGGCAAAGAAATAAGACAGAAAAACTCAAGACTGAAACAGAAGTGTCTACTCCCGCGAGCAGCATATCCATGCAAATCCCCTCCAACTGACGTTCTACGAAAACATGGATTTATTACACTTTAAAATTAAAGATTAAAAAAAAATGGCTAAATGAAACTTAATAATATACATCCATACATTACCTAAGAACTCGTTTCTCATTCTCCATGAACTGGGCACGACCTTTGAACTCGGGATCGAAGGCGCACAAATAATTACATACAAAGATACAAAGGAACCATCATCGGGAATAAAGTACCACTCCAACCACATGGATCCATTGTTATCTTTCATCTTCCTTCCCAAGTCTTCATCCACTCTCTTTTTACTTCTTGTTACCATCCTTTTACTGTTCCTCTTCCAATCTTATCTTTGTAGTAGTCCTTACGTCTTCTCCTTTCATTACTGCCAGACTGATTTTGTAAAATCGTTCTCTTCATTCCATTTCGTACACACTCACCTATTTATGATGATGTCCACTCTTCACTAAATATTCCTTATAAACATTCTACATATTTGGTACCTTTATTTGTTCACCGTCTATCTTTTCAAGGATTGTTCGACCCTTCTCATTCAAATTCAGCCTTTCAGCTTTTATTCTTTTGGTCTGTTCACTATTTCTCTTCCTTTAATATCAAATATGGAGCAATTTAACCTTAGACAATAAAATCATATGATGTGATAAACTTCAACTCAATCCGGGAACAGGTTTGCATCACATAGTATATTCCTCTTAATATCTTCTCTCTGTACCTCTTATCTCTCTCACTCCACCATATACACCTTCGAGTGTCCTTGTCGTGGAAGTATTTGTTATACAAATTCCTCCTTCCATACATAATTCTTTTATTTTATCACTATTTTCATTCATTCGGGTATGCCATACTTCATGGTCACTGTGAGCTCAGGGACAACAACTAACTAGTTTCCCATTCAGAACATCCATTACAATCACTATCGTATTCACCATGCTCCCAACCATATCACTTAGCACATTCCAGAAATCGTCATTATCCTCTACCTCTACACATCTATCACCACACGACACATATATTAGTGATTCGATCTTCTATTTTTTATTGTAAGTTATTCCTATTAAGAATTTTCTCCATTAATTCATTTTCTTTATCACTAAAAACCTGAGAAAGAAGAATCTGCGTCGGGTTTCTGCATTTCTTCCAGATATATGTCGATGAAATCTCTTGGGTTATTTCTGTCTCTTGTTGAGTCATGCTCTCTGATCGCTTTCTGTAATGTCAAAATACAGTTTCACTGTAATGGTACCCAAGATGAACTCATGTTCTCGCATATACTCAAGTAACAATGTGCCACTACTCAAGTTAAACCTCGTACAAAACAGTGGAACATTTTTAGAAGACAAATAACTTATTCGATAGACCAGTTCATTGAAGCGTCGAGAAATTTTTCGTGAATGCAAAAGCCTTTGGCGAAAGTGTTTCATTCTTCACAGAGAAGGACGACTTAAAATACAATGTTCAAACCTAACTAAACCGGATGTACACTTTCGGGAGATTTCGTAAATTATTGTGCTGACCAGCTGGAGTTGTCTCTGGATCAGTGTTCCCTATCTAAATAATTCCAGTGTGAAGGGTGGCGATATATAAATAATTTAAAAAATCAAATCTCTCAGCACGGTAGCCTCGTCATTCGCCGAAAAAATGATGCAACGATGAAATTATGGATTCTTGTAGAAAATAAAAAATGGTGCTCTTCCAATATGTGCTCTACCGCGAAACTGTGATCTACCATATTCCAACTAATATTCCATATTCCAGGCTAACTAACGAAAATATCACGACTTAACCTAACCAATCGTCAAGGGCGTATAGTTGACCTAACGATTGGTTAGGTTAAGTCATGATATTTTCGTTAGTTAGCCTTATAAGGCTAGTTTCACGGTAGAGCACGTATTGGAATATGGTAGATCACAGTTTCGCGGTAGAGCACATATTGGAAGAGCACCTAAAAAATAATACTTACGAATATACATGGTGTAGATTAGATTAGATAGACTAGTGTTTAATGATATCACTTATTTTCCATTGTCCTTTAATGAGACATTGGATACACGAACTAAGTGTATGCGAGAGTGGAACTTAGGGTCACGCTATCCTGAGTGAATAAAATTCCTTTGAATTAAAATCTGACCAAATTAAAATTAAGATTATTTTTTGCAACTTATCTTTAATTTCATAATTAAATTATCTTCGAATTTTGAACTAATTTATTTTATCAGATTCTAAAAACAAAACAAAAATTCTTTCTTTAACCACTCCAACGTTTCATTAATATATAAGTTTAAAATAAAGAATTTACAAATACTACTTTCGTTTACATGTTTATCAACGTATATATCACGTGGGAATTCAAACTGGCAAACTGCGCATGCGTACTTTATAAACAGCATTATACTGGCAAATACAAAATTAAATTTATTCCACGAAATAAAACTACTTCAATGTGCCGCCGGCTTGCTCGATCAGGGTGGGCTGATCGGCTAACCAACAACGACAACAACAACGCATTAAACACCAATGCAAAAGGGAAAAGCTTTATATGAAGTTTGAATAAACAATTCCCAAACAACTTTCAGATAAAAAATCAATTAAGAGCTCCGAAAACGCATGTCTCGACAGTAAGGCGGTAGTTGGTTGGGCACTTTTTCGTTATTTATTCGCATATTCTTTTTCATTAATTATTTACCCACAATTTTTTTTTATTTTTCTGCGATTGTATATATACACATTTTTTCGATATAATTACAAGGTTAATTGAATGCCCGGTTAGGTTAAGTGAATGCCTGGTTAGGTCAACTGTATGCCCTTGACTATTGGTTAGGTTAAGTTGTGATATTTTCGTTAGTTTTAATGAAAATATCACGACTGGTTCTAACTGTACGCCCTTAAATTTACAAGAACTACATATTCGTGAGGTTTATCCTTGTGCATGAACTTTTCTATATTTTGTAATAACGTGGGGGTGTTACACACACACACACACACGTCACCTCATATTTGCTAATAAATGTTCGGGATCACCTGAAGATCAGGGACCCCAGCCTTCTTTAGTTAGTTTTATAAGGCTAACTAACGAAAATATCACGACTTAACTTAACCAATCGTCAAGGGCGTACAGTTGACCTAACGACTGGTTAGGTTAAGTCGTGATGTTTTTTTTAGTTAGCCTTATAAAGCTAACTAATGAAGGCTGGGGACCCTGATCTTCAGGTGATCTAAAGTTCGGTTTATACTTGTGCATGAATTTTTTTATATTTGCTAATACATGTTTGGCTTAATATGCTGGTAAATAATGAAAAAGCGACGTTGGTTGTCTGAGTCAGAGTCATTCGACTGAGAATCCCACTCCACTACGATGCTTTTCAATTGGTAAAAAAATTTGAGGTATTTCTTGCTTATCGAACTAAATTCAGTGCTGGAATTAGCGGCGCTAACTTTTTATTAGGGATACTGTTAGCGCCGCTAATTTTCAAAATTGTCAGCGAAACGGGTAGCGGCGCTAATTTTTAGAGAAAGTCACTCGATAATTTTTCAAAACCACTTGTATAAATTAAATAGAATTTATTCTTCGGTTGGTTGATTTTCCCTATTAATATATACGAAAGAAACTAGACTCCTACATAAAAATGTTTTCATTTTCGTAGACTATAACGTCACATTTCTGTACCTCAGCAACCAATTATATCAATGTATGTGCCAATATATGTTAAGTAAATTACGGAAGGCAGAACATATATAAATTGGGGTAGTTTCAGAAAAAATTAGCTTTAGCGGCGCTAAATGGTAGTTAGCGTTAGGGGGGGGGGCACATCACTGACTAAATCCATACCTGAGCGAAGTCCCTAAGTCCTTTGCTGCCCCGTTTGAGGCTTCTATACCCCGTTCGCTCTGGAAACAAATAACGAAGGAAAGGAAAAACGACCGCTATGCTGCCAAACACCTAAGTAAAGATAAAAACCTATATAGGAACTTGTACATATAAGTATCATACTTTATCATTAGGCATAAGTAATATTTATGAAGTGATTCATTCCTTTGGAAGAAAGTAAAATATAAGATTTTAAAATTGCCAAAGTATATCAGATTTTAAAATTGCCAAAGTATATCAGATTTTAAAATTGCCAAACAACTGAGATAGGCAGAGTAATCCAGAAAATAAGTTAATGAGCTAATAGATAATTTATTTGCTTTAGTAAAAAAAAAAGACTGTTTTGTTTTATCGACTATCTCAAAAAAAAATATATATATATATAAATGTGGGAAACTAAATTTTGCACTTAGTTTGCGGTCCTTTAGTATTTTTAAATTGCGTAATGCCTCCAAACTACTGTCAGATCATACCATCAATAATATACACAGGATGAGAGAAAAGTCCTTAAGGATTTTATACATACAACTATTCAATTAACAACATTATACAGATAAGTGTTCAAATGATGAAACAAATTAAACAAATAGTTCTATAAGAATTTTATTTATACAAATATTTTGTTAAATTTTAATTTAATCTTCAAAGAGTTCTCCATCCGCTATGATACATTTATGGATTTTCTCTGTGAAGCTCTTCATTGTTCTTCTGAACATATCGAATGGGATTCTTTTCGGTTCTTCTATTCTGCGGCCAAAGGCATTCACATTTAGATAGATGAAACCAGGAGTGTAGAGCGTGTCACGCAAATAAACCCAAAGCAGAAATCACATGGGGTTAAATCAGGTGATCTGGTTGGCCACTCGAAAGGACCTTGCAGCCCGAGCCATCTTCTTTCAACGTTCGTATCCAGGATCTCACGGGCAGCTGCAGAGTAATGTGGCGGCGCTCCATCATGTTGATAAAGCTAATTCCTGCCAACGCCATTAGTAAACTGTAGTAAAACTTTGAATCTCAATACCTGGCGTCCTGGCAATAACGTTTTCCATCCATTGTATCTCGCGATATGTCAAAGGAAACGAGTCCTGAATAACCAACGCACGCCCAAACTGTTAGTGTAGCCATTTTAACGGGTTTACCCAATCATTTTGGGATTTTTTTGCTCAGTAGTGAATGTTATGTTTGTTTCCTTTACTCATTAAACGAAAGACACATTTATTTGAAAATGTGATCTTTTGAAGGAAATCTGGATCACTGTTGAACCGTTGTTCATTGTTTCAGCAAACTGTGGCCGTCTATCAGAATCATTATCATATATGAGCTGAGAGTAAATGGGTTTGTAATCACGGTACCCCTGTGATTTCAATATTTTTGCTACTGAAAATTTGGAAATACCCAATTTCTCTGCAACTTTTCTCGTTGAAGTCGTTGGATCAACTTCAAAACTGGCAAGGACATTTTCTTTGTTGTTGTCTCCTGTCGCCGTTACTGGCCTTCCGCTTCTTGGACGATCTTTTACCAGGCTCCCTGTTTCCAAAAGTTTGAGCTTCCAGTATCGAAGAGTGGTTGCATTTGGTGGTGGTTTATTATATTTTTCTTGAAATAAACGCAAACTTTGTTCACAATTATTATAAGAAATAGCCTACGATACAAGATACACCCTTTCTTCAGTGATGTATTCCATCCTTACTCACATGGCGGTGACTGGAGCTAGGGCCTAGGGCCTTTCTGTTCTAGCCTAGAGTCATTCCTGGCCTTGTATAGTTGCTTTGAAAAGTATCCCATTCCCATATACTGCAGTGATATCATTGGAATTTATTTATTATTAACAAATTATTTGTATGCATAAAATCCTTAAAGACTTTTCTCCCACCCTGTATATAGCATATTATATAGAAATGGATAAGGCGTTATGTGATAAGAGAAAAACACCCCGTCTTCATTCTTAAAAATTCTTAACGTACCTTAATATTGTGGAGAGTGTCTCTGATTCTGGCACTGAGAAAGTTTATCGTTTCATCCGAATGGGCGAATCTTTTGTTCCCAAGAATTATCCATATAAAATTGATGCTGGCCGTAGATATGAATTTCTGTCAGAATATAATTATGTTTAGGTTTTGCAGAAGCATCATAGTGGGTCCTGAAGTTACCCGTTTTACCCTAGTTTGACTGTAAACTAAGATACAGTCGTGCACAGAAGTCTGAGCTCTGACAACCCTGTATTACGATAGAACCAAAGGGACTCTGTGGACTTCTGTGCAACATTATGCTTTTTATGAAGTCTGACCATCTTCTTATTTCATTTGTGCCTCAAATGATCCGATCCATAAATCAGTTCGTGACAGATGACGAGAGAAGAAAGAAAGAGAACAACATAGGAGTTATTTGGAATCTGTTTCAGACCTCAAAGCTAAACATGAACGACAACAGAAGGGAGGTTCTACCTCTTCTTCTTACCTCTAAATTGAATGGCTTCCCTCGGGTTCCTCTTATCATCTCCAGGAACTCCTCCGTTTCTTCTTGGATGATCGCCTCGTGACGCTTCTTCCCGAAACCCAGATTCCGGAAATGGCGAAGACTAAACCTCTTCTGCGTCCTCCAGTCTTTGCCATCAGTCATAAATACTCCTGATGAAGAATAAGTGCGTAACTGCATTTAGAAACATTCAATGCTTATGAAAACCGAAGCAAATGTTTGAATCAGTCTTGAAGTTTTGCTTTTACGTCTCAGGTTTTACGTGTGCCCTAACATACGCTACAGGTCTTCCTCAAAAAAATATATATATGAGAGGTGTGACACCCACTTCTGAAATCTTTACAACCTGCCAAAAATAATTTAATACTTCTATAAGAGGTTCTTATATTTCTTCTGCAATAAAATTCAATTAGACAAAATCTCCTTTTACTCCATTCATCTCCATTTTCATAGTTTAAACGTATTCACTATTCATTATATTCACTATTCATTATACATATAATTCATTATATATATATAAAGGGTGATCCAGAGAAATTGGACCCAAAAGAAACCCCTGTAACTCTTAAAGTATAAGTCCTTTTATAAAATCATACGCATCATTCGAAAGAGGATAGTTACAAGTTTGTACAGGATTGTATAGGTTTTGACAATACAAGACAAGATAAGATACAAAACAAAATAAAAGTGTTAGTTAAAACTAACCCTTCAAGATGACTGCATGGACTGTGGAACAGCTGCGTTTCATAACTGAGCAATATTATGTGCATGGAAGAAGTGTAGTTTCAGCTCAAAGATCTTTCAAGACAAATTTTCAGATGTCAAAATCACCTTCTAAGAAAGTAATCCGTCGGTGTGTCAGAAATTTTTCCCTAACTGGCAGCATTGGAAAAAGAAAACCAACTGGAAGAGTGCGCACACCAAGGATAGACGGGATCATTAACAGAACTCATGAAATTGTACAGGATAATCCTAACATAAGCATCAGACGTGCTTCTCAGCTGTTAGAGTTGGATATGGAACAACAACACACCGTATATTCAAGCAAAATTAATGCTCTTTCCATATAAAATTCAAACAGCGCAACAACTAAACGATGGAGATTCGCACGAAGACGACAATTCTGTCAATGGATCCAACAGAAGGTAAATGACACCACCAATTTTCTAGCAACTTTGATTATGTCAGACGAAGCCCATTTTCACTTGAATGGAACTGTAAACAAACAAAATTGTCGTTTCTGGGCAACAGAAAATCCATTGAATATTATCGAAGTCCGTTGCATAGTCAGCGTGTAACTGTTTGGAGTGGTCTTACTGCATCTCAGATCATAGGGCCGTACTTTTTCGAGGATTCCACCGGAAACACGGTCACTGTAAATGGTGATCGCTACGAAAAAATGTTGACCGATTTCCTTATTCCTAATTAAGAGATCTTTGTCTAGAAAACCACTGGTTCCAACAAGACGGAGCTACCTGCCATACCACGAGGAACTGCATGGCAGTTTTGCGTCAAACGTTTCCAGGCGAGTTAATCTCAAGATTTGGAGACGTTGAATGGCCCGCAAGGTCTCCGGATTTTTCTCCCTTAGATTATTATCTCTGGGGATATTTGAAGAGTAGGGTCTACAGAAATAACCCAACGACCTTGCAAGAATTGAAGGCCGCCATCACAAATGAGATACAGGCCATACCGCACACTCTTGCAAAAGTGATGCAGAACTTACGAGCGAGAACACTGGAATGCTTGGCAACTAAATGGAGCACATTTGAAAGGAGTCATTTTTAAAAAAATAAATATTTCATAATAAACTTGTAACTCTACTCTTTCGAATGATATATAGTTTTTATGAAAGGAATTAAATATTAAGAATATTTGGCTTTTTTTTATGGGTCCCATTTATCTGGATCACCTAGTATATAATGTTCCATAACTTTAAATGTGAAGAACCTTCCAAAGATATATTAAAGGATATGATACAATATCTTCATCTTTCAAGACTAAAATATAGAGAAATCAGACCTAAAATAGACACTAAGATATAGTTAATAGATCACACAGGATAGAAAAACAAAATTATAGCACATTAATATTTACCTTTAGGAAAAATGTTATGCCACTGTATTCTTTAATATTAATTTAATAGAAAAATACTAAATAGTGCTACTATAGCGTGCGGTCTACAAAGATATCTTTAGTTTACAAAAGAATTTGCGCTGAAGTGACCTGACCTGACTTGAAATGACTTGACTTGACTTTATTTTTGGGGACGAATGTGAAGTCAAGGCGGACTATAAAATGGGAAATCATGAGGACAAATATGACAAAATTCATTCTATAGGATATAATGCCCGGTTAGGTCAACTGTATGCCCTTGACGATTGGTTAGGTTAAATTGTGATATTTTCGTTAGTTTTAACGAAAATATCACAACTTAACCTAACCAATCGTCAAGGGCATACAGTCGACCTAACCGGGCATTATATTCCATAGAATGAATTGTTTGTTTTATTTATCCTTTAAATTTTTTGTTTTAATGAAATTGAATTTGTAAATATGTTGTAGACCGCACGCTATAGTGTAAATATCTTTGTAGACCGCACGCTATAGTAGCACCAACTAAATAATGTTATATAGGGAACTTTCTATCAGTGATAAGATCCTTATGTTATGAGGTGTGGAAAGGTGTCAAAACTACCCGAAATTATGGGCAGGTTTAAATTATCGACATTCTGCTGTGGGTTAAGTTACAATAGGTCATTCAAGTTGCTACAGGTCAGGTTGGATCAAGAGAGGATCGGTGATTTTGACCTCGTCTTAATTTTGGGGTATCACCTCACCGCACTTGGTATCTCATGTTCCCTTAATGAAAAGGATGAAATTATAGGGTGTAGAAAAAATCATTCATTTTTGTGGTTGATTCGACGCCAATTTCAGTAATACTGAAATACTACGTTGTTATAAGAAAAAGAGACTTAAAGAATTACAGAAAAACTTAGACATCAAATCAAAGGTTCAGAGAAATAGATTACTTGAAAATTTACATAAATTAAATCTAGCACCAACAACAGTAGCAATCAGCAGTAAGCAACAAACATGGCAACAAGAGCAGCACCACCACTCGTCTATCCTAACATTAACACAGCTACAAACATTTAGGTCGACGTATTTGATATCGCTTCCAGTGAATGTCGTAACTAAGACGAGGTACTGTACAGTGTACCTAGATTTATGACGGCGTTTCATTTGCAATTTGATAAAGAGGTGCAGAATCATCCTGTTAGCAAAATAAATGTCTTGCCCGAAAATCAAGAATAAGCTTTGGTCAATTTCACTTTGAACTTCAGCTTCAGAAATGCACCTGGACGGGAACTGAGTAAACAATGACAAAACATTTTCTTCAGGATGATGGATTTTTTTTGTCTTAAATCGAAGTGAAAACACTGAAGTCGAGGGTTCGAATCCCGAGATTGCTGATTAATAGTAATCCAGGAGTTAGCGCGTAGTCGCATTAATATGGCCTGAGTTCTCTGTTAGTTTCTAGCTCTCCTCATTGACTATTATTGCTTTACCCCGTGATTAAATTAGCTTTTAAACTCTTTAGTTTAAGTCTGCACCTAAAAGAAGAAACTAGACAATACATACCGTAATTTTCACCATCGAACCTGTCCCTGGTGAGGCACACATCCGGTCTTCCCAGGATATCATCGTTTCCGAATGCCTCATTCACAGCCTCCCAACCACTTACCAGCACCACATTGAAACCCCCCATCAGATACCCAACATAGGGCCCATATTTCTCGTAGTGGCTGTCGAAGGTCTTTTGGGGATTGTTTTTATCCAGAGTTTGATAGTTTCCCACAGGAGGCAAAGGAGTGGGACCTGCAGAGAGACACGAAATTCAGGAACCCCAGATGAAAACCAAGAGAACCGTGTGCAAATTTTTTTTTTTATCTGACCATATTTAGGGGTTGCGCAAGGGCACTAAATATTCACCATTTACTACCTATTAGGTCTTATTGAGGAATAGCTGGATGGACTAACGGGAGTACGTTATTCGTCAATTTAGATTGTCTTCATCTCAAAAATTACTCATTTTCATTGGATTGAAACTAAGAGCCCAGTAAAGCCTAAAACTTAAGGGCCAAATTAAATAAAATAAATAGTCTAGCTTCACAATTATTTATGTCACTGTAAATTGTAATAGTACTGTATTTATTTTCTTATTATTATTAATAATAAGGGTTATTCATTTCAATTCAATTCAATACACGTTTCAGCCACCAGGTGGCAGTAGCGATCAGCACAGAGAGCTTTGCTTACAGTTGAGCGCCGCCATTTTGGTAGTGCACAACGTATTTTGATTCTCTTGTGTTTCATGATGTGACGTTCTTTACTTTTCACTTTTCAGGTTATAAATAATGACGAAAGCATCATTAATTACGTGTCACACGATAAAAAGCTAAACTGTGGCTTGTGGGACAGCCAAGCTTGGAACTCTCCAGAAATAAGCTTCCCTCAAAAGGTGAAAACCACAGTGAGGAGAAGAAATCGCTGAAGGAAAGCATTGCTATAACGACACGCGAGATTCTGAATGTTTGGGAAAAAGCGAAGATTCCCACGTCTTACAAGCAAAACATCATCAAGAAGCTTGTGAAACTCCACTCTGAGTGGCAAAGACTTAAGAAGAGCATCAGCCGGAAATCAGACTCAGCCATCAAACAACGAGAGGAGTTCCAGGCGGAGCTCTCCAAACTCTTCGACGTCGCTCACCAACAAGCTGTGAGACTACTAAAGATTCAAGAGAACAAAGACTTCCTGTTAGCGCAACGGGAGAGGGTCGCCAAGGACGGATGGCAGGAGTGGACAAGCAGCTAGCAAGAAGGGAGGAACGGCAAGAGGCCTGAGGTGAAAGCGAGGCTGCGAGACGAGACAGAACAGGAGAGGAGACAGAAGAAGTTGAGTAGACTGTTTAGCTGGAATTCTGTAGTAGCAGCAGCTTCACTAGCGCTGAAGAGACGGAGGACGAATGCTCCATTTGTTGCTAAAACCTCGCCTCCCTCTCCGAAGCGAAGGAAAAGCAAAGTTGCCGTTTCTCTGGAGGTCGCATCTACCCTAGACCGGAACCGGACTAGTGACAGAAAGGCAGCATATAGCCTGGTCCCCTTCGCGCAGCAGATGGGAGTTAATGTTGAAGAACTATCTGTGAGTCCAAGCACTATAAGGGCTCAGAGGATCAGACACCGACGAGCTCTTGCGGAGGAAATCCAGCGTTCTTTCTCCCCTGACGTTTCCCTTCTCTTGCACTGGGACGGGAAAATTATATCAGATTTCACTGGCTGCAAGCAGGTAGATCGTCTCCTTATTCTGGTGTCCGGAGAGAACACTCAAAAGCTGCTCGCCGTCCCCAAGCTACTGAACTCCAAGGCAGAAGGAACGTCACAAAAGCTCCTGGAAACAGTTGACAAGTGGAATCTTCGTGAACGAGTGAAGGGGGCTTTGCTTTGATACCACTGCTGCAAATATAGGCCTGCGCGGTGATACATGTACTCTGGTAGAACAAGGGCTGAACAAGGACGTGCTTGACGCCTGTCAACACCATATTCATGAGCTAATCTTCCAGAAAGTCTTTACTACGGTTTTACGATGTGTGTCGTCTCCAGAAGCTTCAACATCGCAATCTTCGACAGCTTCTGAGACTATGGTCAAATATTCGTCAAGATGACTTTAAAACGGGAGCGGACCATGAGGTCACCGTGAATGATCATGGACTGGAAAGAAGATATCATATAGTTCGCAAAGAGCACTTTGGGAGCAGCTGCCGAGGGATAACGACAAGGAATTCCTGGAACCAGTTACTGTATCATCTTTCTCAGTGATGTACTTCCCCACGCTCATCGATTTAGGATGCCAGAAGCAGTTCATTGCGCATGTTGGATGGTAAGGGCTTCATACTCGTTGAAAATGTGGATGCTTTGAGAGCAGTTCCATCAGTCCCACAGACCTTCCACATAGATGTCTCCCGCGTTTTCCTTTCAGAATGTAATGTGGGAACACCTACGTGACGTAAACGGGTTCATTTGCAAGTTGTACGCTAAAGCATGGATTCAGTGCCGGTTCCGTGCTTTAGCTGCGGCGAATGACCTGCGTCTCCAAGATTTTCAGCAGTACGTAGATCCAACAATCGGAGGCCGCAGTATCTTCATTCCGCAAGCATCTCTGGTACCTAAGTAAGCTTTTGGTGGGAATGGCTTTCTTTGATTCTAAACTTGTCGCTGTACACTAAAAGAAAAATGGTGGAAGCACTGAACACTAAGGAAGGCTTGGAAGATCTACCCCGCCGAGTGCTGGTGCCAGATGCTATGGAAAAGAAAGTAGAAGACTTTGTTACGTCAAAGACAGGACCTGTTCGACTTTCTCGGTGTATCTTCCTATTTCCTCCAGAATGATCCAGTGGTATGAATGCAAAAAAAGTATAGTGCAATGCATTTGCATGCAACATTGCAGAAAAAGATGCGCAGAGGTTTGCAAAAGGAGATAGGGGGTAGGGGGTGTTAAATATAAAAGTAGAGAAGTTAGATGGTATTACAATATTGTTGCAAATTTCGGTCAAGAGCACATATTTTATGTGTGCCACATTGTATGTGTGTAGGATTGTATATATATATAATATCAGATATTGGGTAATAGTAATAGGTAATAGTAATAGACTATTACAAGATTTTTCAAGTAATAGTAATAGATCATAATTTTTTGGCTGTAATAGTAATAGTAATAGAAGGCAAAGTAATAGATAATAGTCTATTACTTTTCTACTACAGAGGCAATGGACATAATGTGTGAACAAAGAACTGAAAAAATAAACTAAATCTACTCTCAACTAAAATAAACATGTAGCTATGTGAAAATATTGTGGTAAATTTTTCCTTCAATAAAGTAAAATTTATCAAGACCTACAGTTTCTGAAATTGTAATGATTTGGTCGAAACAAATATTTGTTAACACACTGCTTCTAATTGCATTTAAATAGACATAAAGATCCTTTTCAAATGAGTTAAGTACCCCACATGTAATAGTAATAGTAATAGATAAAAAATAAAGTAAGAGTAATAGTAACCAATCCATCCATCGTGTTCTGCCTATCAGGCAGGTCTAACTCATGTGTCCCGCCAAAGTGTTCTACCCTGAGCTATCCTTTTCATCTCATGATAGCTCCTGCCTGCCTTCAAATCATCTAGCATTGCTTTCCTTTTCCTTCCCCTCGGCCTTCTACCTTCATATCTACCCTCTATCACCTCCTTCAACAATCCTTCTCCTCTCAACACATGTCCGATCCATTTCTTCTGTCTTTCTCTTATCACCTTAATGAGTCTTCTTTCCTCCATCACCTGTTGCAGTACTTCGTCATTACTTTGGTGTTCTTTCCAGCTTATCTTTAGCATTCTTCTCCAAATCCACATTTCAAAACTTTCCAGGAGTTTCTTTTCAGTTGTTTTCAGTGTCCATGTTTCTGCTCCATACAGTACCACACTCCATATCAAGCTTTCTACTAACCTTTTCTTCAGCTTCAAGTTGAGTTTACCTGTAAGTACTCTTTTCTGTCTCTCAAAAGCTACCTTACCCATACCAATTCTAGATCTTACTTCCTTATTGCAATCTCCATTGTTGGTTAATAAACTTCCCAGATATTTAAACTGCTCAGCTTCTTCTAAGGTCCGATTTCCTATCGTTAGGTTCATTTGTGCTCCTTTCCTTCTTGCAATTTTCATTACCTTTGTCTTGGTCTCATTAATTTCATTCCGAATTCTTCCGCCGTTGTTGTCAAGCTATTACCATTCTTTGCAGTCCTTCCTCAGTACTACAAACAAATGCCTTGTCATCTGCAAACCTTACAGATTTGACCAATTTACCTCCCACTCTGATTCCCTTCCAGATCTGAGAGTGCTTCTATTACACTAGGCAACAAATTTCAACTTTTTTTTTGTTACAGACACGTGAACTACTGATTCCTACTAAAGCGTGATGCTGATTTCAGATCTGATATCAAAATTTCTCTATCACGTCCAGATTTTGTGTAACCGAAAACCCCTATTTTTCATTTTTTTTCTCACCCGCTTCTATTACGAAAGCCGTCTAAGCTACTTTTCCGTGCCACGTTTTATGTTAAGCATACTTAAATAATTAGTGAACAGGGATGTCTTTCCTCCTTTATTCTGGCTTAAGACAGACAGCGGAATTCCGCTGGCGGAGTTACCACCCCTGCGCCCAACCATCCACCCAAAGCGCGTTAGTATTTTGTTGTTACTACTGAAAGGCAAATTCCTGTTCTTAAGTGAAACTTTGGTGTGTCCTCTTCCTTTGTCGCTTGTAGGATGACGAGCTCTCCTTCTGCAGGAACCAACAATAATCTCCCATCATATTTGGGTTGAAATTACCTTGGTATCTGTTTTCCATAACTGAGATCTGTTGGTGGAAGCGCTCACCATGCTCGTCACTTACAGCCCCAAGGTTGGCCGGGAAGAAGTCAAGATGAGAATGTAAAAAATGAATTTTCAAAGACATTCTGCATCCCATTATTTCATAAGATTTAAGCATGTTTTCTACGAGTTTACGGTGGTTTTCAGCTTTGTGGTTTCCAAGAAAATTTTTGACAACTTCAACGAAAGATGTCCATGCTCCTAGTTCATTCTCATTTAGGTTAGATGGAAACGATGAGTCGTGGATGACACTGCGGATCTGTGGTCCAGTGAAAACTCCAGCTTCTAGCTTAGCATCTGTCAATATTCCTTTGAATTTATCCTTTAAATATTGGAAACCACTACCTTGATGATCCATACCCTTCACGAAATTTTTCATAAGGCCAAGTTTAATGTGAAGTGGTGGAAGATGTACTTTCTGAGGGTCAATAAGTGCTGGGTGTTTCACATTGTATTTACCAACAACATGTTCAGTTCTAGATGGCCAATCATGTTTTTTGTAGTGGTTCTTGTCATCTCTGCTGTTCCATAGACACAAAAAGCACATATGCTTTGTGTAGCCCAACTGTAACCCAAGAAGTAATGATACAACTTTAAGGTCGCCACAAATATTCCATGTGTGGTCCTTATATTTGATGAGTCTTAGCAGCAGTTTCATCGATTCATAAGTCTCATTAAGGCCAGTGGCATGTGCTACAGGTATTGAAGGTTTTTCATTGCCGTTGTGCAGTAATACAGCTTTAAGGCTAGCTTTACTAGAGTCAATGAACAGTCTCCATTCTTTTGGATCATAGCGACAGCCAATCCCTTGCATCAGACCACTGATATCGTGGCAGAAACAAACGTTTTCTTCCTGTAAGTAAAATGATGAAAACTGCAAATGGCGATGGCGGAAATGGGAAACTTTGGTGTTTGGTTGGAGAAGATTAAATTCTTGAAGTCTTGAACCAAGCAACTCTGCCTTTTCTTTTGGTAATTCCAAATCGCGCACTAAGTCATTTAACTCCGCTTGACTTAACAAATGTGGGGAAATATTTGCATCTGGAACATATATGCCATCTTTCCCTGTTTCTATATCACTAGCAGAATCTTCAGATGAACTGCTGTCTGTTATCGTTGCTGGTGGAACTGGTGGTGGATTTGTTTCATCATGTGGTACTGGTTTCATTGCTGATTCGCAGTTTGGGTACGTGATCTTTGATTTGTTTTTCTTTGTGAAACCAGCAATCTTTGTCAAACAAAAATAACAATCATTGAAGTGATTTTTCGGCTCACGCCAAACCATGGGGACTGAGAACGGCATAGCTTTTCTTTTACCATTCATCCAAGCTATTAACATTGCATTGCACTGTGCACAGCAAATATGTGGTGCCCAGTCCCTCTGTTGGTCTCCTAACTTACAGTCAAAATAACACTTGTAGGCAAGTTTAATCTTTGTTGTTATGTTTCTACGTTGTGGCTTAGGTGTATATTGTCCACAGACAAAGCAGAAGTTGTCTGGGTGATTTACACAAGCACGTCTATTTGATGCCATTTTGAATTACCATACAATATCTGAAAAAACGTAGAAAGTAATTATTACGATGTGCAAAATAAAAAGAAATACACACCGTAGTACAAAACAAATGCTATAAAAACACACAAGTCACCACAACCTGTCACTTGCTCATCAGCAGAGAGCTTCAACAACCGTTCTGCTTGACTGTCACGTAGCGACTGACCGTTGGGCCGTTGCCCGTTACTATGCTCTTGACTCAGTGTTGCCAACTCGGGATAAATTTTATTTATCAAAATTGTTCGAATTTGTATATAGTTGGCAAAAAAAATTGCTTTAACCTTGAAAAGCAAGTTTCATATTACTGGCATTAAGCCGATTAAAACCAAAATCTGGACGTGGTAGAAAATTTTACTAAAAGTGATTTGCATTTTACACAAAATCTAGACGTGATAGAAAAAATCTAATTATAGATTTGAAATCAGCATACCGAAATTAGCTAGGAGCACCTATTTGGTCTTCTGTAACAAAATCTTTGTTGCCTAGTGTTATCATTGCTTCCGCATAGATGTTAAATAACACGGGGGACAGGGAGCATCCTTGCCTGACCCCTCTCCCAACCAATCCAGGCTCCGATTCTCCTCCTGCAACTCTAACATTCACAGTCTGCCCAAGATATAGATTTTTTATCAGCCTACGGCCCTCCAGTCAACATTAATATTCTTCAATATTTCCATTAGTTTCCTCCATTGGACTCTGTCAAAAGCTTTTTCAAAGTCAATAAAACAAACAAACATTTCCTGATCATGTTCCAGCACTCTCTCTCCCATCATTCTCATAATACCAATAGCTTCTCTTGTTCCGCATTTTGACCTAAATCCAAACTGATCCTCTCCAATGTACTGCTCAGCTCTGTTCGTTAGTCTTCTGGTTAGTATCCTTAGCATTATTTTTGATGCATGGCTGACCAAGCTTAGGTTCGAAATTCTGAACACTTGGTGCTCTCGGTTTCTTGGGGATAGTAATCATAGAGACTCTCATAAAGTCAGCAGGCCAGTCTCCACTTTCATACATGTTTCTGCACAATACATTCACCTCCTCTCTAGCATCACCTTCAAGACTCTTCAGAAGTTCTGCTGGTACATCATCTGGTCCTGGGGCCTTGCCATTTCTTAGGTCTTTTACAGCCATCTCTACTTCTCTTTCCAATATGTCCGGTCCCATACAATCTACTTCCACCTCATCTGCTTCCTCCATTTCGATGTTATTAGGTTTGTTCTCTTTATCATACAGTTCTTCAATATATTCAATCCATCTCTTCCTTATATCTTCTGGTCTTTTCAGTTTTTCTCCATTTCTCCCCTCTATTTCTCGCACTCCCAAGCTACTTCTTTTCCATCTATTTATGTCCTTAACTTTTTGGTACATTAAATCAGTTCTTCCTTCCTTTCTAATTCCTCCAATTTCCCTGCACTACTCAAGCCACATCTCTCTTGCTTTATCAGTTTCTCTTCTCAGTTCGTTATTCAACTGTCTGTATCGTTGTCTCCCTTCTTCTGTATTTATACTCTTCCATTTTCTTCTTCCTTCCATTTTGTCAAGCATCTCTGTAGTGACCCAGGGTTTCCTTGCTTCTCTTTTCACATAACCGATATTTTTCTGTGCACTCTCCTTTATTGTTTCTCTCAGTCTACACCATCTTTCTTCACTTGTCATATGAATGTGGCCGTCATTTCTTTGCCTCCTTATCTCTTCATTCACCGTTTTAGCAAAAACTATCCTTTGTTCTCCCTTCAGTTTTTCAGTATCCCATTTCTTCCCTACTTTATTCTTTTTCAGAGTCTTCAACCTCACCATATTTTCCATTGCCACCAAGTTACGATCGGAGTCAGAATCTGCTCCAGGATAAGCTTATAAGCTTTCGAGTTCTTCACTGCATTCCTATATCTCTGTCTTACCAAAATAAAGTCAATTTGGAATCTTTCAGTGTCTTCTGGTTTTTTCCATGTGTATCTCCTTCTTTTGTGATTTTGGAACCAAGTATTAGTCACCATGAGTTCTTGCCTTCTGCAAAATTCTACTAGCTTTTCTCCTCTTTTATTTCTTCTACCTAATCCGAATGGTCCAACCTCCCTTCCATCTTTCACCTCTCCAATGACACTATTCCAGTCCCCCATGATTATTACGCTAGTATTTCTTCCCTGGGCTTCAATTATTTCCTCTATTCTATCATACAGTTCTTCTATCTCTTCTTCCGGATGGGCGCTTGTTGGCATATACACTTGCATGACAAATGTATCTACTTTTTCGCCTTTCATTCTTATCCACATGATTCTATCTGACACACAGTCTAACTCCTCTACGGTGTTTCTTATCCTTCCTCTAAGTAAAATAGCAACTCCTCTCTCAGCCCTGTCGCCACCAGAATAAATCACTCGCGTCTCCACTAATAAAATCTCCTCCTCGGCATCTGACTTCCGACAACCCCATGACATCTATGTTCAGCCTATTCATCTCTTGTTTGATGTTCTCTAACTTTCCTGGTCTGTTCATTGTTCTTACATTCCACGTCCCAATCTTTACTCTTTTGTTGGTGTCGCAGGGAATTCGCCTGATTACGACCTGGGAAACCCTGCTGCTTCCCCTGCCGAGCGCGACATTGCTTATCCTTTGACTGGCAACTCCGTTTACGCTGTTATTCCTATTTTTCTCTGTGGACATTTTCATGAGTTTAACAAGGGCATATTAGTGAAGTAGTTGCCCAATGCCTTCTTCACCGCAGGATAAATGAATTTAGTAACACTTGTCAAGGTTTGTGAACTTCCTCAGAACAGAGGAAGTATAAACCTAAGACTAAGACTTTTATTCTTCATATAAGCTCGAAATTAGGGTACAAAGTCTTCTAATTTCCAATTTAGATATCACTAACTTTTTCTTGTATTTAGACATAAATAACTTTTCTTTGTATTTAGATATAAATAACTTTTTCTTGTATCATAACCACAGCCTATATATATATATATATATACACCGCTTGCTTGCGGAGTCGGAGGAAGAAGCCAGGGAAATGCTTAAAAGAGTTGAGAAAACATGTACCAAATACAAGCTGTCAATAAACGTTGAAAAGACAAAACTAATGAACATAGGAAGAGGGGAGGAGGGCAAATCGAACAAGTGAGTCAATTTAAATACCTAGAAGCTTACTTCACTAAAGAGAACGATACATACAGAACAATAGCAGAGAGATTAAAACTGGGATACGAAGTAATGCACAAACTAGGCTAATTATGGAAGGACAATCAAATTACAACCCAACTGAAAGTTAGACTCTATGAAACAATAGTGTTCTCAACCGTATTATACGGCGCAGAGAGCTGGATTTTAAGGGTAAAGGAGAGAAGGAAAATAAATGCATTTGAGATGTATTGCTTAAGAAGGATATGTAACGCGAGATGGATAGACAGAATCACCAACGTGGAAATAAGGAATAGCACTAACGTGAAAATAACAGCAGAAGAAAAAGTAAAAGATATTCAAAGAAGATGGTACGTGCATGTGGAAAGAATGAGGGAGTACAGAATTCCAAAACGATGTCTATTGTATATACGCAAGAGAAGGAGGGACAAGACCGAGAGGACGCCCAAGAACAGCATGGCTGAAAAGCTTCATACAAGATAATGACGAGAAGAACTGGAGAGAGCTGGCAACAATAGCGAGAGACAGGAGCATATGGGAGAGGTACAGACGCCGTCAAAGGGACCCAACCCAGCAGCAGCTGGACGGGACTTAAGAGAAGATATACTATATATATATATATATATATATATATATATATAACTGCAAACACGCAGTATAATTAACGTAAAGAACGACGCTTTGTATAGGAGAATTATCCGCGCAAGATGAGAGCGAAAGAACGAAACAAATGAAAAAATGAGGTAACCACCCGGAATCGAACCCGGGATCTTCCGATTGCCGGTCAGATATGATAACCATTACACCACGGGCCTCACTCAATCAAATGTCGTAATTCCTCTACATGCGCGCAGAAACCAATGCCCCAAAGGGGCACCTCCCGCATGCCGTAACATTATATACATTATAACTGCAAAACGCAGTATAATTAACGTAAAGAACGACGCTTTGTATAGGAGAATTATCCGCGCAAGATGAGAGCGAAAGAACGAAACAAATGAAAAAATGAGGTAACCACCCGGAATCGAACCCGGGATCTTCCGATTGCCGGTCAGATATGATAACCATTACACCACGGGCCTCACTCAATCAAATGTCGTAATTCCTCTACATGCGCGCAGAAACCAATGCCCCAAAGGGGCACCTCCCGCATGCCGTAACATTATATACATTATAACTGCAAACACGCAGTATAATTAACGTGAAGAACGACGCTTTGTATAGGAGAATTATCCGCGCAAGATGAGAGCGAAAGAACGAAACAAATGAAAAAATGAGGTAACCACCCGGGAATCGAACCCGGGATCTTCCGATTGCCGGTCAGATATGATAACCGGCAATCGGAAGATCCCGGGTTCGATTCCCGGGTGGTTACCTCATTTTTTTCATTTGTTTCGTTCTTTCGCTCTCATCTTGCGCGGATAATTCTCCTATACAAAGCGTCGTTCTTTACGTTAATTATACTGCGTGTTTGCAGTTATAATGTATATAATGTTACGGCATGCGGGAGGTGCCCCTTTGGGGCATTGGTTTCTGCGCGCATGTAGAGGAATTACGACATTTGATTGAGTGAGGCCCGTGGTGTAATGGTTATCATATCTGACCGGCAATCGGAAGATCCCGGGTTCGATTCCCGGGTGGTTACCTCATTTTTTCATTTGTTTCGTTCTTCCTCTCATCTTGCGCGGATAATTCTCCTATACAAAGCGTCGTTCTTTACGATATATATATATATATATATATATATATATATATATATATATATATTTTATATATATATATATATATATATATATAAGGTAATAAAAAACAAGCACATTATCTTAATATTATTATATACTGTAAGTCGAATCGCATTACCAACCCACCTCGAATCGCCAATAATCTGGTTACGGGGTTTTGCGGTCACTAGCAGTTAGTGACTGACTGGCCTATCGGGAGTTCGGGAATCTTCCCGATGGAATGGTGAGCCAGTGGGCCCGTGGGGCCAAAGGGAAAAAATTTAATAGTAAATTGACTGAGATACCCAGTAGGGGCTGTAGGGCCATCATTTCTGACTGCAGTACATTACATGAAACACTATGTATACCTGGATCAAGTGTGGAAAAATTGCAGGAGTCATGTTGAAGCAGAGGATGTGAAATTAGTAGGAAGTTCAGATGTATTCTTCCGCAGACCTGCAGTAAATGAACTAAGTTCATTTTTTAGTTTCCATCCACAACAACCACTCGGTAATATGCCATTCAAGCCAGAAAAAGCTTACAGAAAGGATGGCTTACCTCGTAACTGGCTAACATATTGCGTGTCCAAGAAGGCATTATTTTGTTCTGTCTGCTTGGCATATAGTAAACCATCTGAGACTAAAACCAACCATTCATTATTGGTATGAATTCCTAGAAAAATGTTTACCAACGCATTGAAGAACACGAATGTACTCAGAACCACAGACAATGTGCAGATGCTTCCCTGCTACGCTTTTCTGAAAGTGACATCATTTTGTTTGATGAGAGATTCTAAAGCAGTTTGCAATGAGCAAATTCTGCAGAAACGACGCAAAGTTCTTCAGAGGATCATTGATGTTATTTTGTTGATAGGAAAACGTGGTTTGAGTTACAGGGGCAACAAAGCTGAAAGTGCCTATTTTTTAGATGACCCATTAATTGATCATGTCAATTTTCTAGAATTGTTGTTGCTGTTATCGAAATATGATGAAGTATTGAAAACCCACATAGATAAAGTAATAGATAAGAGCAAGAAAAGACACAGTTCCCTTGGTGAATGTAAACAAGGTCGTGTCGTGGTTCACTTATCACACTTATTTCTAAAACCACAGTGAACTATATCATTGACGCTATCCATCGTTTGCAGCTTCAACTAATTGTTGGAGAAGTAAAAGAAGCTGCATATATATTCTATACAGATTGATTCAATTCAAGACATAACCACAACTGATCAATGTGCATGTGCAGTAAAGCTTAAGGGCCAAATTAAATTAAATAAATAGTCGAGCTTCACAATTATTCATGTCATTGTAAATTGAAAAAATTTATTTATTTTATTATTATTAATAAAGGTTATTCTATCTATCTATCAGTACTTGTTCGATATGTGACTGATCAAGTACATGAACGTCTTTCTTGCATTCGTTGCTAGTAGCTCAGGCAAGGGGTCCAATTTATCTGAGATGCTGGATAATATTGTGAAATCACATAATTTGTACATTTCTCAATGTGTCTCTGACAGTACAGACGGAGCAGCCAACGTGTCTGGTCAGTATAATGGTCTCACTGCATGGATCGAACAAGCATCATCTAATCACATTCATGTCTGGTGCTATGCACACGTACTAAATCTGGTGCTCACTGATGCTATATCCTCGAATCCAACTTTTATTTCTCTTCTTGGCCTAATGAACTCATGTGCTACGTTTGTCTCTGATTCCTATTTGAGGATGAACGGCTGGAAAGAGAAGCTGAGTGAATCTGAAGGATACTTGCATGTATGCGTGTAATATTGGTTCTAGTGGATGTTTATAGGTCTGAAGTGGGATGAGTTGCGCACCTCTATTCTCGTTAAAGTCCGTAATTATGCCGGAGTTGTTGTAATATTGTGCTGTCGGTGGATGATTATAGGTCTGAGGTGGGGTGAGCTAAGCTCCTCTGTGCTATTGATGTGGCATCGTGCTGCTGGTGTCACTAATTATGCTGGTGATGTGATATTGGTTTTCACTGTAGGTCTGAGGTGGGCTGGTGATGGGTGAGCTACGCTCCTCTATTCTGTTGTGGTATGGTATTGCGGATGCTCGCTAAAGTCCGTAATTGTGTGTGGATGGTCGCAAAACCCCGTAACCGGGTTATTGGGGTCAGAGGTAGGGTGGTGATGGGTGAGCTACGCTCCTCTATTCTGTTGTGGTATGGTAGTGCGGGTGGTCGCTAAAGTCCATAATTATGTCGGAGTTGTAATATTGTGCTGCTGGTGGATGTTTATAGGTCTGAGCTGGGGTGTTGTTGGGTGAGTTAAGCACCTCTATTCTGTTGTGGCGTGGTATTGCGGGTGCTCGCTAAAGTCCGTAATTATGTCGAGTCGAGATATTGGTTCTGGTTGTAGGTCTGAGGTGGGGTGTTGATGAACGAGCTAAGCACCTCTATTCGCTTAATTAAGTGTAGAATGTTGTTTTGCTACTACTGGTAATGCTGGTGACCGCAAAACCCTGTAACTAGGTTATTGGGGGTTATTGAAGGGGTAACGCTATTCGATTTATATAATAAACATTAAGATAATGTGTGTTTGTCTTCTATTATCATATATATATATATATATATATATATATATATATATATATCATAATAATAAACAGGAACACCAGAGAAAAAATAAACATCCTTCAAGGTTTAATGAGTACCTACGTTTCGGAATGCACTAATTCCACCTTCAGGGCTAAAACAATAAAAGGCCAGTTCACATACAGAACACAAATTGCAATTGTGAATTGCTTAATAACAATTTAAAGTAAAGTTAAAATTATAAAAAGTAGCCAAGAAAATGTCAAAAAATTGAAACTAAAAGGTAAATAAATAAAATAAACAAGTACCTTAACTAAAACAGCAGATCTACCAATGATTCATCAGAATTGAGGTCTGGTTTTAATTTATAAATGAACAAAGATTCCATAATTTTAAGTTTAAGGTCAGAGCTTCCGGCAGCAAGTACGGCGAAACTAGACTGTGAAATTGGGTGGTCATTGTTGTATGAATGGTTATGTATAAGAGAATTAGGTGGTTTGCCATGAGGTAAATTTGTAAGAACCGATTTACCGAGATGTTCGTAAATACGAGATTTTAGGTGTCTTTTAGTTTTACCTATATATGACCCCATACAGTGGTCACACTTATATTGGTAAACTATGGATGATATATATCAGTGCCATAGGCGGGATTTTCCTAAACGGTGGGGGGGGGGGGGTCTAAATTTTCTTTTTATTCTAAAGAAGTTATTATTTTGTCCTTAATGATCAGAAATGAAAAATCAATATTAAAAAAACGGTTAAATAATATTTATTTGATTATTAATAATTAATTAGTAGTACAAAAAATTGACTCCTCTTTATTTAGAATAAATTCTTCTACGCTTCTTGGCCAATTATTAAATCCACATCCAGGTTAGTTTTCCTATAAATATACATCAGAGCTAATCCATCCATTAATCTGTCTTCAGATACTAACTTAGATAATTTTTTAATCATTTTAATGTCGAAAAACAGCTTTCTGCCTCACATACTGTATAGTAACGGGAAGTGTTACAAGGACGCGTGCAAGGTTATAATCGTTCGGGAAAACTTGTTAATTACAAAATTTTATAACTTCTGGAATGAAATATCTTTTGCATTGAATGGTAATTTTTTTTAAGTGTTTCTACCACAAAGTATTATTTCTGCAAAAAGTTCTTGATCTACTGCATTTTATGACCTCTCGGTTAAAATTGCATAAATGCTCAACATCGTGGATGCTAATTGTTGATGTATTAGCGTCATTCCGATTCGGTATTGGTAAAATGTATCAAAAGCTTTCCATTATGATTTTGTAATTGGAAAATTTTCGCTGAAGGTTAGTCACAATATTTTCTAATAATGCTAAAAATATATTTCTTCTATAATAATAATCTTTAGGTGATGCAATTGGGGAATCGATGCCTGGCCGTCTATTCGTTCCTCTCGAAATGAAACTTTTGTCTTACTTCTTAAGTGAGGGCGGGGGTTCAGACCCTATGGACCCCCTTTGCTTAGGACTTTACGTTAAAATTTTCATAAGGACCTTAAAAGTAAGAATTTTATGGTAAAACAGTGTCGCACAACGCTCTGAATGAGAGAATAATTTGACAAAAATTGATACGTTAAAAGACGCTTTGAAGACTTTTGAGTAGCTCGGTAAAGGCGGGAACCCATGATACATTACAGTCAGCCTACTGCTCGGGGTAGATGTTTAATCATAAGCGCGTATCAGAGTGCATTCTTCATGAATTGGGCAAAGGTTTTAGTCATCATCTTGGAAAATTTAGTGTAAAAGGGGTTTTGGAGGGATGACCAACAGAAGATGGAAAAAAGGTGAAATAAACGATTTAATTGAGAATTATATTCCCATATTTGACATTTTCGAATGTAATGTTTGAGTATTATTGTATTTGTACAAATTTTAAGGAATAATAGGCACCATTCTTACGGGTCGTACACACAGAAGAGTTTACGTAATTTTTAAAGGATTTTAAAGGAAGCAAATTTACCGATAAATAAACTTTAATATGAAATCCTACAATTAATAGGAATTTTTTTTTTTTTATGGAATTCTTCAAGGGGATAATTTCTAGTTTGGGGCCAGAATTCATATCACTACAAAGAAAAAATTTAGAGATTCGAATTATATACTGTTTTCAGGGCCGGACTTTCACCTGCTGAGGCCCTAAGCTATATAAAATTTGAGGCCCTTCTCTAAAAAAATTCGGGTAAAAAAATTTAAAATAATGTCATTATTACTATAATTATTATTTTTATATTAATGTTAATGATAAGAAAAATAATATATATATATATATTATATATATATATATATATATATATATAATTTTGATGAATTAGTGTTAAAGAATAAAAACTAATGATAAAATAAAAATATATTTAAAAAAATGAGGCCCCCGAGGGTGTGTGGCCCTAAGCTATAGCTTATTTAGCTTATAGGTAAGTCCAGCACTGACTGTTTTAATATTTTTGTGGATAGCTTTAATGTAATAATTTTCTAATTTGTTTCATATAAAAATTACACTGGCCAATAAAATGAAACTTTTTTTCCTCATCACAAACATGATCACACTTTTCTTAATGCATATTTCGCGCTGATTCCGAATCTGGTTTTATTGTTTTTCTAGCACGTAGTTATATAGATACACTGGTTTTGATATTTTTAAGTTTTTGATATTGCTATAAGAAAATTTATGGATGTATAGATCACACTTAGGAATGCTAAACAACAAATACATCATATACTTTATTCAATGTACTTATAAATAAAGAATATATACATTATTTTATTAAAAGCGCTGTGAGTGTGATTTCCTTTTGTAAATTTGGCCTGGATTGTCACGATACAGCATCCAACAATGGTCCGCCATCATGCTTTCATTCCAATATCCTTGGTAGCGCTTCTCCATCATCTGAATATCTTGATGGAAGCGCTCTCCTTGCTCGTCACTCACTGCACCAAGGTTTTCAGGAAAGAAATCTAAGTGGGAATGCAGGAAGTGAATATTTAACGACATTCGACACTCCATTTCTTTGAAGGCATCAAGGAGGTTCTTGACTCCATCCTTATACGCAGGTGACTTGTTGCTTCCAAGAAAGTTTTCACATATCCATTTGTGAATCCTGACTGCATACCCATAAGCATTCCTATAACTTTTAGATCTCCACAAACATTCCATTGATGACTGTCGTATTTGATTGCCTTAAGTAGTATATCCATATTGTCATACACAAACTCAGAATGGTTCCCTGAGAACATTATATGTTAAACACAGACCGTGCATGGAACAAGGAACTCTTCTGGGAAAATTAAATCCACTATAGTCCGAATAAGTAATGGTAAATGACAAATACCATAGTTTTTTTCCTTTTTCATGATTTTAGCCCGACGTGGGCAACGGGTCTCTCGCAAAGAGATCCCATAAATATAGCTTCCCTCACCAGCTATCTGCAAAGCAGACAGGATCCAGCATTGGGACGTTGATCTAGGGTTTAAAGCAAGCCTAGATCCCTACACTCAGAACCTCTATATAAGTAAAAGACTCGTTGCATTCACGTCGTGTTGAATAAATCAAAGAAAAAGGGGGTAACTATTGTATTTTTAGCCAAAAAAACCAAAACTTAAACCTCAACCGGGACATTGAGCGTCCACTTTTCAAGGCACGAAACACGTCCGTTTAGTATACACAAACTCAGAATGGTTCCCTGAGAACATTATATGTTAAACACAGACCGTGCATGGAACAAGGAACTCTTCTGGGAAAATTAAATCCACTATAGTCCGAATAAGTAATGGTAAATGACAAATACCATAGTTTTTTTCCTTTTTCATGATTTTAGCCCGACGTGGGCAACGGGTCTCTCGCAAAGAGATCCCATAAATATAGCTTCCCTCACCAGCTATCTGCAAAGCAGACAGGATCCAGCTTTGGGACGTGGATCTAGGGTTTAAAGCAAGCCTAGATCCCTACACGGTCAGGGAACCATTCTGAGTTTGTGTATACTAAACGGACGTGTTTCGTGCCTTGAAAAGTGGACGCTCAATGTCCCGGTTGAGGTTTAAGTTTTGGTTTTTTTGGCTAAAAATACAATAGTTACCCCCTTTTTCTTTGATTTATTCAACACGACGTGAATGCAACGAGTCTTTTACTTATATAGAGGTTCTGAGTGTAGGGATCTAGGCTTGCTTTAAACCCTAGATCCACGTCCCAAAGCTGGATCCTGTCTGCTTTGCAGATAGCTGGTGAGGGAAGCTATATTTATGGGATCTCTTTGCGAGAGACCCGTTGCCCACGTCGGGCTAAAATCATGAAAAAGGAAAAAAACTATGGTATTTGTCATTTACCATTACTTATTCGGACTATAGTGGATTTAATTTTCCCAGAAGAGTTCCTTGTTCCATGCACGGTCTGTGTTTACCATATTGTCATATGTCTCTTTTAGATGGACGGAATGGGCAATGGGGATGGATGGCATTATATTACCATTATGCAAAAGAACTGCTTTCAGGCTTCTCTGCGACGAATCAATAAAGAGGCGCCACTCAGATGCCACATACGTCTGAGATATGGCTGTAAATAGTCCATTGATGTCATGGCAGTAACAGAGAGGACCGTCTACTGAAAAGAATGCTGTTAATTCAAAATTCCGCTTTCGGTAGTAACTAATACGAACATTGTTCTCAAGTAAATTGTTCTCCTTTAGTCTTGAGGCGAGAAGCTCTGATTTCTCTTTAGACAGCGATAAGTCTCTAAGAAGATCATTCAACTGTCCTTGGGTTAACTTTTTAGGCTCTAAATGTCTACCTTCAAAAGTGTCTCTGTTCTGTAGATGGTCCGGAAACGCCAGTTTGCACCTTCATCACTTTCCATGTCATGATAGAATCTAGCCTATCACTTGGGGGAATTGGAATGGGCAATGTTTCATCATGTTTTACTGGTCTACGTGCTGAATCCAAGTTTGGATATACAATCTGGTGTTTGTTCTTGGCAGCAAACCCCATTAAGTTCACACTACAAAAATAACAGTCTTCATGATGATCTCTCGGCTCCCTCCATATCATGGGTATGGCAAATGGCATTGAAGTTTTCTTTTTGTTAAGCCAATCACGTAATCCATTTGAACAGCCAGAACAGATTTGATGTGGCGCCCATGGTTTATCTTGGTCACCTAGATGGCAACCAAAGTATAGCTTGTATATTTTCTTAATGTCGGTTGTAATACTTCGTCGCTGTGTTTTAGTTGTCAACTGGCCGCATACGAAACAGAACTTGTCGGGGTCATTCTTACATTGTCGAGGCATGTTGACTGACCTGAGCAAACTATAAATTCAAAAAAAATGTACACCAACTTGACACAAGTTCTTGGACTGGACTGATCTTTTGACACACAAAGCACGGCGTTGTTGCCTGAATCACAATGCTGCTAGACGTAAAAGTTCACACCTGAAATACATAAGATGTATAATTAAGATAATTGAAATAAATAAGATGAATAAACTAAAAAAACACAATAAAATAAACACAATCAAATGTTGAAATATTAGTATTTTGCCTATTTAAAATGGTTAAATCTGTGTAGTTATATATATGCCTTCATCTTGAAAACTATACGTGCTAGAAAAAATCTGAATGCAGTTTTGGAATCAGCGTGAAAAATGCTATCCAGCCAACGCAAACTTTACTCTGATGAAAAATCTTTGTTGACCAGTGTTATTTACACTAAAAAGAATGAGTTTTCGCCTAAACGATAAAGTAGCGTAGCGAGAGAGATTTAGCCAAGGTCAGATACGAGGTTATGAAGGTGATTTCGTGTTTCATCATGACATGACCGCGGCGTGATGAGATGAAATTAATTAATTAGGATTTATACTTTATTTCGTCATGGACTACTTCGTTTGAAATATGGAAAATAAGACCGTGTGGCATATTTTATGATGACGACGGAATCTTTGGGTGGAGTTTGTTAGGTTTTAACACGCTATAGGTAATTAAGGGACAATAAATTTAATTTGATATAAAATATTTTATACATACGCATACTTACCAACATTTTGAAAAGCAAAAGCAGTAGGATTTGTAATCAATGCTAGGGGGTCCGGAAGCATGCTCCCTCCCGCGAGAAATTTTTTAAAATCTAGCCTTAAATGATGCACTCTAGTGCATTCTGAGCATAAAAGGTTTGATATTATTATTATTTGCGTGTTGTTCGTGTTGATAATATGAAAATCGGTAGCCTACCGACTAAAACGGTAGGGTTGGCAAGTATGCATATGTTTGGAAGACATTTAATTTAACATGGCTCCAGATGGAATGACGGGGATGAGTAATAGCTCAAATGAAAGGGGTTTTAATGGAAAAAAACAACCTAATTTCGTTATAATAATTTAATTAATTTTTTTTAGGTAGGTAGGAGGGGCCGCAAAAACGCCCACGCCCATAGAAGAAGAAGAAGAAGAAGGCCAAAATTCCGAGATTCTTTTAATTTTGAGATTTAGTGTGTAAAATGTATGTATGTGTAGTAGGGAATATCTTCAGAGTTGGGCACGTTCCTTTCTATAAGTAACGGCGTTACTGCTACCGTTACATTGATTAAAAAGTAACGTCGTTACCGCTTCGGTTACTTCTATGAAAAAGTAACGCGTTACCGTTACCGCTACCGTTACTTTTGAGAAAAGACTGAAGAGTAAAAAAGCCTTAATAATACCAAATTATGCTCTACAATTCAGTGGTTCCCAACCGGTTTTGGCTTATGGCCCCCTTAGGAACCTTATTTTTTCCTGTGGCCCCCATAAGCATTATTTTCAGTAGGTAATATGCAGATTTAACTCTATTTTACAAAATAACATTTTCCTGTGGCCCCCTTCAAATGTGCCATGGCCCCCGGTTGGGAAACACTGCCTGAGTCTACATGACAAAAAATAAAAAAGTGGTCTGTCCAAAAAAAACTAATCTTACAGATTTTGTAGGTGTTGTTCGATTTCCTGAACACTAGTTTTTCAAAATTGGTATCTGATAGTCCTCGTTTGGAGGAGCTAACAGCTAATTAACAGCTAATAAATGATACTAGTCAAATGATCAGTTTGAAAGTAACGAGTAGCGAGTAATGATTGAAATCGCTCTAAAAAGTAGTGCCGTTACCATTTTCGTTACAACATCTCAAAAGTTACCGCTACATCTACTAAAAAGTAAAGCCGTTACGTAGTGGCGTTACTAGTAACGCCGTTACTCCCAACACTGTATAATATCTTTGATGTCAAAGTTTCTTCTCTAGGGTTGCACTGTATGTTTTCCCATTATGCTATGCTATGTTAGTAAGAACAAGAGAAAATTGGGTTATAAGATGGAGTGGAACAGGTGGTTCAGCGCCCTCCATACATTCGCTGTTTGACCAATATTTTTTATTTTTAAAAACGGGCTCCCTTCTCCCATACACCCGTTCCTGATACATCAGATTTATTGTAATTATGAAATTATAATTACCATAATACAACAAATTTGTTGTCTTTCCACGCCAATTTTATTTTTAATTTTTTTTATTACAATTACATAATTATTTTTATTAGCATCAGAAAAAACTACAGTCCACTGCTGTTATAATGTCCTTAATCTGAAAAGAAAATATTTCCAAAATCTTAACAATTTGAGAATAGTGTAAAGACAAGTTAATCCTGCATACTCAGCTTGAACAGAGTTGTCTAGTCCATCTTCCTGCAAGTCTTGCTGTTCTCTGCTGCGGCTATAAGGACATCCTGACGGAGCTCCTCGTCATGACAGTGACTGATGAAATCCTGTACACTCTCGACACTTCTTTCTGCATGGTCATTCACAACACAGAGGTTCTTCACAAAACTGTAGAACTCCTTGTATCCTGAGATCTGATCCCACTGGTCCACCTGCAGCTTCAACCACTCCATGTCCTTGGGTCTCAGGTTTATCTTGTGCGGTATCAGCCAAAAAGTCGGCCCGACAAAGCGGAAGAGGTCAAGAATATCACCATTCTCTGGCCAGACCTCATTGTTGTGGTGGTGGGGGGCACAAGGAACTTTGGCTTGTCAGGTGGATAATTGTCAGTTCTCACAGTAGCATCCAATGTTTCAGCAAGCTTTTTGTGGGCTGGAATGGGGATATTGTCATCAGCGAGTGCTATTATGACCAGAGGAAGGGTCAGATATTCCAGATGACGCTCTATGCTGGTGAGACACGCATCAGCAGCTACTGGTGCAAACTCTATATTTTCTCATGTGGTCGAGAGCCAACAGGTCGTTTAGGGAGCAGACACAGACGGCGCTGTCTGCAAGAACCATTTTCCCCAGAACAAACCAATGAACTCTGCCATATTCTGAACCTCTGTAGCTTCAGCCGGACTGAACAGATCGTGTTGTCTGCTGAGCAGTTGCATTTTCAGATTATAAATTCCCTTCCCCATGTACCTGGCTGGGCTGGTATCACCAGGCCCCTGGAACCTGAAATTTTCAACATCTCCAGCAAGTCAGACAATCAGCAGCTCTACTAGCTCGCGATAGTCCTCTCTAGGAAAAACCTCTAAAGCAAGACAGCGCTGACAAAACCTCAACACATCCTCTGCCTGTCTCTCCAAAAATGTTCCCCGATGATCCCTCCAGTTGAATTTGAGCAGATTATCAATTCCTTCCTCACTGAAATCATTCCAATTTTCCTGGAACCTTTTGAAGATACTGTCGCCAGGACTGGTGGTGGGTCTACCTGATAAAGTCTGTGATACATGCTTGGCATGTAGTTCATAAATGTGTTTTCTACACGGCAACCACAAAATCTGCTCTTCCATTTCTGGAGATGTAATAAACATTGACTAAATAAAAATAAAGCTATCTTTTTGTTTTTTCCGCAGGCCGTCAAACCGAAAAGATCCGATACTCGTTGGTGGTGACACAAGTGTTCGAATTCCGATGACGTCGCCAAAAGCGAGCTTCTGAGTCCGAAACCTTCTCTCACTCGCTCGTAATTCAAAACATTATTACGCGTGTTCCGTTATATGTACGAGGGGCGGTCAGAAAATAAGTTTACACGGCGTATAATTTCGTAACTAAACGACCTACATTGATTATGTTTGTATCAGGTGAATTCGTTAATCATTGTTGGCAACACTGCACGTCGATTCGGCTGCTATCTACCGTACATTGGTCATACGAGTCAGTTGAACATGGCAGCTCGACTGGAACAGTGCCCTGCCCTACGGAGCAGTCCAGGACGTTTACATTTAATGGCCGCTTGTAAACGTTCCAGTGTTGAACACTATGTAGCTGCATTGATTGTTGTACCTTTTTGCATGAAGTCTGCGAGCGAAACGCCTTTGTGGTCCCAAAACACGGTAACCATCACTTTGCCAGCGGACCTTACAATCTTGAACTTCTTTGGTAGCGAGGACCCAGGGTGTTTCCATTCCATGCTGGCACGTTTTGTTTCCGGAGTACGGTGATGAACCCATGTCTTGTCTCCTGTAACAATGCGCTCAAGAAATTCTTGACCACTGACAGACTCGGAATATCCTTGCAGAAATGACAGGACACTGTTCCAGTCGAGCCGCCATGTTGAACTGACTCGTATAACCAATGTACGATAGATGGCAGCCGAATCGACGTGCAGTGTTGCCAACAATGATTAACGAATCCACCTGATACAAATATAATCAATGTAGGTCCTTTAGTTACGAAATTATACGCCGTGTAAACTTATTTTCTGACCGCCCCTCGTACGTGCCCATGTACTTTATGCGTTATACTCCTAATCCATCTTTCCCAATACGTCCCTCACTACCGAATTAAATCCTAGACTAATCGTCCAATAATTGTCTACAAATATAAAACACCATAAATTATAATTAACTGTAATAACTGAATATGAATTGGTTGATAAATAATTGTAGTCGTAATTATAGTGCATCAAAATTGTAATATGTACTTAACGACGTGCGCGGAATGTACTCGATGTACAACCCCGACATTGTGTTGTCATCCAAAAATGTATACTTTGCAAAACTGATATTTTTTGTTATTTATTTTTTACATTTTTTTAATCTTTCAAAATTTCGTTGTATGTTTAACTTGTGGTTAGCATCAAGATTCGTCGGATCTCCAGCTAAAGGGAGACTCCTTCAAAATTGCATCACCCCGCCCCCAAATTTAGCTAATTTATTTTTTTCTATTATAAAATTATTTCATATTGTTACGAGAGGTCGAACCTCTCCCCCTTCGATTCCTGCCTGAGACTTAGACCAAGGAAGTCGCACCTCCTTTCCATAAAATTCCTGCCTTTACCTTCATTTGATAAAGACCTCAGACAATTCCTGACCATCGGCGGTAATCGTAAGAGGTTGTAAATTCATCTCCCTCCTTCAGTGCCTCTTTCTGTAGGAACTTCATTCAATAAAAATAATTTTGAATGAAAGAAAACTCCAATTAAGAACTTAAGTGTTTCCATTCACTCCTTCGGTAATTTGGTTAAGAGCTATTTACAATTTTTGTTATTCGGATGCTCTACGGCTAAGGCCAAGCTTAACCAAAAGGACCACGTTCGTCGGAGGGTCCAAGATTAATTCATTATAAAAGTAGCGAGCGTGAAGTAGCTCTTTCACGCGCCACATTATATACCGAGTTGCCGAGAAAAAAGTAAGCTATTCCTTTTATCAACTATTATATTTACTATTGTCAAGATTTGCTTGCTTTTATAACGATTTAAATAAATAATTTGCTTTTATATGTAGCACTTCTATATATCTTTATAATATTTGTTTTTAATATACTCTATCTTCATTGCAGATTTTTAAAAAATATTTAATCACCCATCAAAAATGCTTTCATATAGTCAAGAAGATCTCATATTGATGAAACAATTACGTATTGATGAAACAATTACGTATTGAGAAACACTATGGTGCCAGAAAAATCATATCACTGTTTCTAAATAAACCATGGACTCGTTCTGGTGTAGAAAAAAATATTCGTAAAATTGATAGAACTGAATGTGTTGCTAGAACCAAAGGTAGTGGAAGAAAAAGAGAAGTTCGCGCTGATGAAAATATTGCGATGGTTGAGGAAATGATTCTAAGTCAGGAAAAAAATACCTGGAACGCGTATGACACCAAATGAAATTGCGACAGAAACCGGAATTTCAAGAAGTTCTATACAACGAATTATTAAAGAAGATCCGCAATTGACAGTTTATAAACGCTATCCAGCGCAGATCTTGAGTGAAGTCAATAAGATGAACAGAATGGAAGCGTGTCAAGCTTTTCTTGAAAGATTTCCCAATGCCAATAGAATCTGGTTTAATGATGAAAAATCATTTTCAATTCGATCACCTATCACCACTCCAAACAATCGAGTCTATTCTACAGCAAGAACCAAGAGAGAAGTAACACCGGAAACACTTTTAATTCAACGGTTTAACTTTTCCAAAAAACTAATGATCTCCTGCTGTGTCTCAAAACTGTGTAAAAGTGATGTTGTTTTTGTTGAAAGCGGTGTTAAAATAATACTATTTATTATTGTAACAGTATATTGGAGAAACATCTACCAAAAATTCGCGAAATTTCGGCAAATCGATATACATTTCAGCAAGATGGTGCAACAAGCCATACTGCTCACCTTACAATTGAATATTTAAATAAAGAAATTCCTGACTACATAAAACCTAAAGATTGTCCTGGTAACAGCCCAGATTTGTCTCCTCATGATTATGCAATATGGGATGAACTGAAGAAAAGAGCGTAAAGAATACTAATTTCATAATAAAAACCAACTCTAATAGACAGAATGGAATTGTGGAATTGTGGAAATAAACTCTGTCTATTAGAGTGGGTTTTTATTATCATATTGTGACTTTCACGTAGAAAATAAGTGAAGTTTTTTTGCATTTAATACTAATTTCGCTAACATTGATCAATCAAAAGAAAAATGTGTGGAAGAATGGAATTCGCTACCACAAAATTTCATAAACTGGGCAATTGATAACTGGCGCCATTGTTTGGAGCTTTGTGTCCAACAAGGTGGTGGATATTTTGAGTATTTGATGTCATAATATAAACAATAAACAGGACTATTTATTAACATGTATTATTTATTTTGTGTTTCTTTCTATAAAACTGAAATAAAATCTTAAACGCAATAGCTTACTTTTTTCTGGGCAACCCGGTATATATATATATATATATATATATATATATATATATATATATATATATATATATATATAACGTAAAGAACGACGCTTGTATAGGAGAATATTCCGCGCAAGATGAGAGCGAGAGAACGAAACAAATGAAAAAATGAGGTAACCACCCGGGAATCGAACCCGGGATCTTCCGATGTAGAGGAATTACGGCATTTGATTGAGTGAGGCCCGTGGTGTAATGGTTATCATATCTGACCGGCAATCGGAAGATCCCGGTTCGATTCCCGGGTGGTTACCTCATTTTTTCATTTGTTTCGTTCTCTCGCTCTCATCTTGCGCGGTATATTCTCCTATACAAGCGTCGTTCTTTACGTTAATTATACTGCGTGTTTGCAGTTTAAATGCATATAATGTACGGCATGCGAGGGGTGCCCCTTGGGGCATTGGTTTCTGCGCGTATGTAGAGGAATTACGACATTTGATTGAGTGAGGCCCGTGGTATAATGGTTATCGTATCTGACCTCCAATCGGAAGATCCCGGGTTCGATTCCCGGGTGGTTACCTCATTTTTTCATTTGTTTCGTTCTCTCGCTCTCATCTTGCGCGGAATATTCTCCTATACAAGCGTCGTTCTTTACGTTAATTATACTGCGTGTTTGCAGTTTAAATGTATATAATGTACGGCATGCGGGAGGTGCCCCCTTGGGGCATTGGTTTCTGCGCGTATGTAGAGGAATTACGGCATTTGATTGAGTGAGGCCCGTGGTGTAATGGTTATCATATCTGACCGGCAATCGGAAGATCCCGGGTTCGATTCCCGGGTGGTTACCTCATTTTTTCATTTGTTTCGTTCTCTCGCTCTCATCTTGCACGGAATATTCTCCTATACAAGCGTCGTTCTTTACGTTAATTATACTGCGTGTTTGCAATTTAAATGTGTATATATATATATATATATATATATATATATATATATATATACAGTATAAAGTAGCTCCCTAATTTAAATTACATATAAATTATGTATAAATTGTGATTGTATTGTTATATTGTTATGGTGTGTTCTCTAAAGTGGTACAATTGTAACGGTAATCTTTTTTTCTCTAAAGTGTTCTCTTTTTGTGTTCTCTAAAGTGGTACAATTGTAACGTTCATTTTTTTTTTTTCATTTCAGATTGAAGGGTAACATGGCTGAGCGTTTAACACTGCAGGAGCGTGCCCAGTTGCGGCACGGTACGAAGTTTGGCAATCTGTCGTTCGAGTTCAAAGATGGTGGCGGGCCATTCACGGACCACGTGCCCAAGTGGACCCGAAAACAATCAAGAACTGCCACTCGAAGCTCATGACCACGGGGTCTGTGGCAGATGTTCGAAGATGTGGTCGCCCTTCGACATCCAGGGCCCAGGAGACGGTGCAGGCAGTTCAGGAAATGTTCGCACGGAGTCCACGAAAGTCAACTCGCCAGGCAGCTCGGGAAAGTGGACTCTCCCGCTACTCAGTGCGAACTGTGCTGAAGAAGGAGCTGAACTGGCGTGCGTGGAAGCCGCATTACTGCCAATCTCTCTCGGACGAGGACTGCGACATTCGCATGGAGTTCGGGGAAATCATGCTGGCTTGGCATGAAGACTGGCCCCATCTCTTCCGCAACATCCTCTGGAGCGACGAGGCGGTGTTCCACGTCGGAGGCTTTGTCAACCGCCACAATTGCCACTACTGGGCAGGAGAGGATCCCATGGTTACCGCTGAAAAACGGCAGAATCGGTTCAGTGTAACGGTGTGGTGTGGTATGACCTCAGATCAGGTTGTGGGCCCGTTCCTTCTGCGCAACACCATGAATGCTGAGCGGTACCTTGCTATGTTGCGAAACGAGGTCTGGCCGGTTGTCAGCACATGGGAGAACATCGACGATCTGATATTTATGCAAGATGGCGCCCCTCCGCACTTCGCTCTTGTTGTCCGTGAGTGGCTGGATGCCCACTTCCCTGGGCGTTGGATGGGTCGTCGTGGTCCACATCAATGGCCAGCCAGGAGCCCCGACTTGACACCGTGCGACTTCTTTCTTTGGGGGTGGTAAAGGAAGAAGTCTACCGCACCAAACCGAGGACACTGGAAGAACTGGAGGACCGAATTCGGGAAGTCATGTCCTCCATCCCGCCGGAGTTCCTGCTAAAGTCAGTGGACGCCATTCCTGGGCGGCTCCAGAAGCTGGTGAAAAGAGTTGGAGCCCACATTGAATTTTAGAGAAAACCTACCATGTATGCCTACCTTTTCATATTATTTCTTCTGAAATAAATGGATAATATACGTATTTTTTTACCAATCCAAAATAGGGAGCTACTTTCCGCCCACCCGTATATATACATATATATATATATATATATATATATATATATATATATATACACAATGGGATCATGTCAAGAATAGCGAACCCAACACCTGCAGGGTTCGCTATTCTTGACAAGGGAATTTTTGGGTTCGCTATTCTTGACATGGTAAAATTGGGTTCGCTATTCTTGACATGGGAAGTCCTCAAGGACGTTTTCATAACTTCAGACGGTAGGTTATGTTTCCCAGTTTTAAGTAATTAGTTAAGGACGTATTAAATGCTTTTATATTAGTCTTTTTTTATTTAACCAAACTAGCACGACTTAACCTAACCAATCGTCAATGCCGTACAGTATAAAGAATCCTCTTCTCTTAATGTATAAAAATAAATAAATACAAAAAAATTTATTGTTTTTTATTTATTTTTTTAGGTTAATTGTACACCCTTGACGATTGGTTAGGTTAAGTCGTGATAGTTTGGTTAATTTTTGCTATTCTTGACATGGGAACTTTTGGGTTCGCTATTCTTGACAAGGGAATTTTTGGGTTCGCTATTCTTAACAAGGGAATTTTTGGGTTCGCTATTCTTGACATGGTAAAATTGGGTTCGCTATTCTTGACATGATCCATACAATGTGTATATATATATATATATTTTTATATATATATATATATATATATGAAACTGTATATCTACTTTTTGGCCACCCGGTGTGTATATATACTTATATACACATCTGTATTTATGCGGTATATCCTTATGTTTTAATTTTTTATCTCTTTTCTTAACTTTATGATTAACACCTTACATACTCTTAGATCTGTGAATGAAATCACCGAGTATCAAAATACAATAAATAGCAATTATGTGTCAGTGGATACCTTCCTAAACGAGGGACATAGTAACGGAAACATATCTATTTTGAACTTAAATATCAGAAGGCTTCCAAATCACTTTGATGAGTTGACGGCCAATCTAAAATTGCTACAATATAAATTCACATGTATCATATTGACCGAGACCTGCTTAAATGATAATAATAAGTAATTTTTTAATATACCGGGCTGCAAAAGCCACCACATACGTAGAAATAATAACAGAGGCGGTGTAGTAAGTATTTATGTAGACACTAATAATAATAAGAGTATTGAGCAACTGACAGGCATAAATGATTATTTATTCTGAAACCCTATAGCAGTTCAGGTGTATAAAAATAATATTTCCCGTTCAATATCAAGGCATCTACCGACCACCAATGGTAACGTGGCATCGTTTATTGCGAGCATAGATAAAACTTTAACTTCTAATCATATCATCAATAATTGCATCATTGCGGGAGATCTAAAAATCAATCTCGCTAAAATAAACTCTAACAATAATAATGCTAACTTCTTCTACAATCTCGTTACCGCAAATGGCTTTAATTTAACTGTAAGCCAACAAGACTACATAATACCATAGAAAACTCCACTTTATTAGACCAAATCCGGGTGCGATCTCGCCTTGACTGTACGTCAGGTATACTCCTATTACACATTACGGACCATCTGCCCATATATACAATGCTAATTAGCCATTTACAAATACGGGAGAGAATAAAAATTGACTATAGACCCTACACCTATCATAATAAATTAAAATTTATCAAAAAGAGATCAAGTTTTGACTGGTCGAGAATAACTGAAAGTTAACTGTGAAATCAAAACAAAATTTCAAATATTCTCAAACACATTTAATGGATATATTTAATACTAATTTTCCTATAAAGTTGAAACTCGTGTCAAAAAAGAACTATATAACAATCAGTGGATCACTGCAGCCCCCATTGTAAGCATAAACCGTAAACATTCTCTCTATAAACTATAGAAGAATAATATTATCAGTGAACGAACATGTAAAAATTATTGTAACAGACTAAATTCGCTCATAAAAACTGCGAAAGTGAACCATTTTTGTTCTAAAATTACCTAACAAAAATCTAATCCTAAAGGATTATGGAATACTGTAGGTAGGTTAGGTTAATTCATGTTATAACTTAACGATGTCCTTTAACATAAGTTACGAATTTTGTCGATAAAAAGGAGTACAGTACTCATGCAGTTATCCGTGAATCGAGTTAACCGAGATTTATTCATTGACTATTATTGTATTGGGCGCTTACCGTGCACCCTAAAAAGTTCAACGATTATGTTAGTAATAGAAATCCTTTGAAGGACAATATAGGTTGTGATTTGGCGCGATGTTTACATCCGCGGCTCACCTGCTACCCCACGGTCCACTCCCCACCACAAAACACCTCAGTCAGTGTGTCTGCGCTTCATAAAGTACGTATGTGCGCTTGTACTTCGCGTATCTTCACGTCTTGTGCTGAGTACCAAGTGTTTAACTGTATATGTACTGTACTGTATGGCATACCTAATTTTAGTGTGCACTGATAACCAATATGCGCAGTAATAATTTCAAATTGTGCAGTAATAAATTAGGTTCTATATCAGATATAGGTATATTGTACGGTGGCGAGCAGCAGCGGCTGCACCACCCCACCGGCGGGGTATACTGAGTTAACCGTGAAATAGGTTTATCCGTGATGATACACCGCTCTTCAGTCACGGATAAGAGTTTGTACTGTATATAGGTCTGGTTAATAACAGAAGGGGTAAAAATATAGTTTTGCAGCGAGTGCATTCGAAAACCACACCCATGATCCCTAATTGGCCGAAAGTTGATGACGTAGGATTGATAATATAACCAGTCTTGTACTACCACCGAATCAAGGTACGCTTAACTCGGGCATAAGATTCACCCAAATTGATACACGTATGAAATGGGCATGGCTGCAAAATTACATATTAGCTAAAGAATGCTATTCTTTAAATAAGTTGCAGAATTTGCACCATTAAATTCATCTCATTCTAAAATTATGAAGGGCAGATAGTCCGTTTTCTCATTGTATCAGTTTCTCGGAGACACTAGAACCGGATCTCCAAGTCTAAATGTCCTTATACGTATAAGGGGCCGTTCAAAAATTACATAACGCTATTTTTGCTAAACTTGACACCCCCAGATCACCCACGAATGTTATGTAACGCTAGACCAGGCACCCCCTAAGATGTTATGTAACACTTCCCCCACCCAACATCCTACACGTTTGGAACGTTACAGGGGTGGGTGGGGATGTCAGGTTTTAGCAAAAATAGCGTTACGTAATTTTTTAACGACGTCTTAGGAAAAGGAATGCACATTGTGCGCCTTATTTAACAGACGGAGGCTCGTAAAGGAAAATTAATAAAAGAATATTTTTCAGCGTTTTGAAAAATTATTATTATTTATAATTAAGAGAAAAGTTTAGAAATTGTATAATTTCGATTTAATACATTCGTTTCATAAGCGGTACTAAAAATTTTAGTTGTGCCTTCCTTGAGGTTAAATGTGTGTGTGTGTGTGTGTGTGTTCTAATAATCTAATGAGGAACTTTAAATGTTGCGCATAAATCATCTTGTTTTAGTGCTCCTTAACTATTTTAACTGGTCACTCGGGCAAAGGACGAAAACATCACTCTTCCGCATTACTGTGTGGTCATGTCATAATTTAGACAGGAATTACTGTTTTAAAAAATTCCTTACCAAAACTAATTAAATTCTCTCTCTCTCTCTCTCTCTCTCTCTCTCTCTATATATATATATATATATATATATATATAGAGTGCTTAATTTGTGACGGAACGCTCTGGAACGCCGTTCCGGTACTTTTATTTTAAAACCTAATTAAAAAAAAGGTTTTTATTTTAATAAAAAGGTCAGCAACGTAATTTCGTAATTTAAAATCCAACGAAATACAGACAGTAGAAAGCGAAAACTAGTCGATCAAGCAGAAAGAAGTTTGGAGTGTGTGTGTGGAAATTAATGTGATTATTCTATCAACTTCCTATATATAGAAATAGCATGTAAGTAAAGCAATTTTATTTTGTTTCAAATACATATAATATTTTGTTTCACTTAGACGAAATAACATTTCACTTAGATGTTGCAATCACAGTCTAACTTTTTCTTTAAAATAATACTGTATTCGAAGAACTTTCATTTGCATGTTGCGCAGTTTTCGCAGAAAAAGCGCTTAAAATGCGTTGGTTTCCGGGGCGCCGCCCCGGACCCCGCTGGGGGAGCTTACAGCGCTCCCACCAGACCTTCTAACTGTGAGGGCTTCACCTGCGTTCCACTTCTTTTTCATTTACAAATTAAGCACTGGATATATACGTATATATATATATATATATATAGGCTTTATTCAGACTTACGACGTTTACGAGTGGAAATGGTTTATAAGTGATGTTTAATTACAATATATGTTCGATAATGTTCGAATAATAAATTAATGGTACGTACATTTAATCAAAACCTATCTTAATATAATTAAATTGAATGAAGCTATATTAACCAAGGGTATCTCAGAAGTCACGCACCATGTACTTTTTCTGCCAGCGTTATACCATCTTGTTTGGTGGTGCAGCGTTATTGAATCTTATGTTGAAATTATTCTGGATATCATGCATCGTTTTGCCAGTATATGACCTTTTATGAGCCCATGTGTTCATCACTATCCTTTCGTCCAGAGTGTAAGTGGACTGGTCTGCCATTGTTCACACAACTTTAATACCTGGGAAAGAAAAAAAAATGTCAATGAATCGCGTATAAATTCAATTAATCACACAAAAATAAAATTGGTATTACAATATGTACATTTTGTAGGAGGTGACGGGACTTTTCGAACACCCTGTAGAAGTCGCTTGTTAGGCCAGGCCTCATTTAGAACATGCTATACCACTGGTTCCCAACCGGTGGGCCATGGCCCACTTGCTTGTCTTTTAGCATTATACTAATAAATGTTAATAACAATAATTTGCTTCTTAAGCCTTATGTAAACATGATACCAGCTTAGCAACATGGGAGGTGGACCATGAGTTATTCGAATCAGTTCTAGTTGGCCGTCGGGATCTTTTCCAAATGGACGACCCCTCGGGATTTAGCTGAAAATTTGTATACTAATAAATTTTTATATTCTAATAATGAAAATTACATTATTTTCCTGGAGAAATATGCGCAACGTACGAAAAATATTGCATTTATATACGCACTAGTTTGCATGGCGCATGACCGTTATCTAGTTTACACCGCTCATGACGCCCTGATACGAGGTTGCTGTGTGGCCCCGGTTAATTGAATGCCCGGTTAGGTCAACTGTACGCCCTTGACGATTGGTTAGGTTAAGAAGTGATATTTTCGTTAAAACTAATGAAAATATCATGACTTAACCTAACCAATCGTCGAGGGCGTACGGATGACCTAACCGGGCATTCAATTGACCGGGGGAAACTCGCGAGTAGATAGATCACAGCACTGCATTATCATATGCTCACACTACAAAATAATATTCAGACTAAACTAGGTCTAAGGAGGCAACAAATAAACATTAATAACAAGAAAAATTACCGCTTATGCGAGTTCGTATGGAGAAAAAAGTATGCAAATTAAGATTTATTTATTAAAATATTATTAAATATTGCAAATTTTAATAAATAAAGGATATTATCTGCATTTTATTTGGCAAAACCAACTACATAATACTGTACTACATAATTTAGATAACGGTCATGCCCCATGCAAACTAGTGCGCGTATAAATGCAATTTTTTTCGTATGTTGCGCATATTTCTCCAGGAAAATAATGTAATTTTCGGTATTAGAATATAAAAATTTATTAGTGTACAAATTTTCAGCTAAATCCAGTGGGGTCGCCCATTTGGGCCGTCGCCTCAAAAGGTTGGGAACCACTGTGCTATACATTTTTCATATATATATATATATATATATATATATATATATATATATATATATATATGTACAGTACTATATATATATATATATATATATATATATATATATATATATATATATATATATATATATATACAGTACTATATATATATATATATATATATAAAACGGCATAGCAGTGAGGGAATTATCAAGGGTTTACCCCCTCGAATGGCTCTCCCGAAAAGCAATATGAATGGCTTTGGTTTTTAAAAATATAACTCAGCTTATATGGGATAGGTATCTTTATTGGGGATCCCAACTCGTACCTTAGTTAAATCCTGGCTATGCTGGGGATATATATATATATATATATATATATATCGAAAACCCTGGGCCGCTTTTGCCAGTCTCGGAGCGACCATTTTTTGCGATTTTATGCCAATTTCAAACGTTTGGCTCTATTTCTTCGTCGCAAAAGCGGCGTTCTGGTAACAACCCAGCCCATTAAACTAACCTTCCTCAAACGTCTCTTCGATGTTAAAGTAGAAGTGCTGCTATTGCGTGATGCATTGACTTCAGCAGCTATTCGAACGCTAATATTCTTTCTGTTGCATTTGCTCAATAAAATCATGTATTTGTCTTCTTTTTCCGAGGTCTTCCTTTTTCGCCGTCGGCTTACTTTGTTTATTACACTCCCATTTTGCGAATGACGAGAGAGGGTTTTGCTCACCGTCGAGAATGAAACTCCCACTTTATTGGCTATTTGTCTCTGTAGTTCTTCATCAGGAAGGTATTACTTAATCTTGATTCTATTTTCGTATATTTCCTTTGCAAGAGCCATTATACAGAGATATCCGTAAGAGAAGGGCACAATGTTACCAAACAATGTTCAGGTGCAGGTTTCACGAGTCAAATTACATTTTTGAAGGAAAATGAGATAAAATGTATAAATACAAATAACAGAAAAACATTCTAACCAATAATATCAATATTTCTGTGAACATAAACAATTATTTCAATCAAAACGTGATGTCACCATTAAATACAATTTATTCAAATCTGACCTTCATTTCTTGCGCAAATGAATTATTGAATGTCCGGTTAGGTCAACTGTACGCCCTTGATGATTGGTTAGGTTGTCATGATATTTTCGTTAGTTGGGTTAAGTCGTGATATTTTCATTAAAACTAACGAAAATATCACGACAACCTAACCAATCATCAAGGGCGTACAGTTGACCTAACCGGACATTCAATAATTCATTTGCGCAAGAAATGAAGGTCAGATTTGAATAAAACACCAAAATACAGCAGAAAAACCTATTCTCATATCGAAATCGACCCTGGAGGGGGGGAAACCACCATGAAGTATTTCAATCGATTTTAATCGATCCAAAAATTGCTTATATCTCCGTTAATATCAATTTGCACGAGAAATACCAAAGAAGAAAATAGAATTCAGATTTAAATTCTACATAAGAAAAAGTGGATCTTGTGGGTTGTTGTTATCATTTGCGCACTAAAATTAGGTATGCTGTGACCTTCGGGACGATGTAATAAATTTTTGTATTTAGTATGCAACAAAGATATATGCTTGACCTTGGAAAGTACGAGTCTCAAAACAGCCCTTCCAGCGGCAATCTTTGTCGTATTATTTGGTTATTACTGCACACCAAAATTAGATATGCTGTAACCTCGGTACGATGATGCTTACCTTTGGGAAGTACGAGTCTTAAAACAGGCCTTCCAGCGGCAATCTTTCGTCTTATTAATTCCACTTTTTATTAACTGAATAAAATGTAATATATAAGATACAAGATATTACGAGTATGTTATCATTTAATACAAGTTATGGTGCGTAAATATTCTTTAATAAATTATAAAATAACTATTATAATTTCACGAGAAACAGTACGAAAAAAGGAGTTACCATAGAATTATTTACTATTCCCGTCCTTTAAGAGACCTTTATGATTATGGAATGACGCACTGGCTCTGAAAATCATTTACTATTCCCGTCCTTTAAGTCTGAACAGTGTTTCCCAACCGGGGGCCATATGGCTCCCTGGGGGCCATGGCACATTTGAAGGGGGTCACAGGAAAATGTTATTTTGTAAAATAGAGTTAAATCTGCATATTACCTACTGAAAATAATGCTTATGGGGGGCCACGGGAAAAAATAAGGTTCCTAAGGGGGGCCATAAGCCAAAACCGGTTGGGAACCACTGCTTTAAGAGACCTTTATGATTATGGAATGACGCACTGGCTCTGTAAGGAATGAATAAGAGAAACACGATAACGAATAGATACGTCGATGAAAAATGGAAGACATTGCAGATAGATAAATGACTCACTGGCAGTGGCGGCTCGTGACTAAAAATTCTAGGGGTGCTGTCTCTAAGAATGGGTTGAAATAATTACTGAAATAAAAGGATGAGCATTGAGCAATGAATAAAAGTTTCAAAAAGTTATTGAAAAAGTTATTCAGTGAGCTCATCCTTATATTGTTCTTGATTATTTCAATTGTAAATACAAAATTTAGGGGTACTGCAGTTCCGCAGTGCCTACCGACGAGCCGCCACTGTAAATGAGTGCGTGTAATGAATAGTTAGAATATAAAGTTTTTCGGGACTTGTATCATAGCTTTAATCTCGCTCACCGTCATTCCCATTTGATTCCGCGCCCAAGAATGGGAAAGTGAGGGAGCGAGAATCTCGAACGAGGCATCTTCAAACAGGGCTATTCCCAATTCGTCATTCTCATTCTAGGGAGAAGATTTCTGCCCATTCTATGTCATTCCCATTCGCATCCGTGGTCCATAAATGAGAATGTACAAAAGTTAAAAATTCCACATTTGAGAAAAGTGTTTCTTGATTTGGGGAACAATGTCACTACATTCCCACTCATGACAAACGGCGCTGAGTGGGAATGTTTAATATTTCCCAACCTAACTTATTTTAACCAATCAGAACCTAACCTAACATTAGCCTAACTAATCAGAACCTAACTTATTGTGTATATATATATATACCTTTGGTTAGCTTCCGCCCGAATTGTTCATTCTGACGAAGGTCAAGCTTTTCACTCCACCTTAGACCTACAGTTTAACGTGGAATCCGAACCACGCCCCATCAGCAGCCCAGCGTCTTAACCACTAGGCCACCTAGGGTACCCATTTATCTACCAACCACTTTCTTTATTGTGTGGAAGGATGAACAGTTGGGTTTTGCTGCGCGCCGGCTGCCGTCGGGTCTCAAACCCGGGGCCGATGGATTCGTAGTCAGCGACGCTAACCACTACACCACCGAGGCGCATATATATATATATATATATATATACAGGGTCCGCAAAAAAAAAAAAAGGAGCATGACGAAAATTGCTCTCACGCCCGCATTTTTTGCCGGACCCTTAAATGTTATATATCTAGCTAAAGATAAAAGAGCCCAGAGTTGTATAAAACAAATTTCATCAAAATCGGTCATAAAATAAAGATTTTATGGCCACAAACGTGCAATGACTAAAAAAATGAATTTCCGCGTAAAAATTTAATGTTTTTCTCATTTTAAATTATTTTTTTCAGATGCCTAAATAATTTTAATCAATAAAAATGATAATATGCCCTTTTCTAAAGAAGATAAAATATTAATAAAACATTATAGACTTGTAATAATTTTATTGCGCCATAATTTTTATCAAGAGTTTCCGAATAAACCATGGTCGAAAGGTTTTGACAAGCTGTTAAGAAAAATCGACGAAACTGAAAGTACTGAAAGGAAACAAGGAAGCGGGAGGTCAAGATCAGTTCGAACCGAAGAAAACATCAGAGATGTGGAACTAAGAATTTGTAGTCAAGAAGGCAGACCAGGGACTCACGTGACACCGTCAAGAATTGCTAATGAGTTGAGCATATCCGAAAGTAGCGTCAGAAACATTATTAAAAACGACCTTGAACTAAAACCTTATAAACGGATACACGGGCAGAAATTAACTGAAATTAACGAACAGAAAAGAGTTGTTTGTTCTGAACGCATGTTAAGAAATATCACTCCCGAAAAAGTAGACCTCGGCTTTTTTACTGACGAAAAGAAGTTTACGGTAGAACCACCGCGAAATTCCCAAAATGACAGAGTGTATTCAAGAGTTAATCGTAAAAATGAAATACCAGATGATAGACTTTATGCTACCCGTAATCATTTTTCTGCCAGCGTAATGGTATGGGTCGGTGTGTCTAAACTAGGCAAGACATCTGTTTTTTTCGTAGAGCCAAACATCAAAGTAGACGCCCGCTATTACACTGAAACTTTGTTGGAACAAATGCTGCCCGAAATGAGACGATTGGCGAATAATGGTTACTTCTTATTCCAACAGGATGGCGCTCGGGCGCATACCGCTAAGTCAACTATTGAATTTTTAGAAAATAATGTTCCTGAATTGCTTTACTCAAAACATTGGCCCCCTAATAGTCCAGATTTGAATCCCGTAGACTACGGAATATGGGAAATGTTGGCTGAGAAAGTGTACAAGCATAAGATCCGAAATGTCGAACATTTGAAAGAAGTTATCGTACAAAAATGGGGAGAAATTACCCAAGATCAAGTAGATAAAGCTAGAGATCAATTTAGGCCCCGATTACGAAGGGTTGTAGAGGTTTCTGGCAAACATATCGAACAATTTTTTTAGTCTTATAATTTCGTTTTCTTTGGAAATTGTAAAATTATATGACATGTTGTAGTAAAACTTTTATATTTTCTTTAATTTTTGACGTATTGACATGAAATTTGGTACTAACTTAGTTTATTTGTTGCTTATTTGCCTAAAATAAATTATTTGTCATTATGTGTAAAAATAAATGTACAGTAAACATTTTCGTCATGCTCCTTTTTTTTTGCGGACCCTGTATATATATATATATATATATATATATATATATGTGTGTGTGTGTGTGTGTTTATCGTGTTTCCCCAAATTTGTAGCTCAATGGAAACACGGTTTCCCTATAAACACTGAAAACACTGACATCGGGGGTTCGAATCCCGATAATGCTGGTAAATAATGATACAAGAGTTAAACCAATGGGACGCATTAGTTGGCCTGGGCACTGTGCCACTTTGTAGCCCTCCTGAATCCTTATCATTAGCCATATAAAGTAGAAGAAGGAATTTAAATGTGAATTTGAGGCTTTGATTCTAGACCTTTTTTAAACATAAAAGTTGGCTTAAAACGTGCCTTCCATTTCGGCAATTATTTCAGGATTAAAACAAGTCTTACCTGGAGGGAAATTCTTCGGTTTTCGAACGGATTTGATGAGCAGTGCGACAAGCACCAAAATGATCAAAATTGTCTCAATCATTTTTCTTTAATTATTAATTCTGCGAATAAATTATAAATTATTAATTGATAATTGAAATAATTAAGCGATAAAATGGAATTCCTAACAAAGAAAAATATCCGAATGACAATTATTTGTTAGAGAAATAAACTCAGGTTAATTAATTCACCTTTTTTTCACCTTCACTAAAATGTTAAATTATGCGTGTTAATGTTAACAGATAAGGGTACTTCTTCCCCCCCCCCCGCATTACTTTTACAAAAATATTTTTTTTTGTATTTTTGTATTTAAACAGAAACAAGTCGTGGTCCTGTGCTGGGGGCTGTGCGGCCCCCGGTTAATTGAATGCCCGGTTAATCACTTGAATGGCCAGTAGGTCAACTGTACGCTCTTGACGATTGGTTAGGTTAAATCGTGATATTTTCGTTAAAATTAACGAAAATATCATGACTTAACCTAACCAATCGTCAAGGGCGTACAGTTGACCTAACCGGGCATTCAGTTGACCTAACCGGGCATTCAATTAACCGGGGGCAACTCACAAGTAGATAGATCACAGCACTGTATTATTACATGCTCACACTACAACAATAATATTCAGACTAAACTAGGTCTAAGCAGGCAACAAATAAACAATAAACATTAACGACAACAACAAAAATTAGTTTATGCGAGTTCGTTTGGAGAAAAAAGGTATGCAAATGAAAATTTATTTATTAAAATATTGTCTTTTGAAATCTTATAATGCGGAGCGCCGTTTGGCAGAGCGCCGTTTTCAGAAAAGCGGGCGGGAAAAGGAATAAGTGCCCAGATAAGATTTAGTTATTCTCCATTTTAGTTAATACACTTCGTCACGCAAAATTAATCAGGATCTTTACGAGGGGTTTCAAATCACACGAATTTTAAACGTATTCGTAGTAATTTACTAACAAAAGAAATTAAAATTCTCGCTCGCTTTCGCAACTTGCTGTAAAAGCGGATAGATTCTTCCGAATAGATCGCCCTCGGCAACGTTTGTTACATACGATTACTGAATGCGTTACAAAATGATGAACGTGCATTGAATATTACGTTACGTACAATGAAAAGAGCAAGAATTTGAGTATTTTTGCAAATAGATTCCTTTGGCTTTCAATCATCCAATTTTTAATAATTTAATTTGTTTTACCCACATTTTATAATACAGTATAATTCTCTAAAATACAAAAAGTTCAACGCTAAAATTATTTCAAATGTTTTGAATGAAACGATATTGCAATTTTAAGATACTAAAGAGTACAACAGACGTCCATTTTGCACTTACAAAAAAATGACCATATACTATATATATATATATAATATATTATTGACTTGAAGAGCACAGGAGAGCAACTCGTTCCTCCACCAAGCCAGGCGGAACTACCAGCTTGATCTTCGTGTGAAGAGAACTAAATATGTTTACATGGAACGGCTACGAGGTTATGAGGTACAGATATTGTATATTACTGTGTTTATTACTGTTTTATTACTGTAGAGTGTGTGTTCGCGTGTCTTTATAGTTTTTGGTCTGTTTTTTATCTCTGAATATCGAGTGACCAATATTTATTTGCTTTTAGAACAAGAATCAAGACTTTTTTCAATAAGAATTAAGACAAGAATTATTATAGAATGAAAGAAAATTCAACCCAAACGAAAAAAAAAAGCGATGCGAGATGCGTAACGTAACACTAACAAAAAGCAACTAAAGTTTGAATAGAAATAAAACCGGAAAAAGGATTAAAAAAAAAAAAAAGAAGTCCTCCTCACTTCTGGAACAAACATTGATCATTTCTTCCCATTCGTCGTAATTTCCTTTTTGATTTTCTTGATCCAATGAATGAAAAACTCACTCAGAGCAATCTATTTTCATTAAAACTGCAGAAATTTCCATTAATTTTGAGTTTCTCATAGAAAATACTTATCAAACTTACAAACTCACAAATTCATCAAACTCACAAATTCATCAAACTCACAAATTCATCAAACTCACAAATTCATCAAACTCACAAATTCATCAAACTCACAAATTCATCAAACTTCAAATTCATCAAACTCTCAAATTCATCAAACTCTCAAATTCATCAAACTCTCAAATTCATCAAACTCTCAAATTCATCAAACTCTCAAATTCATCAAACTCTCAACTGCATCATTGTCTCTTTACTCTTTTTCCAAATCAGAAAATTTTTCAGGAATCCGCAATTCCCACTTACGAGCCGCAAATGAGAATGAGAATGACACTGAATAAGACGTAATCCTTTATTGCATTCCGCATTTAACTGATGAGAATTCCACTACGGAGTCTACACAAAGAACTTAGGTTATGAAAATGACCTTGACAGGATGTCCTTGGGGTCAACAATGCCCAGAAATATAAGCACACCGGACAAAAAATTAGTCACCCCTCTCAGAATGTACCTAATAACGTGTGACGGCGCCTCTGGCCTTGATAACCGCACGAATCCGGCGAGTTTAGTATGCGGAGGTACGCCTGCTGGTTCAAATTCATCGTCACTAGAACGAGAGGGCCCATTTCGTGGTACGAAAAACATCCCCAGAACATCACGGAACCATCTCCAGCCTGAACAACACCTTCGACGCATTCAGGATTAAAGGCTTCATTGGACCTGCGATGTACTCGTCGCCTCCATCATTGGGAGAACAAAAACCAAAAACGGGACTCATCGGACCAAATTACACGTTTCCAATCTGCCGCAGTCCAGTTTTTGTGCCTCTGAGCCCATTTATAACGTGCCAATTTGTGACCTGCTGTTAACAGCGGCCTCTTCCGTGGTACCCTGCTCCAGATGTCCATCGCATGCAGTTTTTCTCGTCGCAATGTCCGTTCGGAAATTGGTCGCTGGAGAACCTCATTGGTTTCTTGGAGCAATTGTTCTCTGGTTTGAAAACGATTTGCAGTTACTAGACGAGAAACATGGCGGCGGTCCCTATTGTCGAGAATTGTTTTCCGGCCACGGTTACGCCGTCAATTGTCAGTTGATTGCGAACTACACCACTCTTTGTAAACTCGCTGGACAGTACGCGTTGACACACCAACAAATTGGGCTACTTCAGACATTTTGTGTCCGTGGGCTCTGCCAAACACGATGGCTCCTTTTTGCCACTGAGTAACGTCTGCCTCACGACCCATTTTGCAAACTATATCCAACACACACTTTGTTCTTCACCACCTCACGAAACAGATTTGATCCTGTGTGCTACGTCACCGCTACTTGTCACTTACCAATGCTACATCAGCGCCCTCTGTGTGACCTTGAACTTCCTACTATCGGTGCTAGTAGGGGTGACTAATTTTTTGTCCGGTGTGCTTATATTTCTCCCTTACATAATGTTCAAGGAATTTCACGATATAACCTTAATTAACCACGCACCACCACCACTGCGGTCAGAAATTACAAAATCCTCGCGCGGATCTCACGACCTTCCGATTAGCAGCCCAGTGTCTTAACCACTAGGCAACCCAGGGTACCCATTTATCTACCAACCAATTTTTGTGTGGAAGGATGAACAGCTGGGTTTTGCTGCGCGCTGCCTGCCGTGTCACCGGGTCTCAATCCCGGTGCCGATGGATTCGTAGTCAGCGATGCTAACTAACCACTACACCACCGAGGCGCATGACTTATGAATTTCTCTCTCTCTCTCTCTCTCTCTATATATATATATATATATATATATGCATATAACTGCAGTGTTTTCAAAAGTTTGTCCCCGATTTCAATGAAATTTGTAGCAAATAATCACTATATATAGCAGCATTGATGGTATTCATTTCGATAAAATATTTTGATAATTAAAATAATTCTCATTTTATTGAAAAATATGTAAAATATTGTGTTCCGAATTATTAAGCAAGTATTCTATTTACAGATCTAAATGGTGAAAATGGGTAAGAAGAAGGATTTGACACTAACTGAGAAAAGAAAAATAGTCAAGTTACTCGCTTAAAATATAAAATCTATTGAAATTGCGAAGCAGTTTGGCAGAGCTTATCGAACTGTAAACAAGTTGTAGCGGAGGGTACCAAACTGAGGCAGCGAAGTGATAAAGGAGCTATAAGAAAAGTGACAAGACGGCAGATATCTGTAATCAAGCGCAAACTGCAAAGCATCCATTGTCCTTAAGTAAAGAGGTTTTTGAGCAGGCTGGCATACAAAATGTACCAAGAACATCTCGATGTGGCATCCTCCAAACAATTGGCAAGACGTGTAAACCTACGATTCAGTCACCAATAACACCCAGGTACAAGAAGCAGCGTGTTGAATGGGCGCGTCAGTACGTGAAAACAGATTTTAATACTGTATTGTTAACCGATGAATGAAGAGCAACCCTTGAGGGATCTGATGGTTGGTCAAGAAGATAGATTGCTAAGGGTCAATCTCTACCATGGAATGAGGTTTTCTTTTAGAAAGTTTGTGTAAGACTGGGCATTCATTTTTACACCATCAGGCACTCTGTATGGGACAGCTACTTCATTGCCTATCAGTCCTGCCCAAAACATGACACTACCTCCACCTTGTTGGCGTCTTAATCTCGATGGTAGAAATTGGCTCTCAGCAATCCATCTTCTTGACCAAACAGGAAGTCCCTCAAGGGTTGCTTTTCATTCATCGGTGAACAATACAGTATTAAAATCTGTTTTCACGTACTGACGCGCCCATTCAACACGCTGCTTCTTGTACCTCGGTGTTAATGGTGACTGAATCGTAGGTTTACACGTCTTGCCAATTGTTTGGAGGATTCCACATCGAGATGTTCTTGGTACATTATATATGTATGCCAGCCTGCTCAAAAACCTCTTTACTTAAGGACAATGGATGCTTTGCGATTTGCGCTTGATTACAGATATCTGCCGCCTTGTCACTTTTCTTATAGCTCCTTTATCACTTCGCTGCCTCAGTTTGGTACCCTCCGCTACAAACTTGTTTACAGTTCGATAAGCTCTGCCGAACTGCTTCACAATTTCAATAGATTTTATATTTTAAGTGAGTAACTTGACTATTTTTCTTTTCTCAGTTAATGTTAAATTCTTCTTCTTACCCATTTTCACCATTTAGATCCGTAAATAGAATACTTGCTTAATAATTCGGAACACAATATTTTACATATTTTTCAATAAAATGAGATAATTATTTTAATTATCAAAATATTTTACCGAAATGAATACCATCAATGCTGCTATATATAGTGATTATTTGCTACAAATGTCATTGAAATCGGGGAAAAACTTTTGAAAACATTGGAGAAAATATAATCTGCTTAATAAGTGCGAACGCAGTGTATGTCACAGTATATGTCACAGCTAGCTGTATATTCTAATACGGTTTAAAATTGAATGGATAATAATAAATTTTTTTTTCACTTTTTCATGTATTTTTTTTATTGGTTCTAGTTTTAAATTATATTATATGAGGCCCTCATAGGAAGAAGTGGCTAAGCGACAAAAGTAAAAAAAAAAAACGACATTACCCCCACCCCTCTCCCCCACACACAAAGTAAAAATCGCCATTACCCCCACCCCTCTCCCCCACACACAAAGTAAAAATCGCCATTACCCCCACCCCTCTCCCCATTACCCCCACCCCCACTCCCCCAATTGCTTCACATCCGATAGAGTATCAAAATTTGTGAAGCTTAAGATTTTCATGGCTACGTTCTTTTCTATAGTTTCATTGACCTTGTAATAGACATTAAATAGCTCGTGCTCGGTCGCGGAGTGACCTACTGTAGGACCGGGAAACTTGACAGAGCACATCGGCAGCTCATGGGCTATCAGTTGGTGGTGGTTGCAGAATTTTCCGATGTGCCGTTTAGTCTGTGCACGGTTCCGAAGAAAGCGGACAGACACACAGACACAGTTTAGCTCAATAGTATATCGGATGCTAGGCAACGCAGCTGCTGCCCAACGCCGGTATGCTGAAAGGTATCCTAATAGGCGATTGCCATTGAGGCCTACATTTCTTTCAAGTGACCGTCGACTACGTGATCAAACTTAACTTTAATGACTCATTTTAGTTGGATCGTTCTCGGCAAAAAATCAATGTATCTCGGAAACGAAGCGATTGCAGATTTACAGCATGTTCACACACACACACACACAATATATATACACGGTGAACCAAAAGTAGGTGGACAGTAGGTTGAATACGGTTTGTGTTATATTATATTATAACTATGGTGTTCATTATAACTATGGTGTTTGTGTTTTATTATATTAAATATTATAACTAAATTTATTTAAATTTTATTTTGTATTATAGTATACAAAAAAATTAAATATGTATTCTCAAAATAAACGTTATCATTTACTGTCCACCTACATTTGGTTCACCCTATATATATATATATATATATATATTATTATATATATATATATTTTAAATGGTTGTAAAAGTTTTAAAATTCGAAAATTTAGTCTATGAGGACATTAAAAAATCTTCAAACACCTCCTTAATACAATTTATTATAAAAAAAATACTGTACAAAATTTGTAACTAAAAAACAAAGATTTCGACAAAAACAAAAAATTGTTAAAAAAAAAAACACAATAAAACAACAACGAAAAAAAAACTTGGGATCCAGCGTTAATAAGAAGTGTTGCCTCCCCTAGCTTCAATGACTGCAGCCATTCGTTGATTTATCCCATGAGTGAGAGTGGCGATCACATCCTGTGGGATTCCCTCCCACTCTTCAGTTAAAGCTTGTTGTAGCTCCTGTAGAGTGTTAGGGGCTACTAGACGAGCCCTAAGACGCCGTCCTATCGTGTCCCAGAGATGTTGTATGGGGTTCAGGTCCGGACTTCGGGAAGGCCACTCGATTCGACGAATTTCAGCTTCGTCAAGGAAATCGCTAACGGCTCTTGCCGCATGGGGTCTAGCGTTATCGTGCTGTAGAAGGAAGTCTTCGCCAACGAAAGGAGCGAAAGGAACCCCATGCTCCAGCAAGATCTCTTCCGCGTATCTTGCTGACGTCAATCACCTACTACCAACAACGACCAGCTCTCTTCTCGAGTTTGAAGTGATACCACCCCAGACCATGAGTGAGCCTCCTCCGAAGCAACCCTCTGCGTAAAAGTGCACGGGGCGAATCTTTCTCCTGTTCTTCTCCACACTCTTTCCCGTCCATCGGATGTTTGAAGATTAAATCTTCATTCGTCCGTGAACAATACTCGTCCCCATTGGACTATAGTCCAATTGACATGCTCACGAGCGAAAGCAAGACGAGCATTGCGGTGGTGTGGGAGCAATTCTGGGCCCATTGCTGGACGTCTAGCATGCAAGCCACTTTCCATAAGTCTCCTTCTAACGGTTCGCTCCGATACACTGACGTCTCGAGACCTTTCCAGCTCAATGCGGACGTTTGTGGCAGTCAAGCGACGATCTCGCAAAACAATGAAGACGATGAAACGATCGTCACGGGCAAATGTGCAGCGATCTTCCAGATCCTGGTCTTCTGGTGTACTCTCCTGTCTCCACCCGCTGATCGAGATACTGACCAACATCACATGTTTGTTCTAGAATGCCCGCAAGCGATGGAAAATCATGGAAAATCATGATCATGCAAAATCATAGAAAGAGATCCCATCCATGGCAGAGCCTACACAACATACAGCACCATCAATTCAGCGCTCCTCCCATACCGAACTCAATTCCAAGAAATGGCCAAGCCCAAGCAGACAGTGATTGATAGTTTTTTCAAACCGAAGAGGAATTCTTCTGTAGAACAAGATGAACCAAAACCATCAACTTCAGGGACCTCTTCAAGCTCTCAAAAACACGACCAATTGCCTGAACTACCAGATGCCTTTATGGAAGAAGACTCTCCTTCCAAACAATAAAAGAACACCACCATCTTTCCAGTCAATCTTTCCAGCAAGCCCAGTCAAATTGTTGTTCTGGTGAATGTTAATTTTTGAGTGCATGTTAATTTAATTTAATTAATACAGTACTGTATTCATTATAATTTAATTCTTTATTTCCAGAAAATAACACATAATAATACTGTACTTAAATACTACTTAATTTAAAAATACTGTAGGACCTTAAAAGTTAGATTTTGTTGTGATAAGGGTCAGTTTTTAGTTTTGTGGAACCAGTTAGCCTTTAACATGTAAACTTGTAAAGTATGGTCCCGTTAACCGAGGTTCCACTATCCGAGATGTTTTTTTGGAACCAATTAATCTCGGATAGCGGGGGTCCACCATATATATATATATCATAAGCTTAGCGTTTATTATGCGCGAGAAGGGTCCGGATTTCAACTGTTATATGCAACTACATTCGTGACTGCTAACTGTGATGTTGGACGGACGTAGGACGAGAATTGAAACTAAAATTATCGGATTGGTTCGCGACCCCAAGGTTGGGAAACCCTGATTTTAAAGCTTGTAATTGTATGGAATTTGTTGTTATTACGAGGAGGAAGGGATTTTTGGAATTATTATGCTACAAACATAGTACCACTATTCTACTGGCTCCTCTTAGAAAAATGTCGGGGCTAATATTAAGTTGTAGGGAGACCAAATTTCCGTGATACGCTCATTTGATACTTCGGGTCAATGAGGGTGACTCTTACACCCAGGTTAGGTTACATTAGGTTAGGTGAGTGTGTTTGAAACGCCTTCACGCGGGCCGCATGTGGCCCGCCGAGTTAATTTTTATGGCCCGCGAACTTTTCTAGAAAAACGTTTTAAACTACAAAAATGTTTCTAATAAAAAAAGGGAATAATCAAAAGGTTTTAAAATTCAGAAATTTAAAAAGTAAAAATGTAAAATTTCATAAAATCGTGATGTAATTTAACGCATTACCATTTTCAAACTTGGATGCAAAGATGTAATGTTAATCCAAAATACGGAGCAAATGTAGTTTACGTCTCCCCTGACGCAAAAGGGGACACAAACTACACTATGTCAAAGTTGGGGGAACGTGAACTACACTAGGATCTTTAGGAGACATTTTTTAAATGAATCCATCAAATAAAACGTTAAAACTAACGAAAATATTACGACTTAACCTAATTAATCGTCAATTTATATATATATATATATATATATATATATATATATATATATATATATATATATATATATATATATATATATATGATCTTCAGGTGATCATATATATATATATATATGTGATCTTCAGGTGATCCTATATATAACCGGGCATTCAGTTGACCTAACCGGGCATTCAGTTAACCTAACAGGGTATTTAGTTGACCTAACCGGGCATTCAATTAACTTAACGGGACAGAAAAATAACGGTCGAAATCTATTCACACAAATACTTAGTGACATAAGCCAATATTACTAAAGAATACAATAACTCTTGTATTAGTTTCCAGTTGTTGTATTATAGTTTTTGACCGGATCATGTCAAGAATAGCGAACCCAATTTTACCATGTCAAGAATAGCGAACCCAAAAATTCCCTTGTCAAGAATAGCGAACCCAAAAGTTTCTCTTATGTTACAACTAGCCTAAGACCCGCCCTTCGTGCGGGTCGCGGGTAGCAAAAATTAACCAAACTATCACGACTTAACCTAACCAATCGTCAAGGGCGTACAATTAACCTAAAAAAAAAATAAAAAACAATAAATTTTTTTTTTATTTATTTATTTTTTATATCAAGAGAAGAGGATTCTTTATACTGTACGGCATTGACGATTGGTTAGGTTAAGTCGTGCTAGTTTGGTTAAATAAAAAAAGACTAATATAAAAGCATTTAATACGTCCTTAACTAATTACTTAAAATTGGGAAACATAAACCTACCGTCTGAAGTTATGAAAACGTCCTTGAGGACTTCCCATGTCAAGAATAGCGAACCCAATTTTACCATGTCAAGAATAGCGAACCCAAAAATTCCCTTGTCAAGAATAGCGAACCCTGCAGATGTTGGGTTCGCTATTCTTGACATGATCCTTTTGACCTAATACAAAATTACAATAACAAACATAACTTTTGAATCGCTCATTTCTCCAAAAAACGACTTTAACATTTTTGAAATCAGCGTAAAAATCTACGGTGCTTTCCTGTTAACGGGAATACCCAACCGCCCGCCATCATCTGGACTCGTATCTTGCGGAATTCATGTGGCGACAACGTACCGAAAGCAGCGACGCTTTTTCTACGATTTTAGATGACATAAAGACATTTTAGCCCCCTACTAACTGATTATCGCTTACATATTAACTAATTTCATTTAAATGATTAATAAATTCGGTACTTACGTATTATCGGGACGAACAAACTGTTTAGGATGTATTTTTGCTCTCGTCATTTTAGTTTATAAACTTACGAAAATATCACAACTTAACCTAACCAATTATTTATCAAAGGCGTACAGTTGACCTAACCGGACATTCAATTAACCTAACTGGACATTCAGTTGACTTAACCGGGCATTTTCCGTTATATTAACCTGTTAGGTTAATTCAATACCCGGTTAGGTCAATTGAATGCCCGGTTAGGTCAACTGTATGCCCTTGATGATTGGTTAGGTTAAGTTGTGATATTTTCGTTAGTTTAAACGAAAATGACGAGAGCAAAAATACATAACAAATAGTTTGGTGATGGCCGGTTGGGTGTTCCTGTTAACAGGAAAGCACCAAATCTACATTAAATATCTTATTTTCAAAAAAATCGGAAACAGTCCAAATTTTGGAAAAGACCCGCCTAATAATTTGGATGTTGATTTATTTCTTGGTAGGCTCAACAAACAACAATTTAGTCCTATATATTAAGTTCACGGTTGAAAAAGAAAATGATGGAAGCTTATCTTTCCTGGATCTAAAAATTCGGAGATGTTTTAACCAGTTCAAATTTGAAGTTTATCGTAAGCCTATTAATAATAACTCTTATATGCATTTTTATTCTGACCATCATCCCTCGATTAAATCTTCTATTTTCTCTATGTTTCTTAGAGCATTGAGAGTTGTCAGCCCTGAATTTTTACATTCCGAGTTATGCAATATCATGAATATTGGTACTAAATTATGTTATCCTATTTCACTTTTAGATAACTGCTTTAGGAAAGCCAAGAATAGGTATTATAACAGTGTAACTGTAAAGGAATTTGAGCATAAAAATATCCTTAGCCTACCTTACCATGTAAATTTTCAATATCTTCCGACTTTACTTAAAGCAATTGGTATCAATGTAGTCTTTAAATAAAATAATACTGTTAAATCACGCCTAATAAAGAATAGCCCGGATAATGTGGTTGGTTGTATGTATTCGATCAGATGTACACAATGTAACTCAGTATATATAGGCCAAACGGGTAAAACGTTAGATATTAAGGTAAAACCGCATAAATATGCGTGTATAACAGCAAATAATTCTAACGCATTGTTTAACCATATGTATATATGTAATCATAGTATCAAGTGGGATAGTTCTAAAGCGTTCGTTAAAAACAGATATAATTGAAAGGAATATTCTAGAATGTGCATTTATCCATTTTAAAAATAATTTCAATCAGCGCGGGAATGTATAAAATTGACAATATCCTGTTAAAATACCTTTTGCCTCTAATCAACTCTTGTTAATCATGTGCTAATCTTTTTTGTTTTTCTGTCCCGTTGTATATATTTTTGTCATCTCGCGTTCTCCCTTCATTCCCTGACGAGGTGTACTTCTGAATTTTTCCTTGTGGGCTTGCATTATATATATATATATTGACGATTGGTTAGGTTAAGTAGTAATATTTTCGTTAGTTTTGACGTTTTATTTGATTAGGTATACGTGGACAAAGTTGGGGAACGCAAACTACACTAGGATAATGTAGGGGAACGTAAACTACACTAGGCACCACAGGGGAACGTAAACTACACTTACTCCCAAAATACTAACTAATCTTTTGGAAATTGCTTTGTGAGAAACGCTCCCCCGATCTTCACGATTTCGCCCTCAAAATTTTCTCGATATTTGGTAACACTTACATTTGCGAAATGGCATTTTCTATTTTAAAGCATGGAACGTCTAACACTCGCAACCGACTGGAAAACCCTTCTCTTGAAGCCTGTCTTAGGCTTTCAACAACCGACATTGACGTTCATATTCAGTCACTGATTCAAGCGAAACAACAATTCCTCCATATTTCTCGCTAATTTCTATTAATCCAAAAAATTACAATACGTATTGTTTTCTAACTAATAGAAAACTTGTTCTAAATATGTTTTTTTCTTAATACGCAATCCTAATAAACAACAAAACTATAGAAAATGTTGTATCTGTCTTCTGTATTTAATATAACTGAGGCAGAGTCTGTCAAAAAAATTACTTCAAAAGATGAAATCTGAGACAGAAGATTTGGAAAAGAAATTATTAAACAGTGAAAGATTCATATTTACTTTAAGTTCACGAGGAACTTTTGTAAAGCTTAATAAATAATTGACTCCCCCCCACCTCCAACGAGTAATTTGGGAGTCGAAGGTCCCAGCACCGCAGGTCTAGCTAAATGGCCCTGTCGGGCCCACTTTAGCTAGAAAAGAAGTACAGCAATGACATCTTAAGCTTCACATCCGAACTCATTGTATCAAGATTTGTGAAGCTTAAGATTTTTCATGGCTGCGTTCTTTTCTATAGTTTTATTGACCGAATAATTGACTCGCCAGTAATTGGGGGGCCGCATGCACCCCAATTACTGAGGCCGAAGGCCCCAGCACCGCAGGTCTAGCTAAATGGGCCCGTAGGGCCCACTTTAACTAGTTTTTTAATTACTAGAAAACTTCTTTAAAAGTATAGTGTTTTGTATGTGCAACATAACTATGAGATAAGCAACTATGAGATAAACAACATAACTATGAGAAGTACAGCTCGAAGAAAAATTATTGCTTTTATCAGAAAAAGCCATAATGAAGTGTGGGGCCCGTTTGTAATATTAAGCAAAATCGAGAGGTTGGACCACCCTGGGTTAGGTGATCGTTCTAGGTTGATTAGTTATTTCCTACATCACCAACTTTCGGTCAATCAGAGAGGTCCAGAAAACCGGTGTACCCGAAACTTAATATTTACCAAATGTCAGGAAATATACAGGAGTGGTTCCTAACCTGTTTTGGGTGAAGACACCCTAATGCCACCCGTTTTTCGTCTTCCACTGCTTAACATTCAGTCACCCACGAACACCAAACAACGAGTAACGTCAAACTGGGCTTTCCATAAACCAGTTGATATAATATTTAAAAAAATAAACGTCAAAAGGCGTACTACGACTTAGGTAATAATAATATACAATATTAACCCATATTTCCAAGTTACGTAGGGGTGATATTTATACTCTTTGCTCGAAACTATTATTGTGCAGAATTACTCATTGTCAATTTTTAGAATAATTTTTGGATCTTTTCCGTTTACTGCCGCCATTGAAACATAATTAAACTTTTTGTATTTTGTATTTTAACTGAAATGTCTTGATACAAAATAAGTTACTTTATAAAAAAGCTTTTCTTAATTTCCCCTTCAAATTTTGTTTCTTATAAACAATTTTAATTACTTTCAAGATCCATGCTTAATTTTTAAGTTTTAATCGTGTACTCAGAAAAATAAGGGGATCACCTGAAGATCAGGGCCTCCAGCCTTCTTTAGTTAGCTTTATAAGGCTAACTAACAAAAATATCACGACCTAACCTAACCAATCGTCAAGGTCGTACAGTTGACCTAACGACTGGTTAGGTTAGGTCGTGATATTTTCGTTAGTTAGCCTTATAAGGCTAAGTAAAGAAGGCTGGGGGCACTCACCTCTTATGTTTCAATGGCGACAGTCAAACGGAAAAGATCCTAATTTTTTAATAATGAGTTTAATAAGTGCTCTATGTCTGTGATTTTGTGTAAATATATTTAAAAATATTTCATGCGCTAATACTGGTTAGGCTACACTAGGTTAAGTGGTCGTTCTAGGTTGGTTAGTTATTTTCTACGTCACCAACTTTCGGCCAATCAAAAGTAAAAAAAAACTGGTGTCCTCAAAACGTAATATTTACCATTTTACGTAACTAGAACTTCAGATTTAACAAAGATTGTTTATTAAATTAAGAAAGTATTCGAATTTTCTACACACCTGTGTGCGCATCAAGGTAAAAATTGGTTATTACACCCAGTCGGGTGTTTTGACGAGAACAAATTTTTCTGGTCAACTTTGAGTTGTTTTGCACAAATGTGATACTCGTTTCCTATACAAATGCGTAGTTTTCGAGATATCTTCACCTAAAGACCTATCTTCACCTAACCTAACCTAACCTAACTTAACTAGGCCAACAATAATTATTATTAAAAAAAATATTTAGACCAATCTGCACAAGATAAGATGGATATTTTCTTAGTTAATTATTAATGGGGATTCAATATATGGTATTGTTTTAATTGGGTGTGACTGGGTGAAATAACCAATATTAACCCGCATCTGTATACTACATTTTCAAATGTCATGCGACGTTTGTATTTGAATTTTCTACGCATCTGTGTGCGCAGATGTATATTACATTTTTAAATGTCACGTGACGTTGACGTCAGTTGCCCGTGTTAGTTAGTACTAGCTTAAATTCACTATTATTATTGTTATCCAAAATAACTTGTATTGTGGCAGTGTTTTGTGAATATGTCTTTATGTGTAGTGTAAAGGGCATAAGTATAGAATCCGTGGTTAAATTATTTCTTACGCTGTGCTGGTATATGGTCCATGGTCAAATTCAGAAAATGTAAATTTGTTCATGTTTACGTCGTCGTCTTGTTGTTAATGTTTATTAGTTGCCTGCTTAGACCTAGTTTAGTTTGAATATTATTGCTGTAGTGTGAGCATGTGATAATGCAGTGTTGTGATCTATCTACTTGTGAGTTGACCCCGGTCAATTGAATGCCTAGTTAGGTCAATTCAATGCCAGGTTAGGTCAACTGTACGCCTTTAACGATTGGTTAGGTTAAGTCATGATATTTTCGTTAAAACTAACGAAAATATCATGACTTAACCTAACCAATCGTCAAGGACGTACAGTTGACCTAACTGGGCATTCAGTTAACCTAATTAACATAAACTAAAACAAGTAATTTGAAAGTGTTGGAGTGCCGTTTATTTTTGATTGGTTGAATAATTTAGAACGCCAAAATAGGATATCGCCAAAAAAAAATTTTAATGATGTTAAACTGTGATTCTACCCATTTACCTTCACGTGGGCGATTATTTTATTTGATTGCCAAATAATTTTATCATTGCTAAGTTTAACTTTAAAGATAAAAGTTTGAAAGAAATCCCAGACCAGATCAACAACAAAATTCAAGGTAAGGTTGATCCTGGGCTAGATTAACTAGCCAATGAACCTAATGTTAATTATGAACTTAGTTACATGAACTGGATCTTTTCCGTTTGGGGCAGGGTTGGCAAAAACCAAAAAAACCCAACTACCCAGCAAAAACCCATTGGGGTTTGGGGTTGTTGCTGGGTTTTTGCCAACCCTGGTTTGGGGGCTAGCAGCGAATTTTAATGAAAATCGGTATACTAATGTAATTTTGGTCACTGATTTCAAAAATAACTCGGAGTTATTGAAGAATAGGGACCCCAGCCTTCTTTAGTTAGGCTTATAAGGCTAACTAACGAAAATATCACTATCAATATCGTTAGGTTAACTGTACGCCCTTGACGATTGGTTAGGTTAGGTCATGATATTTTCGTTAGTTAGCCTTATAAAGCTAACTAAAGAAGGCTGGGGTCCCTATTCTTCAATAGCTCCGGTAATTATTCGTTTAACCCTGCGGGTCGATTTTGATATGAGAATCGGTTTTTCTGGTGTATTTTGGTGTTTTATTCAAATCTGACTTTTATTTCTTGTGCAAATGAATTATTGAATGCCCTGTTAGGTCAACTGTACGCCCTTGACAATTGGTTAGGTTGTTGTGATATTTTCATTAGTTGGGTTGTCATGATATTTTCATTAAAACTAACGAAAATATCAGGACAACCTAACCAATCGTCAAGGGCGTACAGTTGACCTAACCGGACACTCAATTAACCTAACCGGGCATTCAATAATTCATTTGCACAAGAAATAAAGGTCAGATTTGAATAAAACACACCAAAATACACCAGAAAAAACTATTTCATATTAAAATCGAGCCGCAGGGGTAAAACAAATAATTACCCCCATACTATTTCAATCGATTTTAATCGATCCAAAAACTGCTCATATCTCCGTTAATATTAATTTGCGAGGAAAACACTGTAGAGTAAAGTTTTTTGCTGTATCTCCCTGTATAAAAATCAATATAGAGTTCTGTCCATGTGCACTAACGAATCTTTACCAAATTTAATATAAAGTAGAGGGTATTTGGAGAGTAGTTTAATGGAGATACTGTGGAATGATAAATCAGTGAGGTCAGAGCTGCAGGTGCGTCTTAACTTTGATATAACCTGCCGTGACTTTTATAACTATGCTATGAACAATCAAAAACTTTTTCAATCTTCTAAAATACTTATATAGAGTTACGAGTACAACAGGCTTCTGATGGGCCTTCAACATATGAAATGTGAATACAGGTATTGCCATTTATTTATTTATGTCCAGGTATTCTAACTTGCAGAGTTGGCAGCTCTGGCAGGGTCTCTACAGGTATTACTTCTGTAGGTTCGATAAACTAGAGGAATTGTATATATATCTTATTCCTACATCAGGAATAACAATCTGCCCACAATCATTTCTTGGACAATACTGAATAGGCTCCTATGTAATTTGCAGTATTAATCACAGTCTTTGATTAGTAAGTTACTCTTTCAAAGTAGATGTAGGCCTACATTTATCATTTACAGTATATGGACTTTCAGAATGCTTCCGTAATGGCCTGTTACTTTTATTACCTTGTGGATTAATTATTCCCCTATACCCTTTAGAGTTGCCTATAGTTATAAACTATTGTCCAAGGGTATCAACAGCTATTAGGCATATGTACATATATATTTTTTTTTTTTTTGTGTGTTTTATAACCTAACATTAAGAATTACTAAATTAAAAATAAATTAACGGAAAATGAAGCAAAATATGTCATGTCTAATTCAAAATACATTTAAATGTGCCGTCATGACATTGAATGTATTAAGTGCTATTAAATAACAAGTTTTTGTAAACCCCTGATTGTTGTCGATCACTGTCTGAACGGCAAACAATCGCTTTTCAGCGGGCCACGATTAAGTGCCAACAAATGGTCACATGATATGGGCTTAAAATACCCTTAAATAGGTTTTTAATTTTCAATTACTTATTTTTGTCATTTTTCTGAAATTTATGGCGCTTCCAGGAGAACTACTTGAGGTACTCCTGTAACTAAATCCATGACATATATACACGTAAAATTAATTCTTTTGTAGTACTCCACAATTTTATTGGACTATAAATATACAGTACAGTACATGCAAATTTTCTTCAGAAAAAACATAGAATATGTTTGTTTAAAATTTAATATTTTACGAGGACAGGTCCAAAGCTAAATAAAAATGGAAGAAATATATTGGAAATATAAACAAGTATTGAGGGTATATTTATTCTATAAAAATAGACAAAATGTCTTAACATTCTTGAAATGGAATACTATACTAAAAAAAAAAGCAAGAGTTACGGTTCTTGTCTGAAAATTAGTTTTGAAATCACAGTTCCTGATTTGTGGGGAAGTTCTTTTACTGTTCAAAATCGCTTCGACAAGAACAGCAATTTAATGTGCTTAGAACCAGTGTTTCATTTTATGAACAGGACAATGCATCGATACTGTAATACCTCAGCCTGACCTAACTTAACCTAAACTAATCTAATCCCAGTTTCTCTAGTTTCCTTTCTTAAAGACCACCAATTTTTCCAGACAAATGGCTTTTTAGTCCCACTCTTCCTTTCCCAGTTGAAGCGAAGACATACCCCTACAGACATTTTTACTAGACTTTTACAAGACATCTATCAAATGAAGCGCTCCGGACCACAACCTGCCAAGCGCCAGTGGGGTCAGAATTGAGCTATTTATACAACTATATTCCCCCACCCTTCCTCTATCCCGCGGGTGAGTCAGGAAGCAGATTGTGGACCTGTACGTATGGTCGAAATCAATCAAATATCATTATTGGTTCAAAAGTTATGGCATATCAAAGTTGACAAACTTTAACTGCATTTTTCTCCATTTTTTAATTTTGGCGCTTGGCAGCTTGTGGTCCGGAGCTCCTCAAATATTTTGAGTGTTTTAATCATTAAACAACCGAAAATGTAGCGTAAAAAGAGGATGAATTAGCGGTTACGGCATCTAGCTAATTTACTATCTAATCTTTTCTATGGAAGTCTTGTTAAGCCTAGCTACTTTGTCCACTAGAAGAAACGTAGGATCACCTGAAGATCGGGGCCCCCAGCCTTCTTTAGTTAGCCTTATAAGGCTAACTAACGAAGACTGGGGGCCCTGATCTTCTCTTCAGGTGATCCGAAACGTAGATAATAATAGACAAACTTAACAAACGGCATTTATGAAAGAAAATATCTTGGCAAAATCTAGTTGAGCAATTTTTACATTTTTGTATTAAGAGCTAGAGCAAATGGCTATTTAATAAGTTAAAAATAAGCTATACTTTTCATTCTTTTAATTTTTAGTTTATTATTTCCTCTTTCCTACTTAAATCTAGCAAATTTCTAGGACGAGTCTGCTAGATTCCTCGCGATAATGCTTGTAGGAATATTGGTCCAATGGTAGACCAGTGAATCAATATTGATTGGTCCAATATTAGCCTCTACATAGGCTAATCGATTTTGTTACTCGAGTCATACGAGACCCTTCTAGGAGGAAATGGCGAAGCGACAAGAGCAAAAAAACGCTAGAAAATGCAGTTAAAGTTGTACTAAATCTGAAAGTGCCATAACTTTTGGACTTCAAAAGTTATGGCATTTTCAAATTTGGTACAACTTTGCATTTTTTTGTTTTTGTCGTTTAGCCACTTCTTCCTACGAGGACCTCGTATATTTTCTATATTTCGTCAGTCAAAGGCATTCTTAAAATAAGGGGAGGAAAATACTTTTTTTGTAATTGATTATACATCTTGTTACACACTATAAATCTAGGCACATTTTTGGCTATTACAAAACCCATTTCATGCAAAAACGAAAATGCAGTGAAAATAACAACACTATATAAGGTCATGCTAAGATGAGTATGCTTACAGTAATTAAAACTACGAGTTAGAAATCATATTCTTTACAAAACACATTTAAACATTTGTGGCAAAGGTAATGTTACATATATGATTAACAATGTCACACGCAGAGAAAATTTATAAGGTAGCTAATACAGAATATTATATGTGCACTGCCTCGGGGAGAAGGGGATAAGCGACAAAATCGGCGAAATGCGTTTTCTGTTTGAAAAGACAGCGTATTCTTCCCTTTTATCACCTCCAATTGGCAGATATCCCATTTTGTGACTGAAAACAGTGTTTCCAGTCACAAAATGGGATGTCTGCCAATTGGAGGTGATAAAAGGGAAGAATAAACTCTCTTCAAACAGAAAACGCATTTCGACTATTTTGTCGTTTACCCTTCTCACCGCTGCAGTACACGTACTGTATATAATACCATATTATATATACATTAAGGCGATAAACATACCTATTTGATAAAAACATGTTTTGGAAGCTTAATGTTACAGTGTATCATTTAGAATTCTATTAGAATATAATTTACACATAAAATAACAGTTTAGGATATTACAAATAATAAATGAAATGAGAACTCTCCAAAAGTGACAATTATAGATTTAATTTGAACTATTCTAATAGTAACCTAAACTGGTCTTGTTAGCGCGTGGATGCCAGCAATAATTATTGTATAATAATAAAAAAGTTCAATCTGTAAGTAATTGCTTAAAATTAAACATACAAACGTTAACAAAATGTATGAAATTAAAACAGAATGAGAATGATGGCAACTGCATGCAAGTTAGACTAATGGCGACACATTGTTTTTATTGTATGAGGTATTCGCCAAATATTATAATAAATTTGTAAATGAAAAAAGAAAACATTCCCAAATCGATTTTGGTTTCTATAACAACGAGTTATTGGAATTATTTCCCATTATTGGAATTATTTCCCATTATTGGAATTATTTCCCATTATTGGAATTATTTCCCATTATTGGAATTATTTCCCATTATTGGAATTATTTCCCATTATTGGAATTATTTCCCATTATTGGAATTAATGTAGAATGAGGAACTGTTAAAAGAATGATACGTCTTTAAAGGAATGCTCTTATAAATTCTTAAAATTTTATGAAAACATTTTCAAATTTAAATTTAGCAGATTTGCTCCACTTACTCAATAGGCATTTATTTAACAAATTGTTTTATTTACTTTTGAACTGTAATTTAATTTTAAAAAAATGGGTGAAGCATCTTTTGTCAAATTTAGAATGATAAATTCCATATTTTTGTATTATTTTGTTCAATTATAAATTAATCCTTAATAAACTTTAACTAGAATTATGCGTCGATTAACGAAAGAAATTAACAAAAATTATGTGAGAAATGAAGCTCCATTTTTTTTGAGATTCAAAAAAATACCAAATGAGGTAGTCGTGATTTTAAGGAGTATTGTATAAATGTTGGAAAGAGTGTTGCGTTTCAGTTAAACATACATTACACTTCTTTTTCGAAGTAGCCGTGACGTCATTTGAAAAGGGTATTTTTCTTTTTTAATTTTTGTATAGGTAAATAATATAGTTCATTGAAGCTTTCGTTAGCAATGTTTTGGGCTTGTTTGGCTCTAGTTTTGTTTGTATGATTAAAAAATGAAGCCAGTACAATTAAAATGTTAACTGATGTATGAAAGTATATTTGGCAAATAATTTACAAATGATTTTGTGTTCAGTGTGTACTTAAAGATATTAATCTCTATAAAATAGAGGGATAGACGTTATTGTTCATGGTTTGACCTCTGTAAGCAACTCCTGGGTCATATCACAGAGAACTATAAATCACCAAAATCTAAAGTCACAAAGTCCGAATCGGGATTCAAACCCACAACTTTCAGATTCGCAACTAGGCGCCGTATACGATAGGCTACCCTGGCGTGTCCAAAGGCGGGAAAGGTTTTTGAACGTAGTCTCGTGACCCTACAGAATGGCCACAAAGTCCCTTTGCAGCGAAATTACAACATATCTGTATGTTGCCCTTGTTTTTCATGCAAAGGGACTTTGTGACCACCCTGTACACTAAAGAGAGAACTACCAAGCGTTTTTCACATAAAGTATCAACAATTGAAAATTATAACTGAGTGAATTATTATTATTGGCCACGAGTCTGCAGTTAGATTAACATAAAATACTAACATTACTTATCTTCAATTTAAATTTGTGTAATAAGCACAACACTTCAGGGATCACCTGAAGATCAGAGCCCCCAGCCTCAATTACCAAATGATATCTTCGTTAAAACTAACGAAAATATCACGACTTAACCTAACCAATCATCAAGGGCGTACAGTTAACCTAACGATTGGTCAGGTTAAGTCGTGATATTTTCGTTAGTTAGCCTTATAAGGCTAACTAAAGAAGGCTGGGGGCCCTGATCTTCATGTAATCCGAATTTTCTAATACTTTATTTTTTTACATTAGAATTTCTTATTTAACTTAAACTTAAGTATTATACAGGGTGTCCCATAAGTCCGGTCTCGTAGGAAAATTTACGAAAGTAATACATTAAAACTACTACAAATGCTCAAATTGATGTCTTGGTTTGGGACCTTTTTTTTTTTTTTGTTGCAGATAGAATATGGATTGGTTTTGTTTAACCTCCTCCGCAACATCTAAGGTCATATGACGGAGGTGACCTACAGCTTTAAGTGGGATCCGAACCACGGGTCGCTACATAGTCTGGATGCAGCGACGGTCTCCCATCCAACTACTACCCAGACCCAATGTCACTTAACTTCGCTGATCAACGGAAAGCTGTGTTACGACATTGGCTACGACGTAGCACTAGATAAAACATGGAAGTGAGTTACACTGGTGAGGAAAAGGCCTCCGTATTGTGTGTTATTCTACCTGCAACAAAATAAGAAAGGTCCCAAAACAAGACATCTGTTTGAACATTTGTTTTAGTTCTAATGTAGTAAGTTTGTAAATTTAATTTAAAATAAATTTTCCTATGACACCGGACTTATGGGACACCCTGTATATTCACTTACGGACATTATAAGGCTAACTAACGAAAATATCACGATCTAACCTAACCAATCGTTAGGTCAACTGTTACGCCCTTCACGATTGGTGAGGTTAGGTCGTGATATTTTCGTTAGTTAGCCTTATAAAGCTAACTTAAAAAGGCTGGGGGCCCTGATCTTCAGGTGATCCAATTATTCCGAAATTGCATTTTACCAAATACAACTAAAATATAATGTTATGTGATTTTAAGCAAGTTAACTCCAGTAATATTTAAAAAAAAAATATATTTTGCGTATACATCAGTTAACTGTATTTGGTCCAAGAATCTTAATTCTCATTCATACCTTAGTAGCGGTTTACCCCTAATTTCTAAGCTTTGTATTTCGTTTGGATTTTATTTGATATACATTATTTATTGAGCAATACAACACCTCCGTTGCATTTTAGTTTTAAATCTTAATTCGGTTAAGTATTAAATGATAAATTCTGGACACCTTTGTAGCGGATCGACAAGAAATTGACCAACAAATAGACAGAAATACTTTCCTTCCACGCTACCATCAAACAGTCTTGGAACACACGTGGGCAAACAAACAATGGAAAGTCTGTTTCTTCCCAGAAGGCGCGAATCTAAGCCTTTATCAACTAAAGGACGCGCTCACAAGGCGTCTTAAGAATTGGCGCGAATTCCTACGTCACAGGAACTACGTATAAAAGCGAGCTTCCACTTGCTTTCATTCTCACTCTCACTCACTCGTACTCACATCATCGAACGTGAGCAACACGTCCACCAACCGCTTTCCGGCCCCCTGGCCGAGGGGCGCGGCCTGCTACTTTCTTCAAGGCCTACAACTTATCATCAAGTAAGATCTACAGACCACCCGCAGAAGCAATCCTTCGAGGCCCAACCGGAATCGCTTCGGGCTTGCGGTTTGCCGGGTCAGCCTTCAAGTTTCTCCACGTTCCTCGAGATATCTTCAGCACCACAGGCCTGCGCCTGCAAGATCACAAGGCCAGCCTGCACCTCGAGAAGTAACATCACCTCAGGCCTCAACGAAGCCTACACCCATCATCTCAAGAGGCTTAACGGACAACGACAACTCGAGTTTTCGGTAATAGATTTTTCTCCAACCCACCTTCAAGAGTTTACATCGTCCTAAGATAAGTACCTCCTATTCTAAGTACTCTTGTGAAGCCTACATTAGCCTACCGCCGAACGGTAGGCTATACTCCCAAAGTGTGTAATCACGCGTTCCAACTGACTCGTAAAAGAACGCAGTAGGCCTGTAATCCAATTCAAGTGTCATTACAATACCATAATTCCGCGTATCATCCGTCATTATGTTCAATTCATATATTTGTGTGTTAACTAAATGTTCTCTTGACGTAATCATTTAACATCACACAATGGTCTTCTATATAAATGATATTTGTGTATTTGTCATGCATTTCAATTCATTATTATTAGGCCACATCAATTATTCTATGTGCATCCATGCAATCATTTAGCCTACTTAATCCGTGTCAAGTATTCTATTCAATGTACCAAACGCACGTGCATTCTTATATCATTTACTAGGCCCATTCAATGTTCCATGCCGCATGCCATTTACATACCATTAATGAGTACATTATTTATTACGTGTCAATTAAGCTATTAACATTTCATCTTATTAGCTAAGTCTGTCACAAGCATAACGTAAAACTACCAATTAATTACTGTCAATTCTTTGTTATATCACAGTGAATAAATAACGGTTTTATTTTCATAATAAACAAACAAAACTAAAGTGTCTTTTATAACCTTAACATTAATTTGCTTGGGTGTAAACCAAGCTGGTGACCTCGCTGCCTTTTCGGTCACTTCCAATAGTATGGTGGGCCTAATCAAATAACCATTCATTCCAATCGGTGATACTGTATAACAATATAAATTATTAACCCAGCCTTTCATTAATAAGCAATCAGTCATTGCATCAATTAATCATTGCATACAATTAAATCATTATCACCTTAAACGGCTAAAACTAGGTCCACTATACCTTTATCTATCACACACGGCATTGTTTTAAACTAATGATCTAATCTATAAATATATGTTTGTGTTGTCCTTTCATTTATAATTTATTTGAATGTTAACCAAAAACTTTGATTTAAAGTGATAAACTATTTAAAAACTAAGAGTATTTGGTACATAAACTAAAGTTCTTTTCAGCCATTTTTGTATTTTGATTTTGCAATTTATTTGGTTTACTTTGAAATCCAGTTTTAGTGAAAGCTCTTTTTCATCCCTTAAAAATAAGTATCATTATATTTTTAACTTCCTCACACGAGCCAAACTACTTTAGTTTCAAATTTAAGAGTGTCAAAAGAGGATAACTTCGCAACGTGAAGTTTAGTAGCGAATGGACTGCCACATGACCACGTTCACACACTCCCATCTGGCGCTACTAGTATCTTGGCGTTGCCACAATCTGGAACAACGGCGCTGCCATCGTGTATCCTGGTACCCCTTCCGTTTCCGGAATGGGTAAATTGGGGTCGAGGGAAAATGAGAATTTTTGGACAATAGAAGCAAGAAGAATAAAGGTAGAGGATTTGGCAAATGTTTCGCCAAGGCAAGCTCTCTTTCCTGAAACACAGAAGACGAATGAAATATTTAGTATATACATTTTCGGTTTATCTTTAAACTTAGAACATACAAAAAATTTGCTAATGTTAGCATCCTACAAAATGTTTGCTTCAGTGAACTACTTTTTTTTACCATAATATTCTCTATCGCTTACAGAAGGGTCAGTTTGGCAAATATTAGGATCACCTGAAGATCAGAGCCCCCAGCCTTCTTTAGTTAGCATTATAAAGCTAACTAACAAAAATATCACGACCTAACCTAACGAATCGTTAGGTCAACTGTACGCCCTTTGACGATTGGTTAGGTTAGGTTAGGTTAGGTCGTGATATTTTCGTTAGTTAGCCTTATAAAGCTAACTAAAGAAGGTTGGGGGCCCTGATCTTCAGGTGATCCAAATATTGTTAGTGAATTTGATTGACAATTTCCTATCTTTTGAATAAAGTCTGTTTACTTCTTACGAAAGCTTTTAAGAACTAACAACAAAGTGATACTGTTTTGTATGAACTTGTTTCGAAGGACTTCGTGCCATGCATGTCCATAGAAATAAGGTTACTTTGGTTTCCGCCTGAATTGTTCATTCTGACGAAGGTCAAGCTTGTCACTCCACCTTAAACCTACAGTTTAACTTGAAATCCGAACCACGCCCCACCAGCAGCCCAGCGTCTTAACCACTAGGCTACCCAGGGTACCCATTTATCTACCGACCAGTTTTTTATTGTGTGGAAGGATAGACAGCTGGGTTTTGCTACGCGCCGCCTGCCGTCACCGGGTCTCGATCCCGGGGCCGATGGATTCGTAGTACAAACATATCATGAATGATAATTACCTTTTCCGAATGGAATTAGTCGTTCATCTCTCCTCAGTTTACCATCTGCGGTCATGAATCTTTCTGGTTGGAAGTTTTCAGGATCTTTCCAGTAATGTTTGTCCAGAAAAACTGAATTTAAATTCACAATCATGATTGTACCTTTAGGCACATGGTAACCCTGTTGAGAAAATTATATACATATGTATATTAATGTACGTTATAGATAGGTCTCAGACTGGGTTTTTTTTTTTTAAATGTCTGGATGTATGATACACCTAATGTTTCAAATTTTAGGTGTATTTTCAAAATCATAGATGTATCATTGTGTGTGTGTGTGTGTGTGTGTGTGTGTGTGTGTGAGGAAACATTTTTTGTTACATTAATGCAATTACATTTTTGGTTATGTTGAAATATAAATATATTATTTTATTAATATTTTACTATAAAATATATTACTGCTAGTCCTATGTAAAATATATTGTCAATAGCCTAGGGATATATTTATTGTCTCTATTTTTATGAGATGTAAAATATTTTGTTTGAATTTTTAGTTAAATATTCGTATATTTTTACTATAAAATATAAAGTGAGGTTTATACATATTAAAAATGTTAGCTAGCCTAGCCTAGGACTTCATTAATTATGTCTAATTTTAATTTATACTGCCAGTAATTACACGTTTTATTGGAAAGTTTAATGCATTATTTTGTGTATATATATTTTTTTTTAATAAGACTTTACCTGGAGGCTGAATTTGTTTTGTGATAATTCTTTAATCTTATCAATTATTATTTAGGTGTAATAGTACATGTTGATTCAAATTTCAAGGTGTATTTTTGAAATTTTACATGTATAATACACTTAAAATATACACAAAAAAAACCCAGGTCTCAGAGCCCCAAGATACTTGCTTCCATCTTTGTATCCATAAGGAAAGCTCGCATAAAGCTATCCTTTACCCACTTCCTCGGGGCATCTCCCAAAGATTGGTTATATGAGTCAAGTCTGGAAAAAGGTTCAGGAGAAGCCAGGTTGGAAGGTTGAGGCCAAGGCAAGGCCAAAAGCGGGTTGTATTATAGACAGGAATTATTAATTAACTTAGAACTAATATTTAACTAAGAATAATTATTCCGTTCTTGCATCAATAATAATAAAAAGTGGAATTCTTGACTTTCCATGAATTTTCTCATCGGTGTTAGTCTGCAACAAGTGATCCATCCATTAATCCACTATCCCTCTACCACTCCCTCATTCAGTCACTCGACTAACCCGAAACACACACACACACAACACACACATTTTATTACTGTATCTATAACGATCGAAAAGACAGAATAACAACACATCCCATGTACAGTTTCAGAAAAAGTTTGCCTAGAAATCCAAACTTTGAAAAAGCATAAAAATGACTAATTGGCAATATTTTATTTTTGTTTGGAGATTTTATTCTCTTTAATGACTGCTACTGGCCGATAGTTCTTAGGCATTGCTTTGTTACCGCCTTTGAATGAAAGCGTAATGTTCCCATTCTTTAATCGAGTGATTTTCTCCATTAGATATTTCCTTGCATAGTTTTGTGTCATTCCCGAAACACGATACGATACTGTCGTTAATCTCTGCATCAATGTCTGCGATCATTATCATAAACAGCGAGGAAGCTAATACTGTACCTTGTGGGACAGAGCTGACAATGTAGCCATAAAAGTCAATGATTTTATTATTTGTTCCGGTCACCACTTTTTTCTTTCTTCCCATGTTGATACATTCGTAGTGTTCAAATGCATTACACAACATTTCAGGCTTGTAGTTTTGTCAATTTCATTTTCGCAGTGGCAGAGGTAGGTAACGGCACATTCCTTTAGGCATAGCTTATTCTTATTGAAGTTCCTCATTTAGAGCATCACTAATACTTTATAGGCATTATGGTACATTTTCCTTTTAGAAATTTTATTTCTCGGTGAACTTTTTTCCGAAACTATGCATTAGGTTAGGTTAGGTTAGTCCCACTTAGACTGCCTGCCTAGTTTAGCATAGATCTGGTTAATTTAAGTATGGTTAGGAGAGTGAATATGTCGATAAAAGTAACTTGTCGATTATGCGGGTATAGTTTATATACAGGGTTGTTAAAAAATCGTAAAAAATAAGTACGCGCTATATGGTGCCATGGTGCCCGACTTTTGAACAACCCTGTATATATACATTTTTAGTATTACACCTGTACCATGCATTTTGTGCGCATTTAGGAAGACAATGGGGACCTTTTCCAGTTTGTGTACCGTTTTTCATATAATTTATTTTTGAGAATATTTTTGTTAAAACTAACGAAAATATCACGACTTAACCTAACCAATTATTAAGCGCGTACAGTTGATCTATTATTAATTATAACATTGTTTGTTTCTGGAATAGTATTTACTAATAGATCAACTGTACGCTCTTGATAATTGGTTAGGTTAAGTCGTGATATTTTAGTTAGTTTTAACAAAAATATTCTCAAAAATAAATAGGAAAAACGGTACACAAACTGGAAAAGGCCCGACACTGGTATGTTTTGTTTGTTTGTGTAAATGTATCTCTTCAGGGGAAGTGTGTCCGAATAATTGAAATAGCGGCTTGCTTACCCCCAAAGTTGTATCTTTGGTAGCTCGATGTGGAACGGTTGTGGGGGCTGGAGTTCTCATTCGCATAACCTCCATCAAAACAGCTTGTGTGTACACCAAACTGAAAACAAGTAAAGAATTAATAATGTCCAGAAACACTCAAGATGCTTTGCATTTCATACAAATCTACAATTCATTTATGGATTTTGAGCGCATGTTGTATTTATCCCCCCCCCCCCCCCCCCCCACCCCCCCCCCCCCCCCCCCCCCCCCCCCCCCCCCCCCCCCCCCCCCCCCCCCCCCCCCCCCCCCCCCATCCCACCTCCATTATGTTGAGGAGTGTCCTGTCTATTTACTCAAACGATTCAAAAACTTTGATTATTAGGGGTATTCACCAGGGTATTCACCAGTTTGTACACTTTATTAAACTAACTGCCAGACTTGCAGAATTTTCCCCAGAGAGGGATGACTAATTAATTATTGTCGGAACCGTTATGATAATCTAGTCCAGGTGTTAGGACAGCGAGTCAACTAATGGCTTGAGCTCTGGCTACTTCAGGCCTCATCTGAATACCAGACATGGGGCTGAGGCCTGGCCTCAGCCTCGAGGCCGGCCTCTGGCATATTTTGCAGGCCTCGGCCTCGGACCTCAAAAGTGGCCTTGGCCTCGAGGCCAGCTGAAAGTGGAAAGGCCTCGTGACTTTCGTGAGGCCTTAGGGAATCCTGATTTGTTTTGTTCTGTAATTTTCAACCCCCGGTACCATTGGAGTGGAGATTCTTCAGGTGACGTTAGGTACATAAATAATTAAATATTATATATGTCGCGGTATATAAATATTATTCAGTCAGTCAGCAGTAGACCAATTGACTTAATGTAGCAAAACTAGTGTGAGAAAGCAATCTATCAGTTGGCCATCAGTTGAACTGAGCTCATATAATGTGTGCGTGTTATTTGTGTATAAACTATTGTACTGTATCGTATTTCTATAACAAAAAATAAGCCAAACTACAGAAGAATACCACCTGGTATACTGATAATTAGCTACTAGCGTCGATAATTTTGTTTTTCGTCCGTCATAAATTGTAACATAAACGTCTAAATAATATGATTTAAAATGTATGTATAATATCGGATGCAAACAATAATTTTGTTAATATCGGCATTATAACTGAGATGTATGTCTGATAATGGATAATATCGGGTGCAAATATACTCTTGAATCAAATTACATATATAACATGTTGAAATATCAGCTGCAAATATATTCTTAATATTATCGTTATTATATTATTATCGTATATACTGTACAGGGTGTTTATAAAGTCCCTATCTATTTCAGTGAAAACGTAGCAAAAAGGGTAAAATTCAATAACAATATAATAGAAGGCATACATTTAATGAATACTTAAGCATATGATTTTACATGAGCACCATCAGTATCTCTACCGAGTTCAAATCTGTCAGCAGCATTGCGGAACACATTTTGGAACATGACGGGGTTATTTTTGTAACTGCTGTTACGATACGAGCACGTAAGTCTTGCAGATCTGTAATCCTCGTTTGATAGACATTTGATTTGATAAAGCCCCATGCAAAGAAATCCAAGGGCGTTAGGTCAGGAGATCGAGCCGCCCAGGGCCTGTTGCCTCCACGTCCAATCGACCGATTTGGAAATCGTTCATTTAGGTACTCCCGAACAATGTTTGCGTAATGACAAGGTGGCCCATCTTGTTGAAAGACGACGGTGTTTAAAATGCCATCTGAATGAAGCTGGGACAGTTACGTGCTCGTATCGTAACAGCAGTTACAAAAATAACCCCCGTCATGCTCCAAAATGTGTTCCGCAATGCTGCTGACAGATTCGAACTCTGTAGAGATACTGATGGTGCTCATGTAGAATCATAAGCTTAAGTATTCATTAAATGTATACCTTCTATTATATTGTTATTGAATTTTACCCTTTTTGCTACGTTTTCACTGAAATAGATAGGGACTTTATAAACACCCTGTATAATTATATAGTAATGGCATGATACAAACTTCATACCTATAAACCTACCGTACATCAGAAACATCTTTCACATACACTACAAGCTACAATTACATTAATGATCTTTGGTAGACTTTAAGACCACAATTCCTTATTGTCAAGATACCTTATTTTTTAAGTTTTGCATTTTTATGTATCTCCAAATGTAGCTCTGTTTGCAATACTCGTTAGTCTCTAATAATTGTAGCCATTCAGAAATTATACGATCAACACTAGGTGGGTTAGTACAATCTTGAAATATTTTGCTAGATCATCATCACATCATAACTTTCCACGTTATCATAAATACTTGAAATATTGCGGGTATATTAAAATGAGAAATAAGAACTGCATCAAATGAGAAATAAAAAGTTATTGGGCTAATGTATGATGCCCAGGAAATCTTGTTCTGGCAACTGTGTCTGACTGTGTGACCCAGCAAGTGTAAACACGCAGTGTGTCAGTGTTGTGGTGCGGTCGCGTGTGATAGATGAACGTGCTTAATGCTTAATAACTCCCTTTTATTAGGTAAGTGAAGTGAGCTGTCTTTGTTTATTAATTTTGAGTAGAATCTTGCTTTTCCTTATGGATTTCAAAAAAAGGAGATACAGGCTAGTGTAAGGCTACGGTAAGTTACCTTTGGAAGAGCTTTAGGCCTAGGCTAGGCTAGATTGTTGAGCCTTCCCAAAGCATGGAGGAACTTATTCGTAAAAGATTTCGAAGTGAGTATCTGCACCCAGAGGTGCAAATACCACATTCGTTATTTGCATCCGAATATCACACGTCTGGGTGCAAATACTTTCAGCCTAACAATCGTAAGGCCTCGTGAGGCCTCCCCTAAAAAGGCCTCGGCATCGACCTCGAAGCCTGAGGCCAGGCCTCGTCCCCATGCCTGCTGAATACATAATAATAATAATACATTCGGAGTTTCTTCTTGAATTAAATAACAATTACTCTTATTTTATGAGACATTGAGCTGTATTTTGTATAATTTTGGTTCATACACAAGATATAAGTACAAACACATTATCAGGTCTTTGAGACACACACACACACACACACACACACACCGAAAATCTTCATGTAACAAAACACATTTTATCTTCCGGGAGAATAATTGCTAAATATGTATTAATTTAATTCCAATTAAATTCCTCTTGCACGCTTTTGTATGAACAGAAATGGACAGTAACGTAACGTATTTGAAGTTACGTAAATATATCGGGTGATTCATAAGTCTGTTACCACTGTAATGGTGAATAAAAAATAACTACAAACCACAGTAACCTGTGATTTTTTTTTTAGGTTATTTTTACGCAATACACATTGGAAATTAAGAGTGGAAATTCTCTCTTTTAAATCATTGCCATTACGAGGTTTTGTTGCATATACCCTATGCCCTATCCTTGACCATACCCCATATTTTCACAAATCAACAATCTGAAACACGGAAAATATTTCACCATTACAATGGTAACAGACTTATGAATCACCCGATATATATTTAAATACAAATCTATTTTTATTATAATATATTCGAAATAGATTTATTTTTAGATTTAAATAAATATTTAATTATATTTCCTGCGTATTTATTATTTATAAAACGTGTTTTTTAAATACATTCGTAAATACATTACATCATTCCTTTTCCACGAGCTGAACAGTATTAAATAAGTGATACATATGACTACTGGTTATTCACCCAGGAGAGGAAGATTATCCGATAAGTTATTCGAAAGTCTGGTGCTAATTAAGGCAAATATGTAAATAGACCTTTTAATGTATTTAAGAAAATGTATTTAAATACTTGTACAAATACATTTGCAGTATCTTAATTTGGTTTGAAATAATTTTCTTTTTTGATGTATCTTGTCTTGTATTTAATTACACTTTCAAGGGTATTGAGTAGCTAATATTAATAATTTTGAGAGTATTTTAATTTATGCCCATCTCTGCGTATTAAGAAACCTTACTTTATTTTATCTTCTGTGGAAGGAAGACGATTCGTACCAACGTGTTCCAGGATTTCTTCGTACAGTTTATTCTGTAGGTCCTTCCTGAGGGAAAGGAAGAGCATGGCAAAACTCAAGACTGAAATCGAAGTGTCTACCCCCGCACATAGCAAATCTATGCAGATTCCCTCCAACTGACGTTCTGCAAAAAAAAAAAAAAAAAAAAAAAGATTTGTTGTACTTAAATATTGTTTTAATGTAATTTTTTAAATATATCTTACTTAATGATTCATACATTACACAAAGAAATGCAAAATAATACAAAAGAATACAAAATATACCAAACAGCAACAGACTGGTTGGCTCCTACGAGGCTGTCTGTAAGACAAAAGAAATCTTTAGAGCAAAGCAAAGAAGGGAGGGTGAAAGAAAGGAAGGAAATTTAAAGAAAATTTGAAAGCAAAGAGGAGGGAATCCGAGTGGAAATTTTACATTACTTTTATGCGCTAACAAATGCTTCTAAAAGGGTTTAATTAAGGCAAGATAAGCATCTAGTCTCTTTTTAAAGGATTCAAAACGAGTTTACTTTGAAATACGCTGGCTGGCAATTCATTCTACAAATTAACTCTATGATTGAAGAAATATTTAGCTTCATTAGAATTGAAATGTTTACTAACTGATTTGAGACCATTACCGCGAGTTTTATCTGCAGTTCTGTGAGTGAAATATTTTTTGGCGTCGAAAAATCTAGCAATTACACACAAGGATACAAAGGTATCACCACCGGGAATAAAGTACCATTCAAAACCTCAGGGATCTAGTGTTATCTTTCATCTTTCTTCCCAGGTCTTCATCCACTCTCGTTTTTAACGTTCTTCTTGCAATATTTGTAATGTTCCTTACGTCTTCTCCATTCATCACTGCCAGGCTGAGTTTGTAACATACTTTTCTTTCACTGTGTTATTCATCTTATCGTTTCACGATCGTTCTTTTTACTCCATTTCGTACACACTCACCTACAATATATCTGATGCTGTCTTCATTAAACATTCCTTATAAACATTTTACATATTTGGCACTGTACCTCTATTTTATCGCTATCTCCCCAAGGATTGGTTTAACCTTTCTCATTCCAATTTAACCTTCACCCTTTATTTTTTATCTTTCCACGTCTTTGCGCCTTTCATCTCAAACCAACTTAACTTTAACCAACACAATCATATGATGTAACAAACCTCGACTCAACTCCCAAACAGCCTCTCTCTCTCTCTCTCTCTCTCTCTCTCTCTCTCTCTCTCTCTCTCTCTCTCTCTCTCTCTGGAAGGAGGGTTAATCATCAGGATAGAGTAAAAATAGTAATGTTCCCTTTGCCAATAATTGTACAGTAGTAGGAGGCGCTGGTCTGGTCTGGTTTCAAATAATTCTCGGGAGTGAAAACTTCCGAATAAACATATTCAACTTCAGTGAAGCTACTTAGCTAGCGTAGAACTTTAGTTTTAAATAGTGTGGAGCAGAATTTCCTAAATAAAAGAAAATAAATTGTGCATATGTACTGTATACTGTCGAGGAATTTTTAAACTGGGAGGTGCTGGCCAGCCAGAAGTGCCTCCGGATCAGTGCTTCTTTATCTAAATGTATGCGAAAGACATAATATAAATTATGTTATGATAAATCTTTTCCTTGAAAAAGAAAATTATATACATGCTTTACACTTCATGGGAATTCTTAAACTGTGGTGTGCTGACCGGCTTGAGGTGCCTCTGGATCAGTGTTCCCTTGTCTAGGTAATTCCTGTAATTTACTCGTAAATAAAGAAAATACCTGAGAAGGAAGGATTTACATCAGGTTTTTGGAGTTCTTCCAGATATATGTCGATAAAATCTCTTGGGTTGTTTCTGTCCCTTGTTGAGTCATGCTCTCTGATAGCTTTCTGTAATGTCAAATATGATTTCACTGTAATGGTACCCAAGATGATCTTATGTTCTCGTATATAGTCAAATAACAATGTGCTCCTACTCAAGTTAAACTTTGTACTAGGCGATGAAACGTTTTTGGAAGAAAAACAATTTAACTGACAGAGCAGATCGATCAGGCGTCGATAAAGTTTCTTTGAATGCAAAATTCTTCGACGTAAATGCTTTAGTCTTCATAGGGAAGACTGACGCAAAATAAAAAGATCAGACCTAACAGAACCAAATATTACCGACAAATATTATCTTTTTGTTTTTAAATCCAATTTTACTGGGTTTGGTTTTGAAATAAAGAAGAAATATCAACACGCTATGGAAGTGATCAGTGCCCTTGTATGCCAAACTTTGCCATCTACTTAACATAGTTGGAGGCCTACCATATAGTTGAAAACTTTTACAAAACTTTAAATTCAATTTTCACAAAAGAAGAAAAGTGAAGCTCCACCAAGCCGTTCAAAAGCATGAAACTCAGGAACAGGTAGAAAGAACTTCAAATTTGGGAACAGGATATATTTAAAATTTTATAGAAGACATTCAAAACATTTTTGTCAGCTAGGAGTTACGGGGCCAGAGGGAGACCAGTGAGGTTCCTGAAATGCATGTTTAATTCTGTTTTTATGTATCTCAGAAACAAAACCCTGTTAAAAAAATGGCTACAACATTTGACAATGCAATCTCTCCCCTTCCTTCATATGAAGTTTTAAACCGATTGTCCCTAAAGATAATTAATTAGTTTTTAATTGATAATTATTTAGTTTTGCAAAAATTGGTAGTTGCGAATGTACAGGCAGTTGTTCCATAAATTTCTTATGTTCTTGTGGTTCGGAACCCACGTAAAATTGTAGGTCCCCTCCGCCACCACGGAGGACATACACAATACACAATTACGAACACAGTTAGGTAGACCAGCCATGAGTGGATCCTAGGGTCTTTGTTGGTCTGAAACATTATAACATTATAAAGTGCAATATTGCCTTCTCTGAAAGCCATTTCTTGGAGAATTCACTTCGGTATTTCTTAGTTGATATGAAATTTAAACTTACTGAACAAAATTCTCACCTGAACAAACTCCGTAAGCCCTTTGCTGCCCCTTTTGATGCTTTTATACCCCAGTTGCTCCGGGAACAGATAACGAAGAAAAGGAAATTCGATGGCTATACTACCAAACATCTAAATAAAGATAAAAAAATTATATAGGAATTGCCTTATACATATAGTTGCTTTATCGTCAGGAATGACTAACATTTGTGAAGTAACTCATTTCTTGGGAGGAAAGAAAAATGTGTGTCCTTCCGGAAGGCAGAAATTATGCCATTTTAAAATTGTCAAACAGCTGACAGTCAAAACAAATTATTTAGTTTACACTTCTTTAGTATTCTTAAAATGGTTAATGCTTGGATTACAGAAATAGATGGATAGTCTGTGCTCCATTTGCTCTTAAAAAAAATTTAAGTTCTATTTTTCGTACTATTTAAAATACTAACTGGCATTGATGAGGTTGCCAGTTTGTTGCAAGATACTAACAAACAGGAAAGCTTGTGTTTGATGTACTGACCTTTAGTTCCTGTATTGTTTCTCTTATTAAATTGTATTTTGTGAACTTTAAAGAGCATTTATTTTTACTAACAATTAAACGTTTTTATATAGAACTTAATGATTAATGTAATGTTTTTGTTTTTTATCAATATATTATGTATTTACTTGAAATGAATCGTAAATACTTTACGCTATAAATCGTTTTCTTTAAAAGCTAATGAAAGAACACTTAAACTTTACATAAACTTTTAATTATATATATATATATATATACACACACGCACACACAGGGTGTTCTAAAATTACCCAGTAAGCTTTTATATGAACGCAATATCTTAGCAAGAATTATGCGATATTTAATAATTTTATTTCAAATACAGCAACAATTAGAAAAGCAACAATAATTGTTTATTTGAAATGTTCAAAGTGGCTTCCTTCAACTTGAACACATTGTTCACAACGTCTTACTACTGATCGATAGACATATAAAAGTTTGCTAGGTAATTTTAGAAAACCCCACACACACACACTATATATCTATATACACACTTCCGTGTGAAGAGACCAACGCACGAAACAACATAAGGTTCATAAGGTAAGGTAATAACAAAAACTAACAATAAACACGGAGGCTTAAACAGTGCTTTGAAACTGCAGGCAAGAACACTGTTAGACTGTTGGTTACTTGCAGTTTATTGCGGTTTTCCCATATTGTGTGCTACGGACTGGAAACTTTAATATTCTGACAGTTTCTCGCTAGTTTGATGTGGGCATTGTATTGAAATAAGTACGCGCGATTTGACCTGACTTTTGAGACTTGTAAACGTCATCTTCGCTTTTCAAGGACAGATTGCTTTAAGGCGTGTCCCTTTTGGTAGTGTGTGATGATCTCTAAAGTGGTTTCTCTGTAAGGATAGCGCCTACAGAAGCGAGCACCCTACCTGCAGAGTGTTGGGGACAAAGACAGCTTTCATTTCTCGCGTGTCGGGCAAGAGTGTTGTTGGCCTGTGGTTGCCTACCCAGTGTTTATGCACTGTCTAGGTCTCCGCATTTAATGTGGGTTTCTTTGAACTTATCTACTGATCATCTGATTAGCAATGGGTTACGTGGAAAAATGACTCATTATTAAAAATTCATCCCATACCTTAATACTGTGAATGCAGTCTTTGATTCTAGCAGAGAGAAACGTTACCTCTTCTTCCGAATGGGTGAATCTCTTGCTCCCAATAAGGGCCCATATATAATTGATGATAGTCGTACATAGGAATTCCTACAAGGATATAATTCATTTTAGATTTTGTAGACTCATAACGTGTGAGGAAATAGTGGGTCTGGATGTTAACAGTTTTACCTTAGTTTGACTGCAAATTAAGGCACAGTCGTGCACAAAAGTCTGTTCCCTAACAAACCTCTATTACGATAGGACCAAAGGGATCATACACAGTTCGGTAAACGATTGTCCATTTTTATGAAATTTGGCTACTTTCTAATTATGTGAATTTGCATTCCTTGTGTCTCATATGGTCCGAACCATGAACTGGTTAATGACAAATAACGTGAGAGAAAAGAAAGACCATAGAGTTATTCAAAGTTTGTTTCAAATCTCAAAACTGAACGCGAAAGACAATATAATGGCGATTCTACCTCTTCTTCTTACCTCCAAATTGAATGGCTTCCCTTGGGTTCCACTTATCATTTCCAGGAGCTCCTCCGCTTCTTCTTGGATGATCATCTCGTGACTTTTTCTCCCGAAACCCAAATTCCGGAAATGATGAAGAGAAAACCTTCTCTGCGTCCTCCAGTCATCGCCTTCAGTAAATAGGATTCCTGAAGGAGAACAACTGTAGTTGCATTTAAATAAATTTTGTGCTTACGAACACTTAATCAACACTTTGACCAACTTTGAAGGTTTGTCTTCATGTTTAAGGTTTGACTCGTGCTCTATACATACTAGGCCCTACTGTACACGTCTTTCTGAAAGGTGTACATACCAAATATGATAGTTCTAAAGTATCTGCAACCGACCAAGTAAAATTAACATAATCACTGCGCATTTGGCATTTCCAAGACGTTTTAATACTTTCTTTTCGAATAAACTTCAATTATGCAAAGTCTGTTTCAATCTATTCATCTCCATATTTAGAGAGAGTTTAACTGTATTCATTATATAATATTCCAGAATATGAACTGTGAAGAACCTTTCAACGATATATGGAAGAGTATCATATTTTGATCTTCATATTTAAAGAAATTAGACATCAAAATATACTCGATAGATCACACTGGTCAGAAAAACAGAGTGACAAGTAATAAAGAAAAGTTGTTCCACCATATTCGTTGCTGTTAAATAAAAATGCTTTAAAGGAAGTATTCCTATTTTTTTGTTTTTGTAAGCACTCCAAAGGAATTTTTGTCAATGATAAGTTCCTTATATTGTGAGGTGGTGAAAGAGCACTTGAAGAAACTACCCCAATTATGGACAGATCGAAATTAACGATATTCTGCTGTGAGTTAGCTAAGAATAGGTCATATTACGCATGCCCAGTTAGGTTGGATTAAGGTAGTGTCGATGATTTTGGCCTGTCCTTAATTTCAGGGTATCACTACACTTTTACGCCCCACGTGCCCTTAATGAGAAGGGAGTGGGGTGAAATTATGTATTGCGGAAGAGATCATTCAATTCTGTGGCTGATTCGACCCCAATTTCAGTACTGCTGGAACACAACTCAATTCTTAGAGATTATGAAAGAAGAAATTAACTATTTATAAAAAATACAAAGGAACTTCACAGCCCAAACCCAAACGTTCAAAGAAATAGATACGTGGAAAAAATTTACACAAATAAAATCTATAATAGTTGGAAAGAAGATAGATAGATAGATAGATACATCTTAATCTGTACATGGGAAATAATTGAAAACCTGGTTCTTAATCTCAAAATGGACCCTATAATAATTAATAATAATCTGTCAGGATGGCCAACTAATGAGACTCATTCCATTGACTTAGAATATTATTATTACCAGCATCATCGGGAGTCGAACCCCCGACATCGGTGAACTGAACCCTATAACCACTCAAACAACATTGGAAAAGAGGAAAGGCAGAGTGTGCCGTGTCGCTAAACTGAAAGCTAAACAAGGAACATCCTCGACACTGAAGTAGAAGACCTTCGTCGTTAGAGGAGGGCAAAATCTATTTAACCACTTAAAAACCCTTCTGGTGTCGATGTGAACCTCCTTCATATTAAATTACACTAAACATCTGACTGGGGACAATACGTGGTGAGTCAAGTGTGATTGGCAAAGCTAAAAAAACATCTCTCTCCTTCATCAAGCCAATTTTAGAGGCAGGAAGAGCTACACGCTATATCTCTGTGGAGTGAGGAATTTTTGTACGGAAGGTGGACAGTCTAAAAGGGTGTATATATATAGTGGTGTAGTGGTTAGCGTTGCTGACTACGAATCCATCGGCCCCCGGTTCGAGACCCGGTGACAGCGCAGCAAAACCCAGCTGTTCATCCTTCCACGCAGTAAAGAAAGTGGTTGGTAGATAAATGGGTACCCTAGGTGGCCTAGTGGTTAAGACGCTGGGCTGCTGGTGGGGCGTGGTTCGGATTCCACGTTAAACTGTAGGTCTAAGGTGGAGTGAAAAGCTTGACCTTCGTCAGAATGAACAATTCGGGCGGAAGCTAACAAAGGTGTGTGTGTGTGTATATATAATATATATATATATATATATATGTATTCAGTAATTAGGGACTGCGTAAATCTGCTTCTATGAAATGTTTTGGTCCTTTTCCTTTATTAAGATGGTAAACAGCCAAATAGGAATATGGTTGCGGGGGCCCGAGAGGAGGCGGGTCGGGTGGGGGAGGGAGGAGATGGAAACAAAATCGAATTCATTAAGGGCGTGACTGGAACATAACACAAATCTTTTCCTGTAAGTTTCAATCAATATATATATATATATATATATATATATATATATATGCTGCAAACCCACAAGGAAAAATAAAAACAATTCCAAGGCCTTTCGTGTATTCAAAGCTACACCTCGTCAGGGAATGAAGATAAAAAGCGAGATGCTCATAAATATATACAACGTACAGGAAAAATAAAACAATTAGCACATACTTAACAAGGGTTAATGAGAGGCAAAAGAAATTTTAACATGATATCGTCAATTTTATACGTCCCCGCACTGTTATTGAAATTGTTTTTAAAATGAATAAATGCACATTCTAGAATATTTCTTTCTATTATATCTGTTTTTAACAAGCGCTTTAGAACTATCCCACTTGATGCTATGGTTACATCTATACATATGGTTAAATAAAGCATTGGAATTATTAGCTGTTCTACAAGCATATTTATGCTGTTTTACCCTAATATATATATATATATATATATATACACACACACACACACACAGTGTAGGTTATTTTTTTGTGTGTGAATTGTCAAAATGATTTATGAAATTTTATCTTCAAATAATTTTATAATGAACATTTTTTTTTTTTTAATATTATATAACATTATTTTTAACTTAACATAATTCTCTTGAATGTTTTTAATGCGAGATTCGAGCTTACTTGGAGTTAAGTCTAAAATTTTTGTGTATCGTAAATTTAAGGTCATTTGGTCAAACTTTGATAAAAGCGGCGAGACCCCACTGCACCCACATTTATGACTCGGCGTTTCGTCTATAATATAATTTAATAATAAAGAGATGCAAAGTCATTCTTTAACAATAAAGAAAATGAAAGAAAAAAAAATGTAAATATAAATGAAAAATAGTTTCTAAGCCAAATAATTCCCTCCTACAAAATATAAAAACATTAACCAATTTCATTTTGAACCTGACCGTCAAAAATCTATGCAGACCGTTAAAAATGTACAGTATGCAGACAGAAAATGTTAAATAATGATGAATCATGTTTTTAGGATAAGAATTTTTTATTATTATTATTTACTCGTTTATTTGCGTCTGAAGTGGTGAATCTTCTTCATGTTCCCTATTCCGCTTTAATCCATGACAAAATGGTACATCTTTTTAAGGATCTTTCCAATAGAGATTAGTTCGCTTCGGAATGAGCGTTGAAAATTAAAATTATTGTTATACTCGAAAGACAAAGAGAAACATTAATAAAGGCGTAACTACTGTATATACCACTGGCGATAATAAGAAGTCTATACAAAGAAAACCTAACGAACCACAGAGTCTATATGATGTAACGTAGAAATAACTGCATGGTGCGAGAGAACAAGACATGATTTGGAATTTTTCAACTTATAATTATGTAGATGTTCTAGATATAAGTACTAGTACAAATATGTAATATACATCTTTAAGCTTAGTGTTGCATGTATCATTTTCACACGTACGGTGCTATGATCAACCTTGAATTTTAGCATCTAGTAACCTTCAAATAATAGAAACTAGTTCTTCCGGAGGTGAGGAAAGAAGAGAACATAGTAATATAATATCACTTTTGTTTTAGAAAATAGAAAATGTGGATGAAGATAGGATGATGATGATAATAATATTTGGGTCTTTTTACTTCCTTCGTAACGGCTAAGGTTATGCGTGACCTTTACGTGGGGTTCGAGCCACGTGTTGCTGCATCTGATGACGGAATGGTCTAATATCCAACTACTAAATAAACTCAACGTCTCATAATGAATTATCAGTGAACAAAGTCAGAAGCTGACAACGAGGTTTCGAAGGTTCGACTCCCGATAGTGTAGTTAGTAAATCCAGGAGTTAGCGCAGAGTCGCATTAGTATGGCCTCAGTTCTCTGTTAGTTTCTAGCCCTCCTCACTGAGTATTATTGCTATTACCCCGTAATTAAAATAACTTTTAAATTCTTTAGTTTAAGACTACGCCTAAAAGAAGAAACTAGAACATACCGTAATTTTCACCATCGAACCTGTCTCTGGCGAGGCACACATCCGGTCTTCCCAGGAGATCCTCATTTCCGAATACCTCATTCACAGCCTTCCAACCACTTACCATCACCACCTTGAAACTCCCCATCAGATACCCAACATAGGGCCCATATTTCTCGTAGTGGCTGTCGAAGGTCTTCTGGGGTTTGTTTTTATCCAGAACTTGGAAGTTTCCCAAAAGAGGCAAAGGAATGGGACCTGCAGAGAGAAACGAAGTTCAGGAACCCCAGATGAAAACCAAAGAAACTCCATAAAATAAAAGACCAATCAAACCGTCAAACTCAAATTTCATACGTTTCATTTAATACATAGCAAATAAGTACTTTAGAAATAACCTTAAATGCTATTAAAAGCATTATAGCAATTACTTCATGTGGTGGGAATTATGTGGTATGTCAGAATACTTGCGGAAAAGCCTATTTTTAACAAAAACAAACAAACGCTCTTTATTCAGGAAGGATATATTACATAAGTTATACATCATATTCGTATAGCTTTACACAATGATGGCATTAACGTTTCATTTTATATTTTAGTGGCAAGTAGTCTGTCTCATCAAGGCATTCTTATCTGAATATGCCATTTGGAAACATGAAAATGAGAACATTGTGGATAAAATCTTTTAGATTCATTTCAATTTGTATAATAGAAAATGAGGAAATCGATAGAAATAATGGAAAATCAAATAAAATTGCACTTAATTAATTCTGTCATTACAAATGAAAATTGAGATAATCTTAGAAATATTAGAAAAAAAGAAGTGGTAAAGAATAGAGTAAATAATACATGATAAAATACCAATAATAATTTAATTTCTATTATTATAAATGGAAAATGAGACATTAAAAAAAATGGAAATACAGATAAATGATGCATATTATATATACGGTGTAGTATAATGGAAACTTTCAAAATATAATTTGTGTAACTTGTGATTGCACCTGATTTAAGATTGTGAATTTTGTATATACTATAGGCCACTGTAATTTTTTAAAAAGGGACTGCGATTTTTTTTTTGTTTAGTAACATTTACAAGTGGCTATATATATATGTGTGTGTGTGTGTGTGTGTGTGTGTGCAACTGGGATGTTGTATGATACTTTAATGATTTGCAAAACGAAATTAATGATGGTGCTTGTTTGACATTTATAGGTATGTAGTTCCATATATCTGCTCCTTTGGTGGAGAGCAATCCCTACAATTTGTATTGAATAATTTGGTTTGTGTATGAAATCATTGGGAAGCCTTGTATTTTGATTATGGTTGGTCTGATGTAGAGCAATCGCCCTGTGAATGAGCGAAGTATAGTTTATTTAGTTTTAGAATATTTAAATGTCTGTTATCATTGTTTGAGAGAGTTTGTAAGTATTTTTTTTTTGGTGGATTACTTCTAGCGGATATCTTGTATAATTCTCTGTACTACTCCATGTTGTAATCCCGTTTGGGGGAATTGTTTTGGAGTTTGAATTTTATGGAGAGAAATCTAAATATTTTTTATTTGATATACTGTATGTGGCTTTTGAAATTTGATTTGTTATCTAACTTGATATCAAGAACTTTAATTTCATTTACATTTGCAAAGGGAAGTGTTTCCAATTATGAATGGAGTATGAGCGATTACAGGCGTTTAATTACAATCATATATGGTGATTTTGTCCAGTTCAGTAAAAGCTTGTTTGCGCACATCTATTTATAGACGTGTTCTAATTGCCTCTTCAATTTATTTATTAGGGAATTGATATTGTGGTGCGTAGAAGCAAGTGTTTTATCGTCTGAATACAGTTTAATGTTGTTGACAGATAAAACTCATTTATATGTATTAAGAAAAGTAAGGGTCCAAGGATAGATCCTTGTGGAACCACCCTTTCCAATACATCATATTCTGATGAAATGTCTTTTACTTTAACATACTGGTTGGTGACGGTTAGAGAGATACGACTTAAACTAATTTAGCATATTTCCTTTTAATTTACTGTTTAATTTACAGTATCGAGTAAAATATCACGTGAGAGCGTATGAAAGTCTTTCAAGGTCGAAGAAAACCCAGATTGTGTTTTTTATAACTTAAGACTTTTTCTAATAGCATGCTGGTAACGTTTTCTGTGGTATGACCCAAATGTCTTATTTGACTAAGAATTTGATTAGTCTATTGTATACAATTTTTTCAAATACGTTTCTTAAGGTTGGTAATATGGAGAGTGGCCGGTAACTGGATGTGGACAATCAGGGCTTGTGTATGTAATCTAAACCAAATTTATTATGTAACGTCATTTATTCGTTTAAGTTTACAAAACTGGACTAAATAATTTTGAACACCAGTACATTGTTAGTGAAAATTCCAAACAAAGTTTTCAAATTAAAGTTATTGGATCACCTGAAGATCAGAGCCCCCAGCCTTCGTTAGTTAGCCTTATTAGGCTAACTAACGAAAATATCACGATTTAACCTTACCAATCGTCAAGGGCGTACAGTTGACCTAACGATTGGTTAGGTTAAGTCGTGATATTTTCGTAAGTGTGCCTTATAAGGCTAACGAAGGCTGGGAGCCCTGATCTTCAGGTGATCCAAGTTATTTAGTGTATAAGCTTTCTGCAAGTATTCTTTGTTGAAAAGAGGTGATAATGACTAACTTTGGTCCTGTATGAGGCTAAATCCAAAAGTTAAATGGACTATATCTTTATATACGACTGCTACATCAACATGAAGCCTTTCTGGCTCCTCAGAAGAGAGAAAAACAACGATAAAGTGATGTATACAGAAAATATGACTTGAATGAAAATCGTTGGAAAAGTTTTACCCTGGATAGGATTTTCAAGATCATTGGAGAAAATTATAAAATATGACGTAGATTTCTTGGTTACATTAGCTCGTAAATATGTCACTTATTTAAATATAATTTCATAGTAACGGTTTTTTATTCGAAATAACGTGTTTATAATGTTTAACTTGTATGAAGAAGAAAGAATTTAAATATGAATTTGAGGCTTTGATTCAAGACCTTTTTTAAACATAAAAATTGACTTAAAACGTGCGTTCCATTTCGGCATTTATTTCAGGATTGAAGAAAGTCTTACCTGGAGGGAAATTCTTCGGTTTTTGAACGGATATGATGAGCAGTGCGACAAGCACCAAAATGACCAAAATTGTTTCAATCATTTCTCTTTAATTATTAATTCTGCGAATAAATTATAAATTGTTAATCGATAGTTATGATAATTAACCGATAGGATGAAATTCCTAACAAAGAAACATATTCAATGACGATATGTGACGAGTGATCTATGTTACAGAGATCACTTTGTAACTGTGTAAATGAGTAGTTACGCCTCAGTAAAGCCAGTGCTTGTAGCTCATTGGGTAACGCCGTTTCTCTGTAAGCCAAGTGAAGGTAGCTTTCGATTGCGTTAAGTTTTCTAGGCTCTATAAATCTACCTGAGGGTTCAACTAACCTAAATTAACTACCTAACCTAACCTTTCCTAATATAGTAGCAAAAAGGATGCCTCTTTCATTTAGCCCAAACGAAACGATATAAAAAAGCACATTTTGGCTCGTAAGTTGAATTTCGGGTCAAAAGCTATAGCCCGCTATGCTTTCGTGGACCGACAGTATGGCCACTGGGCCAAGGCTAAGCACCCAAAAAGTGGCCCCTCCGTAGAAGAAGAGAGCTGAAAACGAGTTCTCCAAGGTTCAACGATGACACTTTTTTTCCTTTATAAATTTTGAAAAGATTGTGTAATGTGTAAGGGTGCATGTTATGTGTAGTGAGGTATGTAGAGAGAGAAGTATGTGTCTGGGAGCATGCTGGACTGCTCACAGGGTAGATGAGACAGAAAAAGTTCAACTAAAGGGAACAGTGACAAGAGAGACGAACGTTCCAGCTCTCCCTGTCTCCTGCCTAATGTTTCACCCCCACCCCCCCTCTGGAGTACTTCCCTGGTCGATTGGTGTCCACAATCTCCTCCATATATAATTATTCGTTAAACTAAGTTAGAGAGAGTCTTAAATAATTGTGGTAACTACCCAATAACATTTACCAAGAACACGGAAATTACACTTTCTCAAAACAACATCAATCTAAGGTCTGAAGACTCCCTTATTGATTCAGTCAACAAGGTACTCTTGCTAACTTGGGAAAAATGAATATTCTCTCTCTCTCTCTCTCTCTCTCTCTCTCTCTCTCTCTCTCTCTCTCTCTCTCTCTCTCTCTCCCTCTCTTTTACATAACCAGTCACAAATAACTTTCGCTGTTGCTCCTACCAAATACCAGATAGCCTTCCTTCATTAGTGATTTTCATTGATAGTATCACATAGTATTAAAATTAAAGTAGGGCCTACTATCAAAAACCTTTGGCTTATATGTTTTTCTTAATAGAATTTTATTTATAATTACATCATTATGAGACCCTATAATAAAATGTAATAATACATTTTTAACACTCTTAATAAATAACCAAATTTCGGAAAAAAAAGTCCGCCTAGAAAAAAAATTTCTTAGGATCATGTCAAGAATAGCGAACCCAATTTTACCATGTCAAGAATAGCGAACCCAAAAATTCCCTTGTCAAGAATAGCGAACCCAAAAGTTTCTCTTATGTTACAACTAGCCTAAGACCCGCCCTTCGTGCGGGTCGCGGGTAGCAAAAATTAACCAAACTATCACGACTTAACCTAACCAATCGTCAAGGGCGTACAATTAACCTAAAAAAATAAATAAAAAACAATAAATTTTTTTTTTATTTATTTATTTTTATATATCAAGAGAAGAGGATTCTTTATACTGTACGGCATTGACGATTGGTTAGGTTAAGTCGTGCTAGTTTGGTTAAATAAAAAAAGACTAATATAAAAGCATTTAATACGTCCTTAACTAATTACTTAAAATTGGGAAACATAAACCTACCGTCTGAAGTTATGAAAACGTCCTTGAGGACTTCCCATGTCAAGAATAGCGAACCCAATTTTACCATGTCAAGAATAGCGAACCCAAAAATTCCCTCAAGAATAGCGAACCCTGCAGGTGTTGGGTTCGCTATTCTTGACATGATCCATTTCTTAAAAATATAAAAAAAAAATTACTAATTAATAAAGACGATTCGTTATTTATTTACCCACACTTAGAAAACATTACCAATTAGTAATTTTTGTAATTTTTAAGAGTTTTATGTTTCTAGGCGTACTTATTTCCGGAACTGTACATTTCTATCTTTTAAAACAAAAAGTAATTGTTACTAATTACTCTCTCGTCAAAAGGTAAATAAAATAATGTTAAAACAAATTTGTTTATTCTGTCTTGAATAGAGAAAAGATTTGATTAGAGATTACATCATTATTTACTCGTTAAACGTTGAAAGATTGTGTGTAAAGAAGAAAGAAAGAGCTTTTATTATCATTAAAACACATTTAAAACGATGGACCTTTTCCAGTTTGTGTACCGTTTTTCATACCGTTTTTCATAATTAATTTTTCATACCGTTTTTCATAATTAATTTTTCATACCTTTTTTCATAATTAATTTTTCCGAAACGTCTGCCAATAAAACTTCAATATGTATCGTTTCATCGTTCTTATTCCTCAAAATTATTAATATAAACACCCAGGAATGTCTCTTTGTCAGTCGGTCACGCTCAGGAATGTCTGTCAGCCATTGACGATTGGTTAGGTTAAGTCGTGATATTTTCGTTAGCTTTAACCAAAATATCACGACTTAACCTAACCAATCGTCAAGGGCGTACAATATTAACCTAAAAAAATAAATAAAAAAATTGATATTATCACTCATTTTTGATCTGAAAAGAAGCAAAAATAAATTATATGAAAAACGGTACACAAACTGGAAAAGGTCCAAAACGATAAATGTTGAACTGTAACTCTTAAAATTTACGCTTTACTGAAATACTCATTCAAATATTTGTACGAAATCAGCCATTAATACCGGATGCAATCTGCGCAGGCGTTAACCCTTTCGAGTCTCCTGGGACTTAAAGCATATATGGTACATTAATACTGTTTTACTAGTTAGAAAATTTAAAATCAGTCTTGATAGGGTTAAATATAACGCTGGAATTCAGGGTGAACTGTGCTTTATACAGGGTAGTATCCATAAATTATCTTTACAAATTTACTTGAAATTGAACTGAATTTGTAAAGATAATTTATGAACACACTATTTTTTGGTATATTTTATGTGTAAGACGAGGCAAGTGCATACAATTAGTTTCGCTCGGGCCGAATAATGGGTGGGTTTGTTTAACCTCCTTTGTAACATCTAATGTAATATGACGGAGGGGACCTACAGCTTTACGTGGGATTCAAACCATTAAGGGTCGCTACACCATCAGAACGCAGAGGAGGGTCCTCCATCCAACAACTGAACAGACCCAACGTCGCTTAACCTCACTGATCTTACGGGAAGCGCTGTTGCGACGTGGCCATAGCGTAGAAACCCGTTTAGGTAGCAAATATTAGTATATTTTTAAGATTTTGGGTTAAAGGCGCTACATGACATTTTATAATGACAAAAATTTGACCAAACGGCAAAATTCTTGAAGCATTGAAAAAAAAAAAAAATATATATATATATATATATATATTAGGGATGTCACGGGTACCTGACCCGATCAGGTAATGTACTACTCGATGATACCCGACCCGATGGGTAATTGCTAAAAAATCGGGTACGGGTAGTAAAAACCAAATTCTAATTTAATTTTAATTTTATTGTTTTTCAGGTTTTCTTGATATATTTTTTGTATAATATTTTTTAACAAAACATTCAAAATGGCAAATCGTAGTATGGTTTGGGACTATTTTGTCATTGATAAATTAGATAATAGTAAAGCCAGTGCTTGAACTGCACACAGTTAATAAGTCGCGGTACTAAACCAACAAATTTTGGAACGTCTTCAATACCCGATCGGGTATTACACTTCGGGTACCCGTACCCGATTACTCGGTAAAAGCACCACCCGTTGCATCCCTAATATATATATATATATATATATATATATATATATATATATAGTCAGGGTGAACTGTGCTTTATACAGGGTAGTATTCATAAATTATCTTTACAAATTTACTTGAAATTGAACTGAATTTGTAAAGATAATTTATGAACACACTATTTTTGGTATATTTTATGTGTAAGACGAGGCAAGTGCATACAATTAGTTTCGCTCGGGCCGAAGTCGTTACAGTACAAGGAGTATCTTCATCAGAATCAGAGGTCCTCAGCTCAGTACCAAAAGGAACGGTATTAGCTCCACTGCTCTTCATAATCATGCTAACTGACATAGATGAGGACGTTACCAGAGACAGCACAGTAACATCCTTTGCGGATGACACAAAGATCAGTAGAAAAATACGAAAACCAGAAGACATAGGATCTCTACAAACCGACATAAACAAAATTTACAAGTGGACGGAAGACAACAATATGAAGTTCAACACCGAGAAATTTCAGCTATTACGGTACGGAAAAAGAGAAGATCTAAAGTCCATGGAATATTATACCCCAAATGGACAGGAAGTCCAGAGAAATTCCAGAGCAAAAGATTTAGGGGTTGTAATGACAGATGATGCGAAATTTGAAACACAAAATAAGATAGCAGTAAACAGAGCAAAGAGAATAACGGGTCAGATAATGAGAACTTTTAAACGAAGGGATAGGAATGTAATGATTCCTCTACTGAAAACCCTGATAATACCCAAATTGGAATACTGCTCGGTCCTAACATCCCCATATAAAAAAGAAGACATTAGACAGCTGGAGGGGATTCAAAGAAGCTTCAGTCAAGATCAATATGTGCAAAGAACTAAATTACTGGGAAAAGTTACGCGAACTAGACATATATTCACTGGAAAGGAGAAGAGAGAGATACACCATTATTTACACTTGGAAAATAATGGAGAAACTAGTCCCTAATCTTACTCTGAATCCCATAACTCCCCAAACAACGGTGGAAGGTAGAAATGGTAGACTGTGTCATATTCCCAAATTGAAGGCGAGACAGGGAACATCCTTAACCCTGAAAGAAAATAGTTTTGTAGTGAGAGGACCAAAACTATTTAATCAGTTGCCCAAAGAGCTAAGAAACACGAAGGGAGTTGCAGTGGAAATCTTCAAAAGAAGACTTGACACCTGGCTCAGAACAATCCCCGATGAGCCGGGCGTACCTGGCTATGTGAGGTGGAGAGCGCAAGAATCCAACTCACTACTTCACCAGGCCAACTCGAGAGGAGGGGCGACACGCTTGACCTTCGCGAAATGAGAAATCATCACGTGGAACCTTTGTAAGGTACATACACACACACACACACACACACACATATATATATATAATATATATAATATATATATATACACATATATATATATATATATATATACACACACACACACTGTATTTATAAAGAGAAATTTTAGAGATTTCCTGAGATTAAAAATAGATTTTTATTGAAACCCTCTTCAAAATTTTTGTTGTTGGTTTGTTGTTTAAATTTAATTAGATATTTTGCCACCAAAAAAAAAAAAAAATAATAATATTGAGTATAAATGTCAATAATAATAATAATGTCTATATTTTATGTAATGTATCATCTTTCCTAAAAATAATTGTTTGTAATAGTCCTAAGTAAATGCACTTAAGTCAGACCCTAACTGACATGATAACGCCATCTCGCAGCAAAAATCATGTCATTATTTCTCAGTTAAAGCACATTCGTAATCGATATTATATGCTACAATCTACTCTTATTGGACTGTTGGATTATTTGTGGTTACCCACAATTTCATGTTTATGTCTTAAGCTACTGTAAAGAGCGCATATTTATCTTATTCCTTTTCACAACATAAGTGAAAATATATAATTTACTCTTTTAAAACAACCAATAAACAGTTAATCTTAATAGTAAACCGATCGTATTTCCGGGCACGCAGCATCTCTAAAGACTTTCCCTTTCGTTCGTATTGCGAAATGGAAGGCCAAACAAACGTGTAGTGGTGTGTCAGACCACAGTGGCCAACTTCGGAAAGAAAGAGAATCTGGAACCATTCCCACACGCAGAAAGATCCGCTTCGCTTTTTAAACGGGTATCACTTTCGTCATTCGCTTTTTTTGGTAGATTTGTCCCAAATAACATTTTTTATGTCACTTCCTTACTGACGAAGCGCTGGCTGGAGTTTGGCGTCACGATTCGGAATAAATACAAACTTTTTTTTGTTTTTTTTTTTTAGTTTATAATCCGTTCAGTCGTTAGCACTCTCTCCTTTCATCTCCGGAAACGAATCTGACATTCTAAAATGTTGTTCAAATTGACCTCATTTCATCTTTTCCTTCTTTTGACGGAAACCGAATTTGGAAAATAAGAAGATTCAAAACCGAATAACCGGTTTACTTTTCTTTCGTGTTCAGACGAAAAAAAACCACAACATTTAATATTAAAATAAAGAAATTTACGCGCTTGAACCGGTTTTTAACTCAATAAGATTGCAGAGAATTTGTGCCAACATTTCCTCACACACACCCACACACAATGAGGAAATACATGAGGAATCGAAAGGACTTTTCATCGTGTTACGCTTTCAAACATTTTAAATTTACATAATAAAATAATAAAACATTAAAAAGGAAATTGATTCCACGAAATGAATTGAAAAAAGGGTACTAGTAAAAATGCTAAAAAACAGATTACAAACAATCCAAAAGAAAAATTATTTAATTTAAAGACGGAATCTTTGAATGATGATAATTTCCATTTTCAAACAATTGAAATTGTTTGACATTTTCCTTTTTAAAAAAATTAAAAAAAAGGATCTTCATACAGGGTAGGACAAAAATGTATGTAAATACATTTTAAATTCAGTAACCGTACTTACTGTAAATTTATATGTATTTATATGCTTTATAAATAGAGGAGGTTGAATGGAGCATTGTCAAGCACCACAAATATTGGCCTCGCTTGAACGAACTTTTTTTTTTGGGGGGAGGGGATGTTCTAGTTGGCGTGATCGGTAGGAACGCTGACTCTGAAACCACGCAACGCGAGTTCGAGTCCCACTAGGTTCTACTTTCCAACTTTATGATGCCTTTACATTTTCCAAAAAAACGTGTAAAAAAAAAAATATATATATATATATATATATATATGCAAATAACTGCAATGACCGCGCAGTATATAAATGAATAGAAACGACATAAGTATTAAGGAACGTTTCTGCACACGAGGAGGAGAGATAACGAAATAATGAAAAATGAGGCGAACCGCCTGGGAATCGAACCCAGGGCCTTCCAATTGCCGGTCGGACGCTCTACCATTATGCTACGGACCTCACTCAATCACAAATCGAAATTCTCCCAAATAGGGCAGAAACCAATGCCCTCAGAGAGCACCCTCGCAAATCGTGAATATGCGCAAATAACTGCAATGACCGCGCAGTATATAAATGAATAGAAACGACATAAGTATTAAGGAACGTTTCTGCACACGAGGAGGAGAGATAACGAAATAATGAAAAATGAGGCGAACCGCCTGGGAATCGAACCCAGGGCCTTCCAATTGCCGGTCGGACGCTCTACCATTATGCTACGGACCTCACTCAATCACAAATCGAAATTCTCCCAAATAGGGCAGAAACCAATGCCCTCAGAGAGCACCCTCGCAAATCGTGAATATGCGCAAATAACTGCAATGACCGCGCAGTTATTTGCGCATATTCACGATTTGCGAGGGTGCTCTCTGAGGGCATTGGTTTCTGCCCTTTGGGAGAATTTCGATTTGTGATTGAGTGAGGTCCGTAGCATAATGGTAGAGCGTCCGACCGGCAATTGGAAGGCCCTGGGTTCGATTCCCAGGCGGTTCGCCTCATTTTTCATTATTTCGTTATCTCTCCTCCTCGTGTGCAGAAACGTTCCTTAATACTTATGTCGTTTCTATTCATTTATATACTGCGCGGTCATTGCAGTTATTTGCGCATATTCACGATTTGCGAGGGTGCTCTCTGAGGGCATTGGTTTCTGCCCTATTTGGGAGAATTTCGATTTGTGATTGAGTGAGGTCCGTAGCATAATGGTAGAGCGTCCGACCGGCAATTGGAAGGCCCTGGGTTCGATTCCCAGGCGGTTCGCCTCATTTTTCATTATTTCGTTATCTCTCCTCCTCGTGTGCAGAAACGTTCCTTAATACTTATGTCGTTTCTATTCATTTATATACTGCGCGGTCATTGCAGTTATTGCGCATATTCACGATTTGCGAGGGTGCTCTCTGAGGGCATTGGTTTCTGCCCTATTTGGGAGAATTTCGATTTGTGATTGAGTGAGGTCCGTAGCATAATGGTAGAGCGTCCGACCGGCAATTGGAAGGCCCTGGGTTCGATTCCCAGGCGGTTCGCCTCATTTTTCATTATTTCGTTATCTCTCCTCCTCGTGTGCAGAAACGTTCCTTAATACTTATGTCGTTTCTATTCATTTATATACTGCGCGGTCATTGCAGTTATTTGCGCATATTCACGATTTGCGAGGGTGCTCTCTGAGGGCATTGGTTTCTGCCCTATTGGGAGAATTTCGATTTGTGATTGAGTGAGGTCCGTAGCATAATGGTAGAGCGTCCGACCGGCAATTGGAAGGCCCTGGGTTCGATTCCCAGGCGGTTCGCCTCATTTTCATTATTTCGTTATCTCTCCTCCTCGTGTGCAGAAACGTTCCTTAATACTTATGTCGTTTCTATTCATTTATATACTGCGCGGTCATTGCAGTTATTTGCGCATATTCACGATTTGCGAGGGTGCTCTCTGAGGGCATTGGTTTCTGCCCTATTTGGGAGAATTCGATTTGTGATTGAGTGAGGTCCGTAGCATAATGGTAGAGCGTCCGACCGGCAATTGGAAGGCCCTGGGTTCGATTCCCAGGCGGTTCGCCTCATTTTTCATTATTTCGTTATCTCTCCTCCTCGTGTGCAGAAACGTTCCTTAATACTTATGTCGTTCTATTATATATATATATATATATATATAAATAAATAAATAAAAAGTAATTATGATGTTAAATGGCCAAGAAAATCAAATATTTTATGGTTACTAAAAACGCTCTAAATCTTAATTAATCCATTAGTTTACCTGAATTCAGTTAAATTATTAATTAAATTTAGAGTAAGCTCAATTACATTGTTTGGGTAACCCCATAACCCCACAAAATCACAATCTTACATATTATAATTTAGTGAATGGATTTTATTTTTAAACGTTCTTTTTTTTATATGTAAATTTCACCCAAAAAATAAGTGAAAAAATATTTTAGTAAATGAATTAGGTAAGACGTTGGATCACCTGAAGATCTGGGTCCCCGTGTGTATTCTTGTTTTTTGCTTTACAGTACCAAATATTATAATAAATTGAATGCCCAGTTAGGTCAACTTGTACGCCCTTGAAGATTGGTTAGGTTAAGGTCATGATATTTTCGTTAGTTTTAACGAAGATACCAGTTGGTAATTGAGGCTGAGGGCACTGATCTTCAGGTGATCCAAGACGTTTACTACTTTTTATAATTTTTTTTTATTAACTGAAATTAGAGCGAGAAATTTTTACTGTACCTTCTTCTCTACATATGGGAAATTAGTCCCCCCCCCACCCCACCCCACCCCGAGTGCAAAACATGCTCTCTGTGATGATCTCTCACCGCCTACGGATACGTTAAAAACAAAACTTTGTACTGCTGTGGACAAAGTATCTGTTGAAATCTGGTAAATTTTTTGTTCAATTGATGCTTTGTTCTTCTATTTTGGGTGGTTGTTTAAACACACTATCTTTTAAATAACCCCACAGATAAAAGTCACAGGGGGTTTAGATCTGGTGATGTTAGTGATCATGATATTTTCCTATCATAAACCGCGGGAAATCTGTTGGACAGGACTATTCCGTCGAAATTACTGTACCATGTAAGTATCGTGAGCTGAGAAGACATCGCATAGAATATGTTTTGCACTGGAGGACTAATTCCCTAAGTGTAGGGAAAGTACTACAGTAAAAATGTCATACCTTTATTTCAGTTAATTAAAAAAATATGAACCTTTTAAACCTTTCAAAGTGGTACATGTTTAAAAAATCACCACTTTGCAGTTTTTTTATATCTCCTGAAAGGAGAGTATTTGGCATTTTTGTGATTGAATTCAGTTCCTTGGTCATGAGTCTGAATTCTGTCGTTAACTAAAAAATATTTTTTAACCTGTAACCCTGCATAAAATTATTTGATTTACTGTTGAAAAATTAAAGTATCGCCTAAACTACATTGCAATTTAATTTTTTACAGTTTTGAAATTTTAAAACAGCAGAGTTGGAGCATTTTCACGAAATAGATGGACAATAGATCACTAACTGCATACGTACCGGTAATAGATTGTAGATCTCGTTATCAAAATACAGTGTAGTCACGTTACAGATAACTCGGAACTCAAATCTGGCGTCTGCAGTGTATTAATACTTCAACAACACTTTTATATATAATCACGAACTGTATTCATGTGATATGCACAAGTCTCAGGAAAGACGGTGTTTACGAGTGGACAGAGCATCCACACAGCGTCATTTTGTGTTCGCGATCGAGCTTCGATTTGTAACTGCTTATAAAGAACCTCCAATCACGTATGATATTCTTGTGCCAAGCGCAGCAATTGTGATACCACGCATTCTGCTTATGTGAAATGCTTAAAATCCCTTCCTTCTTCCTCGCTTCTCCGCTCTCCCTTTCCTCGGTTTAGGGGGAGAGGTGCACCTGACCTAGCCTTTCCTTTCCCCTACTCCCCTGCAGTCTAACTATCTCTTCCTCCCTTTTCAAATAATCATAGTTTGAGTAGACAGAAAGATGAGGTCATAGCAGACTTTTTTTGTACGGTTGTCATTTCAGTTTCCTCATGTGCGTCTCTCTCTCTCTCTCTCTCTCTCTCTCTCTCTCTCTCTCTCTCTCTTGTTTGGGTGAGGCCTGTGGTGTAGTGGTTATCATATCTGACCGGCAATCGGAAGATCCCGGGTTCGATTCCCGGGTGGGTACCTCATTTTTTCATTTGTTTCGTTCTTTCGCTCTCATCTTGCGCGGATAATTCTCCTATACAAAGCGTCGTTCTTTACGATAATGTATATATATATATATATATATACCATATACTTTGCAATGATGCTGAGAGCTGCTCGCACCCTGAATAGGTGTATGCGTAGAGGAGTGCTTTGGTAAAAAGCAATTAAGCCTTTCCTTTTTGTATACCTACAACTTAATTTCTAAACAAAAAAATATATATATATATATATAATATATCAGGTTGTAACATAAATTTTGCTCGATTAGAAAACGGACGATAGATAACACTGGTATGCATATGAAATTTTTTTGTCTGCTGTGAGGGTTTTTTCAACTCATATTATATAATTCGACCATGCTGAATTCGAAAATGACATTGGTTTTCCTCAATCAGGTCAGGTTTTTTCTCTATTGGCCATTTATTATAAGTCCAATTTTATCCCCAAATTTATTGATTTTTTTAGCTTAAACACTGTAGATACGAGTAATATTATAAGAACACTCGTGAAAAATGAAAACATTGTGTGAATAAATACTTTTATTCATACAATGAATATGGAAAAAAGTTTATTGAGGAAGGAATGAAGTTTTTTTTGGCTTTCCGTCTGTGTTTTTCTTCGGGCACGTCTCGCTTCAAACACCAGCAATAGTCCGCCAGCATATTGATATCCCAGTTTCCCTGGTACCTCTCTTCCATTATTTTGATATCTTGGTGAAATCGTTCACCCTGTTCCTCACTATAATCCCCGCAATTTTCAGGAAAATAGTCCAAGTGGGACCACAAAAAGTGCATTTTTATGGACATGCGCGACCCATGAGCTTTGAAAGCTTCAATCAAGTTTTCGACAACGGACTCGTATTCTGGACTTCTACGCTTGCCAAGAAAATCAGTGACAACTGATTTGAATGCCTGCCAGGCATTCTTCTCAGTTGGAGTCATTGCGTTTTCGAACTGAGTATCCTTGATCAAAGTTCGAATTTGAGGACCATCAAAAACCCCAGCATTTAGTTTAGCATCAGATATATGAGGAAATTTACTCTCGAGATATCGGAATGCTGAACCCTCCTTATTCATTGATTTGATGAAATTTTTCATCAAGCCCAGCTTAATATGAAGTGGTGGGAGCAAAATTTTTGTTGGTGGTACAAGGGGCACTGAAACGACATTATGCGACCCAGGTTCAAAATTCTCTCTGGATGCCCATTGACGCTGTGCATAGTGCTTCTCATCCGCTCGGCTATCCCATTTGCAGAGGAAACATGGGTATTTCGTGTATCCCCCTTGCATTCCCAATACAAATGCCACAATCTGAAAAAAAATGAAAATATTTAAAGAATTTAGAGAATTTGTTCTATCAGATAAAAAAATCTATGCATTGGACTGCATCACTTCTGTGGGGAAGTTAAGTGTTCTTATACGTCTCAAATAACCTTTGGAAAAACAACATAGTCAATAGCAATAGTTTACTTATGATATTAGTATTACCTTCAAATCTCCACAGATCCTCCAGTTATGTTGGTCGTATACGAGAGCATCCAGTAAAATTTTCAGTTATCGTAGCTCTCAGTAAGTTGTACGGAATGTGCTACAGGGACTGATGCAACCCTATTCCCAATGTTGAGAAGTACTGCTTTCAAACTTCGTTTAGACGAGTCTATAAATAGCCTCCATTCTGATGCGTTATATGGCAGGCCCAAGGATTCGATTAGCCCCTCAACATTGCAGCAGTACACTAAGGAAGAGGTATTTTCGTGCACTGCAAAAAACTTGCGGAATTCTTCCTCTCGTTTCCTATACCAGGAGAATGTTGTTCCCGGAGCCAGCAAGTTGTCCTCTCGAAGTCGTGAGCCCAAGATCTCGGCAGCTAATTTGGAAAGTCCTAAATCCCTGGTAAGATCATTAAGTTTGGCCTGGTTGAGAGGCCTCGGCTCATTTGAAGCGGTATTTTGAGGTATATACGACTGGGACTGGTCATTGGCATTGGTCATTGATTCATCATCAGAATCATCGAAGTCCAGGGTTTGAGGTGGGTCGGGTATTGGAATTCCAGGACCATGGGTACAGGTCTCATAGCAGAAGGAATGTCAGGGTATACAACAATGTGTTTATTATTCTTGTTAACTCCTGAAAATAGAAACACACAAACATGGATATAAAACTTGCATATGAAATAGAAGAAGCATTCAGACAGTGGCGGCTCGTGAGGGAAGGCTGCGGTCTGTAAGATATGAAATAGGTCGATGGAGTCTGTATATTTTCTTCTTTTTCATTCATATTGTCCCTTCGGGGACAATATGAATGAAAAAGAAAGAAAATATACAATCATTGTAAATGTAACTTGTATAACAATATGTATGTGTAAATGTATTTTATATAACAATATGTATGTGTAAATGTATTTTCTATAACAATATGTATATGTAAATGTATGATTACCATTATGGTGAATATTATGCTATATATGGTGAATATTACATTATGGTGAATATTATGTCAAGTTTCATACGAGGATTTCAAAATATTTAAGAAAAATAAATTTATAAGCCCACCTTGGAGGTTTGTCATGCAGAAATAGCAATCTGTCACGTGATCAAGATTTCGCTCTGCCTTTGCTCCATCTTCTCAAATTTTCAATGCACGTCTTGCAGCACATATGAGGGGCGAAATTTTTGTCCTGGTCCCCTAGCTTAATTCCAAAGTATGCTCTATAGTCTATACATTGTCTTCACAAATTTAGTGATTTGGGACTGGTTATTTGGCATGGTAACCGTCCCACATATGTAGCAGAATCTATTGGGATCATTTTTACACGCTCTATTCATTATGAAATATTTTATCTATATGCCTGAAAAGTAAAAAAAGATATTATACAAGTGAAACAAGTGATGATAGATGTTACTGTTCCAATTCCACTTTGACAAAATCACGAAAAATTGCATCTTACTTATGAGGCCATAGCCGGATAACCTGAGCTGATTGAGAAAAAACGGATTGCAGATTCGAAATCAGCAGGAAAAACTCTATAAGAATCACTTACAAAACCCTTGACAGCAAAATTGATGCATACCAGTGCTATCGAAAACGAAGTGATCGCTTTTTTGAACTTGAAACCAAGGGATTTCTTCGAACGTGGCATAAAAACTTTTCTACAGGTGGGAGGAGGTTATAGAAAAAGAAGGAAATTATATTGATGATTAATTTGTCATTATGTCATTTAATTTTGTTCTGAATAAACTAAAAAGTGGAGCAGAATATATGTTACAACCTTATATATATATATATATATCACAACCATGCGACCTACCATTTCCATGGTTGAGCCGTATCCATGTTTGCGCCATTAGAAGTTCGCTCTGAGAAGCAAATGTCCCTTAATTTCACTCCCCTTAAAGTACAAACTAGACAATCGACGGTTTAGATCGTTTAACATTTCCATCAGAATATTACCCATATCTCCATTTGTATAGAATTTATTATAATTAATTATTGTTGTCTTGCATCTAACCCTCATCCATAAATTTTATTAGATTATGCATAAACATTGAATGTAACATGATTTGAACCCTTGTTTGTACTTTATTCATTTACTTAATTCTTCCTCAAATGTACCCAATTCCTTAATATTTACTGTATACTCGTATAAGTGTATATATTTAATTAGTAATTTCACTCACTCTTGTAACATGGCTGTAAACCCTTCATTACTGTGTGTCTCTAATTCGTTTCCGCTCCTTTTCCCAATAATGACCAATATTTTATACTGTACGCACGAATTAAATAACTGTGGCGTATTAATTATGAATTAACGTATATTGTATAATGCGTAGGCTATGACGTAGTAAATTAAATTGATTCCTCTCGCATTTGTCATACCTTGAATACTGAATCTTGGTAAGGTATACCCCGTTATTCATAGCTTCGCTTATACGTAATATATTTTTTGACACCAAATTCCGCTATTCGCAAACCCAGCTCCGTTATTCGCAATGCCAGATAAGGAAAAAAAATAATTCACAATTCCGCCTGCTACCAAACGCAGCCCAGCATGCCCGTATCGCGGGCCATTATTCAAGAAAAGGCAGGGTCTTTGTGGTGAGATGTGAGGAAGGAAGTCGTTGGTGAAGATGAGAGCAGTGGTGGTGAAACTTTTAGTGCGAGTCGGGGGTGGTTTGAGGAAATAAAAGTACAGTACAGGTATGTTTAATTTTTTATTGATGTTATTCATAACTTACTATGCTAATACAGGTCTGTATTTGTATTTTATACTTGCTTTTATGTATCGTATGGAACGTATCCAAACATCTTACCTTTTGAGAAATGGCCACCGGAACGCATCCCCCCATAAAACATATAGGAAAAAATTATTCGTTATTCGCAATTTCGCTATTCGTATGAGTCTGAGAAACATAACTCTTGCGAAAACCGGGGTATACCTGTATTCAATGTATGATAACTTCCCCAGAATGTATACTATACAAGTTATTATGTATACGTTATGTCTATCTCATGTGATACAATATAAAATATTGTCGACCATATTCATTCATACGTCCATGTCCTTTCTTGACCACTGTCTTTTATTAATTCTATTATTTATTCATCTACCTATTGTCTAACTATGCCCTATCAACATATCAGTCCATGTTTACTCGTATCCGTCTATATTACGCGCACAACCTATTGGGTGACGTACCGGTATGTGTACTTTATGCATTCGTACATGTCCGCTGATCATGATTACGTACGTAGCTACCTTACATGTAAATATGTCCACATGTATGCAGGCACTTATTTAATAATTTTACTTTTTTTCATTATACTCGTTAATGTTGACACAAGTGTTCGAATTCCGATGACATCGTCAAAAGCGAGCTTCTGAGTCCGAAACCTTCTCTCTCGCTTGCTCCTAATTCGAAACGTTATTATGTGATACACACATATATATATATATATATGTGTGTGTGTGTGTGTGTGGAAAAGATTTTCCACAGGAAATAAAAAAAATTTAAAATTTAGGGATATTATTCCGTTTGCATAAATTAAAGTATTAATATTTGAATTTATAATATTTTATAACTCGCCTAGATGCCCCAGTGGATCATTTGGCCTCTTAACCCTAACGACTCCAGTGTGCCAAATCTATAATCTTAAACCGAGATTCCTAAATTCTAAATGTTCTTTTCGGCTAATATAAATCACATAAGGAGTTAAGTGTAGAACCAAAATTATATAAGTTCTTTTGCTAATATCATTGTTAGATAACCTTTGCAACCTTAAGAATCTTTTGTAATCGTGGCACCAGGGAGTTTTTCAGTGCAAACACTTTGAGAGGGCAGTCAAAGCCTCAAGGCCCTCACCCTCTGGCGGGTGCGTGCCTCGCCCTTTGGGCAGTCGGTTCGGCTCGGGTCCTTCGTTTGTTAATAACTCTCTGAGCGAGTGTAGAGTTAAGGAGTTGATTTTCTAATTACTGCGCATTGTAAAAATCAATCTAATATTTTAAAGTGATCTATCCTCGTGAAATAAAGACTGAAAAATGTAACTCGTCATTTATATCCTTCCACGAGAGAAGCGTTCCACTCTCACAACGGACGGAGGGAGGGGACGCCATTGAGCGAAGGTATAAATTGTTTTCCGTAACTCGCAGTAGATTAAGTAAGTACAAAAAGAAGAACCGTGGACGTGAGCAGTATAAACTTCATTGTCGGTGCGAGGAAGCGACATTCTGAGAATACCTTAAACCAGTGGTGCACAAATTTTTGATGTGAGGGCCAAACCAACCATCTGTTTTATATGTAGGGGCCAGATATATAGATATTCTATTTTTATAATAACCAGGGGTAATATTCAGATTTTTCTTTGGGTAGCTAACTTTTTCATTGAATTGAAAAGACCCGTGGGGGCCACTGAAAAGACCGTGGGCCACATTTGGCCCGCGGGCCAGGGTTTGTGCATCACTGCCTTAAACAGTCGCAGATGGTGTAACGAAGTATAACATTTTATTCCGACAATGGCTCTACCTTACTATACCAGGAAGTTAAACCTCATCATCCGCCGACATATATCCTAGATTAGAGACCTGCACGGGCCGATATTTTGCGGCCCGCACCCGCCCGTACCCGTAAGCTTTTTATATAATCCGCCCGTACCCGGCCCATAATTTTTTTCATGCTTTGGGCCCGCCCGTACCCGTGGCTCGTGATTTATTTTGTTTTGGAACCTAAACCTACCTGTGTATTTAGGAGGAGGGAGGAGGGAGCGGGGCGGACGCTGATTGGCCGGTGGCCGGTGCCTGCGCCTCCGACCAATCAGGTGAGCTTGCGCGCAGGCGCGGCTCTCTTTTCTAAACATGATTCGGTCAATCGGCCTGCCGTACCCGCCCGCAAATTTTTATAAGCATGATTCGGCCCGCCCGTACCCGCCCGCTAACTTTTATAAACATGATTCGGCCCGCCCGTACCCGCCCGTGGGCCGGGCCGGACACGGGCCCACGGGCTTACCCGTACCCGTGCAGGTCTCTATCCTAGATTAATAGTTATCCTAATTGTCTATAAATAAAAAAACACTTAACTAATTGACTGTACTTTAATGAAACTGTAATTAAGGATAATAAATGAATGTGAATTAGGTGATAATTATAATCATAGTTATAGTAAACCAAAATTACAATGTACTCAGTGATGTCCTTGGGTTGTACTCAATGTATGACTCAGACATTATGTCGTCATTTAGGAATATATACTCGGCGAAATTATTAATTTTTTTAAATTTATTTTTTCGCTTTATTTTGGAATCTTTCAAAAATCTGATATATGCTTAAATTATACTTGACATCAGGAATACTTTAGATCTCGTTAAGGGAAGCTTAACCTTCAACTGCACTCCCTCAAAATTTAGGCTTATTTATTTCTTGTAGATTAAATCATTCCTGCCTTAGTCCTTGCCCGAGGAAGTTGAGCAGCCGCACTTTAAATTCCTGCCTGTATCTTCACTTGATTAAGACCTCATATTTATATAATTCCTGCTTTAGCCCTTGCTCGAGGAGGTCAAACCCCCTCCCTTTCAAATCCTGCATGCTCCCTTTGTAAATTCCTGACCATCAGCGGTTATCGTAAGAGGCTATAAAGTCATTTCCCTCCTTCAGTGCCTCGTTCTGTATATACTTTGTGTAATAAAAATTATTTTAGTGAACGAAGACTCCCATTGAGAACTGAAGTGTTTCCATTCACTCCTTCGAAAAATTTGGTAGAAAACTATTTTCAATCCTGGTTACTCAGATGCTCTACGGCTAAGGCCGAGCTTAACCAAAAGAGACTACCTTCTTTGGATCGTACAAAGTGCGTTCATCATAAGAGTCGCAAGCGGGAAGTGGCCCCCGCACGCGCGATATATATATATATATATATATATATATATATATATATATATATAAGCGAAATATTTGCAGTCAGTTTTATGATATATCGGTAAAAAGTTATGAATTTGAGTCACATCTCTGATTAGGAAAGAAAGTAGATGCATATACTATTTGTTCCTTAATAATATTTTGTCAATCAAACGCTGTTATTCCTGGTATGTAATTAATATGAATTATTACTTCCTTCTTATCTAAATACTAAATAATGACGCGTTCATGCATCGTTTAACATAAATTCTATATATCTTTATAATCAGCTCGTTTGACTTCAATTCACTGTAACAATGTAACATCTCTTTTGAATGAATAATGTCCAAAAGATGCTGAGAGTAGTATGGGTGAAAAATGTATGATTTCAAGATGCTGAGAGTTACACTACCGTAAAAAGGGAGAAACGCGTAAGTCCACTGAGTGTAGTTTTGAGAAATTGCCTTTCAAAGTTTAGCGTTGAAAACGTCAGCAATCTTTTTTTTTTCTTTTTTGCATTAATTTTACCAATGCATAATAATGCACAAATCATTTTATCATTACGCATGGGCCTATATATTGAGCAAATTTGGCGCTTACATGTTTTTTCCAGTGGAAAAAGATGTGATTTGGTGGAAATGGACTTACGTTTTCATTGATTTAACCAATATAAACTGGACCTGCGTGCTTCTTCCTTTGCATAGAGATGTAGTAGAAATGGCTTACCAACCCCACCATGGTCTTAACTCAATTTTAATCAAGTTTTAACTTACGCGTTTTTTTCCTTTGCACGTCATATACGTGAAAAATATATGATTTCAAATCGTTAAAGTAGTATGGGGGCGAAATGTGTTTTCTCAAAGCTTGAGAGTAACATGAGTGAGAAATGCGTGATTTTAAAACGTGAAAATAGTATAGGGGTAAAATGTGTGTTTTCAAAAGCTTGACAAAAGTATGAGTGAAATATGTGGGATTTCAAATCTTGCATGAATTGCAAGCTCATGTCCGTGGATATCACCCCTCCCCCACTTATTCCCTTGCATTATAACTATTATATATAAAAATAATTTTATTAATTCATTAACACAATTTTTAGTGATCATTATCAGTTATATTTTTCTATTTAAAGAAGCATTCTAAAAAGAAATACATTAGACATTTCGTTAGATGTTTCATTGTCCTAATTTTGTAAATTTTGAAATATCTAATGCAGTGGTTCTTAACCTTTTTACTACCATGCCCCCTCTAGGAATTGGTCCTTCCCTCCACGCCCCCCTTCAATCAAAATAACATTCTCAATAACTTCTCAATATTAGCCCATGCTCTCGTTAAGAGAATAACAAATACAATTAGAGAAATTCCTGTTTCTAGGGGGGCGCGCCCCCCTGGTTAAGAACCACTGATCTAATGCATTATGATTATGCATTTTACATAAGGTAAACATTTGATTTGACATTTCAGTGAGTCAGTTGAAATGTCTATATTGTCCCAATTTTTTAAACAATTGAGACTAATATGAAATGTCTAATGAGATGTTTAATGAATTGTCGGATCACCTGAAGATCAGGGACCCCCAACTTTCTTTAATTAGCTTTATAAGGCTAATTAACGAAATATCACGACCTAACCTAACCAGTCGTCAAGGTCGTACAGTTGACCTAACGATTGGTTAGGTTAAGTCGTGATATTTTCGTTAGTTAACTTTATAAGGCTAACTAAAGAAGGCTGGGGCTCTGATCTTCAGGTGATCCGAATTGTCTAACAATGAAATGTTTAATGAATTATCTAACAATGAAATGTCTAATGCATGAAAGTTTATGTAGTTTATGTATAAGTTGAAGTTTATATGAAAATATTTGTTTTACACCATTACTCTTAAAACCTTGCGACTTTCAATTTATATCCATTTCTTCTTATAAATGCTTCAGTATCCCTACCAAATAATTTCCATTTTGCATTATGAAAGCCATTTATCAGTTTTAGATACTCAGATTAGTTCTTATAAGTCAAGTTCATTAAAGTAAATACATATCTATTTCGGCTAATATTTTTTTCAAATGTTTTATTTTTCAGTTCTGGATTAATTTCTAATTTATCAGTGTCATTTCTCGAGCATAGGCTGTCCAACTTAGAGAATGAACCTAGGGTAGGCCTAGTGTATGTCAAGAGGTCTAGTTCTAAGGCAAGGATCAGGGTTACAGGCTAGTTCTTAAGCTTTGACTAAAGTCTCTGAAGCTGAATATATCAAGAAATGTCAGGGGGAAAAAAATAGTTTCGGCCCTTTGTGGGTTAACTTTTAATACAAATGAAATGTTTAATTTCTACGCTTTATATAGCTGAAACATTTCAGCACCGTTTTCAAATATTTGAAATATCGGATCACCTGAAGATCAGGGCCCCCACCTTCTTTAGCCTTATAAGGCTAATTAACGAAAATATCACGACCTAACCTAACCAATCGTGGATCTTTTCCGTTTGACTGCCGCCATTGAAACATAAGAGGTGAGTGCCCCCAGCCTTCTTTACTTAGCCTTATAAGGCTAACTAACGAAAATATCACGACCTAACCTAAGGAATCGTTAGGTCAACTGTACGACCTTGACGATTGGTTAGGTTAGGTCGTGATATTTTTGTTAGTTAGCCTTATAAAGCTAACTAAAGAAGGCTGGAGGCCCTGATCTTCAGGTGATCCCCTTATTTTTTCTGAGTACACGATTAAAACTTAAAAATTAAGCATGGATCTTGAAAGTAATTAAAATTATTTATAAGATACAAAATTTGAAGGGGAAATTAAGAAAAGCTTTTTTTAAAGTAACTTATTTTGTATCATCAAGACATTTCAGTTAAAATACAAAAAGTTTAATTATGTTTCAATGGCGGCAGTCAAACGGAAAAGATCCTTAATCGTCAAGGGCGTACAGTTGGCCTAACGATTGGTTAGGTTAAGTCAAGTCGTGATATTTTCGTTAGTTAGCCTTATAAGGCTAACTAAAGAAGGCTGGGGGCTCTGATCTTCAGGTGATCCGAAATATCTAGTAAATATTTGAAAATAGCTATTATTTAGTTTAGAAAACTAAGTTCACTATGAGATGTCGAATAGATGTTCCATACATATAACCAAATGTCTAGTACCGTTTACAGTGTAATTATTGTTTGGTTGGTTGTTAGGTAGGGGTGTCCAACTAAACACACTTTAAAAAGTAGATTTTAATGTTTTCAGATTAAAAACTTGAAATCCAGTTTGGTTTAAAAGATAAACTGAATTCGCTCCTGTTCCGATTTAATAGTATTCCTCTCTATTTATCTATTGATAAAAATAGATAACAAACTGAATTGCTAAGCCATTAATTAAAGCTCATTTGATTGTCATTGCAAGTCATCGTGCCTTCAAGCGAGACATTATCACCACAATGTAAATATTGATGTATTTGCTTGAAGAACTTCTCTGATACATCGTTTGAGAGAAGGTTTGGACCTTTTCCGTTCTATGGGCACCATTGAAATGAGATAAATTGATATGTTTTAAACTTATTTTAACTTTCTACACTATATTAGGTCAATTGAATGCCCGGTTAGGTCAATTGAATGCCCGGTTAGGTCAAATGAATACCCGGTTAGGTCAACTGAATGCCTGGTTAGATCAACTGAATGCCTGGTTAGGTCAACTGTACGCCCTTGATGATTGGTTAGGTTAAGTCGTGATATTTTCGTTACGTTAAACGAAAAGATCACGACTTAACCTAACCGATCGTCAAGGGCGTACAGTTGACCTAACCGGGCAATCAATAAATTAAATCCCAACCTAGATTAATAAGGTAAATTAAAAATGATTCGAACTAAGAATAAGATAGCCCATAGCCTATGTTCAATTTTCAACGCAAATTATCGTCAAATGTTTGAAGAAACGACAAATATATATTTTTTTAATTTATGTTCAAAGCTGTTAAATTAAATAAATTAAATTTCTCCTATTCAAAATGTACTGATTACACTGGTCGACAAAATCGAACTTTTTATTTGTCACATGAACAAAAATGGGTGGATCTTATAGGTTTTTACCGCTGAGTTCAAAAATGGCCTCAAAATTTTTCTATCACCCACCAATATTGAGTGAATCGAAAATGAAATTTGGACTAATTTATAGGCGTAATAGCAATATCAAAGTAGAAAATACATATTGAATTCACCTTAATGTGGCTACTGATGATTTACGCTTGTATTTCGCCTCTAGGCCATCCCTTGACAATGTCCAGCAGTAGTCATCCAACATGCTGGGGCTCCACTTGCCCTGGTATCGCTTCTCCATCGTGGATATTTGTTGATGAAAGCGTTCCCCATGCTCATCACTAACATCGCCTAAGTTTTTGTTGGGAAGAAGTCGAGATGTGAGTCAAGAAAATGAATTTTCAACTACATGTTGCACCCCACGTCTTTGTAGGCCTTGAGAAGTTCTTCAACAAGTGACTCTTAATTTTCGGCCTTGAAGTTTCCGAGGAAATTTGTGTTCACTACTTTAAATGCTCTCCAAGATGCTCCTTCAACTTCACTTAGAGTTTCATCAAACGCGCTGTTCTCATGATTTCTCTAATTTGCGAGACCACAAATATCCCTTTTTTGATTTTGACCTCGCTGATCCTCGGAAATTTCTGTTCAAGTAGAGACCCCCCCCTCCCTGCCATTTTGATCCATAGCCTTAACAAAATTTTCCATTAAACCAAGTTTAATATGTAGTGGTGGCAAATAACTTTTTTGGATTAAGAAGAGGTGAACTGGTGAGATTTTTATGCCCTGGAATCAACGCTTGTCGAAGTGGCCATTGTTTCTTTGAATAATGGCTTTCCCGTGCTCTGCTGTCCCATTCACAGAGGAAACAACAGAATTTCGTATAACCCAGTTGTAAACCAAGAAGTGCAATTACTTTCAAGTCTCCACAGATATGCCAAGAGTATTTATCATACTGGATATACAATTTTTAAACTCAGCTTCGAGGAATCAATAAATAGGCGCCATTCGTTTGGATCATGTTGTTGGCCAAGGGTTTTCATGGGAGGGTAGAAAGTTTCTTTGATGCTTGTGGTAAAATGATATCGTAGTGCCTTTTTCTTGAAGATTCCAACCTTTCAACCTGGAATCCGAAAGTTCGGATTGATCTTTTGACAATTTCAGATCACATACAAGCTCGCTCACGTCTGCTTGAGATATTAAGTGAGGCTCTGTCGATGAACAAGATGGTTCAAACATTGGATCAACATCGTCCGTCAGTAAACCATGTTGAGCTTCGTCATTACCATTGTACATCAATTTCATTTTCATCATCTAAACTTCACGTTTCCGGTGGCCTTGGTACTGGCAAATGTTTATTATGTAAAACAGGCCTTATGGCTGATGGTAAATTTGGGTATTGTACCATATGTTTAGATTTCGCAGTAATGCCTAGTATATTTGTTAAGCAGAAATAACAATCCGTTAAATGGTCTTTCGGCTCTCCATATCATCGGAACAGCAAACGGCATTTGACGAGACCCATTTAGCCAGCCTGTCAGAAGTCTTAAACACGTAATACAGCATATATGAGGTGCCCACGTCTTGTTCTGATCTCCTACCTTGCAACCAAAATAAAGTTTGTATGCTTTTTTGACGAGAGGGGTGAAATTTCGCCTTTGAAATTTAAGTGTCGACTCTCTGCACACATAACAGAAACAGTTTGGATGGTTGACACACTTGCGTGGCATTTTGTCATGAAACAATACGAACGCACTGACACAAAAAATGATTAAGGAAAATCACGAATAAAATGCACGATGTTCACTGAGTGAAATCAAATGAGTAACTGACAAATGAAAGTGAACAGTGACGTGTAGCAACTTATAAGCAGAGGAAGAGGAAGGGGCAGACCCCGCCCCCTTCCTATTCTCACTCAAATCCTAAGTAATGTAAATTCGTGTCACTCTAAAACTGCGGGTGATAGAAAAATTTTGTTTTCATTTTCGTAATTAACGTAAAAATATCTGTGACAAAAACTTTGTTGACCAGTGAATTATTAATAAAAAGTTAAAAAGTTTAAAAAATATTAATTTCTCTCATTTCAATGGTGCCCATAGAACGGAAAAGGTCCGAAAGTTTCAGTGAATTATTGAGAAAAATAGCGCGCTATAAACATTTTATATTAACATCTGTTAACTTGAAATATTTAAAATAAGTTAAAAAGATAAACAAAATATATTTATTGACATCCTTGTTAACCCTAGAAGACTAGTGTGGGACCGCACACATAACAACTAGTGTTGGGTCTACGTAATCCCATAATGAAAATTACATTTGTTGATTGAACTAAACAATTTATTGTAATTGAACAATAATGAAAATTAACGGCACTTATTCCTTTATCCCTCACCCCAATTTCTTTTATCCCGGTTAGGTCAACTGTACGTCCTTGGCAATTGGTTAGGTTAAGTCATGATATTTTCATTAAAAACAAAAGGAATAAGTGGAATATTTTAACCAAAATATCATGACTTTAACCTAACCAATTGTCAAGGGCGTACAGTTGACATAACCGGAAAAACAAATCGGGGGGGGGGGGGGGAGAATACGTGCCAAATTAACTTGCGTAGAACAAAATGTATCATTTCCAGTAAAAACGAATGTGCTTTTATTGTAATAGGCCACGCTGGCTTTATGGGGTTAAAAAAATGTTAAAATCTTAACTTCTTGTCGATTGGTTAATGGTAATCAAGAAAGAGAAGCCAATTACTGTTTCTAACATTTAATGTTTAAACATTGGCATTTTGAATGGTATCAGATACAGAAATGACAATTTGTTAGTTTACAATATGTTTTCGAAAATCCCACCGTCAACCTCAATGCACTTTGCAACTCGTGTGCGAAGATCGCGTTTTGTTCGTCTGAGTTGATCTTGACGTTCCTTTATGCGGGCAGCAGCATCCAAAATGCGCGCGAGCAATTCGTCTCGTGTATCCACCTTTCTTTTGTAAACTTGACTTTTCATCCACCCTCACAAACAATATTCTAACGGAGATAGGTCTGGAGACCTTGGTGGCCATTGAATGGGACCACCGTGGGGGAGGAAGAGCTGCGCGCGCATCAGATTCAAACAGCTCTATCTCCGTAACCATTCAGAATTAGACACATGTTCATACGAACTTTTTTTCTCACAATGACCGATACTATCACTTCCCGAAGTATTGACCTTTCCTCCTGAAACACCCTGTGTATATATATAACATACTGGATATTTGAGTTGGTCATTTTCTAAAAAAAATTATTTTCCATTTTCTTTGAATTTTTCCCATTTTCTAAATGCTGTATAGCTTATCGGCTGTTTAAATCAGGTGTATGAATGAATTTGAATGGCTTTAACAGACTAGGTATATAGTTAGATTGTTTATTACTAGCACCACTGGGATTCGCTAAAAGGGAAATGGGGTTACCCTATGAGTTAGCCAGCTCCCATAGGTCAATGAGTAACAGTTTCGCTGAAAGAGAAGTGAAGACACTGAGATCGGGGATTCAACTCCTGATGGTGCTGGTAATAATAATCCAGGCGTTAGCGTAATGGTCCGCATTAGTTGGCCTGAGCGCTGCGCCAAATTGTTGCCCTCTTGACTGATTTACCCAATGAACTTCGGGCGCTGGCAATTATAAACTAATTGATGTATCTGAACCTAACTTAAAAACGGAGTTCTCTCATTAACAACACATTTAGGAGCCTTATTTCATTTTCAGTAAAAATATATAAACACACACTTTTTATTGAAAATTTTATTCATTATACGTAAAAAAGCACAAGATTATATAAAAAAAAGACAACCCTGCCTGCAGGAACTTCTGTAAATTTTATACATCTGACAAAACAGACAAATAATTATAACGAGTGAAAAGGTATAAGTACGGTTAATGCACTTATAACGCATTCATATAACAGCTTTAAGCGAGGTTAGATCCAAACTAATTTGGATAGACCAGAATTGGCTTAGGACCATTTTTTACTTCCTATTTACGGGTGGCACGGCACCTTCGTGTTTATTCTGGCACTTTGTGAAGTACTTGAAAAATGTTGTGTAAGGCTCGGGGATGTATATTTATGAAGGTTATTGATAGGGAAGCTAAATATGAAAATTATATATACACATACTGTGCATATATATATATATAGTAAAATACCGAGTCATTTTTAGCCAACTTAGTGTCTGTCAAATCAGTTGCAGACGAATAACTACATTAATTGGGTAGTTTTTGAAAAGAAAGAAATATTTTTGACTCCCCTTGCTCAGAATTACCCCCAATGATTATAGTAATTCTGACTACTTAATGGGGGCGGAGCTTATTTGGCACCAAGTTGGTTTAAAACGAGCCAATACGTTTCAAAAGAGATACAACTTTGCATTATTGTAGAATATCTTATTTATTTAAATAAGAACCCCTTAAAAAATCTCTCATTTTCTTTGCATTTCGAAAGATTTAAACGCGTGAAGGAATTCTAGAACTTAATATAATTATACACAAGGGTTAAATTCCAGTTAAAGTATAAAATATTTCTATGGCACTAAACACTTTTATCATTAATTTTAGTTATACTTTATTTTTTGAAGTATCTCTAAATACCTTCTGATAAACCTTAAAAGAGTATTCCTATTATTATTATTATTATTATTATTATTAAATAAACTATTCTTAAAGCACCCTAAAAATAGATTCCGTCTATATATATATATGAGCGGTTTGAAGGTGGTAGAAAAAGACAGGGATAAGAATGGAGTTATATTCCATTACGTTTCGGCACAAAGCCTCGCACACAGAATGATAACTCGAGTTAAACACACATTCAAGAGGAGCCCAAATTATCGATAACTTCCTAAGAGGAGCGGGAGTTTATTTAGCCAATTCTTCTGGCTAAAGATAGGCGATATGATGAGGACGAAACAAAATGAGTGTATTAATGAACGTTTTGTAGTTTACGAGATTCCATGTAATGGCTGCTCTGCCGTTTATTATGGGGAGTCAGGGCGCGGCTTACCAAAAAGATTATATGAATAATAGAGCAGCCACGCGTCTACATCAAACGTCTGACTCACTCGTCTTGCAGGTAGGTACGGACACCCGCCAAACTGGCAAGAAGCTAAGATCATTCATAAAGGACTAGATAAAGGGATGAGGAAAGCGATTGAAGCTGCTTATATGACGTCAGGAAACGTGGTAAATCATAGAGAGGGATTTGTGTTTCGCCAAATTAACGGGAAAAATTATGGTGAAGTTAGCAGAAAGGGGCGGGGCCAAGGAGCATCAACAGTAACCAGCCAATCATGTGAAGCCACGAATGTTCGTCCAGTAGATTTGGAAAAGATCGTCTGCATTTAAATATTGTGTTTAACTCATGTTGACATTTTGTGTGAGCAAGGCTTTGTGCCGAAACGTAACGGAATATAACTCCATCTGATCTCTTAGCTCTCTCTTTTTCTACCACCCTCAAACCGTTCATTTTTCTCTATGGATAATATGTAACGGGTGTACCATAAAAAAGGGTACATTTTAAAAAGACTATAAAATCAACATTTGTCATTTAATTTTAATAAAACTTCTACACAATAAAACATATGTATTTATCTATACGCAAACAAGTTTTCAGACTAAAATATCGAATAATTCAAATTCTATCAACATTTAACGAAAGAGTATGATTTCTCTACTTAACACGCAAAAATTATTAAACCTTTTTAATATTTGTTTATAAAAATAATTTTTAACGTAAAATTTACCTGAAATTATTAAAAAAATTGTTCGAAATGTTTTCCTTCCATTTCAATAACTTTTTTTATTTTTGGCCGGAATTCATCTATGGCTCGATTTACTCGTTCCTGTGGAAGCTCTTTCCATTTTTGAATGATGATCTCGCGTAAATGAGCGACATCTTTTATCCTAGTCCCGTAGACTCGCCCTGCTAAGTTCTTCCATATTCCGGCCAAGAATAAAAAAAGTTATTGAAATGGAAGGAAAACATTTCGAACAATTTTTTTAATAATTTCAGATAAATTTTACGTTAAAAATTATTTTTATAAAAAAATATTAAAAAGGTTTAATAATTTTTGCGTGTTAAGTAGAAAAATCATACTCTTTCGTTAAATGTTGATAGAATTTGAATTATTCGATATTTTAGTCTGAAAACTTGTTTGCGTATAGATAAATACATATGTTTTATTATGTAGAAGTTTTATTAAAATGAAATGACAAATATTGATTTTGTAGCATTTTTAAAATGTACCCTTTTTTTATGGTACACCCGTTATACAGTATATTCAAGGCTGAATTAATAAAAGAAATGAATGGTCATCCTCCATACATTTTTGGACTAAGGCGGAATATAACATTTGAATAAGAGATTCATTTTACATAAACAAATAAGCAAAACAGAAGCAAGTCATCGCATAATGGAAATTAAATAATAAAAAAAAAAGTTAAAATTTTTTTTTTAACAAATTTAACAATTTTAAATTCTTGAAATTTAAATTAAAATTCATCGTCATTGTTTTTTTTATAATGGAAATAGATACTTTTACAGTTGTTTTAGGATAATTTTTACACTGTAACGTCATTTGTTACTGTACAAATTCACTTAGGAATGTGATTTACGTGACTCTTAATTGAATGCCCCCTTCGATTGGGCACTTAGAATGGGTATTGAGCTTGAAATTTTAGTGTTAATTAACCGAATTTGTAATTAAAATTCTTTTAACCGAGTTAACCGTGGTTAATATCAGTTAGATTTCATGTTAAACTATGAGTATAATGCGTGTTTATTCTGGCACTTTATAAAGTACTGTACTTGGAAAAAGGTTATGTACAGTAAGCCTCGGGATGAATATTTATCAAAGTGATTGATGATGAAGCTATATATATATATATATATATATATATATATATATATATATATATATATATGTATATATATATATATATATATATATATATATATATATACATACACTTTTACGCTAATAATACCGCTCAAATTAGAGTTGCTTTTTTAATTAACGGACGAGTTAAAAGTTAAATTCAATTCCGAATAAGCGTGTTGTTTCAGGTTGTTTTTCCTGACACGGTGCTGAAGGCGTGGAAAGAGGAGTCGGGAGGGAAAGAGGACTCTGATGAAGGGATCGTCCTCACCCTTATGCAAAGGACGGCTGTCAAAACCGACGACGCGACGAGGACAATCAGCATGACGATAATGCCGCTGACGAAGCTCACCAGACTCATGCACACATCTTCGTCGCTACGATCATTCGAAGTTCCTGAAATGCGAAAGGAATTAATCCTTCTTTTATTTTATCTTGACGGTAATCGTCTGTCACAAATACTCTCAAACGGTCATTTCATCTGGAATTGCTGTATCTAATCAAATGTGTACATGAAATATCCAGTTAAAATAAATGTTAATTTAGTGGTCATACCTATTGTGTGTGTGTGTACACACACACACACACACACACACTGTATATATACACATGAACATGAACAGAATCTACAAGTGGACGGAAGACAACAATATGAAGTTTAACACTGAGAAATTTCAGCTGTTACGGTACGGAAAAAGGGAGGACCTAAAACCCAATGAATACAATGCCCCAAGTGGACAGGAAATTCAGAGAAATTCTAAAGCAAACGTTTTAGGAGTTGTAATGACTGATGATGCGAAATTTGAAACACAAAATAAGATGGCAGTAAACAGAGCAAAGAGAATAACTGGGCAGATACTGAGAACCTTTAAACGAAGGGATAGGAATACAGTATAATGATTCCTCTACTGAAAACACTGATCATGCCCAAATTGGAATACTGCTCGGTCCTAACATCTCCATATGAAAAAGAAGACATTAGACAGCTAGAAGGGATTCAGAGAGCTTCACAACTAAGATCAATGGGTGCAAAGAACTAAATTACTGGGAAAGGATCGCGAATTAAACCTATATTAACTGGAAAGGAGAAGAGAGAGAGATACACCATTATTTACACTTGGAAAATAATGGAGAAACTAGCCTCTAATCTTACTCTGAGCTCTATAATTCCCCAAACAACAGTGGAAAGTAGAAAAGGAAGACTGTGTCGTGTTCCCAAATTAAAGGCTAGACAGGGAACATCCTTAACTCTGAAAGAAAATAGTTTTGTTGTGAGAGGATCAAGACTGTTTAATCAGCTGCCCAAGAACTAAGGAACACGAGTGGTGTTGCGGTGGACATCTTCAAAAGAAGATTAGACGCCTGGCTCAGAACAATCCCCGATGAGCCGGGCGTACCTGGCTATATGAGGTGGAGAGTACAAAAAACTAACTCTCTATTACACCAGGCAACTCGAAAGGACGGGCGACAAACTTGACCTTCGTGAAATGAGGAATCATCACACGGAACATTTGAAAGGTATACATTATATCGTGCTTATAAGAAATGCATATGTCACAGTGAGTCATCTATAATGAAACACGGAAAAATGTTTCACGAGTTCTTCTTATTTATGGGAAAAAAGTAAATACTTAAAAAAACAACATGAACAGATAGCCTCGTAGGGACCAGCCGGTCTATTCCTGTTTGGTGTCCTTTATATAACGTTTCCTAATATATAATACATGGAAAATTTAGGGTTTCATCGTAACACAGACCACATGCAATGCCTTGAATTCATTATTCATAATAGTTTTGCCCAAACTAGATTCTAATTGTGGGTCTTCTTGGTGAGTACGTTGAAATTAATCTCTTATTTACCAATGGGAAATGCCAGATTATTTCCAAAAGTTAATGCTTTCTATATGGGTATTTTGGGTATTTTTGGGTAGCCTCAACGTTGATTGCCATCCCTTTACTCTAACTTGTGACTTTCTTTCGATGAAATGGGAAATAGGAACCACACTTTGGGGTATTGTTTATAACATATATATATATATATATATATATATATATACACACACAGTATATATATGAATGAGTGAATGTTAAAAAGATTTAATTCATTTCATTATTTCTCCAATACAGGTCTTAATTATGGTAACTAATACTAGTGATTTTTTCTCGTGGTAAGTAACGTAAGAAAATTATATTAAATTTTATTAAAAATTATTATTATTAATTAAAATTATATTTAAAAAGTTTCAGCGAGATTCATATGGACGATTCTGACCGAACAATAAATTTCAATATCCATACCCTACACCGTTCTGGGCATAGACTAAAACTCGTTTTCGATGGGGTTATACAATATATAGCATTTCGTAAGTCGAAACTTATTAGAAGCTAGTTTTGGTTTGAAAGTTAAATGAAAGTCTTTTTGGACCCTTTCAACCCTGTTTTTTTTTTTTTTTAAGTCTATAATTCTATTAAGGCCGCCACACACCGAAAGCCACGCTAGCCACGCCACGCACGCACGCCACGTGGCTCAGCATCAAAATCATTAGAGCAATGCTGAGCCACGTGGCGGGAGGGCGTGGCGTGGCTAGCGTGGCTTTCGGTATGCGGCGGCCTTTACTCCACCCCATATACGTTATTCGACTATGTTGAAATTTCACATTAAATTACTATACATAAAAAAATATTCAATATTTAGGCTGTAAACTTAGCATGAAGTTGAATTTCTTAACATTCATTCAAAATTTACTAGATTTTGCATAATGTTGTGTAATATTTTTTTGGAGGGGTAACATTTATGCAATTACATATTTGTATAAAGACTCCTATATTACGGGGTTCTACGCCTATATAAGTTGTACAGCATAACCTAACTAAATTTAATTTCTCAACTATGACGAAACTTTCATTATCATAATCTCACATCCATAATAACAGTCACATTCAGATACATGTTCAAACTTATGTTAACAACCACTCACATTTTTATATATTTTACGTCCAGTCGTAAATCTGGAGTTATTTCCACATTCATTCTCCGTTTCACATTTAGTCTTCCACTCATATTCAGGGATACATTCATTTTCATGCCACGCATTCACACTTTATATTTAATATTCATATTCATAATTCTCTAGGTTTATGTACGTATTCCCACTCCTCTTCTTCATATTAATTATTAATAATATGATCATATTCAGTATCATATATATTATTTTTTAGTATTTATAATTAAATCCTTACTCATATTTATTCACCAGTACTTATTCTCCCATTTTCGCTCTTTCTCACACACACACACACACACACGTACACACAAATGGAAATGTTTAAGTTAATTAAAGTAATGTCTAAATTTAAACATCCACATTCATGTACAGTAACTTTATGACTGTTTATGTAAGAAAAAATTTGATATGAACATATGGATACAGTAAAGGAAAAAACCTTTAATTGAAACTGAAATGGAAAGTGTCGTTTCCCAACCCAAAGATGGCGTCGGAGTTGACAGTCTCCATTATTATTTCTTCTCTAATCTTAATATGGATATATACCAATCGGATTGATAAGACAATAACATCGACACTCTAAGAAACTAACGTAACCTAACTTAATCTAACCCACAATATACTTGTTGATAGAATGTGAAGTCGATCAGACGTAATCCCGCCTAAAATTCTTTACTCTATGTTGTCTTCGGGTTGTTTAACCTCCTTCGTAACGGCGAAGGTCATGTGACAAGGGGGACCTACGGCTTCACGTGGGATTCGAACCATCTAAGGGTAGCTACTTCATCTGGACGTAAAGGACGGTCACCCATCCAACTACTACCCACTTAAACGTCGCTAATCTGACGGGAAGCGATGTTTCGACGTGCCCACAACGTAGCCTACTCCTCCCCCTTCCCCATTTTTCAAAAATGCTTTGGGTTAGTTAAAGGTCACGTTCAATACTCGATTATAACTTACTTGTAACTAGAGTAAATGTCGAAAACTCATCGCCATTGACAGATATGTCATCTGGTGAGAGAACCCGAAGCTTTCTGGCCAATCGTAAAGCAGCATTTTCCGTTTTATTTACATTATCTGTGACGTCATTGGGCGTCTCTTTTCTTCCTTTGAACTTGACTGGTGTTTCGCTGCGTCAACCGCGGATTCAAAGTCGTGAGTTTGTTCGTTTTGGGACACTTCTCGGGGAAGCGCTCTGCGCTTTCTTTTGTTGTGGGCAGACTAAAATACAACAATAAATGAATATATATATATATATATATATATATATATATCGGGTGCGGCAAAAATAACGCCCTTTTTAGTTTATTCTCTTTTATTGAAGGAAATAAATCAATTACAGCATTTTAAGAGAAATAATAAGGTTTTTAAGAAAAATACAGCATTTTAAGAAAAATAATAAGTACTTTCTCAGTAAAAACTAAGAAATAACTATAAAGATTAACTATAAACTATAAAGATACAATTATTAAAAGGGCGTTACTTTTGCCGCACCCGGTATATATCGTAAAGAACGACGCTTGTATAGAAGAACATTCCGCGCAAGATGAGGAGGGAGAATGAACAAATGAAAAAATGAGATAACCACCCGGGAATCGAACCCTGGATCTTCCGATTGCCGGTCAGATATGATAACCACTACACCATGGGCCTCACTCGATCAGAAGTCGTAATTCTCCTACATACGCGCAGAAACCAATGCCCCAAGGGGGCACCTCCCGCATGCCGCACCTATATATACATTTCAACTGCAAACACGCAGTATAATTAACGTAAAGAACGACGCTTGTATAGAAGAACATTCCGCGCAAGATGAGGAGGGAGAACGAACAAATGAAAAAATGAGGTAACCACCCGGGAATCGAACCCGGGATCTTCCGATTGCCGGTCAGATATGATAACCCGGGTTCGATTCCCGGGTGGTTATCTCATTTTTTCATTTGTTCGTTCTCCCTCCTCATCTTGCGCAGAATGTTCTTCTATACAAGCGTCGTTCTTTACGTTAATTATACTGCGTGTTTGCAGTTGAAATGTGTGTATATATATATATATATATATATATATATATATATATAGCAACATATCGCTAAAATGTTAAAGAACTCACTTCATCTTCGAGGCAAGCCGGACATCCTCCATTACAGAGATCAACTTCACACTCAATGTAAACATCCATTTTATCAGGGAATTTAAAAGCCTATAATAGAAAGATAAAATTACTTAAATCTGGTGTATGTAATCTTTGAAGACAAATCAAATTATAGATTTTTTTTTTTTTAGAATTTTGATAGTTTCTGTAACACCATATTTTTTTATTAAGTTAACCTTCAAGAAAAATGAAACCAAGATTGGATTGACGTTTTGAGTTGATTTATATTACCCTCTTCGGCGTAATTGTTAACAATTACCCTAAGAAGATGCAGCTGTTATATCGAAACGTTGGTAAAGTTTTATTTCATTTTCCTCTCACAATTAAGTTATTTTAAAAATTTCAAATAATTTTACAAGGAAGTTATTTCAAACCTGAAAATGAGCGTAAGCGATAACGGGAGATCCTACATTTCCAGCGTCTCTCTTCTTCTGCCAAGACCCGATGATCTTCTTCTTTAACACACATCCGTTCTGCAAATGAATACACACACATGTTCACACACGAGAGAGACAGAGACAGAGAGAACCATGATATTAATTGTGGTAAGTACTTTTATTGATTTAAGCGTTTCAACACCATTTTAAATTATGTTGAGGACTGGCTGACCGCGAACGATTTTATTCCGGTAGGAGGTAGTCATCTCATCCAATGAGAACTCATTATCTTGTCCAAGTATAAAACATATACGACATGCAAGTAATTCGGATACAGTTTGGGAAACAGCCTACATCATACTACATCAGCTAAGTTTCAAACCAAGAACAGGTCTAAACTTAGTCCATTTTCTAAAACTGACATTTCACATCAAACATAATATCTTATACAGTTTGGGAAACAGCCTACATCATACTACATCAGCTAAGTTTCAAACCAAAAACAGGTCTAAACTTAGTCCATTTTCTAAAACTGACATTTCACATCAAACATAATATCTTATACAGTTTGGGAAACAGCCTACATCATACTACATCAGCTAAGTTTCAAACCAAGAACAGGTCTAAACTTAGCCTATTTTCTAAAACTGACATTTCACATCAAACATTATATCTAATTACGTAAAAATATTTCATTTTAAGGGTGTAAGCTAAGCATTTAATCGTAGTTAATGATAGGAAAGGAATTTAATAAGAGCAAAGAGCATTTTTTACTTCATCTGTAAGGTCAATTGTGTTATCATTTGTGCCATCATGAGCGATGCATTGCCTGACGAGGACGTCTACATCGGGAGGTCCTTCCACAGAGACGACCATCGTCATTAGTTCTCCAATTTTGACGAGACCTGACGCAGAAGGAGCGAAAGGTCCTCGTCCAACCTACAAATAAGAACGAAGTAAAATGGGAGTTATAAAGCTACAAGAGGAATTTTTTATTATACCCAATTCACAAAAAAAGCAAAAGAAATTAGTGCTACTGTTAACATTATTGTTACCGTTACCTGAATGTCCATAGAAGCAGAGGCACTAGCTCTGGAGGAGAAAGTGACCACCTGTTGATCCAACATGGCAACGTTTAAAGCAGCACTGACGGTATGTCTGTTCCTCCCCTCCCCAGTTCCTCCATCGAACAGACATCTCAGGCCCCTTGCAGTGTCCCAGATCTATCAGAGAGGTGAAAGTTAGCCTTAGGCCTTAGATTAGGTGTACAAGTAACTTATGATGACTTTATTTATGCAAATAAATAGATCAATAAAAGTAACTTGTATCCCAGTACACATACGTCTATCTGCGCTACCATTGTTAATACCATGCCATGTATCGTAGTTTCAATATAACCTCGTCCACAACTTAGTTATGAATTACCACACGTAAGAAATCCTTTATATAAAAATAAGACAACCAATTGCTTTATAACCAGTAATCAGTTGTACTAAAATTTATTTAAAAGTTTGAATAAAAATATGCTATTTTTACATCAAAAACTGTTCGGTTTCTCTTGGTTTGGAAGAGTTTCAGACTGTGTTGAAGTTGCAGAGAAAAGCTGAATTTGGTTTCAATACCTAAAATAGCTGATGGGCAAAAACGTAAAAGTTTTCCTCTCCCATAAGGAACTTCGTTGTTTGTTTAATCCACTTTTAGGATGGTGTAACATACACAGTTCGGCAAAGACTCGTTAGTTGATCAGTAAAACATGTTTGTATCCATTCATGATCTGGATCAATGAAAGAAAGCCATCCCCAGCCTTCTTTAGTTAGCTTCATAAGGCTAACTAACGAAAATATCACGACCTAACCTAACCAATCGTTAGGTCACTGTACACCCTTGACGAGTGGTTAGGTTAGGTCAGGTAGTTATATTTTCTTTAGTTAGCCTTATAAAGCTAACTAAAGAAGGCTGGGGGTGGCTTTCTTTCATTGATCCCATGATCTGAGACCTTTACTCATTTTTATAGGATGGACACTACCCTGAGCTCAGGTCCAAAAACACCTGTAGTACAACCATGTATGGTTGGCGCCACTGGACCAAATTAGTTGTATGAGGCGCCATTCCAGTTTCAGAATTTTTGCGTTACCCTTCCTGATACGTCAAATGAGACCAGAGACTCCATTTACACAGCTTTCACAAATCACTTCCAGTACAGTCTTCTTACTTCATCATACTCTCATCATTTCCACTCTTATTCACGTAGTCATTAATCTGATCTTTTTATTTTTTATAATGTCTTATTTTATTTCTCTAACATCACCGCAATCACATTTTTATTTGATTATTGTATCATTTTCTCACCTTTATTCACATGATCATACAAACGCAACATAATTTTCTCTATTCTTAAATCAAATTAATAACTTCACTTTACACCAGGGATTCTTAACCTGGTGCTCGCGAGCACCAAAGTGCTCTTTAAGTTGTGTACAGTGCTCTCCACCATCACCTAAAATTTTGCTCGCGAGCACTATAGTGAAGCCCTTGACCTCTCCTGCCTCATAAAAAGCATTTTATCAAACGTAGCAATGAATGTTTAATATGCATGAAAAGTTAAGGTGCATGAAAAGGTTAAGAAACCCTGATCTACACTATTCTCGAACTTCTTAATTTCTTTTTTGGCTGATTTTTACATCAATTATGCTTCTCAAATTACTAATGTCAACTGTCCCCAATTTCAGAAAAAGCCATACCACACTAGACAAATAATTGAAATAAACTATTATAAAGCTTTCATTCAAACTTCTTGTTCCATTCACATTCGGATGGGGGTTTTTTTCAGCCACAACTTTTACTGCATGCATGGTTTCTTCACCTTGTTTCGCTCTGCTTATCTATACCTCTCTTATCAGTTAAACCGCCTCAATATTTAAATCACTCACGACTTTCAACACTTTCCACTACCAGAATACTATTTGTTGGACTTCGTCTCTCAAACGCGAGAATATTACTTTTACTTCTATGTACTTTTAGCATTCCCTCTTGACAAGCATTGATCACTAAAAATGTGACACTCCACTTCTTAATTCATGCCGAGGCTTTCCTTGAAGACAAGCAGTAAGCATCTTTACTGTACGTCAAGTGTAACAGTTGCCACTGAAACCTCCTCCTAAACCCATAGTCACTCCTCTCTCCTGCATCACTCCTTCCGTACGTAAAACAACCATTGTGATGTCACATTATTCTATCATAATCTACAGTTTATACTAAAACAGTCGCTTATACCGTAATATCACCTTTTAGAGTCTTGAAAGAATAAGAAAAGCTGCTTCGTGAATTCAACAACTTTTTACCACAAAGCCCCACCGTCTTACTCTTTATCCTTTTTTTAACTTGCCGCATGTTTCACCAAATCAATAGATGCTATATATGAGGCCCCCTAGGGGCGATTGAGAAATCAGACGAAACTTAGTAGAACTTTGTACATTGTATATGAGCCCCCCTCGCTAGGAAGAAGTAGCTAAGCGACAAAAGTAAAAAACACCAGAAAACGCAGTTAAAATGTTGGGATCACCCGAAGATCAGGGCCCCCAGCCTTCTTTAGTTAGCCTTATAAGGTTAACTAAAGAAAATATCACGACTTAACCTAAACAATCGTCAAGGGCGTACACTTGACCTAACGATTGGTTAGGTTAAGTCGAGATATTTTCGTTAGTTAGCCTTATAAGGCTAACTAACAAAGGCTGGGAGCCCTGATCTCCAGGTGATCCAAAAGTTGTACCAATTTGAAAGTAGAATAACTTTTAACTGCGTTTTCTGGCTTTTTTTTATGTTTGTCGCTTAGCTACTTCTTCCTAGGGAGAGGGGGCTCATATACAATGTACAAAGTTCTACTAAGTTTCGTCTGATTTCTCAATCGCTATGAAGTATTTGATCCACTCATCCTCTGCTTTCCTCTATTAACGCTCTACTTCGCACCTTTCAGCTCTACCTGAAGTACTTGTATAAAGTCATGGACATTATACAAGAAACTATCCAGTTGATTCTTGGTATATACCCAAATACAGCGACCAAACCACCACACGCCCGAGTTAATCATACATAACATACATACTTTTTTCATTTCTTATCTCACTCTCTCCATACCACGTACTGATGGATGGTCTAGTGTTGGAAATATGAATTAACAACACAAAGACCTCCTACATCTCCTCCTACATCTACTTCTCTTAGTGTCGATCTATTTTAAAACATCGCAATTCTAGGTTCAAAATTTATTCCAGAGATTCCCCCCCCAAAACACGCCTCACAAATGATTTATAAGCATTCCTCACGCTCCCATTCATATTACCTAACCTATTTTAGAAGTCATCCTTTTCTTCTGCACAATTATCGTCGCATGGTGCACTAGCTACGATCACCGCCGATTTCAATCCAGTAAACTTAAGTATAGTAAATATGTATTTTCGGCTCCTTGCATTTTCCCTTTATTCCCTGACGAAGTGTACTGTTGAATACATGAAAGGTCTCGGAATCGCTTTTCATTTTTGTTATGGGTTATATATATATATATACACATACTTATCACTAACATATTTATATTCTTTTGTATTCATACTCACTATATTTATATTCACTTTTATTCATATCACTCATTTTTCATCAATCAAGTTTTCCAAATCAATCAATCAATGAAGTTTCCCAAATCAATCAATGAAGTTTCCCAAATCAATCAATGAAGTTTCCCAAATCAATCAATGAAGTTTCCCAAATCAATCAATGAAGTTTCCCAAATCAATCAATCAAGTTTCTCAAATGTTTCCGCTTCATACCCGAATTGACAATTCTCATTCCTTCCGATTCGGTATCACCATTTTCTTTGAACTTTGCTTAACACCTTCCAACTAAGACAAAACGTCCGTTTGGACAAATCTCTGCCTTTTACATTCGCTTCACGTTCTCTTGATGCTTCTTCTAAAAGTATGAAACTGTTAAAGAAAATTATCCATATTTCAAATGTTTAAAAAAAAAAAGAAGTTGACAGCCATTTGTGGTGATACTCGCGCACGGACATCCTCTTAGTAAAAAATTAATAAAACCCCAACGCACTGCGGTACACGGTTCTACGGTTCCGTGTCAGGATTACCTTTCGCTGTAGCTCTGTCTGGTTCTTACCTCCTGTATGCCAGGTTCGTTTTGTATGATGATAACGTTCTCCATGAAAGCTGGCTCTCCGGGAGGTTCAATGTACTGCAAGCCACAACCGTGACCTCCTAATTCAAATTTTATCTCTCGTTCTCCGCTGTTAGGATTTAAATAAGTGCAGTCTGGAACGCCATAAAATCCCTGCGGAAGAACGGCTATTATTATTATTATTATTATTATCATCAGGTATTATTATTATTAATAATAATATAAAGAGAAACTATATATAGAATGTTTTATTTATAGCTTTCATTCATGTACGAGTATATGTAGATACAAGGTGTTCATAAAGTCACGAAAGTGAATATGCCTGTACACTTCGCCATATTCACTTTCGTGACTTTATGAACACCCTGTACAATATATTCATAGCTATCTACCTAGGTAGCGCACTTACGAGGTGCAGTCAATAAATGCGCGAATTTTATTGAATGTGTTTTTAATGAAAATATTCCGGGCATTTATTGACTGCACCTCGTATATCGATATAATACTGAAGAAACATCGTTGCATCAACCTTTCTTTCCTTGTTGAAACGTGAGTGACCTCGAAATTTCAAATTAGGAATCTAAATTACATAAATTTTTATATCGATCTCGAAATGGGGTTGAAAATGAGTACTGATGTAAATAAATTTTTTAGTAAATACAGAAACAACAGCATATTCCCACCTCTTAGCAAAATATATTTTGTAAATGTTGACTGCATTTTATTTTATGAACATATTATTACATCAACATTACATTAATATTAATTTGCAAATATTCATCACAAATATCAACCACATTTCGATGATATCAACCTTGCATCAACAATCGAATCAACAGTATTTTGAAACGAGACATTAACACACCTTTGAATAAATTATTCCATTGAATGGATAATCAAACAGGATGCTCACAATCATCCTATCAGGATAACAACCCACATCCAACGAGGTGATTGTGGGCATGGACTGGGTAGGGTGCAAAGGCATCAAATGCCCAACGAAATCATCTGAAATAGCGTATAAATGTTTACATTACTCACTATAAATTTATAAAGTTTCTGTATTATCATCTTTGGCTACACTAATACCGGTGTCATCATCCGGTCGAGTCCTGTAGATAAGTTATATGAATGCCATTTATGGAAGAAAATTTGTGGGTACTGTTTGAAGAATTTTTTTTTTTTTTTTTTTTTTTTTTTGAAAAGAAAACCGGTTTTTTTTTTTTTTGGTTTTTTTTAACTGCAGTTAGAATAATTGTTTTTCCTTTCGTTTTCATAACTGATCCGTATTAAGACATATCTGAGATTAACAAAGGAGCAGCAACACAGACAATAACTACGTGATACGAAGAATTTGCCAGATATTTGCCTGAAGCTGTGAAAAGAAGTAAAGCTAATACTATCTTTGCTACCCTAAAAACATCACTATTAAATGATATGTTTATACATTGACTTTTGTTATAAAATTAGCTTATAATTTGCAGATAAAAAGGTAAATATATTCTCTAAAATGAAAATGAAAACTGGGAAAAATGCAGGAACGATTTAGAAAGTTAAACCAACAGCTACTTTACGACAAAACGTTAAATTAATTCCCTCAAACAACATCTTTTTAGTGTCTTTCTTACCGATATTGTTACCAGAAGACTCGAATCTTAAGTCCGAATTTACGTCAGGGTGTGGCGCGAATCGCAGTCCTTGGGCCGGTACAGCGAAGATGGTCACGCCATGTTGCTCGACAGCGATGTTATCTTTTTCTACTATTTTTCGTTGTCCACCGCACAGTTCAATCTGTGTGAAAAGAGGTTTCAGTAAGAGGAGGAAGTGGCGGCGACAAGCTTGACCTTCGTGAAATGAGGAATCATCGCACGGAACATTTGAAAGGTTGAAAGTAATGCAAATCCCATTTCTAAAATGTGTTGGAAGCAAATATTAAGGCATTTTCTTACATTTTACTTAACGTTTTTTAAAAGTTGTTGTACAAATAATAAAAAGTTTTCTCGCTTCATATTATCACTATTCTGGCTGCTACATCGTGGCCAATGTCGTAACACCGCTTCCCGTTGATCAGCGAAGTTAAGCGAGACAATGGGTCTCTGGGTAATAGTTGGATGGACCCCGTCTCTGCGTCCAGATTATGAAGCGACTTGTGATTCGGATCTCGCGTAAAGCTATAGGTCCCCTCCGCCATATGACCTTAGATGTTGTAAAGGAGGTTAAACAACCCCCCATCATTAAATTTATTACTATTTATTACTCCAAGGTGGAGGGAGCAACAAGTTTGACCTTTCTCAGAATGAACAATTCGGGCGGAAGCAAAACCAAGTAACTATTCTGTGTGCAATGGTCAGAACATTTTTATTCAAATTGCATGCCTTAAAAGAAAACTTGCCTCAAGTTTGTATGATGCCAAAACGGATACAAAAGTAAAAATTTTTACACACACACACACACACACAGTGTGTGTGTGTATATATATATATATATATATATATATATATATATATATATTAAAATGCCCGCTGCGCCTTACGCAACAAAAGCCCTCCGAAACAACCTAGGGGGCACTGGGAGGAATGGGTGTGTTACTAAAACCTTCCCTGGTTCTCCCTTAATGTGTATACTATATTTGGTGTAGATTACCGAACCATTTTGGCGTGTATAAACGAACATAGAACAGACAGACAGAGACAGACAGACCATCATCATCATCATCTCGTATGTTTTTTTTTTTCCTGCTAGAACACACCGGTACGGCGTACCGGTACCTTTTAATGAGCTGACAGCAAAACTAAAAAAGATAATACACAAAAATCCCTTCTGATAAATTTTTTTTTTTTTTTTTTGTGGGTTTGGAGCAACCTTCAAAGCGTAACTTGTCCAATATTATTTGACAGAAATAACATTTCCCAAAACGTAATTCTACAAAATCAAACGCTTCTCCTTTCTTTTACGTCCTTCTACCATCGGCGCAAGTTCCACCGTTAAACTTTCCATCCTATTTTTCTTTCTGTGTCATGGCGCCAAAACTGATTCGTGTACAAATTGTCACTTGAAAACGCGTACAATTCAACCTCGATGAAGTTCCTTCCTGTCGCGATTTACTTATCATATCGTGTCAATTTGAATTCCACTACATCCGCCATAATGTTTATCAGAATGTTTGGGTTGGCCCACCACTCATCCGCTTTGATCCAACAAAGTACGTCAAATTGTGGATACTCGAAAGTCGGCATTCCGCAACAAACGCCAAAAGCGAGGCACCAAAACGTGATGGTAAAGCTGATGAGACTTACGTGTGGAGTTTGTGACGTAAGAGAAGCAATAAACAAATATTAATTAAGTAATAAATGGCACTGTTAAACAAATTAAACAATTTCCATTACTATCGTTTATTTGTTACGTGACAAAGTTAATTTTTAAACATCAAAAGAGGGACGCTTGGATTGGGGTGGGATGGAGTAACAACTGGAAAAAATTGTAAAAAGTATAGGAGAGTTCCGGTAACTTTTTTCCAGAACAGCCCCCCCCCTGAACAGCCCCCCCTGTTTTACTTATATATATATATATATATATATATATATATACACACGCAGGAACAAGGGGCCGATGGGGAACGCCCGCAAAAATGCTCCCTCCCCCTCACTTATACTGTAGATGGAAAAAAAATAGAGCCAAAGTAAAAGTCACCGAGGCTCTTCAAAGGTTGCCATTTTTTTTTATTTTGAAAAGATTGTGTACGTAATGTGTAAGACGCATATATGTGTAGTGAGCAATACTCGTAGAGGGAGAAGTGTGTGTTTGAGAGCATGCTGGACTGCTCACAGGGTAGATGAGACACGGAAAAAGATCAGCTAAAGAGGACAGTGACAGGAGAAACGGGAGTTTCAGCTCTCCCTGTCTCCTGCCATCTCGTGTGTGTGTGTATATATATTATATATATATATATATATATATCAGTAATCAATGTTGCGGGCAGCCTTAATTATAGTTTAAGGGAAAGAAAATAACAGGTTTACACAGAACACCATTCCGCTCATACACTCATTTCATGGTATGAGCAGCTCTCAGTATCATTGCCAAGTAGATAAAGGGTCACTGTACCAACGAGGCTTCCGTACGTAGGTCATTGCCACTAAAAGCACGAGCGCATTGAGTTATCATAGTTCAAAGGATATCCGAATCTATAGCCATTTTCCGTACTAATTTCATTAGTTCATACAGTACCGCAGACACTTCCAGTTATTATCACAGTGCATAATTCTTCGGGAGAAGATGCACCATAAGTTTGTTTTTCCTCCCAGAGGCGACACAGATATATATATTTAAAACAGCGTATTTTTGGGGAGAGAAGTGGGGGGGGGGGCAGAAGGCAAGATGGTGATAAGTTATAACTCGTCCATCTGATGAAGGGCACTGATTTATTCCCGAAATGTCACGTACGGAAATGAAAAAAATATGGATAAAAATGCTTTTATTTTTTTTTTTACTTTTATAACTCTTATTTGTATTAAATTAAATTAAAGAAAAGCGTTTAAAAATATGAACTGATTTCTCTCGAGAAAAAAGATTGTAAAAATTTGGAATTCAAAGCAAAAAAAATTGTTTGGAAAATAAAAGGAAAATAAACACTGCTTTCAAGCTCATTTTTTTCCCTCATAATTTAGGTTCTGAACAGCTGTAGTCTAAACGAGTGAAAAATAAGAGAGAGAGAGAGAGAGAGAGAGAGAGAGAGAGAGAGAGATTGATTTCGAATTTTGATCGTATAATTTTGTTGATTTTTAAGTTTAGATTATTCAAGGTCGTGTCTATATATATATATCGTCTTAAAAATTTTCTATTACAGTATAATTAATTTAGTAAATGCCAAAAGTGAAATGTCGCTTTGTATCACGTGATCATTTTCTTTTTTGAAATATCAGTAAAGGATTTTTTTTTTTTTTTTTTTGTAATGGAATATTTTCATATTAAGATGAAATATTTGTCGTTCATTTTATACAATAGTTGATTATCTTCTTGAAGCATTTATTTTCGCCAAAAAAAAATTTAATTTTAAAAATTTGTCCCTTTTTTTTTTACCAAAAAATAAATATTTCTTCGAATAAATTTAATCGCTTAGTTTTTATTAAAAAAAAAAAAAAGTTACGGAAAAAAGTTCACCTAAAAATGTCTGAAAATCATGGTAATTACTTCCGAGAGTAATAAGTGCGTTTTGTTTTAGAATATATATATTTTTTTTTCAAAAGAATATTACCATTATTGAATTTTATGCGAATTTTTCTTGGCGAACTTTTTTCCGAGCTTTTTCACATACATGGAAATAAATTCGTAAATTAAATATAATATCTGATTACACTATTTAACATCCACAAACTTCCTTCTATATATATATATATATATATATATATATATATATATATATATATATGACACTGGGTATACAATTAAAGATTAAAGATTATAAAAAAAAAAGATGCCTGCCAGGCTGCCACTTGTCTTGGAATATGAACATAAAATTAATGTTTAAATTTCTCTATTTTAAACATGAAATAATATATTGTAGGTTCCATATTAGATGCAAGGAACCAAAAATCAATTATTTATTACTTAGATCAGGGATTCTTAACCTGGTGCTCGCGAGCACCAAAGTGCTCTTTAAGTTGTGTACAGTGCTCTCCACCATCACCTAAAACTTTGCTCGCGAGCACTATAGTGAAGCCCTTGACCCCTCCTGCTTCATAAAAAGCAATGTATTTTATCAAACGTAGCAATGAATGTTTAATGTGCATGAAAAGTTAAGGTGCATGAAAAGGTTAAGAAACCCTGACTTAGATCAAAGTTATTGAAATGATATAGTGCGTGATAAATAAGACCCTCCTAGGAAGAAGTGGCTAAGCGACAAAAGTAAAAAACGCCAGAAAGTTATTCCACTTTCAAATTCGTACACTTTATAAAGCGTTTTCTAGCATTTTTACTTTTTGTCGCTTAGCCACTTCTTCCTAGCAATTTTACTTTTGTCGCTTAGCCACTTCTTCCTAGGAAGGCCTCAAATAGTTCCACAGAATTGGCTTATCAACAGTTCATACTATTAAAATTCATGCAAAAGTTGATAAAATAAACTTATTCATTGGCTGCTCTACTATTTTAATATATTCTGATATATTTTTCCTTTATATGTCACATATCTGACAAATGTTAAATTACAGCATAGAAACGACATCAACGAACATTGTTTCTAAACTTAGATTTTAGGATCAGTTTAGGTTAGGTTCAGGAACCCGAGGGATTATTCTCAAATTTTACTGTGTCACAGTGATTTACCAGGAGACTAGAACAACAAATGGCAGTTTCTACATGCTAAGTTAGATCCCAAAGTTAAGATTTAATTACTGATCTATATATATACTGCTCCTGATGAATCGTGCACCCGTACCTATAAAGCTAGGAGAGGCTGCGATACGAAGTAACAGTACACCCCTGAAAATGATTACGAGCTGGACTGCTCATTGGATTATAACTCAGAATTTTGTTCTTTCTATTATTATTGATGAACCACGTACGAAAGCCTTGTAAGTACACTCCCTTAAATGCTTGGCAATGATGCTGCGAGCTGCTTGTAAATTAAATGGGTTTATGGGCGGGGCGGTGCTCTGTAAAAACAGTGAAATCTTTGTTTTATACCTATGGTCTAATCTAGTGGGTGAGCGAAAAGTCCCTGTGCACCTTCCACTTCCAACACAGTGCAGGTACAGGTTTATTACACTTCTTGCAGGTGCACAGGGACTTTTCGCTCACCCTGTATTAACAGTGTCAAAAACGTATATATATATATATATATCAATGCATTCATAGTTTAAGTGGAAAGATGACGAGTTAAACATCATCTTATATAGAGCACCGTTCCGCCCATACGCTCATTTCAGGGTACGAGCAGCTCACAGCAGCATTGACAAGCAAACAAGAGATCAAAGTACTGACGAGGCTTTCGTACATCGTTCAACGCCACTGAAAGCAACAATGATCTGTTAGCGTGTTTATTTTTAATAAGAGCCCAGTAAAGCCTGAAGCTTAAGTGCCAAATTAAATAAAATAAATAGTCCAGCTTCACAATTATTTATGTCATTATAAAACCATTGTATTTATTTTATAACCTTTAGTTTGCTTCCGCAGGAATTGTTCATTCTGATGAAGGTCAAGCTTTTCACGCCACCTTAGACCTACAGTTTAACGTGGATTCCGAACTACGCCCCACCAGCAGCACAGTGTCTTAACCACTAGGCCATTCATTTATCTACCAACCACTTTCTTTATTGTGTGGAAGGATGAACAGCTGGGTTTTGCTGCGCGCTGGCTGCCGCCACCGGGTCTCGATCCCAGGGCCGATGGATTCGTAGTCAGCGACGCTAACCACTACACCACCGAGGCGCTGTTATTAATAAAAGTAATTCAATTCAATAGTCTAGTTCAAAGAATATTCGTATTCAATTTATGGCAATTTTCGTTAGTTTGTATTGCAGACACCCCCAGTTATTATCGGTCCTGGTGCATGATTCTTCAGGAACAAGATATATATACACAGGGTGTTATCAAATTATGTTTCATAAATTAGTATACATATTCAGGACGTCAAAGTGAACAAAAAAGTTCGTATGAACATAACGCTTCGTTTCCGAGATACATTTGCTTCTTTGACGAGGACGATCCAATTAAAATGAAAGTCATTAAAGTTTACGAAAATACTATTGCTGTTAGAAAGTTTCTGAATGAACAATATCCTCAGCGGTGGATTGGGCGACATGGTCCCGTCGCTTGGCCATCCAGGTCTCCGGACCTTAATGCAATTGACTTTTTCTTGTGGACTTATTTTAAAAATCTTGTTTATGCGAAAGAAGTTATTAACATAGATGAATTGTGGCAACGTGTTCAAGATTATTCAGAAACAATACGCAACCATGTACGTGTTTTCGAACGTATACGGCAAAATTTTCAACGACGCGTTGAAGTATGTACTCTGATGCAGGGAAACCATTTTGAGTATTTGCTGTAAATAAACTTTGATAAACTTTAATAACTCATTTTAATTGGATCGTCGTCGGCAAAAAATCAATGTATCTCGGAAGCGAAGCAATTGCGGGTTTATGCTCATAGGAACTTTTTCGTTAATTTTGACGTCCTGAATATGTATACTAATTTATGAAACAATTTGATAACACCCTGTACATATATGTGTGTGTGTGTATATATAATATATATAAGTGGCCACAAAAACTTTCCCACTAATTACGTGAACTTAATAACTTAACTTAATAACTATCAATTATAACAACCTTTAGGGAAATAAGATTATTTCATGTGCTTTCGGGCTTATTTCAACTTCTCCCTTGGGGGACAAGGTACTGTTAAATCCCTCAGAGTGTTATATATATATATATATACACACACACACACACAGACACTGGTGAAAAACTTGCATCTACATTTAGGTCTGTACTTCGAAAGTTGACGGGACAGTTTATCAACACTTCTCTTGCCACCCATCGAAACAGTACCTAACCTGACTTAACCTAATTTGACTTATTAGGGGCATCTGTAGATGAAATATTTCTCATTGAAATGCCCAACCCTGAAATTAAAAATAATGTCGATATTTCTCTTAACATTATTCAGATATGAAATTTGCTCCAAATTTCGAAAAATTATTTCGTAATAGTGTACTAATTTTAGCATGGGGGTTTTGGGGTTAGTAAAGGTCATGTGACGAAGGGGACCTACACCTTTAGGTGGGATCCGAACAATCTACGGGTCGTGGGCTACGTCTTGGCCAGTGTCGTAACACCGCTTCCCGGCAAACATCGAAGTTTAGCGACTTTGGATTTGGAGATTAGTTGGATGGGAGACCGTTCTTCGCATCCAAGTTGTTATGTAGCGACTCTTACATGGTTTAAATCCCACGAAAAAATGTAGGTCCACCCCCGACATATGCCCTTAGTTGCGAAGAAGGTTAAACAACCCCATAATTACATCTACGGGTCTCTACATCATCTAAATGCAGAAGACGGTCACCCAACAACTACTTAATCTAGCTGATCCAACGGGAAGCGGTGTTGTAACGTGAACACGACACAACCCATGATTTCGTAAATGACATTAAATAATTAATAAATATAATTAATAAATTATAATAAATTATAATTAATGATAAATTATTAATAATTAATAAATATTATGTAGTGTAATTCGAATTTTAAAAGCATAATAATAATATAATCAGCCAGGACCGCCAGAGACAAGCACAGCGCTCAAGCCAACTAATTATTAATATTACCAATATTATCAGGAGCCGATAAGCCAACTAATTATTATTATTATTACCAGTATTATCAGGAGCCGAACCCCGATTTGTCAGTGTTTTGACTTCGTTTATAGAGAAACGGATCTACTCACTGAACGATGGACACTGACAATGACAATCGTATAATGATAAATCGCACTTATAATGACACGCACAATCGATCACAGAATCACAAGTTTGAATAGTGAAAGTTCCATTAAAAACAAACTACTTTTTCGGTTTTTACTCTTAAAAATGTTGAAAGTTGTTTCAAAAACTGATTTACGAGTCGATTCATCACGCGAGAGTTTAGGTATAAAAATGACTTCTTCAATATAATGCACAATATATTTTATTTCAAAATGTATCCACCCCGCCCAACACACACACCAAAAAAAAAATTTTTAACACAGATTTGAGTTTTTATATTTCTGTTTTCTTTCAGATTTAATCATAATAAACAATCTAAATTTTAAATAGGTAAAATGTACTTTCAAAATGGTGGTTAGAAATGTTTGTCTTTAAGGTTTCAATGAAATTCAGAAAATAAATTACAAAATTTAAGCATAGCCTATTCTGAAGATTGAACCAAAAGTTGGTACGTATATCAAAGTAGGGTATGTAACAGAAGTTATATCCATTTATTTTAAGTTACTTACCTATTAATTAACTGTTCGGTTATTTACGTAAGAACGTTTCCTAATATAATAACTGTATGAGGTAGTTCAGTTTTGCACGAATATCATATTATGGTGGTTTTACTGTGTAGTTGGACGTTCTTGTATTTGTTACTATTATTCAGTTTACTTATGTAATCGCTTTTATTTTTATTTTCTTTAGCGTAATAACAAAATAGAAAACGACTGATTTTTTATTATTTAGGGATAACATTATTATTAGTAGTAGTAGTAGTAGTACTAATAGTAAAATAAAAATCAAAACAAGGTTTTGATGAAATATTTGAAATGATTATATAACAATATATGGAACAATATTGGGGAGATATATTTTACGGTAAATGTTTCTCTGAGTTTATTGCATGCATTTTATTAATTAATAAAGGTTTAATTAAAGTTTCTTGTCATGATTGTCTTTATGGAGCTCATTTTGTGAATATAGAGATAACAATAATTCTCTCTCTCTCTCTCTCTCTCTCTCTCTCTCTCTCAGTCCGCGCGCTGGGTATCGATGGGGAAGTAGGTAGTTGGATTGGAAACTGGCTGAAGAATAGGCGGCAAAGGGTTGTAATTAAAGTGGCTAGCTCGGGTTGGGTCTCGGTCACTAGCGGGGTTCCTCAGGGTTCCATTTTGGGGCCACTGTTGTTTATCATTTACATAAATGATATCGACGCTGGCGTCGTCAGTACGATCGCCAAATTCGCTAATGACACCGAGCTTGGGGCCAATGTTAGGACGCCCGAAGCGATCGAGCAACTGCGTGCGGACTTACGTAGGATAGGAGAGTGGTCCGAAAAATGGCAAATGCCGTTTAACTTGGGTAAATGCAAGGTGATGCACATTGGCTACGCCAATCCCAAGTCGGACTACTCGATGTTGGGGAGTAATATCGAGGCTACTGATTTGGAAAAGGACTTGGGTGTGCTACTGTGCTAATTAGCAGCGACCTTGAGTTTATCAAACAGTGCGTAGAGGTGGAAAAGAAAGCCCAGAAGCTGTTGGGTTATATCAGGAGACAATTTCGATTTCGGAACAAGGAGATTGTGCTCTCTCTGTACAATTCTCTCTTTCGGCCGCACCTGGAATACGCTGTGCAGTTCTGGTCGCCCACCCTCAGGGAATATATTGACAGGCTGGAGCGAGTCCAGGCGAGGGCCACAAAGCTAATCCCTTCCGTTAGGCATATGGGCTACAATCGACGCTTACACGTCCTGAATTTGTTTTCGTTGGAAACTCGGAGGCTGCGCGGTCAATTGATCGAGGTTTTCAAGCTCTTACACGGGTTCGATGATGTCGATTTTAGAAGTATGTTTAGTTTAAATGATAACTCAACTCGCAACAATGGTTGGGAGTTGGATTTGAAACGGTTTAGTACTAGCGTGTGTGGGAATTACTTTACCTGTAAGATCTGTGACACGTGGAACAGGCTACCTTCAGAAGTTGTCAAGTTCCTCTGTGGATCAGTTCAAGAAAAGGTTAGACCGAATCCTGCACACTATTTGAGGATGTGTGTTACTGTCTTCTCGGGTGGCTGTTCGAGAAGCTAGCTGTGACAATGTGTAGGAATTTTTCCCTGGCACCCGTTGACATTGGTACCTCCTCGGTATGGGCCACAAGGCCTTTTGAGGTACTTCTTGTCCTTGTAACAACTTGTAACTCTGTCTGTCTGTCTGTCTGTCTGTCTGTCCGCCGAAAGTATCGTGTAAGCAGGCCCTCTCAGAGGTCCAGAGAGGCCCGGGCCGCTTCCAGCTTTTGATGCCAATAGGTAAACCCAATTATTACTTTCACTGCAAAACATTATATTCAAACCTGAAAGTTTCTAAATTTGAGGCCCCCCCCTTAAACTTGAGGCCCAGGCCAAATGGCCCTCCTAGCCCCCGCTCTGATAGGCCCTGCGTGTAAGTATTGTGAGCTGAAAGGACATCACCTAGAACATTTTTTGCACTAGGGGACTACTTCTCCAAGTGCAGAGAATGTACAGGAAAAATTTCATGATTTTATTTCAGTCGTTTAAAAAAAAATCACCCGATATATATATAACCTTGGTTTTGCTTCCGCCCGAATTGTTCATTCTGATAAAGGTCAAGCTTGTCACTCCATCTTAGACCTACAGTTTAACGTGGAATCCGAATCACGCCCCACCAGCAGCCCAGCGTCTTAACCACTTGGTTAACCAGGTTACCCATTTATCTACCAACCAATTTTTTTATTGTGTTTATTGGATGAAGCTGTTTTTTAGAAAAAATAAGTATTAATTAATGATGATAATGATAATGATAATGATGATATCTTCATCATTATCGTCATTAAACGTATATTTTGACATTCATTCGAATTTCCTCAAAAAACATTTTAATAATTTAAAACTAAATTTAAATTTCTTTCAAATAATTTTTAGTTAAGTGCGAAAATAAGATTATTAAAATGATACAATAAGTACATAAATTTATTTTTTATTGGATTACAGTCGCTTCTTCGTGTAAAAATATAAATTCAAAATTTGGCTTCACCAGCTAATCTTTTGTTTTCAGGGAGCTCTATTCGAGTCATCCATGATTCACTGTGATCTACATACATTATCTTAACCTAACTTAAACCTAATCTAACCTAATGTACGGCTAAATCTAATCTAACTAAACATGACAATTATTGTGATTGACACGCACTCTCTCAACCTAATTTAAGCCTAACCTAACCTGTTGTTGTTGTTGTTGACGTTATAAGAGGTGAAATTAGAGTAGTAGGAGTGATAACAGAAAGTGGGGAAATGGGAAATATAGATGAAGAGTTGATAGGTCCTCGGGCTCACCAAGGATGCGCAGTTTTTTTTTTTTTTTTTTTTTTTTTTTTTTTATATGGGGATTTAAGGTCTGGTGATAAGTGAATCACCTTCCTTGCGCGTTCAAGCTTTTGTAGGGTGCTTGACTTGTTAGCTTAGTTTGGGTTTTCTACCTCTTTTTATTTATTTATTTAGTTTTTATTTATTTATTTTTTATTTTTTATTTATTTATTATTTATTATTATTTTTATTTTATTTTTTTATTTTTTTTTTTTTATTTATTTATTTATTTGTATTTATTTATTTATTATTTATTTATGATTATTTTTTTTGTTTTTGTTTTTTTGTTTTTTGTTTTTATCTTCTATACGGTACAAAAAGTGCCGTTGGTGGGGGGTGTCTGCTGCGGGGTAGACTTCTCTTGAAATAGAAGTACTCTCTCCGCGCTGAGGTCCAATATCGAGTTCTTCATAGGTCTGTGGAGAGGTGTTTTGTACCTTCCTCCAAGTTTTCTCCGCCCTACTGTGCAGGAGGACATTGAGGGCTGGTAAGTTTGCTTGTTGGTGCAGTGCCTGGGATGATATCCTGTCGCTGAGTCGTTTTCCCAGGATGAATCTTGTTCCAGCGTTCTGTATTTTTTGTAGCAACATCAGATTTGTGTCGCTCGTTGTGTGCAGTGGAATTGCCGGGTATTCGAGGATAGACCGTACCAGCGCCGTGTACAGCATCTTCTTATTTTTTACCGAGAGTCCCTGAAACGGTAGAGTTTACTGAGCTCACTTCTCGCTTTGTTTGACCTTGCTGTGGTATGGTTTTTATAGCCAAAGCTGTTGATGGTCAGGCCGAGAGCTGTGCCTTGTTGCTTGTAAGGTTGGACTCGGTTGTTTATTTCTAGTGCGTGAACGTTCCTGTGGCCAATGTTAATAACTGTGAATTTCTGTTGGTTCGTCTGAATTTTCCAACGTTCCTCGAATTCATTGATTCTTTCAATTTGTCTCTTCAGCCTGTTGGCGTGTTGCTCTTTGCCGAGGTTTGATGTTACTATTTGCGTGATGTCGTCCGCGTAGATGACTTCTCGGGTGTGTGGTGGGGGCGGAGGCAATTGGGCGATGTACAGGTTGTACAGAGTGGGCGAAAGTATCGCTCCCTGTGGCACTCCCGCCTGGATGTCGAAGAGCTTGCCAGTGTGGGTCTTGTGTTGGACGTAAGCTTTTCGATCTTTGAGGAAGCTGCAAAGGATTTTCCCTAAGTTTGCGTCCATGTTCTGTTCGAGGATGCGGTATTGTAATCCTTGATGCCACACTTTGTCGAAGGCGGCCTTCACATCTCTCAGTACTATCGAGACTCTTCTGCTGAACGCTAGTTTGTTTGCCACCGCTTCGTGCAGAATGGCGAGGGCTGTGGCTGTGCCTCTCTTTTTCCTGAATCCATGCTGGGCGTCTGAAAGCGCACCATTGACCGTGAGGTGGAAATTCAGTTTTCGAAGGAGTATTTTTTCCAGGGTTTTGCCGAGTACCTCTAACAGACTGATGGGTCTATAGTTCTCGATGAACTCTGTGAATTTCCCTCCTTTAGGGATCATGATGATTTTTGCGGTTTTTAATGCTTTTGGGAAGTATCCGATGGAGAGACTGGCGCTAAATATGTTTGCTATCTCTTCGTGTATGTTCGGGGGCGACTTTTGGATCAGGGTTTTCGTGATTCCGGAGGGGCCTGGTGCCTTTTCTTTAAAGAGGCTGATCGTGTCAGTGACCTCTTTCACCGTAATTCTGAAGTTGGCATTTAGGGGTTCTGCCCTATCCGTTGGTAGGATCCTTTCGTGGTTGTCTTCCAGCCACTGTGTGACCCTTGCTTCATTGTCTTCGTCGAACAGGTCATTTTCTTCATCGCTTATGTTGAACGTTCTTCTGAGACGATTTCGAAAGCTTTCCGCTATTTCTTGGTCCGAGATGAGAGGTCTTCCGTTTTCATTCCGGAGTATCTTGAATTTTTCAGCTTTGGGTGTTCCTTTTAGTTTCCTTATCTGTGACCAGAAGGTTTTAGGGTCTCTTTCTACGTCTATCCTGACGACGAGCGCGTTCCACATGTCGTGTTCTTTTTCAATCCACAAGCCTCGTAGTCGGGCTCTGAGGATGTTGTATTGCAGTTTGTTATGCATGTAATTTATGCCGCTGTCCATCTGGTTCCTGACGACGTTTAATTGGCGTGTGGCGGCGACGATTTCTTCGGAGGGGGAGGGGTGTGGCAGAATGCGGTGGGTGATGGTGGGTACGTGCTTTTCCTTGGCAGTCTTCAGCACCTTCAGAAGGTCTGCCGTGGCAGCAACCTAACCTAATAACCTAGGACCTAGGTTATTAGGTTAGGTGAATCACCTGAAGATCAGGGCCCCCAGTCTCAATTACCAAATGATATCTTCGTTAAAACTAACGAAAATATCACGACTTAACCAATCGTCAAGGGCGTACAGTTGACCTAACCGGGCATTCAATTTAATTTATTAGTATATTTGGTACTGTAAAGCAAAAAACAAGAATACATGGGGGGGGGGCCTGATCGATTAGGTGATCCGGTTAGGTTAGGTTTGGGACTAACTTAAGCCTAACCTAACATCATAACATAACTAAACCTAACTTAACCTACCTTAAACATACGACTAACCCTAACCTAAGCTAATATGATTTAATTGTGTTCGACACGCACCTTCTTAGCCTAACTTAAACTTAATCTAACTTAACATCACTAAACTCAACTTAACCTAACCTACACAGGAAGCAGAGTTAATATGTTTTTTCGATTATTTGGACAAGCGCCCATTTATAGCTACCTGAATTTATTTTCTCTTAGTAACCAATCTCATAACATTCAAATGTCAAGTTTCTTCATGTGAAGAACATTCCGTACATTTTTCCACACCTCAAATCGACAAGTCAGTTTCCGTAGTTTAAGCTCGTATGAAGATAAGCCGACAGTTATTATGTAGAGAATATATATATTCGGAGTTGTCTCTGCTTCCCTCGGAATTACTGTCACTTCATGTAACTCAGGAAGAAGTCACAGAGCGTGCAAGGGAAGAGCAAAGTAGGACATGGAGAAAGTTACCCCTCAAAGGGGGGAAAAGTAAAGACGGGGGAGACCCACGGGGGTTAAGAGGAGGGTGAGGGATGGGTTGGGATGGGTTGGAATGGCCAGACACTCTTGCAACGTCCTCGCAGGTTGTGTGGGAGGGGCTTCCTTCGCTCGTTTAATGAAACATATCAAGACAAGAGGCAATTACAGATTTTCTCGCGGGAAATTATTTTGTTTCGTAAATTTGGCTCTCCTCCTTCATCAGGCCAGTCATTATTATATCTTATTCGTCTATTATTATAATAATTATTATTATTATTATTATTATTATGCGTAAATGGCTTCATCTCTTTCATTACGTCACCGAGGTTCTAATTTAAACTTTATTTGAAAGGAAATTAATCTCCATATATCAAATTGTCCCCAATCACTTTCTCCACTAGTTGAAGCAGTTTCCAGACAACCAACCAATAAAATGAGAAGTCGGAAAGCTGCAACAACAATTATTTCCACTCTGCAACTATGTGCTAATATCCCAGTAGATGATACAACACCAGAAACAGAACAATCTTCGCAAGTATGTTGTGAAGACACTATAAAGGCACAAACTCACCACACTTTCTTTGCAATACACCGAAGGGCTTTTTTCCTTCCTATTTTAACCTCATAACGATATAGTGTGATGCTAAAAGAAGCCTGTAACGTTCCGCACGTTTATTGCTGCTTCAAATTTGCTTTTATTCCGTTAGTTGTGAAATAAGAGAGAGAAGAGATAACGTTTGTTTCATCTAAATACATTTGCATAATGGTTTCTCCTCGTATTAGAATCATTCACGCGTTGTGAGCGGTCAACCTTTTGTTATTTATTTTTTACACAATGTCGAATAATATCAACAGTCGTTGGTTGTGTACACACACACACACACAACATAAAAAGATAAACAGTGTAAGCACAAATTGTTTTTAGTTTGTTATGGAAAGACGTTCGAAAATTGTAAACCTTAAATATTTCAGAAAAAAAAAAATTAATTCACCAGAATGACTTGCCTGATGCGCGATGATATGTCTTATATAACATTCCAAAAGTGCGGTGATGACGTCATGCTTCTGAACTGTACTCATTCATACGAATAATATAAAGGCTTTAGAAAGTAAGCCGTAATTCACTTATATGTGAATCATAATAGCGGTAATTGGTTTGTTTTCTTTCGAAGTTAATGTATAGTAGAAGAAAAGCGGACGCCATTAAAAAGGTTTTAGGGGCTTTGCTTTCAAATTTTGTAATCCTTTTAATTGTTTTCTTTATAGAATACGGAAGCTATTTTTTGGAAACAGTTGTTTATATTTTAAATAAATACATTACGGACCGTCATTAAGAATGTTTTATTTGTATATTACTATATTATTAAAGGCTTTATACAAAACAAACAAAGACGCTTATTTTAATTTATTAAGTTTGAAAACATACGCAAGGTTTATAATTAAACTATGACAAAATTAAATTTAATCTAAATACAGCGACATTGTTCTCTGTTTAGACTGGATTTTTGTATCGGTTTCTAAACATGAAAAGGGATGAACTAATATGAAACCTCGTTTTACATCCCTTTTTATATACTTTAAATATATTAAAAATTATTAGTTATGTATGTCACGAGGTTCATTGCCTTTGAGACTAATTAATATAGCATATTTTTAATGGAGATTAAGGTTCTAGCGTCCTGAGGTCTTTTTCGAGACTAAATAAAATTGTCCGGCGTTAGCCAGAACAAAATCAGTAAAGTAACACTGGGCGCTAGAGGGTTAATTAAGAGACATTCGCTTAGGGATAAATCTCGCCTTCAATTCTGACATCAATGTCTGACATTGTCTGAACAGGCCAAAAACACACACTCGCTTGTAACTCTTAAAATGAAGGTGAAATCAAAAGCTTACGTAAGGAATAATAATAGAATTTTGAATATTGAAATTACCCACAAACCAATTTAATTTGGATTTTAAAAGAGATGCATAACGTCAGTGTAATAACACTTATTCTAGAATCTAGATCATTGTCATTTGATATCACTGCGGATTGCGGTCAATTTCCTTATTACGTAGAAAATAGTATCTTAAGATAATAAAAATTCCTCTTATTGTTAGCATTATGGGGCAGGAAAGAGTTATTTCAACTTTCTATAAAACAGGTTTGCCAAGGATCGAAAGTCTCTTGTTTGATAAAGGGTTTGGTCCTATCCTACCAGATCGCTTTCTTTCTCTTTTATAAACGTCTGAGAGATTGTTTCAAATTCTTCGAGGTTACTCACCTCACGTCTAATGTCTGATATTTAACCATAATTATAGTGTTTAAGTCTTAAAATAAGCCTCCAACATTGAAACACATAAACTGGGCAGTTGATTGATCTCCTGACATTAAATTAAAAGTGATTTGTGCTCGTATCTCAGAAGAGGTATTTAAAAATATATAGAATAGTTTGTACTAAACTTAAAAGGTAGCAATTTTCTTAAATATCATAGAAAATAATTACACTAAATTAATTTTATCACAAACATTTTTATTTTCATTTCTACATAACTTTATAAATGATCTTCTATAACTGAATCATCAGCTTCTGACGATACAAAAAAGCGCGACGATAAAATCACGATTAATCCAATTTCTTTTCGTAATAAAGAACAAACATTTATCGTCTCAAAGAAGAAAAAGAATAGGACTTGAATCTCCACACGTTTTTCTATCTTCGAATAATGAGTGAAAACAATACTGGATATTTTGTGTGTAATGAATGAATGTCCTCCTTTAATGGAGTCTATCACTTTCTAATGGCTTTTCAGTTGTTCGAGAGTGATAGTTTGAAAATGAAATTAATGGAAATTCGACAAGAATTTTCTCCTCTCGCAAAAATGTTCTAAATAAGAAACATTTCCAATTAATTTTTTTTACACTCTCTTCATGAGGACACATTCTTTCACAGTTGCCAAAAAGATTTATACAGGGTGTCTCAGAAATCGCGCCCCAGATTCAGGTCATCCGCACCTATAAAATATGGTTTTTGACTTATTTTTTTAATATACAGGGTGATCCAAAAAAGAATGAGCAATAAATTATTTTTGGAAAAAACTTTCTTGGTTATATATATATATATATATATATATATATATATATATTAAAAATTACGTAGCAGTCACCTATATATTTATTAATTATTTACCAGATGCTTCAAAACGAAATTGTTCCATCATCAGTGGCTTATAATATCTAAATCATAAGAGGAAATATATTAATTTAAGGATAAT